>OY101441.1:86651592-87289881 GCA_956483585.1 Gymnocheta viridis
AACACAAATCTTGTCAAGCAAGAATCATAATTGTACTATCATAAACAATCAGCATGTTCCTTCTCTGGAATATATCCAGGAGTAATTTTTTTAAATCAAGTTAAACGGATCGTAAAAATTGCGGACACAAACCCTTTTGAATTATCGGGCACTTGCCTAATACAATTTCATAATGATACAATAGAAATAGAAAATCAAACTTATATCTCAAAGGAACTCCCATTTTTCAAACCACTACCAGCTGTATTACAGCTTTCTGGGAATAAACCACAAATTGAAGAAGTACTTTCATTAGAAATGATAAAAGATCTCTAAATAAATAACGTTGAACAAATTAACTTAATATCAACGAAAGGAAAATGGATGCTTTCAATTAATTCAGTAATTTTTATTATTTTGTTTTCTAGCATGATTCTAATGATCTATAATTTCAAAAGAACTTCAAATCCAGACATAAAAATAACGAATGTCATTAGTAGAAAGCAAGAGCAATTAAAAGATCCAAAGGAATCAGGTACTGACAAAGTTTTTAAATACGAAGTAAACCCCGAGTTTCGCAGTGCCAATGACGTGCCAGTTCTCTGAGCAATCGGGACGATTAAATTTACAGAGGTGGGAGTTAAGATATTCCAGTTTTATTTCTTTTAATTAAATATTTTTGTGTTTCTCATCGTCCAACGTTTATGCTGACGGCATGTCTAGCAAAATAGTGAACAATCATGTTTCATAATTTTTCTCATGACAAAATGTTTACTATTCAAAATGCAAACCTAGAAAATAAGTATAATTATGATGATTGCTTTAAGCTTAAGTTAGTTCTAAGTTAGCACCTAAGAAGGCAAGATAACAAAATAAAAAATTATATTTTTTTAACTACCAATAACTAAAATCTTTTAATTTACAAACTGGTAAGACACCATATATGAATAAAAGTTATATCATATGGGATAATAAGGCTACTAAAGAGCTACCAATGCACCTTGGAAAACTTTAATACGACTCACCAATTTTAGTTTTATAATCCTTTTTATTAAAATGGAATTTGGATTTATGTCTTTGACAATCTTCCTCAATTCCTTCTTCCTTGCCACACACGGATGAATATTCGGAACTTATATTTATTTTTATTTGTTCCCGGTCTTTTCCCTTTTCAGAATTAATATTTTTTTTAATAATTAAGTATTTTTTTTTTAAATTTATTAATCGAGATTGCCTCGATATCTTCTTTCAAAGATTTTCAAAAACTTTTGTTTGTTGAGGGTTTTCAGCTAGTCTATATACATGCATTTCATGTATATTTCATTTCATACAATGCCAAATCATCAGTAGACATTAAATGAAATATTTGAAATATTTCAAACCTCTTATCTTATACAAAAACTTTTAAAAAACCAATGAATGAAAAAGAAAAATTTTGATTTTTAAAAAAACGTCGAACAATCAATCTCTATTGTCGTCAAAATTTAGCTATTTTTCACTCAAAATGAATTAAAATTTTTTTCTGTATATTATCAAAACCGGAGATAAAAATAACAATATTACCTTTTTAATTTTATCCATGCTATTACCGGAGATATTCACGAAATTGCGAGCAAAGTCAAGGGCAAAAACCAAAATTTAAAAACTGAAAACCAATTGAAAATATTAAAGAAATTATTGTGAAATAAAATGTATTTTCTTTACCTATTAATAAGCTTTACAAAAAGCATAAATTTATAAAAATCAAGTAATATTTGCAATAGCTATGAAGCCAGCAAAGTTTTACATGCCCAAAGTAGTCAACTGTGACTCCCTGTAGCACACCACATGTTTCCACAGGGTGCTTAAAATTTAAAATTCCTTAAAGCTTATGTACATGTATCTGTTGTTGTTTTTACATTTTCTACAAACCTCTTACAACTACAATTAGAGTTGAAAAATAGTCAGCCTAGGTAAAATGGTAAAGTAAGAAAACAAAAACAATAGGTTGATTATTAAGTTCTTGTTACAACTTTCATATTGTTTAAACTTTTCAGTTGTTTTAATGAAAGCTATACTCCTAAATAATCAATTTCAATTTTTTTTAACAAAATTTTTAATGTTTTACCAAATATGTAAAATATTAATTTTGGGAAAAAGTGCGAATAAAAATTTAAAATAATACGATTAATTAGTACACAATTTGTTTCCTGGTCACACTATGCACATTTTTTGTCACTGTTTATTTGTCAAACACATTTCAAATTAATTAATTTAAATTACATAAGATATTTAGCTTTCTAATAACATTTTTCTTAACGCCTAGCGAATTTAATTCTTATTAGTTCTATGGAGCGGGATCCCAAGAAATTAAAAAAATTTCCCAATTTCCCGGGAAATGAAAAACTGCGGAAAAATACTCTAATAAAGAGGCATCTCGAATATTTCTTCGGTATAAACGAAAACTATCACTTGAGTCGCTATCAAAATTAATTTAATTATACATTTTTTTGGATCTCTATATACATACAAATAGTCAAAGGTAAATTTTTAGATCACTTTTTCGCCTTTGTTAGTCAACCGATTTTCTTCATTCTTTCGCCAAATGGTAAACATTGTTGAGCTTTAGTGGCCCGACTATATATTATTTGAATCAATTTAGTATTAAAGGAATGAAAGGCTCATAAAGTTGAAACCACTACAAATGCTAAAAATACACACGTACACGCATTCACTTATGTATTGGTTCAAGTAAAAACATAAGCAAAGCATAAGCAAAGTATGTATGTATATAAGTAATAAGATTTGTTTTATAAATGTGCGTGTTTGTATGCAATTTTATTTCGTTTATTATTTTTTCCATGGGGAAGGGAATGAGCAATTAGGAATTTTTTTCTCTGTAAATGAATGCAACTAAAATAGATATACGTTTGAACTGGCAGTCGAATGTCGGCCTCTAGGCGTACTCTAGCAATATATAATTTTTCTACCGTTTTTGTTTATTTTTTAATATTTATGTATATTATTCTTCAAATTAGGCATGAAAAAAATTGTTGACTAATAATTTGTTAATTTTTGTTATTTAAATTGTTCATTGATTTTTTTCTCCTAAAAAGGTTACCCAAAGGGTAAGGAAATATCGAGATTAAATAAATTTGGGTGATTTTTATAAAAAAGTGACCTCAAGCTTAATTTAAAGAATAATATAAATATTGTTTTGTTATGTTATACATAATATAATTTTTTTCTGTTCGTTCAAGGCGAATCCATTTTATAGGTGGCGTTGAAAGAAATTTAGTTTGTAAAATGTTTTTGTTTGGGTGTGTGGATTGTGATAAAAATTGCTAAAAAAATAGATTTCAAATAAATTTTATATTTGTCAAATATTTAGCCAGCCAGGCGGTGTTTGTTGTGAAATTAACACCAGCTGTAAAATGAATTCGCCTTGTTCGTTTAATTTTGTACTAGAGCTGTCAATTAGTAATGCAAAACAGAAACATATTAGCAAATTATATACTACGGTATTAATGAACCTTAAACAATACAAAAAAATACGAAGTAACTAATCGCAAGTAAGACAAGTAAGTGTATTATAAAAAACTCTTTCCTTACGTACTCGCCCGTGCGACATTTGCAAATCATAAGCAAGTTAAATAATGGTTCAGTTATGCTATTGCAAATTTAATCAACTATTGAAATCATCGTCATTTTCAAGAGATGTTTATTTTTTTTTGTGTATGCATATTCTTTTCAAAACTTGATTATTCCACTTTTTTGTTTTTGCACAATTCGAGGAAATTGCTTTTTAGGAATGCCACTATGTATTTAACCCGAACTTTTGTTGCATTATTATAGACGACAATATTAGTCATTGCTGTGTTGAGAACTCAAAAATTTTGCAATAACAAAATCCGAATAATAAATCCGAAATTTGAAATGGAATCATCTAGTTTCGACGCGGTTTATTGGAATAATCAAGTTTTGTTATGTGCCCTAAAGGAATAATAATGATTTGATATAAATCACTGTGGATTAATCATGTTTAGCTGAACCTAATTAGGTATCAGCGATCTTATTTTGAATTAAAATATCCTGAGATTCACCTTTAAATAAATAAAACTAAAAAAATTAATCATGTATTTTTAAATTCTTACAGTAATTTCATGTTCAAGGCAATCACAATTTTCTTTATGTTGATGATAATTTTCATCATCACTTTCAACGTCATCACTATCATTTATTATACTGACATATCAAGAGAGCTCCTAGTTTTTAGCCCATTGCTTTTGTATTGCAATTTCAGTTAAAGTAGAATTTACAAACATTTTGTCGTAAAATTTAGTAAAACAGAACAATATATGATTCAAAAGGTAAACAAACAAAAGTAAAAAAATAAAAAGTATACCATTTGTGAAAAAATTATTTAAGAAATGAAAATCTGAAATAAAATAATATAATATAATAATAAGAGAACAATTATTTTTAAACTATTCGTTCGTTAAACATGTATGTATAATATACACGATTATAGAAAATAGTTTGTTTATATTTTCTTAAAATATTCGTATTATAATAAATATTGCATCGAGTACCAACAACAAAAAAAGTTGAGTAGTCCAAAGTGTAAATATATTTCAACATTGTATTGATTTGCAATCACCTGTTTCCTTAATCCTACTAATTTTTAAAACTTTTCCGTTCGCGTACTTTTTTGGGCAACAGCTGTTTTTGAGAGTAAATTTTACAGTTTACTCAGTAATTACTCAATTACTGCATTTTACTGCAAAAGTACTCGAACGCAGCTATAATTTGCATCATCCGACGCAAATCGTAATAAAACATGTTTTGTTGCAACTTAGACTAAAATATTTAATTCACTTCTGGATTAATCATATTTTGTTCCAAAAATGTACATAGTAAGTATATTTGAAAGTGAAATAATCTACTTTTGATGAAATTATGCTTTTTTTGCTGATGTAATTATAAAGTTTTTTTTATTTCCAATTTTATTTGCACAGAGTTTTCATTTCAATGTTACTAAACAAACAAAAATTCAAATTCATTTATGTCGAATGTGGAATAACCAAGTTTTGAAAATAACCTCCTCAAATATGAAAATAAAAATTTCCTATCTATTTTACAAACAATCTAAAATAGGATGAATTGTATGAAATGTGGCAGGCATCACGCAGGCGCGACAAGTTGAAAAATCCATAAAATTCCTTTTGTTCTTGTTGCTGACCTGCAATTTTTATACAAGTACTATTTTTTATCAGTAAGCAGAATCTTTGACATCCCACTTTATTTTTTGTCCGTTGAGAATTAACCATGATTTCCAAAAATTGAAAACTTTGACTTCGACCAGGGTTCCGAATGTCTTAAAATGAATAAATTTATTCAAACCGACCAAAATTAGTTTTAGGCTACCATTCGACTAAACGAAAATTTTTCGAACGCTGTTTGTTAGCTACTTAATTGAATTTGAAATCACACCCATAGATATCGAGTGTTCGAAAACTTAATCTTCATTCATTACGGGTTTCTATTTTTCCGTTTTCTTTTACATCGACGGGTTGTACATACGAAAAGTATAACAAATTTTGTGAGAGATTTTTATTTATTTATTTATTTAATAGATCATTAGATTTTTAGACAATTAATGCCTAAATATGAATAACATATATAGAACTATCTATAAAAATAATTGGTTCAGAAATTTAGAAATTAAGTAAGATTTTTCTTCAGTACGTCCTTACTCTCAAATATGTCTGTAATGTGGTAGCATTTATTGAAGTTAACACATGCGCGACGAAAGTAATCATTATTAGCATACAGTAATTTCGACTTAGCCGCACAATCAACTCTGACACGATTTTTTGTGCAGATAAGTCAAAACTGCTGTTATCTGAAATGTATGTATGTACGAAAATGCAAACAAAATAATGTATTTTAATGATTACAACTTGAGATTTTTGTGACTTGCTTGGATTTTTTTTAATTATGAATGGCTTAAGTTGGATGTTTATGTGAAAAAGTTACCTCCATATTTTTTTAATGTGTGCAGCTAACTTTGATTTTTTAAATCAAAATATGCAAGTATAAATACTGCACTTAAACAAGGTTTACTAAGAGTAATTACAGAAAATATTTGTTTTTGAGCAGTTAAGTCAAAATGCAGCTAACGTTGTTTTTTTTGTATAAAAATATTTTAAAATTGCCCAAAACTATGGTAAATATGAAAGTTTACAAAATGCTCTTAAAAAAGTTCAGGAAGAATAACAATAGAAAATATATATTTTCGGGCAATTAAGCCAAAGCGCAGCTAACGTTGATTTTTTTTATGAAAATATTTAAAAATACATGTATCTTAAATATGCAGGAACAGAAAGTACACTTAAAATAGAAAGATTAGTGAAATTATTCATTTTGTAGAGTTAAAACAAAAGTGCTCTGTATACAGAACAGTAGTATTTTAATGCCAAGTGCTCAAAATTTCAAAATTTTACAGGAACATTGAAGTTTAGTTGACTAAGTAGGAACTCTGAATCAACAGCAATTTAATCAGAGAATGTCTGCTAAGATACGGCGGCAAGACATAGGAATTCCAACCAAGACCGCGGAGACAGAAAATTAAAAATGGTTTTTGTACCGATTCAATACTATTTATATGAAGAGAATAACAAGGATCCCAAACAATTAATCCATACTCAAGAATTGGTTGAACAAGAGAAGTATATAAAAGTTTTGTAATATAAGGATCTAGAAATTGCTTTGACCAGGCTTCCATGAATCCAGGTACCCCATAGGCTTTATTTACCATTATAGGGATGTGATCACGAAAGTTGAGCCTATGATCCAACAGTATGCCAAGATCCAATATGGTTTGAACTTTATTTGAAATAGCAGTATCAATATAATAAGAAGTCTCTACCGATTACATGTGCTTGCATTTCATGATATTTAACTCCAATAAATTAAATATGCACCATTGATGAAAATTCCGAAAGTTGGCATTTAATAAAGTATGTCCATTAATATCGTTAGAAGAGTTAAAAATTTTAATCATATTAATTTATTCTCTGAAGTATGACTAGAAAGAACTGCATTCGCTTAGCCTGTGTTCATACAATATTGATAAGATTCTTACTTGCTCTTTGAACGTTCTTTAGGGTTCACACAATTCAAGTCCTACACAATGTGTCGTCATGTCTTCGTTTAGACAAGCTTGGAAAATCACAAACTATATTTTCAACCTTTGATTGACAAATTGATTTTATGTTTTCCCGATTCTCATGAGTAGTCTATGGAAATTACTCAAAGAAACTTTCAAGTGGTCGGGCTTGAAATATTCTTTGTTTTTTTTTTTAATTTAATTCAACAAATCCTATATAAATACATATACTCATATATATGTCTATACATATGACAACTGTGGTGCATAAAGGAGAAAATGCACTGCGCAATGTGCATTCGCGATGAATATCAAGTGTGGGAAAATGTCTTTTTTATGCTGTTTTCGTCTGCTTTATTGTTTAAACAATTTAAAGATCTACTTTTTTAATTTTGTTGTTTTGGTTAAATTTATGGGATTTTTTCCTTTATTTCATTTTATTATTAGCAATCGATACTGTTTTGATTGCTTGTTTCTTAAGATGTTTAGTTTTGTTTGCTTTTTTATAATTTCCATCCGCAGCAATACTTACAACAAAAAGTATTGGAAGTGTTTTAACGTGAAGGTTATTTGTGAAAGTCATGCTGTGCTGCTCGGCATTGTTGCTGTTCTTCATTTAAAATTGTACTGGTTGTTGTAATATCTGTTGGCACTAGTATATTTGAAATGGTTTTTAACTGTTTGTTTGACAACAGAGCTGTCAACATCAAAATCATGGACTTGGTGGTTGGCTGCCTCTTTGGCTGGTTGAATGTATTTCAACCTGTGCAAATGTTTGCTGATAAAATGTAGTGGGCAAATGACTATGTGACTAAATAATAAACGATGGCTTCTGATGCTGCCCGACGGTGCACACTGGGGATTTTTGTTTGGAGGTGCGGAAAAAAATATATTTGTCAAAAAATGTAGTGATTTCATCACAAATTTTGTTTTATTTATAAAGAAAGTTAGAGAAATGTATATCGTTACCTACAATGTAAAAAACCATAGCTAACAAAAAAATTTAAATGATTTTTTAATTTATTATTTATTTTAAATCTATTTTTGATTTATTATTCTAAAAGAGCCTTCCTTAACTTTGTCGTTTATAACACTATGCTTTTCCTGGCTAAATGAAAGAGTCAAATGTGAGATCATGGGATTTGATGTTACCATCATTCGGTGCATAATATCTTCGTTCGTGGCAATTCGACTGCATTTTCTGTAGTAGAGTCTGAGGAGATATTTTTTATAGTCTTTTTTATGGTTACGACTTTCCTGAGCCTCTTCGGATAGTAAGCCTACAGGAAAAATACACTTTTCAATTATATCTTTTCCATGAATCAGAATTTTGTGAAGTGTAGGTGGAATATTGTACCACTCGTAGAGTGCAACAAACTCTTTTGCCGTCTCCAGACAAAAATCACCAATTTTTTTTTGGATCTACTACTTCGGTGATTGTTATAGCTTCGAGAATTATTGAAAACCTCTTGTTTATGTTTTCATCTAGACCCGTGATTTCGGAAATCAAAGCATGATTAGCAAAGAATCTTCGTAACGTATTTCCTGAATTTGTCGAACCAGAGCCTTACTTAACAATATCAACCTGTATTCCAATTTTCTCTTTAAGTTCATGCTTTATCAAACATTTTCGTGAGTCGACTCTCCCACGTTTAAATTCAATATTATAAGCTACATGCAAAAGATACTCCATCAGCTTAATACGCGCATGAAGTGGTGACATACCAGATTGCAGTGCTTGTTCATTTACGGGCATAGCTTGAACTTCTTCGATTTTATTCGTCTTGGATGTTGTGGCTCCACAAATAAAACAAGAAGATGGTGCTGGTGTTTCTGTTATTGATTGTACTGTCTTGCCGTCAATCATTCTAAAATATAGTTCATGTTTTACTTTAACTTTACGATTATTTACTGTTAACTCAAATTCTTTTAGTTGAGATATCTCCTCATCGACTCTTCTCTTTTCTCCTCGAATAACTTGAGGTGTCTCTTTAACGTATGCAAACTGTAGTGTGCTACAATACTGTGTGGAAGAAGGTTTATTGTTGTTCCATACTAATTTATTTATGTCATCACTTAATAATAATTTAAGTGGTACAACTGATGTCATATATAAATGAGAGCCAGAAATTTTATCATCTGAAAAGCTCTGTTGGTATTCACTTTGACTAGATGTCCCATCACAGCCCGATTTACAGTACATTGTTAGATTTCCGCTTTCAATTTCATTTATTTCCTTTACTGACTTGGTCTCTAGGATTCTTTTAGTAGTATGATCCAACAGATTTTGTAGAGGTACACTGCCTCAACTTTCAGTAATAGAAATTCCTTGAGGATAACTGTTAGTTTTTTCTTTCGTGAGTTCTTTGTATGGTACGAGTATTTTGTACCCTGCATTTCCTAATCAATGCATTAGATACTCGTATTTTTCATTTGTAAGTTCAAGCTTTGTAAGCATCCCCAAAGTTTTTAATGTACAAATTTTGTGGTTTGTTTTTGAAATACTAGAAGTAAAATCAATTACTGGTTGAGGAAACATAGCACGTACTTCATAACTTTTGTATCGTTTGGCGCGATCACAGCACTCCTCAAACGATTTAAGTGGCCGACCAAGTACAGAACTGGTAGAACTTTCAGCCTCAGTAAACTTAATTGTAAATGTGCGTTCAAGCCAATTTGCATTCTTTTTTTTCAAATCGCGACTTCGTACGATTAGAGTCCTGCTATATTTGTTTGAAATTGGAGTAAAAGCCTTAATACATTGTATCCAAAATTTCACATGCTCTAGTTTTGTTTAAGCCAACTTGCGATTGTTGCAAAAACTGCTTTAATTTTGTTCTGTCTTTGTCAAACTCCAGAAGTTTCGAGCATAACACCCCATGTGAAATAGAAAAACTTTCCATTGTCTTACAACTCTTGGGCCTTAGTTTCAGTTATAAATAAAAACCAGAGAAAAATCGCTTGTACTTTTCGCGTTCGTCGGCACTTGTTGAATGACAAAAATCGATCAATGAACACCTATAAATACTATGTATTTTTCAATATTTTACTGACAGGTACTTATGAGCACTCATAAATGTGGGTGCAATTTCTGTAAACAAATAATGCAGGTAACTAACTAATCATAAAAATCAAATAACCTTTTGTTTATTACTTTTTTTAATTCTGAGAATCGTAAAAAAGTCATCAATGTTTTTTCCAAAGAATTTCTTGCATATCTCGAGCAAATTTTTTTAATTCATACCTTTACTTAATTGTGAATAAAACGCGTTTTTGGATTTTCATGATTTATGTCTTATTTCGTTCATAGGTTATGGGACTTTACGTGAAAGTAATAGGACTTGACACTTTTTTAGCGTTTTGGATTTTTATGAATTAAAAAAAATTTATTTTTTAGGCAAAAAATATATTTTTTCTTCATGCATTTATTTATAACTGCGAAACTGTTGCTTATGTAGCAAAAAGTTATATAAACAGATGAAAGTAATTGTAATTCTTGATTTTTCTAAATTTATTTAAGCAAAATCCGACTAGTGCTTCTTGAGTTATGTTAAACAAGATCCTTATCAGAATTGAGTCGCGAATCAGTCAGCTGAAAAATGCTGTGCTGTGTAATATAACAAATTGAGAGGTGACACCTGGTGGCACTTGAAGTTGATTAAAAATGTAAAAACAGATATGAGAAAATTTTATTAGTAGTGATTTCTAACTGCGGAAAAGTATGGCTAAAATTGGTCCAAATGTTTGGAGAAAAAAAAGGGATTTTTGTTATATGTTCATAAAAAAAACAAAAAAATCTTAACTCTTTGCAGAGTTTATTTTTTCAATTTTAGTATACTGAAATATCCTACTTTAAATAAAAAATAAAAAGAAAAACGTTAGCTCACATAATAAAATAATATTCGTTTTGAAATTCTTAGGTTTATATTAAGTTGGTTCGGTAAAACATACAAGTACTGAGTTTGAGACGGCTAAAAAAAATAGCAGTCAGATCGGAGTAATTCTTTTTGATTTGATTGTACCATTTAGTCTAAAATTTCAAAATATCACTGCATATTGCATGAAGAGTATGTTGACAATTTGACTTTTTTTCCGCGAAATCCCCAGTGTGCGGTGCTTCATGATGGTCTGTAGTTGTTATTTATTTACCCAGCAAACATTTTATTTAGAAAAGCCGAACAGCTTCCCAATAAAAAATGGTTCAAGTGGCTTTAATACCAAAGTATACTTGAATTAATATTTTTTAAGATTGTTTAAATATTTATTTAACACTATTTTCATTTTGCAAACGTGGGTCGGACTCACGCCGCAGGTCTTCAATTCAGTATACATATATCTATGCTGCAGAAACGGCGCTAACCACTCAGATAACGCACTAGCTGCAATATTAATCGCACAAAGTTAATATATCGCTCCTTTATTGCAACATAGTCATCTCAAAAAAATCATTCTTCAGAAAACGAATTTTTAATCTACTCACACATCAATGGAAAATTAAAAAAAGTATTCTCCTCTCAAGAGGTAATTTTGCATGCTGAACTCAAAAATCATGTTTTTTGAATTATGACTACGTTGCAATGATGAAGCGATATCTATAAGTGAAATAACTTTAAAAGTTAATTGTTTTCCTCTATAATATCATGACAGAATAGGAATTTTTGGCGTTTTATGTTTATGCAGCATTACCGTTGTCATCCTATATCGCCGTCGTACTTTGCTACCGATGATTTTGATAAAGATACTGAAATCTATTAGGTTTAGTGCAGGTGTAAATCGGTGTTATCCTTTTTGATTCATATTTAAGGGTATTGTTATTTTTTCTTCATGTGGTTTTTGACGTGCTTTTAAAACATCATTCCAATTAAAATAATAAAAACATTAATTAATACTAATATTTTCCAGTTATAGTGGCCATGTTAAGTACAGTACAACTTCGACAATCCGGACATGCGCTAGTCCGGACACTCCAATAATTCGGACGCTTCTACATTTCGGACAAGTTAAAATTTTTACCTCTACAATCCGGACAAATTTTTTTTTATGCAAGAACAAAAATTAAATCCCGGGGTTTCCTGTGTTTAACTCTCATGTTTTGTTATTCATACTTCGATTTACATTTTGCACTATCATTACTTCAGTTTCGGTTCATTCTTTCGCAAGCGTGTTTCTCTAATTTCATACCAAGTGCCATGTCTTTAAATAATAAACGCAAACATAAAACACTAACTTTAAAGGAAAAGTGTGATATTTTACAAAGTCTTGATGAGGAAAAAACTATTAGGCAGGTTGCCGAAAAATTCCATGTTCCTAAATCAACGATTTGCGACATTAAAAAAAATAAGGAGAAGATAAAACAATTTATTTCGAATACCTATAATGGCCCCGGTAACATTTTAACCACAATCATGTAAGAAACCATTTTCATCATGTAAGAAACCATTTTTTTTTAGGAAATCGAAAAGTTATGAAAAAGGCAGAAAATCCAGAGTTAGAGGAAGCGCTTTACACATGGTTTTTGCAGCAAAGAAACAATCATATCCCGGTTTCATCAGAAATTTTAAAAGCAAAGGCCAAATTCTTTTATGAAAAGATGACGGGGAAGGACGATTTTTAAGCGAGCTCAGGCTGGTTAGATAAATTTAAGTTACGGCATGGTATTCGTTATCTAAAAATTTGTGGTGAAAAAGTTTCCAGCGATGAAAGCGCCGTAGAGCCTTTTAAAAAAAAGTTTGCCGACATTGTTGCTGAGATGGATTTGAGTGAAGAGCAAGTTTATAATGCAGACGAATCTGCTGCTTTCTGGAGAGTGTTGCCTGGTAACACATGGGTACATACAAAGGAAAAATCAGCCCCAGGGAGAAAAATTTCCAAAGATCGTGTGACATTTATGCCATGCTCAAATGCTGCAGGAACACATAAACTGCCTCTTTTGGTCATTGGCAAATCTGCTAATCCAAGAGCCTTTAAAGGCTATAAGATTCCAGTGGTATATAAAGCAACTAATAAAGGATGGATGTCAACGTCCCTTTTCTTCGACTGGTTCAAAAACCATTTTATTCCAGAAGTAAAAGTGTTTCTAACACAGGTTAACAGACCACTCAAAGCATTATTGATACTAGATAATGCTCCATCACATCCTAAAACGGATGAAATTAATTTTGACCCAAATTTCAAAGTTCTTTTTTTACCACCAAATTGTACGGCAATATTACAGCCTATGGATCAAAATCTAATACAAAATATAAAGGTTACTTACAGAAAACAATTACTGCGCCATATTTTATCAGAAAATGATGATGATGGTGTCGACGTGGTTAAAGTTTTAAAAATGTTTAACCTTAAAGATGCTGTTTATTTCTTGGACTTAGCATGGCAAAGCATTAGTGAAAAAAATATTCAGAAAAGCTGGTCTGCATTGTGGCCAAGAACTGCATCGAGCTGGGATGATGAAGATATGATACCGCTTCAGGTTCTGCGTCATGAACTGCAGTCTGATAGCATGTATGATGACATAAAATCCATCCAAAATATGATTGGAGCTATGAATTTCTGTAGTAATGATATAGTAACTGAAGAAGATATCAATGATTGGGCAACTGGTGCAAATGAATTTTCATTGGATTTTTCCGATGAAGAAATAATATAACACTCTAAACAAAATGAATCGTCAGTGCTGCTTACGGACTCTGAAGACGACTTTGTAAACATGGATGCAAAAACAAAGATCTCTAATGCAGATGCAAAGAAATCATTTTCAGTTTGCATTCAGTGGGCTGAGGAGAATAATTTGGATATGCAAGATATTCTATTGTTGAAGAGGCTAGAGCAAAAAGCACAAATCAACCACCTCAACAAAGTTAGTCAACACAAAATAACTTCGTTTTTTAATAAATAATAGTATGTATGTATATAAATTTGTATGTATGTATTTAATTCACTTAGATTATTTTAACAAATTTCACTACATACTATAGTCCGGACAACTCGATAATCCGACCGAGCCTAAAACTATATGTGGCCGGACTGTCGAAGTTGTACTGTACTTTGCAAAAGAGATTAATTCCACTTTCAAAGGATCTTTCACTTGATTGTGTAAACATTCATGCAAACTGCATGAAATTTTAATATTTATCTCGATGTTGATACGTATACACTATTTGCAAATAATTACTTGCATGTCTAAATGAAGACACTAGCGAATCGATGATTTCGTTTCTAAATTTGTTCTAGTCGATCAGGTACCAGTGACTCCAAGTGAAGATTTAATTAAAAATTTAGATCCATCATTTCTAAAAAATAATATATATTTTGAAATAAAATAAATGTTTCTAAAGTGATATTTTCATGGAAAACAAACCAAAATTTGCTACCTTTGCTTTTGTTTCTCATACAAAATATACCTCTTATTGCATATACTCGTATGTAAATTCAGTCGTTGGCTTGATATTTTTATATTGTATGGAAAACAGAAATAATTTTGAATGTCTGTGTTGTTTTGTTATTTGTTTAATAAACAACATATTGTAGCAATTGTAAGTCGTATAAATGTTATTAGTAGTCAGTGTTGTCACGAGAAAATAAAATTTAAACAACATATGTATATCTAAAGTAACCAAATGAAGAAAACTTCTTTCGAAAACCAAAATGTTCGAACTTTTTATTTTGCTATAACACATTTATGTTATAATATTAATTAAACTTGTACTTTATATCAACATTCATTAAAAGTTACTTTTCACTCACGCTCACGCACGACTTCATATTTTTGGCTCACGTTAACTCACGCTCACGTGAGTGGAAAAAAAGTTAGTCACAATCACGAAAACTCACGCTCACAAAATACTCACGAAAAAATCGCAACCTATAAGTATTTATACATTAAAATTTCTGAATGCAAATAGAAAAATCTAATATACAATTAGAAAATTCTGCAATAAAAGAGGAAAATTATGTTTAACTGAGAAATTTACTTTTTTGAAAAAGTCCACCAAACAAAATATTTTGAAAGTGATCCATCTTATTTTTTAATGGAATATTAGACTAGATATACCATGCATAGTTTGAAGGCACCTCTTTTGAAAGACCAATAAATTTTTATATATTAATGTGATAACGCGTACGAATGTATTGTTCTCACGCAGGATTGACACATATGTATGTATGAACATATGTATCATGCGATTTAAAATTTTGTAGTTAAAATTTAATACAATTGAAAATTCTTAAAGAAAATATAAATTTTCTCTTCAAGTATTCTTCCAGACGTTGGAAAAACTCTTTCACTTGTAACCGAGGTCTAGTTCTTATTCGTCTGTGTGAACGCGAATGAAAAAAGGAAAAAGAATTGCATATGTTTTCTTACCAAATGTTCGCCAGTCGAAACTCGGACTTATACTGCTACTTTGACTCATTCATTCACATCAGTACATTAATACATAGCGGCATAACGTTTTATGTCTTCATCACAAAATTGAAAATCCTATTAAAAATATAAAAAAAATCTAAAATCTAAAAAATCACGAAACAATCACGCAAAAAATCTACTCATACACGCTCACTCACGTTAAGTTTTTTATATTCACGCTCATGCACGCTCACATGATTGAAACCAAAAATTGGTCACGATCACGCATGATTCACGCTAATCACGTGAGCGATGCCCATCTCTACTATCTATCTATATTATTAATAGGCAAACACGATTTTTACATCCCTCTTACGGCCGTAATACTAAACCGATTTTCGAAAGATTTTTATGTTTTTAAATGGGGTTTTCATAGATGTGCACAATCTTAAAATAATTTAAATCGCTTTCATTATTTAGGGAGATATAAGCCTTTAAAGTTGCTACTAACACATGCACACTTATTACGCATGAATGTATAAGCTACAACTTTAAATATCAATAAATAAATAAATAATATGTACTTTGGAATAAGAGAGAGCTAAGTAATAGATTTTTAAGTTGTTTATTTAGAATGTTTTGTGGTTTTGTATTTTATCGTATGTATATGTATATGTATGTATGTAAATGTTTAATATTGATTTCGAGAATGCAGTTGATTGAATCGACCGCTGGATACGCCAGTTAGGTATCAATAGGTAAACATTAGTTAATTTTCTTAAAAAAAAGTTTTTCCTTTAAAATACAAGTAAATTTGCAGTTTTGTAAGTGTTAAGTGTTTTAAAATTTCTTTTCGAATTTGAATTTGTTTTGTTTCCATAAATATCTTAAAGATATTTGGCGTTTTGGCATAATATTCTCCAAGTTTTTCTTATATGTACGACACATGTACATAAGTAAACTTTTTCCTGTTTGGCCCATTTTGTATTTTTAAAGAGGATGAAAACATTATTGCCACGGTATTAACACTTTAGATCTATTCAAAATATAGTTCATTGTATATTTTTGCAATTGTAAACATTTTCCATCAATCGTGATCGGTCTTGTTGGTGAAAAAGGATTTCTTATTTACTTTTCACCATCATATCGACCCCTATGCGCGAAATTATCATATGTTACACTTTTTTTCGAAATCGAATTTTTGATGAAAATGGGTTCTAAGCCTATTAATTCATCTGTTATGGAGATAACACAATGCACATTATGTCGTATTGAACAGTTTCATAGTGTATAATAGTAATAAAAGCAGTAATATAAACTTTCTCCTGTAAAATTTAGTTTTTCTAACATATTGTAATATCGCGCACAAGGGCCGATATATGAACGTCTAACCATTTATGAAACATTTATGAAAAGAAGAAGCGGAGAGAGAGCATTTCAGTATTCTAGTTTGCAGTTACGTAGAGTAAATATAAACCAGATGTTTTAAGCACTGGTGCCAAACGTGACGATCTTTGTTAGTATCCATCCTACTTTATACGTTGACGATTTTTTGACTTCGCTACGTTTTGCTCAACATAACCTCTACGTGTGGCGAAATGTCAAGCTCTAAAAATAGAATTTTTTTTTGCGGCCAATATCGATGATATTGATACTGCTGAAGAAATATTTAAAAATTTAAATGACATCAACGAGCTTTACTTTTGTTTTTTTTTTAATATGTGCTTGATTTGATGAATAATCTAAACAAAATTGAAGGAATTCAAATTCACAACATAAAGTATGAAATGACGAAACTTTTTTAAAATATTTCAACAAATTTTTTAGTAGATGATTGTATAAAAAATGCGCTTCTAAATCAAATTTATTTCCATAACCATAAAATTTTTTTAAAAAAGGAAGAAGTTTATATTGGTGTGTATGTAAAAGAAATCTTAAGACAATATACAATTGATGTTGAAACTTTTTATTGATAATTGTGTATCATTTTGCGTGCAATTATGTAATCAAATAAAAAAAAGATTTGATTTCGATGACAACATTATAAAAAGTTTTAATTTAGTTACACCATCTTTTTTAATAAAAAAAAATCCGAAATTCTTCCTTTATTAAAAGGTTTTCCTAATCTAGTCTTTAAAGAAAAATATCATGATATTGAGCATGAAATAAGAGAACTAAGATTTTTGGATCTAGGAGACAGCGCATTAAATGTAGATATATTTTGGAAAAGAGGAAAATCAATTAATCTACCGAACAATAAACCTGTTTTCCAAATATATGTGAATTTGTAAGTAACTTAAAAACTTTGCCAAACTCTTCAACTAATGTTGAAAGAAGATTTAGCAAAATTAATCTTAATAAAACCAAGATTAGATAGTCATTGCAAACAGGAACCCTTGAGGGGATTCCTTATCTTAAGATTATTTAAAAAATAATTGTTCTGAATTTTACAATATTAGCATTATAAAAAATATAAAAATCATAACTATGATATGTATGTATAGTATTTTTATTTTGTAATTACCCAATTTAAATCAATATCATATGTCCTGTTTTCGTACTTTATATGTACATATGACTGTACGCGTATAAAATCGAATAAATCAAAAAATTAATTCGACTCTACACATGAATTGCAAGTTTATGAAAAACGGTATCATGTATATTCTATTCATTCCTACTTAAATTAATATGTAAAACATATCGTATAAAAAATTAACGTTTATTTTAAAAAGCATATAATCTGTTGCGACACAAAATCTCTTCAAATCTTGCTTTGAATTGAATAAAATGTGTAAAGTTTTTATTGTTTTTAAGAAATCAGTTGAATTGTTAATTTTTAAATGAAAGATTGTTGTATAAATAAGAAGATTTTTGAGTGTCGATTTTTTGACGACTTTTTTTTAATACTGACAATTTTGACGATTTTATATACAAATTTTTAAGATTTTTATGAATATTTTGCTGGCAGCCCTGGTTTTAAGTCATTTATTTTTGCAAAAGAGTAGAAAGTGCATATCTGAGTATTTTGTTATTGTAAAGTAAGAATATACTCCACCATTTCGCAAATGCTGTGATGCAACGCACAAGATAGTGAATAGGGCTATTTTGTATACAAAACTGCAATACCGTGTATATGTTTTGCAACAAAATTATTTTGACTGCTAAGTTTGCTTTCGCTTACGTATTAACTGCGAAACTTTTGCTTTTGCTAAAAAATATATATATCCTTTTATTTATATAAATGAGTTGATATTGTATATAACGGTAAAGTATATAAAAGTTCATGTTAAACATAGGGCGCCCGTAAATTGTCTCCATTTGGAACGATCATTGGCTAGAGCATTGACTTGCATCCATGACATGTTGCAGCTTTCGGCTTCCCTTCTTACCATCCTCACCCAAGTGTTGCATGGGCGGCCAGACAGGCGGTGAACTTGCGGATTCCAATCGAGTTCATCTCTATTGATTTCATTACATGGCCTACGTAAAGTGTGGCCAATCCAAGACCACTTTCGACGTCATTTCTTTCTCAAATGGTACACATTTGGCCATATACAAAAGTTGATCATTAGCCACCCAATGTGGCCTGAATATGCGCAGAATTTGTCTAAGGCAGCGATTTACAAATGTTTGCAAGTTTCTTAGTGTGGTTTGCGTTGTGCTCCATGTAGTGCACCTGTAGAGTAAGACGGATTTTACACTACAGTTGAATATCCTAATTTTTTTAGGTATAGAGATATTGATCGCTCGCCAGACTTTGTTTAGCGCGTGAAATGCGACTCTAGCTTTGTTTATGCGGTTCGTTATGTCCATACCAGAACCGCTATCTTTAGAAATGCGGCTACCCAAATAGCAAAAAGAGTCAACGCCCTCAATTATGGTTCCATGTAGTGAAAGAGGGATTGGGTTGATGGTACCAATCCGCATGAGTATTGTTTTATTTACGTTTATCTTAAGACCAACTTTCCTTGCATTCTTATCAAGGGATATGAGTTTTTGTTGTATATAAACGTATGCCATGAGGAGAATCGATATTTGTTTGAACCATTACCCCATCTAGAAGGATAAGGAATAATGTGGGAGATAAAACGCATCCATGCTTAACACGTACGTTGTGTTCGAAAGAGCTACTTTCGTTTCAATCGAACCTCACTTTAGGGATGTATTAAATTCAATGGGACCCTTTTGTAGATTTACTGATGCTGGTCGTAGTATGAAAGTGCTAATAGTTTGTGTTCGCTGGCCAGGAAGACTTTTCTGACTACTATGTGGTCAATTTGGTTGAACGTAAAGCCATAAGGAGATTCCCAGGTATACTTGTGGATGAATTTCGTACCGCCTATAAATAAACGATGTCTAGAGCATAGCTCCACTAATCTTAACCATTATCGCTTGTGATATCGCCTAGTCCTTGGGACCCCATAAAAGACTGAATATTTTTATTATCACAGCTTACTTCAGCATTAAAGTCTCTGTGTATCATATACATATGTAAGAACACCATGCGATGTATTACTACAAAGCAAAATACGTTTAGGAAAAAAACAGCCGGGATTTCATTTTATTTACGTTATCAGTGATATTACCCCAATTTTGGATATTCAAGCTTTCATCAAATCTCCACGTATTAAAGTCATGAAAATCGGTATGGATGTACATACATATGGCCTTATTCACAAACGATTTTGTTTTAATTAAATTTTAAACTACCTGATCGAATCTAAAATCTTATCGGGTTTTAGCCAGTGTTCGAAAACTTACCTTAAAAGATGCACTTTAGTGTTCTGTAGGGTAGAGTATTGAATACACAAACGGAAATTGTGTCTTGTGTAGAAACTATACGAAAAAAACGTTATCCTATTTGTGATCTTTCTCCACAACGAGAATACTGTACTGAAGAAACTCAACATATAGATGAAAACAATTAATTGTGTTTTGTTTTTTCGTGGAAAAACACAAACTTTGTTGTGTTGGGTTCAGAATACTTTATGTACAATTTGTTTATTTACTACGCATGAATCAAAAAATATTTTGCGGTAGGTTCCAGGGATAGCCTGCAAAGTCGACTGTTTTCCATATTTCGATTTCTAAGTGTAAACTAAAAGCATGATAAAAGATGAAATTTTTATGTAGGTCCTACATATCGCTCCTTTATTGCAAAGTAATCATATCTAAAAAAAATTTTTGATTTAAATGTAATTTAAAAACTTTAAGCGCGTTTTCTAAAGAGCATTTTTTTAGATATGACTACGTTGCAATAAAGGAGAGCTACATATCGCTCCCTTATTGCAGCGTAGTCATGTCTCAAAAAACGTGATTTTAGACTTAAAAATGCAGAATTATTCATCGTATCTTTCTTCATATTGCATACAACTATTTTGTTTACTCGCCTCTTGAAGGGTCAATATTTTTTTTCCTTTGAGTTGTGTAATTTATAAACTCATTTTCGGAAGAACAAGATTTTTTGAGATATGACTACGGTGCAATAAAGGAGAGATATGTATTTAACAGTAAGAATAACAATAACAATACAATGCAATAATTGTTTGTTTGTGTGATTTATATAGTTTTGATGCTATTTTATAAAGATTAGCGATTTCTATGGAAAATTCCAATTGTTTTTTTTTGTCGTATCAACTTTATTGTCTTCAATTTGGCAAAACTTTTTAAAAATTTGACATATTTTATAATTTTAGTATTATTTCTAGCGGTTTTAATTTAAAAACGAACAACTATTTGTTCTATATATTAAATGCAAAAAATTCAAAAATGAAGAAGAAATTCAAATGTTTAAAGACAAAAAAGTAACCGAAAATGGGACGTCCAAACCCGCAACGTTGCACTTGCAAGAGCTTTTATGAAACTGATACACGTACAATATATCCAGTATCGCGATACTTATTGAACAGTTAGTATTGAAACAAGTATTGATGAATCGCATTATATTTTCAAATCCAGAAAATGTATCGCTATCCAAATATTAATATACGAGAGTAAATTTGAGAAGGCTTATTAATTTTGTCGTCACAGACAACAGATTTTGTTTTCGTTGTAGAATCGACGGATTTTCATGTTCTATAGGTAGGATCACCCCATTAATATATTGGAAAAACTCAGAATATGTAAAAACTAACTTAACTGGCGTCTAATTTTCTAAAAAAATGCTACATTTGTAACATTCCAATAAAAATTTCCAATATAATGATTTTTTGACATTGTGAATTTGTTAAAAATTATTGTCTTTTATTATTATTATCTTTCGAGGTTAAATTTTTATTTTAAGACAACGTTTTTAATTTTTTTTAATAAAACGAAATAAAACTGATTTTTAATGGAAAATGCATTTTAATTATTAAGGTACGGTCACATTGGGGAAACATTTGACGAAAAACGAGATATATTTCTTTGCTGTAGTGTGACCATAACATATTTTTTAGGGGCAAACAGAAAAATAGCTGATTTTTACAAACAAAATTATTTGCTTTTAAAGAGAAATGTCTTCAATGTGAACAAAGTATGACCACCCATTTCCAAATATTTTCCTGTTTTTTTGTCAAATAATTATTAGTTCTTGCAAGGTTTTTGAAAGAACAAACAGTACGAAACAACAGTGTTTTAAAACAAAATCAATGAACAGTAAATAGAATCACATCATATGCACGAATCACATTAAGAATACAATTTTTATTGTTCAATTTCCATTTAATACATCGCTGAAATTTTTTAAACATAAAAGGATTACTACGTTTTCCAATAAATAATAAATAAATAAAGATTAGAAACTGAAAGTTAGTACAATTTTCGTGGAGGTAAATAAAATGCTTCTGAAAATTAGACTTTTTTAGTAAATCTGCTCTCTCGGCCACATTTTTGAGCAGCGGATGACAATTAAAAGCCAGATTAATTGTATTAAATATATTTAATATAATTTATAAAAAAATAAAAACTCGATGGGCGTTATTTTTTCTTAAACGAATAACTTAGAATTTCGTAAAATAATTCTCATTATTGTCCAAAGGCAAATGGATATAGCGTGCATGCTTTAATCGACTTAAAGTTTATAGTACAGTATTTGTTATGTCTAATAATGAAGAAGAAAAATTTTTGTCTTGAAAAAATTTTGAGAAAAACGTCGAACAATCAAGTTCTATTTTTGTCAAAATTTAGCCATTTTTTAAACTCATTTCAGTAATTAAGATCAATTAATTAAATTTTTCCAATTGGAGCCACTGTGCGGTAGTTTAAATTTAAAAAACCTTTTCAATTATATTTTGTTTTGTTTTGTCATATCCAAAGAGTATAAATTTGAGAGAAGTGTGATATAATTTACATACTGCTTGCTCTTCCTCGACGAATGTTTTGTCAAATATTTGATCAAATGTTTCTTATCGGAAAAAATAAATTTGAGTGTGACCACAGGGAAAAAATATTTTCTCATGTTTGCGCTTAACGTTATTTGAAAGTTGTATGAGAAATAAACAGAGACAAAAACTATGTGCGTAGTTTATTTCCTTTTTCCAAAACCGACTTTTTAGTGCCTTGCAGTATCGGCTTTTACACCTGTTGACTGTCAAGGTTCTCGGACGTAGAGAAAAATCCCCACCATAACAATAAGCTTGCTTGTGTAAGCCTGTATTGTTATTCAGATATGTTATGGTTGCCATAATTTATTTAAATTTATAATGTGGATGGTGAATCAACTAACCAATTTTATGTCAATTTTAACCGTAATCCAATTAAGGACGCTCGCTCCCGCCTACAACCGCCATGTAGATTAGTCATACAGATTTGTCGAATAATCTTGTAGATTCTCGAAATTCGCTCACACACGGTTGATTAAACAGTGCTTCATCTACATTTGAATTTTGTAACAATATATAAAAGATTTAGTATATGTAATACTCCGTATTAGCAAACGGCAATTTCTTTACGAAATTTGCACACATGAATTTATGTAAGTTTTTTACACATACTTGTTATGGGAACCTGAATTTCCGTAGTATCAGCCTTACGTAAACAAGAATTTTTAAAGAAAATCGAACATTTCATTGAAATTTTTTGGTTGTGTAAATGTAGGATAAGGTTAAATTACATAATTTATAATTTTTTAAATTTTTATTCGCACTTTTTCCCAAAATTAATATTTAACATATTTAGTAAAACATTAATAATTTTGTTAAAAACAAATTGAAATTGATTATTTAGGGGTATAGCTTGTTCCTTCCTATGCGCATTTCATAGTGCAGATCCTCATTATTTATCTTTTGAACATAAATCATTTAATATTCTAGAAATGTTTTCTCAAAAAGCATTACATAGAAGGTTCGCAAAAGCAATTGATATAAAGTTTTTTACGTTATTTTTATTACATTTGTTTAAGAAATGGGACCACATTTCGTTACATAATACATATTTTGGCAATTGGTCAGATACATATTATCTATATAACATATCGTCTTCAATGAAATTTTTAATTTGTAAAATTGTCGGTAGGTCTGATAAATAATTCCATGATTGCTTAAGATTTAGAACTGAATTTTCTTTGTATAATGATTTGTTTCCGAAATCGTGTTGTCGCTCTATATAATTTTTAAAAACTTGATTTGCTTCGAATTTAAACTTTTTTATTTTTTCAATGGAAATATTTTTAAAGGTTGAAACAAATTTGCTTCTCGAATCACTTTCTAGTGCTACTAATGACGATTGAAATTCGTATATTACGTTGTGCATAAAATATTAATATGGGTCCGACAAACCTTTAAACATGCGTTCTTCACTTTCATTAACTATTTTATTTTCTGATGTTCCGAGATAACGTATCTGCAGTTTTTTTACTGTTTTTTAAATAAAATTTTACTGAAATAAATTAAATCCCGTAAGTATTTCCGTTATTATTAGAGCCAAATTAAATTTTAATATGATTTGTCATGAGTCTTATGAATATTAGAAGAAATTCGTCAATTTGATTCAAACAGGAAGCGTTGGAGAAAGTCTTGCGAATTTCTATTAAGAATTTATAGAATATATGTACATAAATTTACAAAATCTATCGGTGCAAACAGCACAATATGAGACAATTTTTATCGTGCAATATGGGCGCACATGTAAAAAAAAATTGTACAATTTATTTTTGAGCGGTGTCATTATCATCGCATATTGCGACAATTTTTTCGGGTCACATCTGCCAAATATCAATTGGGACAATGATCGGTACGAATTGGGAAAAGCTCATCATATTTTTTTATTTGCTTGTTGGCAGACACAGTTTAATTTTCGGATTGGATTAGTATGTAAAATAGAAAACTACTTTGGCCGTATGTATTGTAGAACAAATAAAAAATAAAAGAACACTTAAAAACGTACCTTTCGCGAATTTCATGAAGTCAGCTGCTAAAATGTTCTTTTCAAAAACTATGTACGAATGAATAATTGAAATTTCTTCGAATTGTTCGAATTAACCACCCCATACATTCAAAAGCAACACCTTTCGAAAACCTATTCCAGTATATCAACGTTTGGCATGTACCCTTCGGTATTAATGAATTTTGTTAAAACTTATTACGCAGCAAGTGTTTTCAAAGCAGGGATTACAAAATCGGTGCAACCGCAATGTTTTGGTCAAATCTTGGTTTTTAATGTTTTAATATATCGCACTGGTTCCTCCTCTAAAGAGAGTCAACTCAAAATTTTTCAATATTCAATTTTTCCAAGAAATCGATGTACATAAGTCATATGTAACCACTGTGTGAGTTGACTCTCTTTAGAGGAACAAGAATAAAAGATGAAAAAAATTATTTTTGCTAAAATTAAGCTCTGATTGTCGACTGTGATCAAAATACTACTCAGCTAATTAAAATATGACACATTCAACAAAATAAGAGTTTCTTTAAATTACTAAACAAACACTGTCCCTAAGTTAATTCGCCTTGCCTGGCTATTTTATGCAGTGGCGCCAGTTAAGCTTTTTTAAGGCTAGATTTAGCTTTTTAGCATCAAAATTTACGTTTTAAGTTTGTGGCTTTTTTATCTTTTTTTTATATTTAGCCTCAAAAGTTATAGAATTTTTTTAAATATTTATTTTCTGGGTTCGCCGAAAAATAATTTTTTAACATATTAAAAAATGAATTCAATGTTCAAAGGTAAGTACACTTAAGACATAATTCCACAGGCGAAAGCTTTTAAGTTATAACTGGACAAATGTTGAGCCAACAGTCGAGTATTGGGTAGAGATGCGATAATTTAAGAATGTGATGAGGTTGAAAGACTTTTAGTACGTTTGTTCCATATTTTTTTACTCGGACGGACAATATGGATGCGCGAAATATTTATTATTAATTATTAATGTCGAAATTAAT
Organism: Gymnocheta viridis; assembly: GCA_956483585.1. Taxonomy (NCBI): domain Eukaryota; kingdom Metazoa; phylum Arthropoda; class Insecta; order Diptera; family Tachinidae; genus Gymnocheta; species Gymnocheta viridis. The sequence goes on from OY101441.1 coordinate 86,677,424, forward strand.
GTAAAAACTAAAAATTACAGAAATTTCAAAAAATGTACAAATTGAAAAGCTGGGCTGTAGGACATTATTGTTCAACTCACATCCTATTGTAGAAGTTGTAAGTAGTGATGCCTTCATGTCTCAAAAAATTTTCTGTTTTTCCCTAAACGTAATAAAAATCCTTACATTTTAGATACAAAGAATAATTTATTTAAATGTTTTTAAATTTTGCACATTTAGATTAGGTCAGGTACAATATTTACTAAAAAAATAAGTTTGGCAATCCCCAATATATGTCTCTCAGTTGTGAAAATTTTAATTTATTTGTACACATGTAGACTTGTTTCATTTTCACAAATTTACTTATTTTCTTAAAATTCAACGCGTAACACAATTTAAAATTAATTAAAAAGTATAAAACTAAATGTCAAAAAATTTCATGACCATATTTTTGTGTGTACATTCATTATTGGTTCAGTTGTACTTTTGTTTTGAAATCTGTTAAAGCAAAAAGAAATTATCTTGAGAAATTCACTAACCTGAATTTCCGTTAGTAGTTTTCTTAAGGAAATGTGAAATTCAGGCCGAAGTCAATAGCGGCAATTAGCTTTGAATAGACTATACCAAATTTCAAATCTGAGTTTACCCATTTCTTTTTAATTTTTAAGAAATTAATTTTGGGTAAATTCATTATTTTTATTACGAGAGTACTTTTTTTGGAACAATTTATTTATCAGACTAGCAGAACAGAACAAAACTGATTTCTAGGTCGCTACACCATCTTATCAGCGTTCTTCGTTCGATTTTACAACTTATGACGGTGGATACTAGTGAATAGGAACATAAACTATTTAACCGTATTATTCAATATGGGCGCACATGTAAAAAAAAAATTGTACAATTTATTTTTGAGCGGTGTCATTATCAACGCATATTGCGACAATTTTTTCGGGTCACATACGAAAAGTGCAACTTTTTCGTTTCTTATAGTTAAAATCACTCTAGATTAGTACGAAATTCCATCTTTGATGAATAATTATTCCAAATATTCCATACTCTCCCGCTTTTTTCAGAACTATTGGCTCTGAGATCAACCAATTTTTCATTTTTGTTTACTTTATTTTTGTCTTTTGAACTCAAGTCAAAAATTCGTTTAAATATAAAACTAAATAGTTCAACAAATAACGTATAAACAGGTGGCATTATTAGGGCTACAACTACAACAAAAAAAGGAATTTTTGTTTGTGCAAAGTCTAACCCTTTGTCAAAAATTATTGTAAACAAAAATTAAATAAAATTCGTTTACAGAAACCATTGAATTTTTTGGACTCTACAAATGAGCAAGACAAGGAATTATTGAAAATTTTAATAAAAAAAACACAAATTGAACAAACAAAAGCATGGATATTTTGTAAATATAACTAGAGATAGGATTGTGAGTGATTTTTCACTCACGCTCACGATAAAATATTTTTGATAAACGACCTTATATTTTTTGCTCCCATTCATGCATGCTCACGTATGTAGGAAAAAAAGTTACGCACAAGCGCGAAAAATATTTTAAATAATTAAAAAAATATCATCACTGATCCATTCTGCTTGTCTGATGAATAGACTGTTCCAATAATACTTTCTTAATAAAAATAATTTTAGTTTATCAAACAAATATCGAAAATGAATAAAGAAATGAGTAAAGTAAGATTTGAACTTGAGCCAAACAATTGCTTTCAACATAAACCTAAAACAATTTAAGTAATTACGTAGAAATATTAATTAAAAAAGTATACGCAAAAAATAACAATATAGCAAAAAAAAAATCACGAGCTATCACGTCAAAAATCTACTTAATTGAAACAAAAAATTAATTACGATGACTCAAATATTAATTATTGAAAACAAAGACACAGTAATAAACTCCATGTTTACATTGTCACAGGTGGCTGAATACTAAGATAAAAATAAAGTGGACAAAAATGGATAATAACTGAGTGGTTTTCATACAAATTGTTCACTCAATTCGATTGCATGGGTTCTATGAACAGCACACAAGTACAACTTTGAGAACAAGTCGTACTCAACATTTTTAGTACTCCAATCCTGGAGTTTCTTAAAATTCTTTAATCACGTGAAAAATTATGAATCAACTAAAAAATTCATAAATTAAATTGAGTGTTTAAATCCGTCCGTACTTAAATCAATCTTTCTGCACTTGATTTTAGTATATCTGAGACTGCCGTACTTTTATCACCGCTCTTGATTTTTTTAACCATCCGTACCTATCGTATACTTCACTTATTTCGTTACTACGATTGCGTGTAATCCACCCATGCTAACTCTCAAACCCGAACAAATTTAGTTTTATTCGTGTGTCTATTTTTTATTTCAAATTATATGTTGCTTATTTACATTTCATAAAAAAGAAATAAAAAATAATAGTAAATACATTATGTAAAACTAGTGATAATTAAGAAAACTTTTAAGCGAATCCTCTGCAGGTTACTGATTTGGAAAGCTAAGGAAATATAGAAAAAAAAGTTATTTAATAATATTTTTTGAAACAAAGTAAAATTTTGCATAAAAAATGAGCTAAGTACCAACAAAATTTTAGTTACTCATTAAATCCATGAAACACATCATCATGGTTTTTCGTAATTTTTTGCCAATGCTGAGTTTGTAGATTGACAAAAATTAGTACTTACATATATGTATGTTACTTTATATATACATATGTATATTGAATCCTTTAACTAGTAGTGGAACACAGGGCCACAATAAATGTTTTCAACTGAATTTAATAATTTCACAACAGTTTCATCTTACTCCAGGATACATTATGTTCATGCAATTCGTTTTCAATTTGTCGTCTCCAAGTATTTGTAGGTCTACCAGGTTTCCTAGACGCTATATTCGATGGACTGTCTAGTATATCGTTAGTTGGCTTTTGCATTGTATGTTCGTTATATATGTATTCTCAAACCCAAAGGTACCTTATTTGTTCTATTCCACAAATCTTGATTTGATATCGTGGCTGGTCAGAATATTCCAAGTATACGCCTGATGAACGGTTTACAAAGGCTTGCATAGCACTCATTCTGCAACCCGATATATTCCATATTTCGTTCGTAGCTTTTGAAACTATACTCCCCATATAGCAAAAGTTTCCAACATTATCAATGCATTGTCCCGAAAGCTGGAAGTTCGTGTTCCACAATGTGTTTATGCGCATTGATTTGGTTCTGTAGATATTAATTTGTATGTGAGCTTTAGCTGCACGTATAGCAAAGTCTTGGATTCCATGTTAGAGAGGCAGTGGAATAGAAGACAGACGTTATCTGCATAGTCGATATCATCTAACATATCGGGGAGGCCCCACGAAATAGTTTGATTGGTTTGTTTGTTACTTTACCCCCTGAAAATTTTAAAATTAAAAAATTTAAAAATATATTTATATCCATCACAAGCTTTGGCTTGAGGCTTTTAATATATCTACATAATAAAGTGTTTGTTGGGTATTTAGTTGCGATGAGGTGTGTGTATAGATAATTGAAGGCTGACAAGCAGTCGGCCAAATGACTTGATTGTTCGATTGTTTGTAAAAAAACATTGCTGGCAACAGTGCTGCCATTTATTGCACATATTCTATGTTGGTACTTGTACATTTGACACATTTGCTAATTTATGAGCTTCATTAAAATGACATTTAAATTATTTTATGACCAATGTTGGCCAGAAGTGCTTAATAGATAATTTATATCAGCTGTTACTAACTAGTAGTTGAATAATAGCCGGTGAAACCTTGCTCTATTGCGGACATGATATGTTTTTTCAACTTAATTCTTTTGATGCTTTTAAGCCGAACAACAAGTAAAACAATAAGAAAATAAAAACAGCAGTAATAAAATGCTAGCAAAAACAAAAATAAGAAATCTATTTAAAGTTTACATGTTGGTTTCATTTAACTCTTAATTATAAACATTCATAAAAATCAATATGTTATATACGTAATGGTACAGTGAAAAGGTAAAAAGTTACGTACGAACAACTACGTTCTTCTTTTTTAGACAAACAAAAACAACCACATTTCAAACTGGTAGTGGTTAACAAAATATTACTTTGGTCTGCAAAATCTAATAATTTTCAGTAAACTTAATATGCTTATTAGCCTATAACTGATGGGTGATTCAGGATCTTTTCCATTTTTATGAATCTGTGTTACTTTAGATTTTTTTAAATACGAGAAAAGAAGCCATCAATTAAGCAACAGTTAAATATTTTACTTAGAATTTCATAAAAGCAATCTGGTATATTTTTTTAAATAACAAAAATAGCATTTTAGGTCTTTCTACGGCAGTTTTCAAAACTTCATCATTTCTATTAAGATCGGAAAAAATCGAATTATTTCCTTTTAAAGATTTTGTGATTTTTAGAATTTTTTTAGTCACGGAGCAACTTTGAAATAAGCTTTTATTAGGACTCATTTCTATTCTTGTTAAGGTGAAATTCAATTGTACTATTTAACTACCTTAATATACCTTTATGTGGGCTCTGTAATTTGGATCCTACATCTCTGATATTAACGGCTGTGTTTATTTCTTTACTATAGGGCAAGTCTGCACAATTAGACAAAGTTACTGTATTGAATTTGTTCTGAAACTGTCCATAAAAGAAACAAGAAATAGAAACATAATCTGACTGTAAAATATTTGTTTGTAATTCTAAGTTTGAAAAGGGATATTAGAGTCAGATACTTTAGTATCTGGCCAAATCTGGTAAATGAGCATGGAAATTAAGTATAATAATTTGCAAGCAAGCAGTTTATGTAAAGCTCTGTACCTGTCTTATTGGATCCACTGTTCCAATGTGTGATGTCTATTGAAATCACCAAATATGAAAAAGTCACAAGAACAAATTTTTGAGTATGTCTAAGTCCGCCTTAAAGTTCGGAAATTGAATTATAAGCAGCACTAAAAACTACGGGACATCAATTGTAAGGAAATATGTGTTAAACTTTAATAAAAGAGATGGCCGAGAGAACCTTCTGGTTTAATTCAAAATATTGGAATGAAAATTTATGTATGTAAAAATTATTATGTAGTAAAATAAATAAGTCACAGTGGTGTTTTTTACAATAGCGTGTTTACAAAATAATTAATTATATTTACATCGTTTACACTAAGAAAATAATAGATGTTAATGAATGAAAGTGAATGTTTATATTCCAACACTCCTCCTCATTCACTTCAAATTGCATTTGTTGGAAGAATATTTGTGTTTGTTCGGTGGCAACGGTTTCGTTAAGATGTCGGCTATCATCTCCTCCGTTGGGCAGTAGCCTGAAGTTATGATACCTTTCTTCACCAGATCTTTCGTCATTTTATACTTCGTGTCTTAAAAAAAAATTTGTCTTCATTTAAAAGGCGTAAACAGCTTTGATTGGTTCCAGTCTTCATTTGTGGGATTTGAAACGTTTTGTGCTAAAATGCTTATAGCTGCTGAAACATCGGGTTTGGTATTAACTGAAATATATAAGAGGAGGCCAATTAGTTTGCGATACATTGTGTTGTTTTCAAGAGGTGTTGTTTCTCCTCCTTTTCCGTAACTTAACTCCATTGGCGTTTTAGCTGGTTTGGCATCTTGGAGTCCGAACTCTTCGGCAGTTTTATTTATATAGAGATTGGCAAAGCTGAAAATTGCCAGCCGTATCTTTCGATATTTAAATACCCGAGTAGTGTTTTAAATCACCAAGGTTCGTTATGCAAAAATTTTCCATTAATTTGCTTTCAATGTAATTTATTTGTTCTTTTGTAGAACAGGCTAATATGAGATCATCGACATATACAATTATATAGCATACCTTTCCATATATATTACTATAATATAAACATGGATCATTAAGACTCTGTTCAAACTTAGCTCCTAAAATAATTTCGTGTAAAGTATTATTCCACGATCTTGCCGCTTGCTTTAAGCCATAAATACTCTTCTTTAATAGACATACAATGTTTTCGTTTCTCTGTTGGAAACCTTGAGGTTGTTTCGTGAAAATTGTTTCAGACAATTTACCATTTAAAAAAGCGGTTTTGGCGTCAATATGATTCACAATCATATGCTCAATACTTTGTGTTAATTTTAAATAATAACTTATGAATTATGTTATTCTTTAGTGCTATAAGTACTGCTCCGCCATGTGTTAGCCGGTCATCACAATAAATTTTGTAACTTCCCAATTGGAGTTTATCGCCTCATTGAGCAAAAGTACATAAAATTTTTGTCATGAAGAAAGTGCTCGACCTGTGCACCTGATGACTCTATTGGTATGCCTTGAACGTTTCAGTGCATAAGAAGAACATTGTGTACAACAAAAGTTTTATCTGACATATTTAGGCATCATACCATTTTTCCAATGCATCAATTGCATTAAAAAATATTTCCAATAGTTTGTCACCAATGTTGTCAAGTATTTCGCATTTAGCCATTTCCGAAAACAAACTGGATGTTTTGTGCATTTCTACGATGCATACCAGTCACTGTTTTGCTGTTAATATTAGTCGTATCCCTAAATATTCTTTACTACACTGGCATTTGGGGTCAGCCGTCCTCTGTTTTGCCTTTCTGTAATTTTTATTTGTTGAGTTGTGACATTTGTACATGATATTACAATCAGTCGTGGTTACCAGCACAACAGCCACATACTTTGACGCTGTTACAGTTTCAGGCTCCATGGACGTATATCGAGCACTTGGCACATTGAGAAGGACCTTTATTAATCTTAAATGTAAGTACGCATGTTCAGAGGCTGACAACTCTAACTTAAACCCTTATTTTAGTTAATGTAAACATACATACTATATACCGCTTTTTTAGTCTTAGTTGAGCTTATAATCACAAGTGTTATATAATAAGGAGCAGTTGCAGTATTTAGTGTTTTTAATTTTGTATTTTGTTCGGGTGTGCTTTGATGAACATCTTCCAGTTTTTTTTTCAAAAATTCGTTTTTATCGACAAAATATTTTGTTTAGGCTTAACAATCTCTCAATTCCATTTGTTTGGCAAAAAAGTTATTCAGAAGGTTTGGTTTTATTCGACTCTACCCAATTGGGAACAATGGGTGAAACTATTAATAAATTTGACAATTTCACAGGCTTTTTGATCTTCTTCAGCACGACGCACACTGGGGATTTTTGTATGGAGGTGAGGAAAAAAATATATTTGTCAAAAAATGTAGTGATTTCATCACAAATTTTGTTTTATTTATATAGTAATACACAAAAGTAATCAAAATAAAGAAAGTTAGAGAAATGTATATCGTTACCTGCAATGTAAAAAGCCCTAACTAACAAAAAAATTTAAATGATTTTTTTAATCTATTTTTAATTTATTATTCTAAAAGAGCCTTAACTCCGTCGCTTATAACATTATACTTTTTCTGGCTAAATGAAGGAGTCAAATGTGAGATCATGGGATCTGATGTTACCATCATTCGGTGCATAATATCTTCGTTCGTGGCAATTCGACTGCATTTTCTGGAGTAGAGTCTGAGGAGATATTTTTTATAGTCTTTTTTATGGTTACGACTTTCCTGAGCCTCTTCGGATAGTAAGCCTACAGGAAAAATACACTTTTCAATTATATCTTTTCCATGAATCAGAATTTTGTGAATTGTAGGTGGCATATTGTACCACTCGTAGAGTGCAACAAACTCTTTTGCCGTCTCCAGACAAAAATCACCAAATTTCTTTGGATCTACTACTTCGGTGATTGTTATAGCTTCGAGAATTATTGAAAACCTCTTGATTATGTTTTCATCTAGACCCGTGATTTCGGAAATCAAAGTATGGCTAAAATTGCAGGCCCAAATGTTTCAGACGCACAGACATGGTTTTGGAGGTCGGAATAGCTCTTTACGTCTTCAAGCTGTTAATTACAAAGTGGAAAATGATGATGATGATGATACATATGATATTTTAGTCATGCCACCAGATGCTGCCGCTGTAAGTGACGTCGCACAGTGGCTGAAAATCGTTTTTCATTGGCCAAAATTCTGTAACTTTTGAGCCGATCAAAATATTGAAGTAATTTTTATTTTATTGGATAGATATTTAGTTCAGCTTGACTAAGTTTAAATTTCATTAAAATTGATTGAGGACTTTTTAAGGAATTCTAGGTCAAATTTGAACTTTTGAATTTTTTTAACTTTTAGAGTGAAATATGGGTTGATTATCTTTTTATTTATTAAAAAATTGAATATTTGGAAATTAATAATAATTATAAATAATTTTTGTAATAATGGAATTTTTTTTATGTTACACTTAAAAAAATTTTACACTGAAAAAAATAGTAAAATCAACTGGAGATTTTGCTATTACAGAAAAATTAAAAATTTTTTGCTGACAAATTTGCAAATTTGTTTAGTCAAAGAATAGTTACACTTAAAAAAAAACGTTAATAATATTATCTAAAAATATTGCTATTACTACAGAAAAATTTATTTTTTTTGCTGTCAAATTTGATAATTTTAAAAACATTTTAAAAATAAAAACTGCAATAAATTTTAAAAGCATTTGCAACAATGGTAGCTTCTGTTTATTATTATTTTTTACTAATACTATGTTTTTCGTACTTAAATAACAATGAAAGGCAATTATAATTATTATTCATTTGACTCAAATATTGATTGCAAATATTTCATATTTTGTTCTGTGCTATCTCTGTTCTTTAGTCTAAAAGCATCTTCATCTAAATCCCGATGTTCCACTTTCCATTGATTTCGAATACTGGAGATAAACGGATCTGACGTTGCCAATAAAATATTAAATAGATCTTCATTTGTTGAATTTCGTGAAATTTTTATAGTATTGTGGTATCTATAAAATCTGTAATCCTTGTTCCTTTTTTCCTGAGCCTCCTCTGATAGATCTGCAAGTGGCACCAAATGATATTTAATGACATCTTCTCTATGATAAAGGATTTTGTGAACTGTTGCAGACATATTTCTCCATGGGTAGTTGGTTCTATATATTTTTGCAGTTTCCTTAGCATAATCTCCAAATTTTCTAGAGTCAACTTCTTCATTGCACGCAAGTACTTCTAGGATTATTTTAAATCTGAAAATAAGGTTTAAATCCACTCCTGTTATTTCAGATGCTGTTTCTGGATCTGAAAAGAATCTTCTTGCGGTATTGCCATCATTTGTATTGCCTGACCCTTGTTTTGGCTGATCTATAATCAATCCAAATTTGCGATATTCATCTTGAACATGTTTCTTTTTTGAACTTCTTAACTCTTTGTTGGTTTCGTTGTTTCTTATTGATCCTGAAGACCCGAAATCCAAATCATAACTGATTTTTAGTATGTGTTCCATAAGTCGTATTCTTGCATGTAGTGGTGATAATCCAAATTCATATGCATCAGTATTATCTAATATTTTGTCGGCATTTGGCTTAATTGGGCATATAATGCAGCTAGATGCAGCCTTCGTGTTAGTCAAAGCCTGACCTACTTTTCCATCTATCATTGTCAGCACTAAATGGTAGCTTACTTCAATTTGCTGCCCATCTAACTGTAATTGTAATGGCTGTAGTGTTGCAATTTGGGCCTTAATATCACTAACTTCTTTGTTAATGGCATCATGAGTTTCTTTTTTTGAATTCAAATTTGATGGGCCTGCAGTATTTCGTAGAAGATGGTGTCTCATTTTTCCAAATATCCATTGTTTGCGTTATACTAGTCGAAGGCTCTGAATCTTCCAAAATCTTTTTCGTTCGCAATGGTACAAATGATACTATGAACATATCCGAGTCCGAAATATTTTCACATACAACTTGTTTGTATTGTTTTTGTCCCGAAGAACCATCACATCCCCATTTACAAAAAAGAATTAACTTTGTGTTCCCATATTTCTTTAACGCATTTCCAACATGTTATTTCCTACATCTAGATACATGTTATTCACACATTGATCTTTAATTTCATAGCAGGTAGTGCTTAAATTGAACAAAACTGCACATGTTTTCCAGACCTTAATAACAGGTAAAACGGATTAGTATCTCGCCAATATGGGGTTGTTTTTTATTTTTAGTGGTTTAATGTCCCGATTATTGTTATAAAATTGTTTATGACTTTGGTTGACCCTAACATTTGATAACAGGTAAATTTAGAAAGAGTTCATATGTTTACTGTTATATTACTGTGATCATTTTATTACCAATTTTTGGCTGATCAAAACAAAGCCATTAAACCCTTTCGCAGGTATTATATTTAATTTTTTTAGTTTTACGTAGTCTAAAGTAAAAAACATAAACTTTTAGGCAAAAAAGTGAAAATTATATACACCATTGTATACGAGTACTTTGGAGTAATTTCATTAAAATGAAAAAAGTGTTCTACACACGGCTCGTCACGGGTGCAAAAGTATATATAGCGTTAAAGAGGACACTTTCACCTTTCTCCGGGTGGTATACATTTCTTGTTCCCCTTTGTTCCCTAGAAGTTCTATTCCACTAAAGTTTAAATTTGAGAAAAATATAGCAGTTTCATAAATATTCCGTAACGCCCCTAATATTAAACGCTTGAGCTGTGACCACTTATAACAACTAAAGACTATAATCCTACCAACATTATAAAAAAGACCGCAGGCCATTATCGATGATAGCTTACGAGTAGTAACCATTTATTTTTATAACAAACAAAAGAAAAACACCTTTTTCTGAAATAAAAAAAACCGTTGAGTTTGACAGCATGCCACGCTCACAATTATCAATGGTTTAACCAAATTTTTTGGCTACCTTAATCTGGATATATTAGCTGCAAAAGGGCGGAAAAATTTTAAAAATCGGTGACAAAAAAATTAGACTTTTGGCCAATGAAAAACGATTTTCAGCCACTGTGCGTCGATGAAGGTGATGAAGAAGATTTAATTTGTATAAATATGCCAAATGGAAAAATAGAAGTTGTTTTGCAACAACAAAATGACAATTGTACGACAGATTGAAGTGATAGTGATTATGAGCCACTCTTAAGTTTTCTAAGAAAAGAGAATCAAAGTAACCTACAAAATCCTAGATGGAGACGTGAAGAACCAACTTATAGCACAACATATAACGGGAATAATGCAATTAGCTGTAGAGTTGATGATTTCGTTAAAAATATAAACGGTCACAGCCCTTGTGTTTTGTTTGAAAAGATATTCAACCTTCGGAACGTGCACATTGGAGTTTAGATGAAGACTTAGGGGTTTCATCGGTTGCAAGGACAATGAGTAGAAATAGATTCCTAGAGATAAAACAAAACTTGCATTTTTCTGACAACAGCCTTGCCAATATTGCAACTAATAAAATGTTTAAGTTAAGAACTTTGTGCAATCTAATTGAAAGAAATTCATGGCAATGGAGAATACTTCACGAGAACTTATCAATAGATGAATCTATGATAAAATATTTTGGTCGCCATTCAGCGAAACAATTTATTATGGACAAGCCAGTGAGATTTGGCTATAGGAATTGAGCAGCCACAAGTTCAGATGGATATTGTTATGTATTCGATATTTATTGCGGTAAGTCCACGAACGTTTCTACTGACCCCGTTGGCTCACGAGTTGTGAAATCTATACTCGCAAAAATGTCAATAGAAGCAAAAGATCATGTGGTTTACTTTGATAACTTTTTTACAAGTTAAGGCCTCATTAGTTTTTACTTTCCGTTGCCGTTCTGTGTCGTTCTTTTCTGTAGAAAATATTTCTTACTTACTTGTTCTGTGTCTGAAATTTCGGATGTGGACGATATAATTATAGAATTGAATTTTGTAAATGTTTGGAAAGTGATTTTTACTTGACAAAAATATATAAGTAAATCTTTAATAATTTGAATTAAAATAAAATATTCTGACTTTTAAAACAAAATTTGTAATATTTCATTCCACAAAAAACTAATACATACAAACTCTTGGCTGTCACTTAACGTTGTATTCCATTTTCTACATAATAGTCCGCAACAGAACACAACAGAACGAAAAAGTAACAACAAACCACACATACAGTTTTTCAATTGAACAGAAACAAAACAGCTGATTCGTAATAAAACAGAACGTACAAACTAATTCTGCCTTTACGCATTGCTGTGTGACTTAAAACAATTAGGATATAGAGCAACTGGTACAATTCGATACAATAGAACGAAAAAATGTACACCTATACCCGTCAAAGAATTTAAAAAAACAACACAGAGCACAATATGATTATCGCTTTGACAGATATAACGAATTTGCAATAGTCCGATGGAATGATAATAACGTTGTTACGATGTCAACAATTTTCTATTTTATAGAACCCTTGGAAAGAGTGAAACGGTGGTGTAAGAATCGGAAGCAAAAGGTTGACCAAGGCTGTTTGTCAATTATAATAACAATATGGGAGGTGTAGACCAAATGGATCAATCGATCAGTCTTTATAGAGTATGCATACGAAAAAACTGGTAGTGGCCAATATTTATATATGTTTTAGAGTTGGCAGTAAGTAATTCTTGGCGATTGCACGTGATACTCTATGTAAAGCTGAAAATACCACTCCGATGGACCAACTATAATTCAGACGGAGTATGACGCGGTCCTATTTGCAGCCCAAAGCATTAAAGCGGCGTCAAGCATCATCCTGATCGCAAAAACAACGGTCATAATCCGGAACGGATTGTAAACCAATTGAGATGTGTTGTTTGTCATAGTAAATGTCGCTAAAAATGTGTGTTATGTACAAAAACGCTTTGTGTTGAATAAAACTGTTTTGGGCAATTAAATACTTAGTATGCCCAATGTCTCCAAGTGAGGACACCCAGTTTTCTAAAAAGTGAATAAAAATGTTTAAGTTTTTTTTATTATTCCATTTATTTAGTTGACATTGAATTAATAAATAACAACAAAAAAATTTTTACCTACAGTTTCTTTTTGGACGTTAATGGGTTAAAATGTTTTATCGATTAAACAGCAATATTACAGAAAAATCGAATTTTTAATATTTCATGCTGTTTAAAGTGTTGCCCGTCAAATTGGAACAGATTAGAGTAATATCCTCGTTCAATAATTTTGCTAAAGTTTTTTTACATGTTGTTAACCAATGATGCCTTCCGAGTCTAGATTTAATAATTTTTTTCAAATTTTCGATTAATGTTGAACTTATAACATTATTTTGAAATACATTTATTGTTCCAAACAAAAGTAAGTACGTTGTAGACAAAATTACATTGATGAAAATCCAATATTGAGTAAACATTTTAGTTTTAGGTGGAGGTGCGACAATTTAAGAATGCGCTATAAGAAAATATATTTCTTGATTTGGTTAATTTAGTATTTAGTAGAGTTGGATAGTTCATGAACGAACTAGTTCAATTGAACTGCTCATACAAATTAACTAAGTGAGCTGGTCATATCAGTGAGCTCTTTTCAGCTCCCTAGTTCATGTTAATTTTTCGTTCATGTTTCTTTTAAACTCACATTTCATTTTCGGTCACTCTCAACACACAACGAGTACAATATCTTCAGAAACAGCAATCACTTTTTTTTTTAATCATTGTATGATGTGAAAAGCTTAAAAAATCAAATAAAGAAATTTTTACACTAAATCATGATAACAAAAAATAAATTATCTGCTGCGCTCTCAACTTTACCTGTTAAGGATTTGCTCGGCATACACATACTGAGCAACTGAACTATTGAACTAACTGAACTAAAATAGCGTCCTAGTTCAGTAAAATGATCTGAGCTGAAAAGAGCGCTCACTCAAAAGAGCTAAAAGCACAACTCTTAAAACGATATTTGCAAAGGAAATAAACTCTATTCAAATGACACTGAAGATTATAATATAAATTTGAAACAAACAATCCGTAATACTTTTGAATTCTTAAAAGTTTTATTCATAAATTAATAACCAGATGTAATACATCTGGTTATTTGTGAGAATATACAATAATCTAAAACTCGCAACCCAATAGCAGCACTAGGTAAACAAACACTTCTTCATAGATTTTAATAAAATTCCGGTTTCCGAATGACAAGGTAAGTTTATTTAATTAAACAGGTTTAGCTTTAAAAGTTCCTCATTAAAGAAGCAAATATATGTAACTGTTTTCTGTTTTAATTCCGTTTGCTAAAGTCAAGTTGACCAACTGGAATTTGTGTTGACTTGAATTTGTATTCTTGGCAATATTGTTATCGTGTGGGGCTTTGCTTGCATTGCTAACCAAATTGAATGGTGGTACCTGCCGGGCGAAAAGCAATATTAGTGTTTGATAGAAGACATCTTGCTGAGATGTCAAGAGATGAAAATATTCATTGCCCTGCATTACCAGCTACACATGATTATATTTAAACGAAAAACTATAATGCGAATATTAAATGCTTTTGAAACAGGTCAGAAATAAAATATATATATAAAAATATAAAATTAGTTCAATTGCTATATTTCTGCTACATTTAATGACTATAAAAATAAATTTGTCATTTTATCTTTTTACAATTGGTTTTCGCATATACAGTAAAACATGTTCATGGCGAATACTCAGTTGTTCCGAAAAATTCCAAAGCCCCCACAGTTTTGGTAGCCATTTTCATATAAAGAGCACGCTTAAAACGTATACTTGCTTTTAAAGAACTAATTTCTTCGGTCACACGAAATAAATTTCATATAGTTTTCCCCTTTTATAACGAACTCATAAGAACATGTACACAATGGTAACATAAATTTTTAATCTAACTCTTATGTTTCTTTATTTTTAAATTGTCTTGTATTTATTTATTTCTGAACTTTATATATTATGTACTAATGTTTATGTTGAGTTTTTAATGTTGTTTATTTGACCGCTAATCTTATACTCATCATTTTACTGTTCATTCTTTTAGAGTTCCCCAGTCCCCAAAATCTTGAGTAGCGCCGTTAATACATATTTTAGTCGTTAATGGACCGACTTCAATTATTTTCAGTCTAAACCTTCGTAGAACTCCATACAAGAGATCTGATTCATAAAATTGGTAGTAGGACAGTTGGGGCCATAAAAAAACAACAGAATAGGAAATATAACAAAAAAAAAAACAACAGAATAGGAAATATAACAAAAAGTCTTTTGGCTATATCTCATTAATTATTGGACCGAGTTTTGTTATTTTCAAACCGAACAATTCTATGAAAAAAATCCAAGAGAATGGTATAAAATTTATGTCTCTATGTTGTGTGAGGCCTTAATTCTACTTATACCAAAATATAGCGGACGGACAGACGGACATCGCTCATTCGACTTCTCTATCTATAAGGATCCAGAATATATATACTTTATGTGGTCTTAAATGAATAATGAAGAAATTACATACGGAATGATGAACCTATATATCCCCTTTCCAAATTTCTTGGTGAAGGGTATAAAAAATTGTGGCACTTTGGTTTGCAATGCATAAAATATGTTTTAAAAAAAGTATAAACTTATTTTAGGAATTGTATAGCAATATCAATGCTTATTTCGTATGGACAATATTGTATGCGTAACAAGCTTTCTAAGTGCTTCTCTGTTAAAATATATCTATTCTTATTTTGAATAAGTCGCAATATAGAAAATGATGACTCACATATGTAGATTGACCCAAACACGGAATATAATTTTATAATTTTGGGTATGTATCTGCTGAAATATTTTTCTATCCTACTGGTTGAAAATGCCCTTTCATGTCATCTATTTTCATACGTGACAGCACACGTTGACAAACCAAACATTCCGGGTTGCCAAAATAATTTTCTAAAAATAAAAAAATCTTTTTCATAATGCTTGTGGAACATATTTTGTAGCTTTTGCATAAAAATCTTATGGGGAAGAATTATTAAACCTGGTAATACTGATTTGAAAAAACATGCGATACACAACCTACCTTTTCGAATGTTCAAGCTAGACTGATTTATATTTTTCATTTCTCTACATGAGTACACGTACATAATAAAAGAGTAAACCATAAGGCCCGGCTCCTGCTTTTGCCGATCGGTGATCTATTGGGACTTTAATTTCCGATGACGACTTTTCTTCTAGAAGGCATTCAAATACCATAGCCAAACATTCAAAAATGAAAAATCTCCCCTTGAAGAAATAGGGTTTAATATGATAACGCAAATACCTTTAGATAGAATGCATCTAATCGATCTTGGATTTACAAGAAATATGCTTGTTCGAATCATTAATAACAAAACCGGAGAAAAAACCCCAAAAGAAAATTTAGTGAAATATCTCTGGATCTCGTGAAATTAAGAAAATTTTTTTAATGGAATTTCAATGGGAACCTAGGTCACTAGATGTTCTTTGCAACAACGTACACAAAGATACATACATATATACCATGAATTTTTAATTACGTTTATAGGCTACTTAGTAGTCCAGGGTATGTTTACATTAACGCAAAAGTAGCCAGCGATCTGCTTGAATTATTTGTTGAAAATTTTCCTATTGTGCTTGGCCAAGATAGCGTTTCTTTTAATGTGCATAGTTTATTATATATAGCATCTTGCGCACAAAATTTCGGTCCTCTAACGTCTTTTTCGGCCTACGACTTCGAAAATGAACTCCATATTTAAAAAAAAATATGTCCGAAAACCATCTTCAATTATTCAATAAATTATCCAAAAAGATCAACACGAAGTGTACGTTGAAGCTAAAGATAAAAAGTTCAAATACAAAGTCGAAGCCGTAGTACTTAAAGACGATGTGTAAATTCTAGGACGACGTTTGTTAGATTTAGGTAGTTTTTTCCAAGAACCTCTCAGTTCCTGTGAAATAGGAATTTAGACTACAAATCTCGTTATGGGTGAAAAAGAAAAATTTTTAATAACGATATTCAATATAATTTTGTATGCCTGTCTCTTGATAATCATTTAATAATAATACCCATTCCACATACATAGCTGCCTTGTAGAAAAATGTCGCACGATCATCCACAACACTCCAAGGGAAAACTTAAATATTTTCCAAAACAAGGTAATTTTACAATTTTGTTTATTTAATGTCATTATTTTTCGAACAATTTTGTTGCTAGTGGTTTTTTTAATCCAAAGTAATTCTTATTTTGGCTAAAGTTCGTAACATTTTTAGCCAGAAAGAATTGGACATGAGACAATATCCCAAAGCAATAAGGAAAATTTTTAACACCAATTAATTTCAACTTACACGGCAGAACAGAAACAAAGTTGTTTTTCGGGAGCCGCTACACTCCGATCATCAGTGTCCATGTGTGTTTCCATGTATCCGCCTCCACTGTTTAGGTGGCTCTGTTGAATGTGATTTCAAATTTGTATTTATACAAATAATTTCTAGCAAAAGCATACGAGAGTTATTTGTATTATTATTTTGTATTCTTGAAATATGTACTTTTATGCATTATTTATTTGCTTTTTTCTTTTCATTTACTACTAAATGTCGTAGCTGTGAACAACTCTCAACACAAATTCATTCATATAAAGGTTTGTTAAAAAATTTCTCAGTTCCTGTGAAATAGGAATTTAGACTACAAATCTCGTTATGGGTGAAAAAGAAAAATTTTTAATAACGATATTCAATATAATTTTGTATGCCTGTCTCTTGATAATCATTTAATAATAATACCCATTCCACATACATAGCTGCCTTGTAGAAAAATGTCGCACGATCATCCACAACACTCCAAGGGAAAACTTAAATATTTTCCAAAACAAGGTAATTTTACAATTTTGTTTATTTAATGTCATTATTTTTCGAACAATTTTGTTGCTAGTGGTTTTTTTAATCCAAAGTAATTCTTATTTTGGCTAAAGTTCGTAACATTTTTAGCCAGAAAGAATTGGACATGAGACAATATCCCAAAGCAATAAGGAAAATTTTTAACACCAATTAATTTCAACTTACACGGCAGAACAGAAACAAAGTTGTTTTTCGGGAGCCGCTACACTCCGATCATCAGTGTCCATGTGTGTTTCCATGTATCCGCCTCCACTGTTTAGGTGGCTCTGTTGAATGTGATTTCAAATTTGTATTTATACAAATAATTTCTAGCAAAAGCATACGAGAGTTATTTGTATTATTATTTTGTATTCTTGAAATATGTACTTTTATGCATTATTTATTTGCTTTTTTCTTTTCATTTACTACTAAATGTCGTAGCTGTGAACAACTCTCAACACAAATTCATTCATATAAAGGTTTGTTAAAAAATTTCTTTTGATAATTAAACTTATATAAAAAATAAACTTATAACGTTAATAACAATTTATTATCAGTTTTGTTTTGAAAATCCCATGATTTATCTAAACAAAATGCATCTTAAGACAAAAATTTGAATTACTCGATTTTTTGAACATACCTTTACATAATAATGTCTGACATTCATGTTGATAGTTTAGGTTTTGTGTTTTCAATCACTAGTAATATTAATATTGTTTTTCATTTTTGAACGCTGGCATTGCGAGTTTTTTATATTTTTATATATGCACATATGTGTGCATGTACTTTATTATCACAGATGCTGCTGAAAGGCGACATAACACATGGACATCTTGGCGGAACACAAAGTTTTGCTAGATACAATAGTAAAACAAAATGCAGTTACTACTAATCTTATTGAAATTTTTCCGATTACCACAGAAGAAAAGCTCAAAGAATTTGATGCTATTTTTGGTCACACATTCAGACCCATACGTACATAAGTATTTGGCTTTATTGGGAAATTAATACATATATAAAATTTAAAAATCTCTATTTGCCGGTAATGCTGAACGTAATCTAGATCAAGTGCTTGGCCAACATATAATTATGAATTTCAATGTTGATGGTTCTTTAGGTACATTTACTTTTAATATTTAATTTTTTTTAATAAAACATGAAATGTTAACAAAAGTTTCATTAACGAAGCCTATTTCAGAAAAGTATCTAAAGTGTAGACTAGAATTACTAAAATTCACTAGTGAGCCTCTGATGACAATGTCCACATATGGTCCCAAAAGAACTATCTACTCAGTAGTACCAGCGTCAGTAGATTTCCAATAACACGTACATGTTAAATGTCTATAGTATAAAAGCATTGTCGGGGGTATAATAAGTCACTAGTCACTGGTGACAGTGTCAATACTGAATCGGTACTGATTCACTAGTGACCTTTCCTACAATTGTGATAAAATTAAACTATATACATACATACGTACATACCTACATATATAGTTAAAATTTGTTTTTATTTTGCATATCACTATGCTTATAACGAATTAATTTTACTTCCCATGTGGAGTTCGCTATAAATGAGTTTTCCTGTATTTATTTTCAACTCATCTATTTTTTTCGTATACATTCCGAAAATTAATTTGATGTAAAGATTTGTTGTACCGAATTTGTTTTCATCCATTCAGCAATATGTGTCTGAAAGTTAACAAACAAATTACATGTTACACCAACTTTAATGTATTATTTTTTTTTATAGCGTACTTACTATTTTGTTAATGCGAAGGAAGTGAATTAAACAAATTTTATTATACTATAAATTTGTTTTTTTTAGTACCTAAAAATAAATTTTTTAATAACAAAGTTTGCTACTTTCCATCAGTCAAAGTTGCCATAGCCGGTTATTACTCATGAATCAAGAAAACAAGATTGCGGATTGCGCATGGCCCTTGTATTGTTGAGTGCGATTGTGTTATGTTGTGACGTAGACATAGAATATGCGTTGTAAAAAAAATACATTTGTGTATGGAAAGTAAACCGAAAAAAATGCCCATCAGGTTTAAAAATTCTTGTACAAATTATATTTCATGTAATTAATATGGCTTTTAATTGTTAACTGCTGGTCGGAGAGCAGATTTACTAATAATAGTAAAATTTTCAGAAGCATTTTATTTACCTGCATGAATATTATTCTAACTATAAATTTTTATTTCTTAGCTATTTATTGGAAAATATACCAATCCTCTTGTGTTTAAAATAATTCAATGATCTACTAAAAAATACGAATGGCAAATATTTTAGAGTTTTCCAATCAAATCCCTTACTTATTTCACAGATACAAGTGGATGTTGTTACTTAAAATTTCACTGCAGTATTTTTTGAAGTATTCTGATATATTGAAAAATAACATTTTCAGTTTTGAATCTTTCTTTAGAAAAACGTGTTCACTCAAGCTCTATTTTATAAAAATTTTGCCATTTTTCACGGCTACATGAATTGAGATAAATTATTTTTTAATGCATTTTATCAAGAGTTGCGCTAAAAATCATATATTTTTTTTAATTTTGACAATGCATTACCAGTGATAATCACGGAATTTAGAGCAAAGTTGAGGCCAAAAACCAAAATTTAAAAATTAAAAGCAAAATATGTTTGTAAACATTAAAGATATCTTTATGAAACATAATGTATTTTTTTCATCTATTGATAAGCTTTACAATAAGCAAATGATATTTGTAAAAAATATGAGGCCAACAAGGATTTCCACGCCCGATGTAGTCGACTTCGGCACCCTGTAGCCCAACAGTTTGGTCCAAATTTCAACATTCTTAAAGCTTACGTCCTCTTCTCTGTTCGTTTGCATCCATCGCTTTGTAATCGGATCGCAAGTTTCAAAGATGTATATTTATTACCCTTATTTCCAATTGGAACCACTGTGCGTCGTCGCTTATTAGTTAACTGTGTTTAGGGTGGCAAGGGCATTATCACGTAGTAATAGTGCTTTTGTTCAATGGCGCTTTTTATAGAGAAATTGGGACTGTTCGTAAATTCATGAATGCGCTGTATGTTATGCTCAGTACGTTGATAAATGCAAACACTAGCAACTTTTGCGCAAATAAACACAAATCGCAAAATGTGCTGATGCAACAGATGAGAAAGTATTTAATTTGTTATTTGATTATATATTTTTTTTTTAAATACTGTCTTTACTTCAAACATCGAACGTGTCATTCGAATATGATCAAAAATATACATATTTCCTGGATATTTTTTAAAAATATTAAAATAATCCAACACTCTAGGAACTCGCCTTTTCTTGCTCATTAAATTTTTAGTGATAAATTAATTTGTTCCTTTACATAAAAAGCTTTTGGTAGTTTACACAATTTTACAATCATCCAGCTCACTAATTAAATTAACTCTTCCATTTTGGTTGTACATACATATCTACATATGTACATACGTACATGCATATATTTTCATTCGTAAATCATAATACTAAAATGAGCAAAAAGAAGCGTAAGCAACAGCTCATGATTTCACCAAAAATTTTTGAAGGCTCTAGAACTAAAAATTTTTCCAATATTAAAAGGCTTTGTTTTTCTCGCACCATTTGTGCATGATCCTAGTTACCGAGGGGAAGTGCTTGAGGTATACACTGCCGGATCCAAATCAGGTGCAGGGGTGGGAGGAGGCATTTACATTCCTCAATTTCAGCAGAGGATACGTTTTAAGCTAATAGATCAGTGTAGCATAACTCAATCCGAAATATCGGTCATAAAAAGGGCAGCTAACTGGTTAAGGTACAATATGGTATATAGGTAGGATATTCGTATATGTACCGATAGTAAAGCTGTATTGAACGCTCTATCGGGTGTTTACACAACATCTGAACTGGCAAAGGAATGAGGGATACCCCTAAACGAGATGGCGTCACATTCCAACCTTGAGCTAATCTGGGTACCAGGGCATACAGACGTGCCCGGCAACATAATTGCGGACAGGCTAGCCAGGGAGGGCTCTCGTTTGCGAGAACGGGACACCGACCGGCTAGTGGGAGCCCCACTAAAAAGCTACAAAATCCTCATTCAGCAGAATCTAATAGGGATAGCACGTGCTAGATGGTTCAATGAATCCACATGTGCTGTCTCCAGATTAACCTGGCCCCAATATGATCGAGCAAAATCAGCCATCATAGTGGGGATCCCTCGACATCAGCTACGTATACTTGTGGCTGTCCTAACAAGGCACTTCTTCATAGGTGTCCACGCAAATAGACTAAATCTCCCTTTCAACGACTTCTGTAGAAGATGTCATAATGAGGAGGAGGAAGAAACTGTAAAACACCTACTCTGTCAATGTCCAGCTCTGTCTCATCACAGAGCCATGAATCTAGGTAACTCAACTTTACCCGAACTCGCAGACCTTACGGAATGCAATCTGAAGGGAATAAACAAGTTTATTAGAAAAACCGGTTGGTTCAATACTGACCACAATATAGGATAGCCAATACTTTTTTATTTTTCTCGCTGTCCATATCGGGCATCACAAAGGGACCTATTTTTCTGGACCCAAGTGGGGCCGGTTGCTTGCAATTGGCAGCCTGTGCAACCTAACCTAACCTAGTGCATGCGAGAAAGGTGATGCCACTTACCAGAGCTGATAATGGCTAGAATGTAGGGCTTTCCCAGTCATCTGTCGGCAAAAAATTTAAAGAGAGGTTAAATTCAATGAATAACGAATTATGCAAGAGCTGGATTTCATTTGATATAATAGAAAATAAAAAGTTTAAAATTAAGAAACATTTGTATAACAAAACTGTTATAGGATTGATATCATTAAACACATTAAAATTTTAGCACCAAGAACTCTGGAACGTTTAAGTTACTACAAGAGAAAAGGTTTCTACAGTATTAATGCAACCGTGGCATGTATAAAATTGAATTAAATTATGCTAAAAAAGAAATATATTTACAAAATTTGTTAAAGATTTGTGATCGAAATCTGCACATCATCACACAATTCATTGATAATGAAAGCAAGTGAAATAAAAAAATTTTTTAAAAATAATCGTAATCATGGCGATATAAACACATGGGTATTAGGTAAGACCCATGAATCAAGATAACAAGATTGCGCATTTCGTTGTGTTGTATTGTAACGTAAACATGGAATAAGTGTTTTAAACAAAACTACATTTGTGTATAGAAAGTAAATCGAAATGTTAAACTTTGGTAGCCCGAGGAAGCTCTTTCTCAAATAGCTTCAAGCCCAAACTCAAAAGTTTTACTCGACTGCATCTCTTTTCTGTCCATGTAAAATTGTGTTAAAATCGATGCATTTGCTTAGAGGTAATTTAGTTACATACATACGAGTATATCCAGTTTTGCGCCAAAAATCTCTTACACTTTTTACAACAAACACTCATTTAATTGTTTTCTATTATGACGTAGATGCGCAGGAGAAAAATTTTTGTACGGCTGAGTGCACAATCTTGTTTTCTTAATTCATGGTTACTAGTGTATCCAGCGGTCGACGGCGAATCGACCGCATTCTAGTAATTAAATATTAAGCATTTATGTGTGTACATAAATATACACGATAAAATACAAAATCATGCTAAATAAAGAACATAAAACTCTCTTACTTAGCTCTCTTTTGTTTACAAAGTACATATAGAAAAAACTCTGTCTCATTTCTATATAAAAGCAAATTAGACAGGCACACATGCACACTTTGTTTATTTTTCAACTTGATGGTGATACATTCATGTGTAATAAGTGTACATGTGTTAGGAGTAACTTTAACCGTTTATAACTCCCAAAATACTAAACTGATTTAAATAAAATTAAGATTGTACACATCTATGTAAAAAGCCCATTAGAAACGTGTAAATCTTTCTAAAATCGGTTGGGTATTACGGCCGCAAAGGGTACCTAAAAAACATGTTTGCTTATTAATAATATACGATAGATTACAATACTTTTAATGACGAATGACAAACATATCAATATAAGAGAAAAACGTATTATGTTAAAAGCAAAGCATAATATGATTGTGTTTACATTGACATAATATTAAATTCAAAAGCCTTATACAGTAGTTTTGATTTAGCTGTCTTTTGTTTAGAGCACTTTTGACTTAACTGCACAAAATTAATCATTCCAGTCATCATTCTTCAAAATCCCATACAAATTTCTTTTTTACGTGCCTTTTTGTATCTGCACATTTAAGATAAATGCCCGAAATTTTTGGCTTTTTAAAATTATTTTCATGCAAAAAATCAACGTTAGCTGCATTTTGACTTAACTGCCCAAAAATACATATTTTCTGTAATTATTCTTCCTAAGCCTTGTTAAAGTGCAGTATTTTTATCTGCATATTTAATTTTTTTTGCAGTCTTAAAATATTTTCATATAAAAAATCAAAGTTAGCTCCACCCATTAAAAAAATATAGAGATCACTTTTTCACATAAACGTGCAACTTAAGCAATTCCTAATTAAAAAAATTCCAAGCAAGTCACAAAAACCTAAAGTTATCATCATTAAAATACATTATTTTGTTTGCATTTTCATACATACATACATACAATTCTGATAACAGAATTTTTTACTTATCTGCAAAAAAATCGTGCAAAGTTGATTGTGCAGCTAAAGCAAAATTACTGTAGATTTGATTTAAAATATTTCTTAAAATCTATCTCGTTTACATTGCATTATTTTGATATAAACAAAATTTTATTCGCATAACAAAACCAACTGACCAATATTTAAAAGAAAAAATATACAGTTGAACTTCCATAATTTGAGTCAGCATTATCCAGAAAACAAACTTCAATTTAGGCAGACTTCAAGTTATGGAATAAGTTTTCAGAACATTATAAAAAAATATTCGTTATTAACAATAATTTTTTTTTATTTGTAACAAAAGAATTGAACATGTGTATATAATTTGTTATTTATTAATGTACTGAATAATTTTTTGATCATTTTCTTAAAATTATTGAAACTGTACTCGGTGTAATACCAAATTTTTCAGCCACATCTTTTTTTCGATCCTCTGTCAATTTCATTTATTAACTAAAACTTTTCTTCAATTAACAAAATTTTTATGAACACGTTTTGACACCATATTAAATTCCTTATTGTTGTGTTGATTTCTTATTTCTTTATTTGTGCAAAAGTCAATAACAACAATTTTTATGCAGTAACTCTATTTTTATTTCGGGAATTTACCCAACTGCATATACAAATAAATCATATTGTCACAAAGGCGATTATTATTATTGTTCTTCAAGTTAGAGAGAAATTCAAGTTCAAGTTGTAGAAACAAAATCTAAAGGAATTTGCCTACTTGCTGTTGTCACTCGATTTGCTTAAATTTATAGAAACTTCAACTTATAGAAGTTCAACTGTATATTTAAAAATTGCTTTTGATATCAATCAATATCGGAAAATATAGAACTTTTATTAGTATTTGCTTTCATTTTTCTCTGTAACACAAATGCAATATAAGGAATTCAAAAGAAATAGGCATTTAGTAAATTACATTACCATTTACTTACCATTTGCAATTCATTTATATATTCAGCTTTATTTATTTTTTCCATTTTGTTAATTAATGTTAATCGAAACTCGGGGTTTTAACAGTAAAACACATTAAATGAGTAATTACTGAGTTAACAGAAAAATTTACTCTAAAAAAACTGTTGCACTAAAAAGTACGCGAAAGGAAAAATTTTAAAAATTTGTAAGATTAAGGAAACAGATGATTGCTAATAAATGTAGAGTTGGAATATGGTTACACTTTTGACTACTCAACTCGTTTTCTTGTTGGTACTCGATGCACAATATTTATTACAACACGAACATTTTAAGAAAATATAACAAATTATTTTCTGTAGTCTTTTCCACATATTTACTTTTATTTTATTTGATTTTGCTAATTTGAGTCTGATTAAATTTTTTCAAAAGTATGTGAGTATTTTTTTTTTTTGCTATTCATTACCTTGAAAACGAGTACAGTAATATGTAACCATATACTTGGCACTTTCACAACTCCAAAAAATTAAAATAATACTAAGAAAAGAAAGTACAAATGTTGTTATTTTATTCTTATTTTGGGTTGTAAATGGTTTCTACAACATTTATTTCCTTTTAAAAGGAATATACTTGTTTAAGAAGCGAATAGTTTGAAAATAATTATTCACTTTTTTTTAATTTTTCTTTTTTTAAATAATTTCTTCACAAATTATATTCTTTTTGTTTTCTTACTGTTTTTATTTACCTTTTGAATCATATGTGACAGATTTTTTGTTTTACTTAATTTTACTAACAAAAATTTCTGCAGTAAAATTTATAAATACTCAGCCATGAACTATCACTTTACGCCAGAGAAGCGCAAAATTTAAACTGTGATTGTATTGTTGCTTATTAGTATTACTGCAGAAACCTTGCAGTCCCAGCAAACATAAAGTCAAGCGTTTGAAATATGATTCTGCATTATATTTATTACTTTAGGTAAGACTTTTATCCTCAAAACTAAAAAATGCATATCATAAAAATTACAAGAAAAAGAAAATCTTTCTTCGAGCAACACTTTTTTCACAGAAATCAAAAGGTTGGTTGCTTAAAGTAGAAATTAATGAAGAGCAGTCTGAAAACCAAAAACTTTTGTTTACTGTTTTCAAAAAGGGTTTCTTTTTCTTTTATATTAATTTTATTTATATTACAATGAAAGTTATAAAAATTCCTTTTAAAACGTCTTCCCTCTTATTTTTAAATGTTTTATAACATATTAGCCATTGCATATTTCCAAAAGCATTTGCAATCATAAAATATCTTTCGAATTACTTCATTCTATTATTTTTGAAAATATGAAATGACGGCTGGATAAGTATTCTTAAAAAATATATTTAAAAAATCTATAAGCATCCGCCGCATGGATCATTGACGAATATATGAAGAGCTTAAGAATTTGTGTGAAGAATATGTGTAAATTAAATAAATGTAAATTAAATAAATGCTCTAATTATAATGCTTAATTAAAAAGTATTAGATAACATAAAAGGCTTTATATGTTACCAAATGAATTGTTCATAATATTTTTCGCATATAATCAATTTATGAAACGCAAGTGTTTGCTGGATAACTTTTTAAATATATAAGTTAACAACAATTATTTTTAAAACGCGCAATAAATAATTGGTGTCAAATCATAAAATATGCTTACCTGTTGTCTAGACCATTTATTGCAATTTCATTTACTTTGTATTTAGAACAACAAGAAAAATGCTGACTTATCAAAAAGTAACTTTATTTTTAAGGTATTATTATTACAATTATTCTTGAGTAGATTCATTATTATTCTAAACGTGATTTAATAAAGAACGTTTTTTAACCCAAGCGGTAAAAAGCAAATATTTTTTAAAAAACAAAAAAACAAAGTTTTTGTTTAATTGGCGCCCAACGTGGGGCCACGCGTTCTCTAAATTAAATTGACTAAGCCCTTAAAACGGAAGAACGAAAGTGTAAAAATTCGTCCTATAAGTTAGCTCATAACTTTGCGCGTGGTCACCACAAAACCCAAGGACTACGGGAAAAGTGTAAACCGTCCTGCAAGACAGCACGTCGCATCACCGTTAGTCTACAAAAAAAGCAGAAAAGAGGTCCCTTAGTAGCTGTACTTCGCAAAGAGGACAGAGGAAAAGGAGCTGAGGAATTCAGCAGCCGCTGCTTTACAACCTTCTAATAAAAGGATGCAACTAATTTTATTGTTGTAAGTAAAGTTTAAGTGAAAGAAACTATTATAATAAGAGTCTTAGTAAAAAAAAAGTAATTCAAATTTTATTAAAGAATAAAGAATATATCCTTCAAAAAAAATAAATAATTGTGAACATAAGAAAGAAGTGCTTCTAACAAACCAAAATTAATTACATCTTTACACATTTAAAGAGAATATTATAATAAGGAAAAAATCCTTCTATACAATTTGCATATGAAAAAATAAAAAAGAAATACTAGAGCTTAAGTGATAAAAAAAAATCTGCGATTCCTAAGGGACCCTCCAGATTAATAAAGTTACTTCTCACTAATTAAATAATATCTCTTACAAAAAAAATCTGCGATTCCTAAGGGACCCTCCAGATTAATAAAAATTATTATTTTTACTAATTAAATAAACCTTTTACTTTCAACGATGTGATTCCTACGGCATCATTCAGCTTTAGTAACATAAAGAAATATAACAAAGATTAAGCTAGATAACTCAAATTCGGACAGTGGCAAACCCAAATAATTTGGTAAGACCTCCCATGCTAAACGCACAACAAAACCAGGCAGCACTCAACATGAGAGTCCTTGAAGTTGAAATTAGAAGAATAGTTTCAGAAACAATGCAAGAGCAGGCTAGGGGAATAGTACAAAATATTATAAATCCAGCGGTTCAAAATGAACAGGACCAAATAATCGAACCACAACACAGGGCTCAGTTAGGTGAACTAGATAGGGTACCAGACGTCGTCAGGTATTTACGGGAATTTTCGGGGCAGCCAGGAGAATTTAGCTGCTGGAGGAAGTCGGTAGAAAGGATTTTAGATATATATAAAAACTTAAGAGGAACTGCAAAGTATTTCGGAATTTTGAGTGTAGTGCGAAATAAAATAATAGGACATGCCGATGCAATCCTAGAATCATACAACACCCCATTAAATTGGGAAAGTATTTCTCGCTGTCTCACCCTTCATTATGCAGACAAGAGAGACGTCAGTACTTTAGAGTACCAACTGACCTCTTTGATTCAGGGTACAGAGTCAGTTCAAGAATTTTATCAGAAGGTGTATAACCACCTATCTCTGATATTGAACAAAATCAGTTGTATGGATATTGGGCAAGAATCGTTGCATCTCTTGACCCAAACATACAGAGACAAGGCATTAGATACCTTCATACGAGGCTTGAAAGGAGATCTTCCAAGGCTTTTAGCGATGAAGGAACCAACCGATTTGCCTAAAGCCTTACACCTATGTCTTAAGTTGGAAAACCAAAATTATAGAACAAACTATGCACAGAACATAAAATCGAAGCAGAATTTTAGACCTGTTCCTCCACGTAACAATCATGTTGTTACTCCAAATAGATTTTACCCAGAATTAGCACACATTCCACCACCACCACGACCGCAGCGACCATCTGACCAATTCCATAGACAGCAACCTGTTCAAACATACAGAAATAATAATTATCAAAATCAAGGTGCTTATCCTAAATACACTCAATATAGTAATCCACCTCCAAGACCTTTTGTGCAAAAGCCACCTGAACCAATGGACATTGACCAGAGTAATAGGACTCGCAATATTAATTACATGAATAAACCGATAAATAACGGTCTTTACGGGAAGCGACCTCCACCACAACACCCAGAAGCTCGAAAACAGGCTAGGAATTTTCATTTACAAGCTGAAGCAAATAATGCTACAGAGAAACAAGACATAGATGACATTGACAGATATCTAAATCAGGTACAAGTCGAGGACGAAGCTTACGAACAGACTTTATATGACTACATGGACGGCGAAAGATACGAAAAGACAAACTACAACCCGGATAACATTGACGAAATTCATTTTTTAGATTAAATTCGTCCACCCTTCCATATTTCGAGTGTAGGATGGACAACGGACAAATTCTAAAATTTTTAATCGATACTGGTTCGAATAAAAATTACATACGACCAGATCTAGTAAAAAACCCTATTCCAAACAGAGAGAACTTCTATGCAAATTCGATTGCAGGAAAGGTAGAAATCCATTTTCACACTAATACCTTTCTATTTGGTCGAACAGATGTACCAATAAAATTTTTTCTATTGCCAAATTTGAAGACATTCCATGGCATCATCGGAAACGACACGCTAAAAGACCTTGACGCTATTATTTACACTAAGCATAACTATATGAAAATAGGAAAGGAAAGCAAAATTCTGTTAAAAGAATTTCCAACAGATAGCATTAATATGACCTCAATTCGAACTAGCCACATGACGCAACGACAAAAAGACATGCTAAAAAGAGCCGTTTCAACATACGCTAACCTTTTTTCGGCCCCTGACGAAAAACTGACGTATACCACAAAAATTACAGCGGAAATACGAACGAAAACAGAAGACCCAGTATATTCTAAGACTTACCCTTATCCTATGAGTTTTAAAAATGAAATTGAATCTCAAGTAAAAACCTTATTAGAAGACGGTATTATCAGGCCATCAAAATCTCCCTACAATTCGCCGGTGTGGATTGTCCCCAAAAAGATCGACGCAAGTGGGGAAAAAAAGTTTCGAATGGTGGTAGATTACCGCAAGCTAAACGCAGTCACCATAGCGGACAAATACCCCCTACCGGAGATTAATGAGGTGCTTGCTCAATTGGGAAAAAGCCAGTTTTTTGCAGTACTCGATTTGAGAAGCGGGTTTCATCAGATACCCTTGAAGGTCAAAGACATAGAGAAAACAGCATTCTCCACTAATAATGGTAAATACGAGTTCACTCGTTTACCATTTGGACTAAAGAATGCACCAGCAATATTTCAACGCGCGCTGGATGAAATTCTACGTTCTCATATTGGAGTTAGGTGTTATGTCTATATAGATGACATAATCATTTTTAGCCCAAATGAGGATCAACATATAAACGACATTTCTGAAATATTTCGAACTTTACACGAAGCTAACATGAAAGTTCAGCTTGATAAGTGTAAATTCTTTAGAGATGAAGTTGAATTTTTAGGGTTTCTAATTTCTCGTAAAGGTGTACAGACAAACCCCAAGAAAGTTGAGGCCATCATGAATTTCCCATACCCCAATACGTTAAAAGATCTTCGATCCTTCCTTGGATTATCCGGCTATTATCGCTGCTTTGTCAAGGATTATACTAAAATAGCAAAACCCTTGACAAATCTCTTAAGAGGGGAAGAGGGACGGGTATCCCGGAGCCAATCAAGTAAGAAAAAAATTTATTTAGACGAAACTGCAAAAGAAGCATTTGAAAAATTAAAGGAAATATTATCATCAAGGGATGTGATCCTAACATACCCCGATTTCAGCAAAAGTTTTGAGCTGACAACAGATGCTTCGAATTACGCGATAGAAGCCGTACTCAGTCAGGAAAGTAGACCAATTACATTCATCTCTCGCTCTCTTAGTAAAACTGAAGAGAATTACGCAGCTAATGAGAGGGAGATGTTAGCCATTATATGGTCCCTGAATTTACTCAGGAACTACCTATATGGCCGCGCTAAAGTAATTATATATACAGATCACCAACCGCTTACATATGCTTTAAGCAGCAAAAATAACAACGCCAAAATGAAGCGTTGGAAGGCAATACTGGAGGAGTACAATTATGAACTCCACTATAAGCCTGGCAAAAGTAACGTGGTAGCAGACGCTCTTTCAAGACCCCCATGTAAAAAAGCTGTCGATATTAATGCCCTAACGGCTACTGTACACAGTGATGATAGTTCAGGTGAAAACTTAATTCCAGTAGTAGAATGCCCTATTAACGTTTATAAAAACCAAATTTTCATACTTATAGGAGAAACAAGCGAATATCAATTTAAACTTCCCTTCCCAACTTTTCATAGACACATTATTACAGCTCCAAATTATTCACAAGAAGACCTTGTAGCAATCCTGAAGAGGTATCTCAACCCAGATATAGTAAATGGGTTGCTTACAACTGAAAGAATAATGGGCAAGATACAATCAATATATCCAATTCATTTTTTAAATTATAAGATAAGGTACACACAGACAAAAGTAGAAGATTTGACAGACATTGTAAGACAGGAAGAAGAGTCACTTAAAATCCATAAAAGAGCTCATAGAAATGCAAGGGAGAAAGAACAAAATGCAACTCCTAGAAAAATTTTATTTTCCAAAAATGAGCGAAAAACTTAAAAAAATAATAGAATAGTAGGGTTTGTAAAGAGAGAAAATATGATCGCCATCCCAGTAAATCTAACATATCAGCTACCCCAATTCCCCAATATGCTGGAGAAATACTACACATAGATATTTGGTCCACCGAAAAACATTTCGTACTAACTGCAATAGATAAACTCACAAAATACGCTCAAGCGATCCAAATAAATTCTAGATCAATTGGAGACATCCGTGAACCTTTAAGAAAATTATTATTTAATTTCGGAGTTCCTAGAATTGTTGTTATTGACAATGAAAAAGCTTTAAACTCGGATTCAATTCGATTTATGCTTGAAGATCAATTGGATATACAAATTTTTAAAACTCCACCTTACAAAAGTACAGTAAATGGCCAGATAGAGCGCCTCCATTCTACCTTATCAGAAATAATGCGTTGTCTCAAGACAGACAAAACACATAGGAATTTTAATGAGTTATTGGACAGATCAGTTTATGAATACAACTACACTATTCATTCTACCACAGGTAGGAAACCAATTGAGCTTTTCTTCGGAAGAAGAGTAAGCACTAGTCCGGAACAGTACGAAAATGCAAGGAAAGAAAATATAGAAAAATTAGTAAAAAAAATAGCAGGAAGATTTAAAATTCCACAACAAAAAAAGGAAACCATTTAAGAACTATACACCAGGACAAAAAATTTATGTCAGAATTAATAAAAGATTAGGTTCAAAACTATCAGCTCGATACAAAGAAGAAATAGTTAGGGAAAATAGAAAAAGTACCGTACTAACAGAATCTAACAAAGTAGTACATAAAGACCATATAAAAAATTAATAATTCAAACCACCATTTCTTGTTATATAATTTTATATCTTCTACAGTTTGTTGCTGCCAATGCTAAATGCAGAGGTGCAAATACTTAATTATACGAACTCATACGTGATAACAATAGGTAATGGATACGGAAAAATCCAAGACGGCACATTCAAATTTATTCAGCCAATCATTCTTGAATCCTATTATGACTTTTTATAACAGACGAAAACCTACATAGACGACCGTATACCTAAAACAAATCCCTTATACAATACAATGTACTGCCAATTGAATCAGACAATCAACTTATTGTACACATTGAAAAATATCCCACCTGGAAGACGAACTAGATCAATTGACACCCTGGGAAAGATTTGGAAACTAATTGCCGGATCACCAGACCATGACGATGCAGAACTTATTTATAGGACCTTAGAAGAGTTATCTAGCAATAATAATCAACAAGTTATTATTAATACAAATTTTGCAAATCAATTAAATAATATTACTAACTTAATAAATGACTTTTTAAATACAATAAAAAAAAATGATACAGTCATAAATGAAAATATTGATATACTAAGAAATAAAATAAGACTAGCAAAGGAGGCAATCCTAAATGTAAAATACGCTATACAATGGGCAAAACTCAATGTAATTAATACATTCTTATTAGACAAAAAAGAGATGACAATGGCTATAAATAAATTAAAAGAAGAAAACAATATTGAAGAAGCCTTAGAATTAGCAAATATCGATATACTAAGTAATGATGCAAATCTTCTTATATGTAATTAAAATCCCTATAACAAATTCAATCTTATTTAATAATATAATTGTAAAACCTGTTATAAGAAATGATTCCATAATAAATCTGGATTTTGAACAAATGTTTATAAGTAAAAATGAAATTTATGCAATTAACAATAATTGTAAAAGCTATAATAAGATTAAAATTTGTAAAAAAATCAATTAATGGATTTAAGTAAAGATAATTGTATTAAAAATATTATAATTGGTCAGAAATCGGTTTGCACAACTAGTAATGCGCATCACGTCCCACGCATAGAAGAAATCTCTGATGGGATCATTCTCCTAAACAATTTAAATGAAACAATTGAAACAGAGGCTATGAAATATGATCTAAGTGGTACATTCCTCATTAAATTTGACAACGCCACCATAACAATCGGCGACAAATCTTACCATAATCTAGAAAGGTCCCAAATGATATTAACACCAGCAGCGTTGCAAGAAAGTCCAATCGAAAAAAAAAGACTAAACATATTATCGTTAGAATCACTCCAAGAATTACATTTTGTCAATACAAAGGCAATCCACAGTATCAGAAAGGAGGCTTGGATAACAAACACTACAATAGCTATTGCCTTCCTGGTTACAATCGGTCTAGCATTTTTAGCTATCAAAAAGGCAAAGAAAGAGCCCCCCACAACATTAGTTCTGAATCCTACAATAACCCCACCAACAGAAGAAGAGGGAAAGATAACGCCCGCAATAAGAGTGCATCACTTACCCTATTTTTAAGACGCTCGCAGACGACCATATTTAAGGGTGGAGGAGTTAACAACAATTATATTTAAAACGCGCAATAAATAATTGGTATCAAATCATAAAATATGCTTACCTGTTGTCTAGACCATTTATTGCAATTTCATTTACTTTGTATTTAGAACAACAAGAAAAATGCTGACTTATCAAAAAGTAACTTTATTTTTAAGGTATTATTATTACAATTATTCTTGAGTAGATTCATTATTATTCTAAACGTGATTTAATAAAGAACGATTTTTAACCCAAGCGGTAAAAAGCAAATATTTTTTAAAAAACAAAGTTTTTGTTTAATTTATATATATAAATATATGAGCATCCGCCCCGTGTGCATTCACCACTTTCTCATCGAGGACTAAATGAAGAGCATAAGAATCTGTGTGAAGAATGTGTGTGAGATAATTTGTATTCTCATTTACTGTATTTTGTGTAAACGAACGCAATTTAGTAACAACTTTTAAAAATTTTTGGGTAATTCAAAATGTCAGTTATTATTCTTGCACAGCGTACTATTTTTTGCACAATTTGGAAAAAAACATTAGCCCAATTCAGAATGTGGTGCAAATGTTCTTGCATCGTAGCATTTGCAAAGTGGTGTAGCATACTTGTGCTCTACACTAAAAAAATACAAAGATATGCACTTGATACTCGTGTATAAATAAACAACACAAAAACCTGTAGTTTATATTTACACTTCATTTTGCAACAACCAATTGAGAGAATTCAAAACAAAACAACGTTCATAATTGCTTGTAAATATTTACAATTGCATAAATTTGCAATCTCGAATGCACAACATTTTGAATTGCGCTATTGTTGTATGACTAATTACTTCTAGATTTCGAGTAGATTTTGCAAAAATCTAGTAAAGAAGTAGATTTGCTTTTGTATCGAAAATCTAGTCAAAACTAACTATATTTAACTCGAAATCTCGTTTGTGCTAGATTTCGATGCAGCTTAAATGGACTATAATACGTTTGTTATATAGTTCAAAAATATTTAAACATAAAGTGGTAATTTCAACACTCCTTGTCAAGGCTAATACCCAATATTATAATTTATATCAAGAATGATAAAACTAAAGATTATGGCATCAGAACTCTGTCACACAACGTATGTACGAGACTCATTGGGTGATAATTTTTAGCTTTCAAACTGTTACATTTATGTGAAAACATATTTTTGGGACAAATTATTCCGGTATGTTCTACATTCCACTTCGAAGTGGAATTCTTTTGAAATCAGTTCAGTTTAAATTTGTATTGCTCTGCATTCTTTTTTTACATTTGAATTTCACTATTCAATACAAATATACTCTTCATTTCCAGACCATCTAAAATGAAAAGTTTACTTTTCATATTTCAATTTCACTACTTTGAAAAACATGCCTGATTATTGTTGTAAAAAAATTATTTGAAAGCAAAAAAAATTGTTTATTAGAAGTTAATTTGTTTTCATAATTTTGTATATTTATTGTATATTATTTTCCTTATATTCACTACATAAGCTAAAGCAGATAAAGAAGTGAAAATACTTTTATAGATGAATAATTTATTTCGGATAAGGTTGAATTTGTTTTACGTCTATACTTGCTTCAATTTATTTTGATTAAAACAAATGCTTTTGCATGTACATATGTATGTATACGCTTGTAAGCAACAACTTTTCGCCATTTAGTTTCAAAAGGATAGCATCATACGATCTTACTTAGCCCACTATCACTTCGGTGGTTAATGCATGAAGATTAGCCGCAATATTAGGGTTTTCGCTTTTAATTTTTAACAAATACGTATGTCGTGCAAAATTCTCCGAAACATATTGCTGGTTTTCTAGCTCGTTTCATTACTTTCTGTGTGCAATATATCTTCTTAAATGGTAGTTGCACGTCGTTTCCTAGATCCTGTTCCTTTAGTAATGAATTGCAAAAATTTAATTTGTGGTAACTTACCCATTTAAAATTTCAACTTTCTTTCAAAATCCTCTAGTTTAAAATGTAAAACAGAATTCTTCTTTATTCGCATTTGAAAGTTTCACTCGATTTCAAAACTTTACCCACAGCTTCCTTTGTGCTGTATCTTTCGGGAAGGCTTCCCAGATAGCAGAAGCAATCGACATCGACTTTCAAGTCAGGTGGAAATATTACGCCAGACATCTTTCCATTCCCTAATTCTAGTAATTCCTTGGAAAATTGAAAAGCTAATGCATAATTTTTCAATTAAACACGCATATTTGTGCTTAATTTCAATACCTGAACTTATCGCCAAAGAAATTAAGATTTAAGGAATGTATTTAGCTCACCAGCCGGTGTTGAGCTTGGAATAACAGGAAGTATTTGTCGAAAGTCACCAGCTAATAGAATAAGTGCACCTCCAAATAAGTTCGAATTACTTCCGAAATCCTGCAAGGTACGGTTTAGAGCCTACAAAGATTTTTTATCTACCATAGTACATTCAGCCCATACTATAATCTTACATTTTTGCTGCACTTTGCCAACGGAAGAATTTTTTTTAATATCTCAACTTTTTCTAAGAGTAATCCTCATAAAGTTTTGAGAACTTAACTATTTTGGTTGCTCTGATATGGGAATTTTATTAATCACTTTGCATGAAGGGTACCCGTTTCCCCCCTTCTGCACCGTCAAGAAAATCCTACGTTATTGTAATAGCAACACACATCATATTTAGAGAGCCTTACTCTTATAGTTGTATAGATTATTGAATATTGTGTTTGTGCTGGTATAGGAATATTAAATTTGGAGAGTCTCACTGTTGTAGTTATACAGATATAGGGAAATAAAAATTGCTTTGAATGGGCGAGGCCCTATCGCTCCAAATTTTTCTTTAAGATAATAGCCTATTTGAATTTCCTTGCTATCAGTAAGACATTTCTGAAAATTCAAATCGATCGATTGCACCGTTTGGCGTCCTATAAGGAACATACAAATAAACAAACATACAAACACAGACCCATTTACATATATATTTATAAATTTTGCATTCATTAATAATTAAATAATTACAATAGTGGTTATACCAAAGTATAAAAACAATATTACTCTATGGTTATTTCTTTGTTTATTTTTTATTATTTAACTTTAATTCTCACATATTCATATTGGTGCGTTTCGACCTTTTCGATAATTTTTCCTTTCTCGGGTTCTTTTAATATGTCAAAAAGAAAATAAAAACTCAACCGGATATAGATTTTTCTTAATACGCTTTATTTACTTTATAAAACTTTACAATAAATAAAATACACGAATTAATTTGTCTTCAGAGATGTTTACACTGCAATAGCTTTTACACAACTGCTATATTTGTGCCCTGCAGTATCGGCTTATTATACCTGTTAACTTCGCTGGTAACGCAGTTTCTAGTCAGTTCTAGGGTGAACTCGAGTGTTTATTACACACCATAAATTACCCTACAATGAATGGTGAACTAACTAAATAACTAACCAATTTTATGTCAATTTAATCCGTCATCTAATCGAAGGCGTTCGTTCATGTTTA
Organism: Gymnocheta viridis; assembly: GCA_956483585.1. Lineage (NCBI taxonomy): Eukaryota > Metazoa > Arthropoda > Insecta > Diptera > Tachinidae > Gymnocheta > Gymnocheta viridis. Next base: position 86,714,940 of record OY101441.1, read on the forward strand.
CAGTTGCTATGAAGATTTTTAATGCAGATTAATCGGACAATCTTGTAGAATCTCGTTGCTGTTTCTACAACTTTCTTGAATGTTCTATTTCCGTTAGTTTGAAATTGAGTGGTCCCAAATTTGCACATATGATCGTCAAATTAGAATCTATATTTAAATTTTGTAACACTGCCGTCCACTTAACCCTGTTCGTCCCGAATAGGCACACAATCACCTTTATCATTTTGGATCTTAGGCTGTTATACTTCGGTATTCTGTGTAGGGTCCATCCCAGTGAGTTTGTAGTTTGGCGGAAAATCCTTTGCTTCGTTGTGGGTTGAAAAGTAGAACCAGTTGACATTCTTTAAATCTCTTAGAGTTTGCAGCTCGCTCGTACCTGGCTTTCATTTTATTGCTGACCATTTTAATTCGACCGCGTACAAAGTTATGAAGCTCATTAAGGTTTTCTTGATGATAGGAATAGTTTACATCTTCTTTAGTTGCTGGTGTAGGCTTAACACCGAATTCCGAGTCGCCAGGCAGTTTCAGCTCAGTTCCGAAGACAATCTTAGCAGGTGTTCACAGCTGACCTGTATGCTAGTAAAAATTTCGAAATGTGCTCGTCCCAGTCCTTTCGATACGCGCTTAACACTTTTCGTAGGTATTCTTTAAAGTACAATTGAATCTTTCTATAATGCCATCTGACTGTAGGTGGAGAGCATCCACTATTGTTCTTGGTTTGATGCACATACTTCTGGCCATTTACTGAACCGAAACTCCTTCATTATGTCTTTCATCTTGGATACTGGCACCACTAGCAAATCAGAAACCACTTTGCCGTCCGTACTTTCCCATGTACGATATAAGAATCCATTTATCAGCTTTAGGCTATTCCACTGGGCCAATAAGATTTAACGAGCGGGCTTTCATGACCGTTAGCCGAAAATCAATGACGCATTCTTTCGCTTCGGCCTTACCACAATGTCGGCATTCTAAGTTGCAGGGCTTACGTGATAGGGCGTCGGCATTGTTATGCTTTACATCCCTTCTGTGTTCCATGCTAAATTTGTAGCTTCGAAGACGATCAATCTAGCGCGCTAGCTGCCCTCCAGGGTTTTTAAAGCGCAGTAGCCACCTGAGTGCAAAATGGTCGGTCCTTAGCATAAAGTGTTGCCCATATAAATACTTGTGGTAATGTTTTATGCACTCTAAAACTGCCTGTTCCTTTCGGGCTCAGAAGGTATTGGGCTGTAATAGCCTATCAGTTTTTCTGTTCCATTAACCACTTGTGAAAGCACGCCTCCTATTCCATATCCGCTCGCATCGCTATCTAGCACAAATTTCTCTCCTGCGATTGGATAGGTCAAAACCGGCGCTGTACACAACAAAGCTCTCAGTGTCTGGAACGCTTCCTTTTGTGGTTCATTCCATTGGTACGGTCGCGACTCTTTAAGTACGTTTGTAATAATATTATTTTTGACAAATTAAAAAGACCTAGTCAAGGAAACATTTTCGAAAAGGTCGAAACCCAACAATATTATCATATACATAGTTTTTGTAATATTTAATAACTAATGATGATCCTAGAGCGAACAATGAAACACGGTGAGGGTTGAGCTTAAACTAAACTTTATTTAAAATAATGAGAGTGACGATTACATACTTAAAACTAATAGAACTTAGAGTTACCAGATTGTGTACATATCAATTCCTCCACCTTTTTAGCTTAACTTATAAAATTAATTTTATAATTAAGGTTTAAAATAATTCCAATAATAATATCTATATATATAGTTCAATACCCTCTTACATTGAATGTAATGTAAAATTCTGGGTTTAATAATTCAGATAATTCAAATTTTATCTATTGTTTTAGTACTTTGAGTCTACTTCTAGTTAAATAAGGACTTCGTTTTATTGTAACATCTTCTTGTTCTGTTATGATATGTTTACCGTTTACAATAATTACATTTTTAAATTTCACAAATTTCTCATTCGCTTTCCTTATTTGATTTAAATGCGCATGCTTTTGAATGTCATTTACCAAAACAATATATCTCAAATTACTTAATTTTTTTTTATTTTTCCAGATATCCATTTTACATAATTTGAAAATACATTTCTGTACAAGATCTATTCGTTTTCATAAAATTTTCTTATTTTAATTTATTTTTTATTTTTTTATTAAATCCTTTTTCAAAGACTTTTTAACAGTTTGCACCGCTCTTTCGGCGCTGCCATTGGATTGTGAATGATACGAAGGAAACTTTAAAACTGTTATGCTATTATTTTCACAAAATCGGATAAAGTGAGGTCCATTGTCGCTAACTATATATTTAGGCAAACCAAAATTTATAAATATTTTCCGCAACTCTTGACATACATAACTTGCTTCAGTTCTTTTCATTGTAATTGCCTCAATCCACTTTGATAACACATCGACTATAACAAATACTGTTTTATCAGCGATTTTGCAAAAGTCTACATGAATTCGCTCAAATGGATAACTTGCTCTTTTCCAGGATGTTAACACTGGTTTGTTTCCTTTTTGGAATATCTGGCAGGCGTTGCAACTCCTAACGAATGACTCTATATCCCGATCTATACCAGGCCACCACACGTACGATTTAGCCAAAGCTTTCATTCGAACAACCCCTTTCTTCGTGCAACATGCTTAACACATGATCTCTTAATTTTTCTGGAATTACTAAACGATTCCCATAAAACAAACATTTATCTTCTGTACTTAGTGAGTCTCTTTTTAAATAATACGGTCTTAATTCGTCCGTAATTTGTTTTGACCATTGCTCTACAATACCTTTGTAAACTTCAGCTAATATTATATCATTTTGCGTTTCGATAGCAATGTCCTCTAATTTTAGAGGAAGTGAACTGAAACCTACATTATTAATGCTATCAGTTTCAATACCCGTCGGTCTGTTCAGAGGTAAACGTGAAAGTCCATCAGCATGTTTCTTATCTGTACCTTTTTTGTATTTAATTTCAAAGTCATACATTGATAAAAATATAGGCCATCTTTGGATTCTACTTGCTGCTACTGCTGATAGATCTTTCTTGTTACCAAAAATTGCCCTTAATGGTTGATGATCCGAATGTATAGTAAATTTTAATCCGTATATATATTTATAAAACTTTTTAACCGAAAAAATTATTGCTAAAGCCTCCCTATGTAGTTGCGAATAATTTCTTTCTGCCTCCGACAAAGTACTGGACACAAACATAGCCGGTTTTTCTATTCCATTGATTAAATGAGATAAAACAACTCCTACGCCATAAAGACCGGCATCACAAGAAATTATTATGGGTTTTGTCGGATCATAGTGGGTCGTTGTTTCGATGTTTGCTAAAAGTCTTTTTGTTTTCTCGAAACTTATTTTTTGCTCCTTACTCCATAGCCACTTACAATTTCTGCTATTCAATTTGTACAAACAGCTAGTTCGCTTGAAAAATTTGGAATGAATTTATGATAAAAATTTATCATTCATAAGTACGACGCTAGTTGCGTTTTATTTTGTGGCTCTGGTGCATCTAAAATTGCTTCAATTTTCTCTTTACTAGGCCTTGTGCCGTCTTTACTAACCTGATAGCCTAAATAATGCAAATCATGCGCGAAAAAAATACATTTATCTTTATTTATTCTGACATTATATTCTTTCAGTCGGTCTAAAACAAAATACAGTTTCTTTCTGCATTCCTCAAGATCCGAACCACCAATCAATATGTCATCAAAACATACATGAACTTTATCTAATCATTTTAGAATTTTACATATTATCCCATTGAAAATTTGAGGCGCCGTTTTTAAACCAAAAACCATTCTCGTATATTGAAATAATCCAATATGGGTATTAATTGTTAACAATTCCCTTGAATTTTCTCCAACTCCCACTTGTAAGTACGCTCCCATTAAATCTAATTTGCAAAATATCTTCCAGCCTGACATATTAGCGAAAATATCATCTATGCGAGGAATAGGAATGTGTTCGCTCTCGACATATTTATTTATAGTACGTTTGCAATTAACGCATAATCTAATTGCCCCGTTGCCTTTATTTACTACAACCAATGGACTTGCCCATTTACTTCTGGTAACTGGCATTAAAATTCCTTCGTTACATAACCGCTTAATTTCATCTTCAACTTTTGGCTTTAACCCGTATGGCACAACACTTGGTTTACAAAATATGGGAACTGAATTTTCTTTCAAAACTATTTCGGCTTTAAAGTCTTTAATAACCCCATTATTTGATTTTGTAAACACTTCATTATATTTATCATCAACATACATTACACTATGCATACCATCACAACCTGAATTAGTCGAGGCAAAGAACATTCTCCATGTGGGAAATAAAACATCTAACCAACTTCTGCCAAGCAAAGGTACAAAATCTTCATATGTGTCTAAAATAGTCAATTTTAGATTATGCATTTTATCATATACTATCACCTGTACTTTTATTTTCCCAAAAGTATTTAATGTTCTTCCTGAAATTAATTTCATTTGCCGATCATAGGCTATTACTTTACAATTTTTAAAGTTTTTATCTAAAATATATTTATTCACTACGCTTTCACAAGCACCTGTATCTATTTCAAATTCTATTTCTTCATTATTTACTTTTGCTTTTATTCTTTGCGCATTCGACTTATACATCGCACAATTATTGAGAAAGCCTAAATCAATAAGATTATCTTTTTCTACATTTGATTGTACTCTCACCATACTGTTAATTTTATTTCTCTCTCCTTGATTTGACCGACTTTGGTTGCGCTCCCTGCTTCTGCTTCTTTGCTGTTGATTATGGCGTGAGATATGATGATAACTGTTCCGATTTTTGTTGCTTGTTGTTACTGCGTTAACATTGAAGTCATTATGTTTCATTATTTCTAACTGTTTTCCAGTAATTTCCATAGATGATGCAATAAGTGTCGCTTTCTCGAACGATTTCAAGTCTGGCTCATTTAATAACCGACCCTGAATTTTTTTATTAAATTCCACAAACAAATTGTATTAAAAGTGCCTTATGTTGAAACAACCCAAACTCACAGTCTTGGGACATCTGCTTCAGCTGCAGCGTTTCATCCTGTCGTTGATTACGTTTAAAAAATTTGAAGCACTCCGCTATTATATTTTTCTTTGACCTTAAATGTGCTGTTAATTTTTCAATTAATTCTTCATACAATATGCCAGTATCAGTTTCTTTCTTTGGTGTAATTATCGATGTTAAAACTTTGTACAATTCTGGACCACCCAAGCTGACCAGAACTGATATTCTTGCACTATTTGATACAATATTATTCAGCGTCAACAAGTGGTTTAAACGTCTGGCATATAAAGTAAAATCTTCTCCTATCGTATAAGGCTCAATAGATACAACAAACATTGTTGCTGTTAACTCTGCAATCATTTTGACTTCTTTCACTGCACCAGGTCCAGCTTCATTTCCCATAGTATTTTTAACTTTTTAACACATTTTTTTCCTCGTCGCCAATGTAATATTTAATAACTAACAATGAGCCTAGAGCGAACAATGAAACACGGTAAGGGTTGAGCTTAAACTAAACTTTATTTAAAATAATGAGAGTGACGATTACATACTTAAAACTAATAGAAATTAGAGTTACCAGATTGTGTACATATCAGTTCTAAACTGGTGTATACTCAAGACATTACTCGATTTTATTATTCCAATAAAAGCGAGGAAGATTTGTTCATCAATTTTCTTAGCGATTTGTAAAAACTATTGCGTCTAACCAAGACACTGTAACGCTTTTGCAGTTTCACTACTGCTGAGCACACTGTAAAATATAATGTGAGTGTAAGAAGGAATTGGCTCCAAAGCCTTAAGACCGGTTGGGTGGACCGTTTCCTTTCGAACAACTTTGAATTGTATTCAATTTGTTATAATTAATCAAAGAACCAAGAATCATAAAACTTCATTTATTTACAATATTTGTAATCAATTTATATTTTTATGAAATTTATAATGCTATTATTTACACTCGAACGTGTTTTCGCTATCGGATGATAGTTTGTCAGACTCTCACATTCGCTTATATAAAATACAGTACATTCACTTATGTCATAATCCGAAAAGTTTTTTTACGTGACGAATTTTACGTTGACGGATGAGAAGATTTATATGAAGCAAATGATAAACGGCAAAAAGTAAAAAACGCGAAAAATTAAATTAAAAATTCGACTTCTACTATATTGGGTCTTATTAGTACTATGGCAACAATGTCTATACATTTGAACGATGATTGGGGGATTCAAACGGTGTCCTATTAAGTCATGTTGTCATAATGTCTTAATTTTTTACAATAGCTTACAAAGTTGTTGTTGTGCTTCAAACAATAAAGTCATAAAATAATAAGACTTTTTTAACTATATTTATTGTTCTGTCATATCCAAGCAGTATAATTTTGAGAGAAGTGTGAGAGAAATTACATAGTGGTTGTTCCTTCTCGTCATATTTTTTTCGTGTTATTATTTTAAAACGTCCAATTTCATGACTACCATTTGGATCCCCTAAAATGTGTTCGGAATTCATATCATTCAAAATATAATAAAATAAATATTCAAAACATTACTTTTTTTAAAGAGAAAAAAAATGCGTAACACTATTTTTAAATTTTTCGAAAAACTCTGCAGGTCATATTTATACGTGAGATGTCTAGCGTTTTGTACCAGTTATTTAAAATATGCAATCAAAAATTTGTTTTTTTTTGCTAAAGAGACTGTAATATTTCTAAAAAGGCGTTAAAAGTAAGTTTAAAACCTTTTCTTTCAGATACAATTCTAATAAATTCTATAAATTTTTTTGAGATAGCGCAAAAACATTTTTTTTTGTATTAGTTGGGCTTTCTAAAATTATTTTTGAAGAAATTTCAATTTATATATATGAAATAAATTATGGACCATGAACTGAAAAATGTCAGGGGAAATAAATTGTAAAAATTGTTGTAAGTCAAATTACTTTAAAACTATAAGATATGATACTGTACATGCATTTTGTCTGTGTCTTTTAATGCAAATTACTCTATACAAAATATCATTTAAATCGGTTATCATTTGCAAAATTTACAACTCCTGAAAGATTTTTGAAACACGGGGTTCTCAACTTTGACTTCTTTTAGATCCACCCGATAAATGTTTGACTTTTTCCATGCAAAGCAATTCGATTAACGCAAATCGGTTCCATAGTTTAGAAGTTGCGGATTGATTACCAATTTTTTTTTAATTTCACGCCAGTGTGCGTAGTTTAGTGTCTGCTATGACTGCTTATTTCACACCCCAAATAATGAATAAGATAACTAGCAAACAAATTAAAAATATGCATCATCACATTATTGTATGGCTACCACACCCGAATGCCGACATTGATAAAGTGAATGAATGACTGAATAAATGTAGGCATGAATGTAATATTTCTAGCTGAATTCAATTTAGATTTTGTTGTATTTTTACCCACCTATTTTTCTGTTGTAGCCAAAAATCTTTAGTGGTTGACTCCCACATACTACTTTCATTGATTGAATGTCTCAACAGCCACTCCAAAGTATTCATACCTATTTTATAATTTTGTTAAATTAAAGTTAAGTCACGTTACTCATTGTTTGGTGCGTTTTTGATTGCAACTGTTTGCAATTGCAACAGATTTGTTATCGAAAGTGAAACCTGGTATGTATGTTTTGGTTACTTTGCGTAACTTAAGTAGCTGGTGATACACATGCATATGTACATATATCCGATTAATTTTGGAATTATTATTTATAAATATATCGGAAAATATGCATTTGCATATTTTTAAAATTTTTCAAAATAAAAGCATTTTCAATATAACTTGCATAAATTAGCATATTACACAAATTAGCCTTCCTTTTTAACAAAAATTGCTTGTGATAACTGACGCAGATCCATATATTCTCCACAATGCGATCATAATTCTTTACCCAAAAATATTGTATGTTACATGTCTAGCTCATGTGTTCAATAGAATTCACAGATTTTGTTCGCTTTTGTTGCAAATTGCAAAGCCGGTATTCTTAAGTTAGAACTACGTTCACAACATAGTATGTAGTATTTTCGAAATAAACTTATTGTCTTAATTAATTTCCAGGCGCACTCTTGCATCAATTTAATGCATTCTATGCGGCCAGCCCTTTTCCACTAGATGGGAATCTTGGTTAAAGGATGCTATTTATATTATTGCGACAACGTAATAGAAATAAGCAGCATTTTAAATGAGCTTTCTGATGATGAAGCAGAGTCGATATCTAACGCAAAGGCTTTATTTAAGAATTCATCGGTAAAAACAGATCTAGCATACATTAAAGATAATTTTGAATTAATTTGCCTAAGTTAATCAAATTGGAAACCAAAGGACTCATTAACATGACGTAAAAGAAAAACTTTAAAATATTAAGAATAAAATATTTATTGAAAAACTTAACAAAGTTTTTAATCGTTGGCCTTCAAACGATGACCAAAATTAAAAACAACATACAGTAACATCGATTGATGTTGAACGAAAATTTTCAATATATTCGATCGTTTTGTGCGAGAATCGAAGGTCCTTTCAATTTGAAAACTTTAAAAAATATATTTTATACTTTGTAATAAACATTTCTTTAAAGAAAACTGATTAAAAGTTATTAGGCTGTGTTTTTTCGGGTGCATTTTTTTGTGCGTATTTACTGCCTGGTTTTAGAAAATAAAAACAAAATTGTGTGTGAGAATCAATATTGAAAACAAGAACTAAATACGAAAATTTGCTTTTATTTTCAATATAAATTCTCACTCACAATTTTGTTTTCATTTTATAAAAACAGACAGTTAAACTTGTTTAAGCTACTGTCAAAATTTAATAAAAAATCATTCAATTTCCTATGCAAATCCAAACGGACTTTTAGGTAATCATAGTGTACTCAAGTGAACTTAAGGATATTTACCCATTGTTGCAATTAGTTGTATTTTTTAATTTATATTGAAAACACAAAAAATTACAGCAGTTTTCATTATTCTCGTTTTACATACACACTTAATATTTTAGAATGTGCTTGTTAAATTTCCCACTGCGAAATCCATATCTAGTGTGTTAAAGCGAAAAAAATAGCTTCAGTAAATATCAGCCTGCTTTTACAGTGTAAAAATTTTCAATTAGAGCGTGTTCTATTTTCAACTGACAAAGCATCTGACATCAGCTGTTTTGCAAGTCAATTGTTTATAACGCCAACGACATAGTGTTTGTTATTCGGCAAATTATTAAAAATGTATTAAAATATAAATATATAAAAAAAGTATTTATACATATTCTTCAAGAAAACAAAATTTTTAATTACTTAAATACAATTGTTTATACTGTTGTAATCTATTATAGGTTGTGAAACCAAAAACTCAAGTGTGGAAGCAAAAATTATAAACCGTATGTACAATTATGACAACCATACGCAATACCAGATGCATCTTCAAACTGACAAACACACTGAAAAATCCATAGTGTGTAAAGGCAGCATTATTGAATTGTGAACAGCGTTACCATTTAGCTTCGACTTAATGCAATAATATTTTTGGAAAATTACCTGTGCTAGCAGTTTTGGATGAAATAAGTTATTGAATTTGTTGTAAGTCTAATTAAACATGGACTACAAAATTTTCAAGATTAAAAAAACAAGCAGGTGACAGAAAATTGTATATATGTATGTGCATATCCTTAAATCTCAAACCTTAAAAACAAGTTTCCTTAAAACCATTAAATTATTACTTAAATTTTTTCATACATAATACACTTAAGATAAGACTCGACATGGGTATAAACTTGAATTATATTCTCATAATATTCAGTTATACAGAAATAGGAAAGAAATTTTTAGAGATTGTAATGTTTAATATAATTAGAATTAATTTATACTTTATATATATTTATATTTATAGCTCTAAATATTTACATTTAAATGTATATATAAACACAGAAGAAGTAAATAACAAGATTTATAATAATATATTATCTCCAAAAATCCCCAGCGAAAAAAGAGCTTTTTCCCCAAAAAAGTCAATGGAGGTTTTCCCGAAATTTTTATACCCAATCACAAAAAAATCCCCTATTTCGGGACAAATCTCCAAAACTGAGACCGCTGCCAATCCATAATGCCACCCGTATTTTATACTTGTCGGTCCACTGCTTCAAGGTAGTTCCGTTTAATTTCATGTTCTTCATCCAATTTATGCTGGTAATACTGATTACAAGTTTATTTTTGCTCGTTACGTTTGAATCTGCATTTGAATTTCGTAACGATATATTAATTCGAATTGTTTGTTTGTAACGTTTAGATAGAACTCATCTTACCTGATTGAATAATACGCAATCTTAAAGATCCTGTATTTGATTTAATTGAAAAAACAGACATCAGTGATTAACACCATATGTACATACATATGTAGGTATCGTTTCTTTGTATGCAAATGTACTAAGTTTGTGAACACGACTGTATATTAAAAACAGTTGTTGGTTGGTAAGATTCTTTTGATATTAACTTGATAGATTACGTTTATTACCATACAAAATCAATGTTGTTTTTGTGGTTGTTATGTTTTTTCTTTTTCTTTGGTTTTTGCCAGTGTCTATCTATCTGTCAGTGGTTACGAAATTTATGCATCTCTTTAATTTAACAAGATCAACTAGATTGGATAATGTCATGTACAATGTCATATGTTAGCATTAATGTTTGGTCGTTGAAGTGCTATATGGATATGGAGCTTCGATAATTGTACATTATATTTCAACCTACATAAGTATTTATATCTACAAACACACATATATACATTCTACATATATGTAACTTATTACCAACGGTAAGATGCAGGATTAGAGAGGCCTTCTAGAAGGCCTTATTTAGCATATACAAGGACACTACGTGCCTATTCCATACTCATATCTTTTTCGCTCTCTTTATCACTTCCAGTTGAAGGGATTACAAAATACTTCTACAATAAAGATTTTATGATAGAAGGAAGGTTGTTAAAATTTCTACTTTTTCAACAAAAACGAGATAGTTTTCATTTCTAAATATTTAACGAAATCAGTTTTATTTTATTTGCTTATACATTTTTTAATTGATGCTTATTTATGTAACAGCTTTTGCATATTGTAGCTATTGCCAGTGCTGCTACATATTTTTTTTAAAAAAAAAATACTTTTTTATATTTTATTATTATTATTATTATTCATTTATTTATTGAAAATTTAATTTACAACAAATACAAAGGAATGAGAACTGGCATCAGTGGCCTTCATCTCTCTTATTTAATATATGAATGTTTGTACATAAGATATAAGAAATTACAGATGTGATGTATTATTATGAAAAATATATAATATTTAAATTTTAGTTAGTAGTTCTGATGGTAGATGTTTCTTTAGCAGCTTATAATCGAAGTTTTGTATTGCTTCTTTCAGAGTTGCTGGTAGGTTGAGTTTGTTATAGCATAACAAAATATGTGTTAATGTTAGCTGGTTGTTGCATTGTGGACATTTTGGTGGAGGCGAGTTTTTATTTAAAATGTATTCATGTGTTAGCTTTAAGTGCCCTAATCTTAGCCTGCTGAATAACTTTTGTTGTTGTTTTGTTGAGTTGATTGGGTAAATTGGTTTCTGTAAAGTGGGATTAATATTTTTGTAATATGTGTTTGGAGAGTAATCGTTGTTATATTGTATATGAGATTTTATTAAATTATGAATGTCTTTTTTGATATAGTTATTAATTGGAATGGATGGGGATCTATTTGTATGCTTTGCAGTTTTATCTGCAAATTAATTTCCAGGGATATTAATATTTGCGGGCGTTTACATGATCTTAATTTTTTTACTGCGAATAAGGTTTTCTTTGATTCTTTTAATTAGTGGATCTGAATGTTTAGATGATTTTAATGCATTTATGGATGATAGACTATCAGTACATATTAAAAGATTGCTACGTGGTGGTTTGGCTAAGATTGCTTCTTCAATTGCTGTAATTTCTGAGGTAAAGAAAGATGAGAAAGAAGGTAGTATTCCTGTCCTAATTATTTGTTTGCAGTCATCTACTATGGCGAATGAGTTGGTGTTTGCTGTTTTGGAACCATCGGAGTACCAAATTATATACTTTTTGTCCTTGTGGATGTTTGTTTGTTCCAAGTGAAGTTGACGAATGTGTTCGGAGTTAGTATTATATTTATTGATTTTAGGTGTAGTCACAAAATAGTCATCAATGTTAGTCCAAGGTGGAGAATACTTTCGAATAATTGGTGGTGTATTTACTGATATTGATAAGTCGGTTGGCTGCTGTATAATTAAAGCTATTGTTGACTTAATTTTGGGTTTTCGTTTTAGTTTATTAAAATTTGTTGCATCATTAAAAATAATGTTATTCCTTATTTGGGATATTTTTAGAATTTGGTTGCTTAAGAGCATATTAAATCTTTGCTCTAAATTTGGGAGCGCTAGTTCTGTCAGAATGTTGTGTATTGGCGTAGTTCTGAAAGCCTGACTTATAGTTCTTAATGCTTGGTGGTAGTGCTTTTTTATTTTTAATAGACTGGTTTTTGGTGCTTTGCCATATATGATAAGACCGTAGTCTATTTTACTTAGGATGACGGATTTGAGTATGTGTGTTAGACTATTAATGTGGCTTTCGCTTGCAAGGCCACAGATGCTTTTAAGAATATTTAATCTTTTTGTGAGGTTACCTTCTAAAAATTGTATATGATTATTCCAGTTGCGATTTTTATAATTTAAAAAATTGATTTCATTGATTTAAATTCAAATCACATTTATTACATTTAAAGTACATCGACATAAAGTATTTATTATATTAAAAAAGTACTAGGTCTAAATCTAAAAAAGATGCCAGGACATCTATCTCTTGATTTATATGATATGTACTTGCGTTCAAATCGAAATTTTACTTTTTTATGAAAAAATCGTGTAGATCGAAAAAGATAGAAAAAAATTATTATATTATGTAGGATCTATTTCTATAAAAGAACATAATTGAATTAATTAATAAATTTACATATTCAAAAATTTTTTTCACGACTCAAATGGAAATGAAAAAAATTAATATTAAATACTTGCAGAACCTATTTAAATTTATTAATTTTATTTTGTGATACGACCTTTTATAGCTTGTCTTATTGTCTTAAAACTGTTCCATCTATTTGTTATTTTCCTTTGTAAGAGTTCCGAGAAACTCCATCGTTAAATGATTCATGAGAGTATCTGCTCAGGTCATTTAGCACAGTATTGTCAGGAGAGGGAGTAAATCCATACATGTAGATTTGTTCTTACTAAAATAGGAGAAGATCGAAAATCGGACACATTTATTATTTTTCTCAAAATTTTAGTATATTTTTTCAAAATAAATTTTTTGTGGGAATAAATGCAATAAATTGTATTTAATTGTATAATGTGCTTTTTTTGTTCTCGCAAAGGTGTTCTTCAAAAAATCTACTGGCAATGCTGATACTTAAAAATATCAAAATATTCGAACATCATTTGCGAGGAAAGTCCATGTTTTATTCATTTAAAAAGAAATCTATTAATCACAATTAAAATTAATGAATATCATTTAATATTTAAATCGTATCTAAAACTTATTGAGCTACCGTTCTAAATTTCTTTTTTTTTAATTTTTATTTCAAGTAAACACTTTTTTAAAACAATAGCATATCGTCGTGGTGAATGCAATATGCTGTATGTCACTAAATCATACTTTTGCAGGAAAGACAAAAACTGAATATTTCTGAGAAAAATTGTTTGTTTTAGTTTCGCTGGCTAGAATATAATAATAAATCGCCACGATTCACACTGTATCCCATGTTAGTATCCAATGCAGAATGACACAATTTATAGGTTTTATCTCGAAAGAACACTCCACGCCACTGTCAAATCAAGCGTGCGATTGACATACGTCCTTTTGCAGTAACCAAAAGAAGCGCGCAAAATCTCTCTTCTGATTGCCTGAACGGCACGAGATAAATGCAAGTTGTAGGAGCCCCAATTTTGGTTACAACGCTACAATAAAACCAAATTCAATTTTTTTGGACATACAGCCTATTGCATTCACCACGACGATATTTTGCTAAAGGAAGTTTAGATTTTTAAACATTTTTTGATGATACATACTCGCAATAAAAATATAACCTTTCTGACACTAGAAAGATAACATAAATCTTTACTACTGGCTGTTGCTAACAAAATAGAGCATCAAAGTAAAATACTTCCACCTACCTACCAAACCAATAAAAGGAATTTGGAATGTGTGTCGGATCCGTTAGAAGGGATATGCTAGACATTTGAGAAAACCTTCTTTAGAACATCTTTGGAAGGGAAGAAAACATTTTTTATACAAACATAAGCTCTTACGGGCCTTCAAGAAGGACAGACATTTTGAATTTTACCGCTGGGTTCTTATGAAAGAAAAATTACTACATTCATGTGTATGGATATGTATTCACATACATAGTTCGAATCTGTTGTAAGTTTTACTTGCTGGTGCTCAAATACCCAGCTACTGTGTTGGTTGGTAAGCCTTTCCTAATGTCCACAAATATAAAAAAATGTAACACATGACATAGCATAGAATATTTTAGTGTGGAATACTGTGGTCTAAAATAGCTCGCACAGCCAAAAGGAGATGAAAATACAGAAACATAAGACCGATATGTATGAGATAAAAATGGCCAAAAAACAAACAAGCAAAAGCGCGTTGTTAAGCTAGCCGCTGAGATGTTTGGAGCAAAGTACATGGTACACGTTTATTGTTTAGTTTACTAACGAGATAAACAAAAAAGCAGAATAAAAAACTACTTGAACAAACAAAAACAAAAAATTCTTATCGATTACACCTGAGACCTCAATCAATAAGTCGACGACAAGATCTATCGGTCGATATGTATTGATTTTTTTAATACTATTTAAACTTAAGATTGCGCTGGAGATCAGAATTAACAAAAAAATAAATAATAATAGTCATTGTGTCCAATTGCACTTGCTCACATTTTTGACCTTAACATTTGACAATAAAATTATTTGTGCTATTTTTCCCAATATTTTCTGAGTGGTGTTTGTGGTTGTACATTAATCGCCTAGAAGAATATTATTGAAACAATTCCTTTATTGGCTAATGAATTCTTATAGAGAAATATGTACACATTTGAATCAAGTGTCACGATTTCGACATCTGTATAAAGCTACTCTAGTCAAAGAATTATGTGTGCATTCAGAGAAAGAGGAATTTTTAATTTATTGTTTTTCCCTAGGTTCAGCGCTTAAGAAATACCCACAAAAAAATTTGTCTTCATATTTAAATAAGAGTTCTATAGAATATCTATTACTGATAGCACTAGATACAAAATTAAATTTATGTCATTCAAAAAGCAGAAATATGATAGAAAGGACCATAGTAGTTTTTAAATACTGTTTAAGGTGTCTGATAACTGCATGAGGCCTCCATTATGGACCCGAAAATGCAGCGCGTATTATAAATGTATATTGGTTGAGCTTGACACAAGATAAGAACTAATTTCGCTTGACCTGATTAACATATTCTTACAAAATTTAAATGTAGATTCAAATTTAACAAACACAAAAATACAGCGATGCTTAAACACAGTTTGATCAACCGTATGTGCAAATTTGGGACCACTCAAATTCAAACTATTGGAAATAGAACATTCAAGAAAGTTGTAGAAACAGCAACGAGAATCTACAAGATTGTCCGAGAAATATGTATGAAAAATCTTCATAGCAACTGTAAAGATGAATGAACGCCTTCGATTGGATGACGGTTTAAATTGACATAAAATTGGTTAGTTATTTAGTTAGTTCACCATTCATTGTAGGGTAATCTATGATGTGTAATAAACAATCGAGTTCACCCTAGAACTGACTAGAAACTGCGTTACCAGCGAAGTTAACAGGTATAATAAGCCGATACTGCAGGGCACAAATATAAAAAAAGCTATTGCATTGTAAACATCTCAGAAGACAAATTACTTCGTGTATTTTATTAAATACTGGTATTAAGAGAAATAAAACATTATTAAGTTAAAAGCAATTTTCATTTTGTTTTTATTTTATTTTTGACAAATTAAAAGAAATGTAACAATATATCTAGATGATATTGTAGAATACAGATGAAGAATTTCCTATGAGGCAATTTTAATATGCAACGATATTTTAAATACTTCTTAGAAATAGAATAGAATAAAATCAATTAAAAAAAAAAAAAATTCATGAATTTGCAACATAAAAATAAAGTAAAATTTATTGCAATAAAGTTAAAAACTTTCTTTGTATACGGAAAAAGGTAACAAAAACCGTCATCAATTTGGTGTTTTTATTATGAACTTGGATTTTCTCAATGTTAATATATATTTTTCCAATGTGAATTGGATTTCTTATTTTAAAATTTTATTTTTTTCTCATTATAAATTTTCAAATCTTGTTATCAATTTACATTTTGTAAACATAAATTTGGATTACTTATTATCAAATTGCATTTTGTCAATATTATTTAAGATTTATTTTCGATTTGCATTTTATCAGCTTCATTTCGCATTTCTTATTATCAACTTATATTTTTTTAATATCAATTTGAATCTCTTATTTTAATTATATTTTAATATTTCTTATTGTGTTCTCAAGATCAATTTGAAGTCTTTATAATAAATATGTATATTCTCAATATAGTTTCCTAATTTAATCTTAAAGGGGTCACTCACTGGCTTTATCGAAATCATAACTGAAGAATAAGAAAATTGCACTAAATGTTAAAAACTTTCCTGATATCTTTATTTCTTGTGGGTTGAGCTTGTTTAGTTTTTATATTTGCACTTCATTGGTGAAAAATTATCAGCAGACCTTAAACCATGTTTTTATACAACTTTAAAAAAGCAATTGAGAATTTCAAAAATTACAAAAGTATGCGCGTACTAGGATTAGAATAGAAACATATTAAAAAACCCACACACAAATTATATTCGATAAGAATCTATTTAATTTTTTTCCAATCTTTATCCAATTAGTCGAATAATAAATTTACTAAAAACTTTCCTGGTAACCACATGAAACAGCATATTATTTTTGATGACTTCTTACTTTAAACGACCAATTGAACATCTTAAGTTTTCAAAAACAATAATATGGAACCGGCAAAGGAAAACAATATATCAATTTGGATTAATTCAAGAATTTCTGCCTCTCATTCTAATGTTTTGAGAATTCATAAAATCCCAAGATATTATTTTTCTTTTTGAAGTGACATAATATAAAATTAGTCGATTATCAACCGATTAAATCTTAACTTCGATTAATTAACCGAGAAAAAGCAATGGTTGAATACCTCAGTACAGCACAAACTTCACAGCATATTTTGCGTTATAATTTTTAATATATAATTTTAACTTTATATATTTTTACACTTTAGTTACAGTGTCCTGCATGGGTTTTCGTCCGGGCTGTATTTAAAAATAGCCGATGTTGCTGTATGTTTACAATTGTTGACTTTAATTTTAAGCCACAATCATTTCTCATTGACTTAGCTTTAATTTGAACTCTTTGATAATATACTATTTGTCGTATTGTTCATCCTCCCACACATTTTAGTTAAAATAAAGCAAACATTTAATTACAATGTACATTTGAAATCAATTTTGGCCATGTAAAAATATTTGTTTCTGGAAGGAAGAGCATCATCACAGACGAAAGGGGCCTGTTTTTACTTTTGGTTTCATGATTATATTGTTAAATTTGTATTGTTAACCGCAATTAGTAACCTCGAAATGCCAATAACAAACACTAACAAACATTAATGTACTATATGTTAAACCAACTGCAATCGCAGCATTTAGGGAACTAACAAACCCACAGTCATCGATCGTTTACTATGCAACAAGTACATTGCAGTATACTAACTAGAAAATTTTAACAACAAAACACGCTAATAGCTTTAACATTGCCCAAATGCCTGAGGGCAGTGAAACGTCCAACAAACACCCGTTCCTACGTATTTAAGTTAACACTGTCAACAAAAACCAATTTGACTGGAGGCAATTTAATGTTACTACTCTGGATAGTTAGTTGGTGGATGCGACCACAATCCTGTGGCTGCAGGTAAAGTAAAATAATGAAGAATATACCGATGGGCAACTGATTCTACTGAACACAAGTATGCAAGTTTTTATATACACACATAACGTATTTAAGTATTTATTTCGCCTAAATGCAACAAAAAAAGGGGGATAGAAATGTGTGGGTGTTGAATTACATGTACACAGTACGTACAAACATGTATATGTACAAAAGTTTTTTATTCCTATCAACTTTGAAAAAAAGATGTGTGCATAATAGGGTTTCACAAATCAAGAAAGAGGTTATTTCATTATGCTTTCAATATCATTGATAGTACTCGTATAACAATTAAGAGAAGTTCACATATTGAAGAATCCTTTGCGGGCAAAAGTTTTAACATTTGTTACGGATTTGGTAATGTATGCTGACTTTTTTAATGCGTTACCAAGGAGTGGGGGTGTCTAAAATCAGCGAAAATTTTAATTATTTCAATTCAGCCAATGCTAAAAAAATATTTTTTTCTTTTGTTGCTATGATTGCCGTTCAGTGTTTAAATGATTTAATTTATGAATAAATCTTTCATTCCATACTTTATCAAATGCTTGAGATATCTCCATGAAGAAATCAGGACAATATTTTTTTCTTCAAAAGTATTTTTTTAACCACAAGTACAAGTCTATGCGATCTCTTCGTAATTCTGATGATAATAAATGTAATCATTATCGTTTCATCATTAGTTATTTTTCAAATAGTTTTGACCAGGGACCGTAACTATAACTATTATTTATTTATTGATTGATATTTTTTTGTGTCAAAAATTAAAATTTGACCGATACTTTTACGATCAAAAATAAAAACTAACATTTGAGGGATATTTTTTTAGTCAGGCTTTTTCTTTTGGAAAACTCCGACTCGAAAACAGAGAAATGGAGCTAGGACAAAAAGCTTAATAATGGGACCAATATCGAAGTATAAAAAAAAAATTTTTAACAGAATTTTTAGGAAATATGTATAAACATAAAGAAATATGGTTAAAAAAAAGTTCCTTTATCAGCATCACATTTTTCTTAAGCTGCTCCGTAGATCCTCATATCGAATAATTTTATTCTGGTGTCGCACCAATTTCTTCCAAGAATCTTATTGAAGGATTAAATTTTCTACTTTAAGCCGTTTTTCGAATTGTCAGATAATTCTAAAGATATTAATTGTTATACGGGATATGTGTGTGATATGTATGTTGACTTTTTATACACTTTACCACAAAAATTGTATGTATAAATGGTATATATAACTTCGTTTGTAATAACAGTATTAACTGAAAAAATGTTAAACAAAATTGATTTGAATTAAAAGATTCTTAAACTTTCAATAACGTTCAAGCTCGCGAATAATCAAGCAAATCGCAAAAATTTATAACATTTTGCAGAAAAAAATCACACAAGTTGGTGAAGAATCATTGAATCACTTATGAACACTTTGTTGCGTTTAGACCTTTTCTTAAACTATTGCTTATTCAGGTTCTTTTAATTGCTAAGAAATTAAATAAGCACAAGATTGATTGGTATAATTGCTATGACCAGTGATTTTAACTACCGCAATAAAGTTTTCGAACGTACTATATAAAGTGTAGGATTATTAAAATGTTGGGGTACAAACAAATACGTTCACAGAAAGCAATGACTACAAACGGGTTACAATATAAATAAGTGCGCATATCGATAGGTGCAGCATATATAAATAGAAGATGCTTTTTATATTGCTAGGAATACGTAAAAATATAGATATATATCGATGGGTATCTATAAATATGACTATAAGAAACAATGTTGTAGTGGTTGAAAAAAATTGGTTGCAGAAATATAACAATAAGAATTAATTTATTTTTAACTTACATTTGTTTTAGGTAAAAAAAAAAGATCTGTGTAAAAAAGATTTTTGCAATGAAGCATTAAAAAGTCACTGAGTGATATCGCGAAAATGGGCGAAATTTCCCAAAATTTAGAAAAAGCACTACAATCTTCTAAAACGACCTACAAATGTAAAGAATGTGAAAAACTCGCAAAAAACTGCAAAAAATTAAGAAAATTCGCAATAACTTCCAATAATTGAGAAAATTTAAATGTTTCGTATCATTAAAAAGTCGATGAAGCAATAAAAAACAGAAAAAGTCACCCAAATTGCAAAAAAACGCGAAATTCCTCAAAAAGTTGCAAAATTTAGAATAAGCGGTAAATTCTTCACAAACGAGCTATAAATTGAAGGAATGTGAAAAATTTGCAAAGATTACGAAAATTCTCATTCTTTTTACTTTTCGCTGTTTTTAGCTATTTTCTCGTTATGAGTGATTTCTTGTCATTTCATTGCTGTATTGACTTCCAAATGATATTAAATATTTTAGGGTTTCCAAGGCTTGGAATTATTTGCGAAATTTTCGCAAATTTCTACTTAATATTAACATTTCTTGCTCTTTAGTTCTTTTTAGAAGATTTTATGAATTTTTTCAATTAAGCAATTTTTTGCGGATATTCGCAATTTTTGCGCGCAGCTTACTTTTTTCGTTTCGGTCGCTACTTACAACTAGGGATCTTCATCCATTTTTAAGCTTTTGTTGTTCTCAAAACTGTTTCTAAAAATTTGCTTCAAAGTAAAATTGTACACTATTGAAGTTAACGCGCATTTTTCAATACAACTTCAACGCATTTTTCTTAAAATTGATTCATTATAATTGCGAAACAAAATGCCTAGTACAATTAAAGACAAAATTTCTGGCAATACTTCTTAAACAAAAAATTTGAAAAAATGTGCTCATAGTAATTGGGATACATATAGCTACGCATGGATATAAACAAATATGAGCATGAATACATACAGGTATAAAACAAAATGCGCACCGATACATACAATTATGAAATTGAACAAATACGAAAAATATTTTGTATTGAAAGTATTCAATATATGCTGACTAATTTATTTATTATTCTATCGTTTGTCGTTCTCTGATGTATACTGATAACAATTTTCTGTATGTCGATTCTTAACATATCCTTTGATCGACTTCAATTCAAATAACGTTCAATAAATTTTTCGAATAAAATATTGAATAAAAATCAGGTATGTGATGCCATTCGATTCGATCCGAAATGAAATCGAAATTTGGAAACGAATGAAATATCTTTGGTTGAGATGAAAATCGTATCGATTTCATTTTTCGATTTTGTTTCACTTCTTTAAAAAAAAAATAGTATTTTTGTTTTTAACATAAACAAAAAACGTTTGTTACAAAGTATTTAAACAAAGTTATAAAATCCTGAACTAAATCATGTAAGCAATAACAAAGTTATATGTCCAAAAATGATTACAAAATACGCATCGAAGTATCGTTGTGAGCTTGTTGATGCATTGGTGGTACCAATTAGTTCTTGTTTTAAATTCATTATTTGCCAAAAAAAATGATTATATTTGTTATATATTGAAAAAGGATATTTTGTATTTTGCAAATATCTTTAAAAAATCAAAATGCCTCACAGCGCGAAAATTTTTAAAAATTGCTAAAATAAGAAAAGTTATTTATATCGGGAATTTGGTAAAAATTCGAAATAGTTTTCTAAAATCGAAAAAAATCTTCTCAAATCTTACTCAAACCCTGCAAATGGTTAAAACTTATATATGTTGCTTTATATCGCTAAAAATTTAAAAAAAATTTGTAAAGTCAGAAACCAAGTGTATCTGTGGTCGAAAGTCGTTCAAAAATCGGATAAAAATGAGTGAAACTAGAAAACGATGAAAAATCTAAATAAGTTACTTTTATCGCAAAAATTCTAAAAAATTGTATATATTTTAATTCAGTACATAAATTTATTAAAAATTACTGAAAGTGTAGCAAAAAATTTAAAAATCCCGAAAATTACGAATATTTGCAAAAACTTGCAAATATCGAAAAAATTGGAATATATTATTAAAAATCGATTAAACTATAAAAAATGCAAAAAAGTGCAATAAGTCTCTAAGAGCCTTATATAAAACAATTGCATAGATTTTGTTTACAAAGTCTTTTAAAAGTTTTAATTGATTTGTTTTCACTCTATGTTATGAAATATTTTGACAAAAACTATTGCAAAGCAATCATATTTTTAGCAAAAATTTCCGTAGAATTAAAAATGAAAATGAAATCGAGTCTGATTTTAAAAAATATCAATATGAAATCGATATTTGAGTGGCCACCACAACTATCGGTCCTTTTTTATGTCGATTTCAATTCGAAATTCATTTCCGTCATACACCAAAATATAAATTTCGCAAAAGGGAATCCTCCTAATTTATATGTTTTTACAAATATAGAGACGTGTACATATGCCAGTTTGTATTCATTTATCGATTGTTTTCAAAATCAGAGCAACATGACTTACAATACTGCTCCTGGCGCAAAAAGGAAATCAGTTAATTTTACTAAACAACATCCGCAGACAAAGTTGAAAAAATAATAAATAAAAATATCACTAAACAATATCAACCAAATATACATACACACATGTACTCGTATGTATTGTATGTACATAGATAAAAACGTAAAACTTTTGTTCCTTTTCTAAACGAATGCTTACAAGGATAGTTTTATAGTCTTAGTTCTATAGTCGTAGTTGAATCTACACACCGCACAGTGGGCCATTTTGAAAAGTAGAGTGTAACTAAGACTTGGAATTCAATATTAATTTAACCGGTGCTTATAACTTTATTTTGCAGCGTTTTTATCCCCATACCCCCACACCCGCAAAATACATTTTAAAAACCGTTCAGCATATATTAAAAAGAAAGTTTCTATCAGCTTCTAGGTTGCAGCCTTGGTAGCATTTTGTGACATTTTTTCTAGCATACCCTGTGCAAAAAAAAATTATATGTATATTCATCGATAGGGTTTTTTGGCAACGCAAAAAACCCTTTTATTATGAATGAAATTTGTTGTGTTTCTTAGGACCAACCCATAAATTAATTACAAAATAAATGTTTATTTTATAACAAAAATTAGTTAATATTTTAAATCTTCATAGAAAATTATATGCCCAAATTGAAATTTTGATAAAAAATATTTTTTTCCAAAAAATATATGTAAATTGCATTGCCTGTTATGCCATTTTATCAGCCACAATCTTTGTATCATAGACTCCACTAATTAATAATGTCAACATTGTATAATTTTTCACTATCGCAAACAAAAGCTTCGCACGCTAAGAACCCACTATCGGCGTAATGTATAGATTTTAATCGCCGCAATTGATTGCGAAATAAGGCAGTTTGGCTTTCGGACATGGGTTTATAGTAAAAGACTAACAGTACCTGTTTTTTTTTTTCATTCAATAATTTGTTTGAATTAAAAAAATTCTTTGTTTGGATTTTTTCAATAAATGTAATTGCAATATTAACCACTTGCAGTATCTACATATAATATTTCTGTGATAGGACCTATTTTACTTAAGCTACATATAATTTTTATTGTGTATATTATTTATTAGATTTTTTATTGTTGCGAATGTTCATCCACCTGACTAAATTAATTTTAAGAGATTATTCTCTTACGCTGTAATTTTCTATAATATTAAAAAAATGCTCTACTCGTGTTTTGTTAATTTTACTTTGAATTGAAATTCATTTCAAAGTATCGGTATCGTATCGGCAAAAAATGCGTATCGACACATCTCTATTCTTAGTTAAAGTGGTTAAATTGCCTTACATGAGCACAAAGCTTTTGAATTTATCAAACAATATTTACTTAGCTCTAATGACCGCTAGTGCTTAGTTAAAAAAAGTAAATCGGATCTGTTCGTGAATTCATCACTGCGCTGCATGTTATGTTCAGTTCGTTCATAAATGCAAACAGTAGCGTATTTGCTGATGAAAATCATTCAAATTGATAATGCAAGAAATGAGTATGAATTATATTTTTTATTTTATTATTATTTGTTTTATTTGTTACTACTCTTTTTACTTGAGATGTGGGAAGTCTCATCTGAAAATGGTTAAAAAATATATCTTCTGGATATTTTTGAATAAAACTAAAAGATTCCAACTCTGCGGGAACTCGCCTTTTCCTGCTCAGTAATTTTTTTTAGAAATAATTTAATGTTTTTTCTTTATTTATTTCTTAACCTTCTTCTTTTTTAAAGATTACACAATTCTACATCATTAGTTTTATTATTCAGCTCACAAATTAAATTTATTATTAACTCTTTTATTTTATATTAGCTATATTTTTTTATTCGTAAATGCAAACACAAAAATGAGCAAACAGAAGCATAAGCAACAGCTGATTAGCAGTAACAGTGCAAAATGGTCATATAATGCAGTGCAGTGATAAATTTACGAACATTTCAAAAAGTTTTTCTCTTTGTTAAACGTTATTTCTGGGTTCAAGAAGAATGCAATCATAACCGGTAAGTTATTTCTAAAATTTTTGTAAAGCTACAGATTAAAAGCAAAACTGTTTACTCTTTTGATTTATATGCCCCAGTGTGCATTTTTGCAGTAGCTGACCGGCTGGCAATTGCTATTCATTTACTACTTTGTTATTGTATCTGATTTTGATGCTGTGCAGTTAGTAAAGCAATCAGTGCAATGCATTGTTCTTACAGATAATTAAGGCGCTCTTTTGATATTGGCAACATCAAAACTACAGCAGCTGGAAGCAACAACATAAATACCCAACTATATAAGTCGGTACAATTACTTGATGTCCAAATGTGCCGTTTCACAAACGTACACATGGTTTGCATACCTACAAGATACAAAAAAATGCCACATGTGTTCCAATCTTTAAACTATAATTGTTTAGAATGTACTACTTACTAGAGTATCCAATTATTTTACTTTTGCATTTGTTCGAGTAAGCGATTGTTCGAGTCTGAGATTTTAAACCTGCTTGATTAATCGAGTAAGCATTTTAAATTATTCGACTAACTCAAATAATTCAAATAGTTTTTCAAAAAGTTTTATCCAATGAAAAACCACATTATTATATTTTTAAAAATAAAAAGAAATAAATGGAAATAAACGCATAACAATTGTAATATGTATGTTAATAGTTAAAAAATGTGTTTAAAAAATTATTTATAAAAATACCCTTAATAAAATTGTAATGATAGAAGAATTTAATAGAAATTTTAGAAAATGGTAAAGGGTTGAGTCGTTTTGAGGTAGTGAAAATCTGTTCCGAATATTTCTACGATGATTTTCTTATGGATGTATGTATTTGTGTGTTTTTTTTTATCATGGATTAAATCATCAAAAGACACTGGCAGTGATGGTGTTTGCCAGGAGTGCAAGACTTTAACACGCTAAAACACCCCTTTACACTGACTCAAACATTCCCCGTGGAACTACCACAAGGCTTTACGTCACGGGGTGGGATAGGTCCTAGACCCGATCTAAGCTATATCGATTCCAACATAATTTGAACTATGTTGTCCGGTCTATTGCTACGCCCTAGAGCTTCTTTTAAATACGCCCTCCCACTAACAAATCGTGGACACATAAAGAACACATGTTCGGCGCCTTCCATGACATTACCATCACAGCTCGGACAAAACGGAACACTGTCATGTCCGAAACGATACAAGTACGACCTAAAACACATATGTCCACTCAAAAATTGTGTAATGTAGAAGTTCAAGTCACCATGTCGCCTTGCTAACCATGTCTTGATGTCAACTATAAGTAAGTCCATCTTCCCTTATCAGTTGCTCTCCATCGTTCTTGCCACTTCTGTAGGCACAAATCAGTCACACCATCCGTACCGTCCGATACGGCCTCTAGCTCGATGGTTATAATGCCGGCAATAACAAAACCGGCCTCATCCGAAATAGTTCGGAATGCGCTACATACTCGCTGGGCATCCAGTCCATACACAGGGGACATCAGGCGCACATATGTAGAATATCTCAGTGCGCCTGACCACATAGGGGATGCATATAGGATAATACACCTTACTACACTAGTGTGCAATTTTCTCCGCAGATATTTAGGACCTCTTGTATTCGGCACGATCCGGTTTTTGATGCTTTGGAGCCAATATACTGCACATGTTCATGAAAAGACAGACGACTGTCAATTATGACTCCAAGGTATTTTAGAAACTCCTTGGATTCTATGCTACACGTGTCAATATTTACCCTAATTGTTTCCCTAGTAGTTTTATGGTCTGCTAAAGTTATGCCCATTGATCTCAGCCAAGATCACACGACCTGAATATTGGCATTTGCAATGGTATCACCTCTACTAGCTCTTTCGATACACATACTAAGGCTATGTCGTCTGCAAATCTAACTATCTTTACCCTTTCAGGTAGATTTAACCTGAAAACTCCATCGTACATGACGTTCCACAGCAATGGGCCAAGTACTGATCCTTGAGGCATCCCACCAATGATCTTGCGTCTCCCAATATCCTTATCAGTATCGTAAATTAACTCTCTATTCCGGAAATAGTCCTGTATAATTGCCAGTAGATAGCCTGGGATGTTTAATCTAGCTAAGGCATTAACAATATGTTCCAAGTTTACAGTATTAACGGCGTTCTTCACGTCTAAAGTTAAATCTACACAATACTCTTTTGCTCCATTTCTCCACCTTTTCCCCTGGATAGCCTGAGCAGCAGTTTCTACTACAACTTTGATAGCATCCACTTTTGATCTTGCTTTCCAAAAGCCAAATTGGTTATCTGATAAGCCACAGTTAGCTTCAACATACATACATGTATGTATGTATGTCTGTGTGTCTCATAGCTTAAGAACGGCAAAGCCGATCGGTATCAAATTAACGTCATTGAAATTTACCAGTGAGTCTTGTAAAATAATTTTCGAAAAAAATGTTCAAATAAATTTTTTATGCTATTTGATCGAAATCAAAAACAAAACAGCTCTAAAGTCAAAAAACAATTGATTGACCCGTTCAAGAGATATTATTGACAAAAATGTTAAAAAGTGCTTTATTTAAATAGTTCCAAAAGTGCAAGTCATGTCGATTTTCCAGACTCTTTACTTTTTTCAAATTGAAAAGCTCCGTCGAATGCAGCAAAAGTTATCTATGTCGGTAATATGATTCGGGAGATTTCGCCAGATCGATTTTCTCAGCTTACTTACTTTTTGAACTTGAAAAACTGTGTCGAATGCCACTATTTCAAGTTACGTATCAGATGATAAAATCTCTCACGTAAATAAAACATGTTACTGTTTATTCAACATGTATGGCAACTTTTGCGATGTAGAAATATAGAGTAAATATATTTTACGTAGAGAACATCAGACTTCTGCTTAAAAAAAATTTGCGGAAACTCAAAAAGTTAAACAGTTATAATAAAAATTAGAATTAAGAGAAAAATATGAAAAGAAAATGTTTGACAGTAATTTTATTTATTTCAATACAAGAATAATGAACAAAGTTAAGCGGTGCAGAAATATGTAAAGTAATAAGACACGAATAAAGCGGGAATTTTATTTTGTTTTCTTAAACTTGACGTCGACTTGCTGTTGATATTCGATTTAATGCTATTGCATAGCGGCATAGCGGATTAGACCAAATTTGCTTTAGCTGGTATTCGGTTTAGTCCAAATTTTTACCTAATGCGAAACATTTTATCATATATCTGAAGAAGAAGCTAATTAAAAGAGTATTTAGTGGTCTTAGATGAATATTCACTGACAAAATAGGTAATCTTAAGGGAATCAACGCAGGAATTTGTTGTCGTTTGATATATAACTTTTTAATTTTTATTGATATGTTAAAACTCAAAATATATTTTATGGTAATCGACAGCAAATAGGTATTGTGTAAACCGCACGATGTTGTCGAAACCAATTTAAATTCGATTAAAATATTCTAAGCTTCGAAAACAATAAAAAAGCATCAATAAGGCACCTATAGCAAAATTCGTTTTTTGATATCGCACGATTTCTATCACATCATAACAGAATATTTTTTGTTTAATTTAAACTACGTTTTACTATTTGCTGTGAGAAATAGCGTAATTAATAATGCACTTATGTAAGTTTATTAAATTATGTTGTAAAATCCCTGTAGGAAATGTCAATAGTACTAATCCAGTATTGACTTAGTCAGCAGAACTACTGACCAATTTTATACCAGACAATGTTCTGTGCTATATTCATTTACCATATGCTAATGACTAATGACCTTAGAACTTTTGACTAAGTAGTTCGTATAGGACTAGAGATTCACAATTCTAGTCTACACTTTTCCAACTTCTGGAATAATAAGCTTAGTTTAATTAAACACGTACATATATTTTGTTGAAAATGCTGACAATGTCACCAAAAGATTACCTAAACACCAGAAAGAGTCAACAGAAGTGGTGACTTGACCCCAGGCTTCCTATAGGAATACTTCTACGCATGATTTACACATGCAAGTGCAAGTTCAGAAAACTTGCTTTACTAACACACTCATATTAATATCTCCAGTTGTTCTAAGAAATATTTGGGTAAAGTTCCCTGAAGATCTGCATTAGCAACAGTGAAATGCGCATAGGAACAAGCTATACCTCTCAATAATCAATTGCAATTTGTTTTTAACAAAATGGTTAATGTTTTACTGAATAAGTAAAATATTAATTTTGGGAAAAAGTGCGAATAAAAATTTAACACTAAAATTTGAAAGATTCCCATAAAAAGCACCAACTCATATTTTCATTTAGAAGACAGTGAAATTTTTGATTGCTGCAAGCAAGCAGTGTTGTCAAGTAAAAGCTATTATACAATTTTACTGTGCTGTATTAAAATAATAATTTTAGTTTTAAATTAATTTAATATGTACATGTACATATATGTCGCCATTAAAACGATTACCTGTTTTATATCATTTCATTAAAAACTACTGAACTTTTTTCGCTACATTGCCATTCAAAGTAGAGCAATAGAGATTGTATCAGGGAAGACAATCAGTGAGAGAAAGTGAGAGTAAATCTTTATTGTCGATATTTTTGTAATTATGCAAAAATAGAAAATAGTTTTTTAACAACCAACAAATACAGATTTATTTGATTATTACTAAATAAATAAATTTAAAATTATTTTTGGTCTAAAATTACAGTTTTTTAACTTTCTGCTATCAAAAACTGGAAGTTACTGATGTCAGCCCAGTTTCCTAAAACCGAAATTTCATCATATTTCGACGTTATTTTACAATGATGTCCGTATGGATGTATCTATTTATATAAGTGCATGTGCATATGTAAGCTTCTCATAACATAAGAATGGCTTAACCGGTCATAACCAAATTAGTAATTTAAAAGATATTAAAGATTTACTTTTGACAAAATTTTTAAGTACTAATGCGATCGAATTTAAAATTCAATCAGCTATTCAACTCAAAAAACTTCGATCGCCGGTAATTTGATAAGAATCGTTTCCTTTGTTTGACTTGAAAAACTGCTAAATCCAAATCGGTTATATAGTTCAAGGGACATCGTTGTCGAAATATTAAGAAAATTATTTATAATTATTAATTATTTTAAAAGTTCTTTCCAGAACAATATTCTCGGGTCACTTACTTTTTGATCTAAAAAAACTTTGCCGAATGACTCCTATTTGCTTCAAATAAAAAATATAAGATTTTGACGGTTTTAGTGTTGAGATTAGTGGGAATTTCCAGGGATGGTCTGCAAGGCCTACCGTTTTCCATATTTTTTAATCGACATTAATATTTTGTTCAACCATAATCTGTAAGAAAAATGTTATGTAACTAGGGCATGTAATACTGGAATTCCCAGAAAAGATATACTCATATCGCCGGAAAATTTTCGTTAATTTTGCCAGGAAAACAGAAAATTTCATATACATATATATTATTCTTATTTATTTTATTTTTTTAATTTTATTTAAAATCAAAATGTCTTAAGCCAATCAATATCAATCAATTCAAGTACATAGTTTGACAGTTATATACCATTAAAACTAACCCAAATAACCTTATAGGTCTACATGCATTTATTATTATTATATCGGAACACTTGAATCGGAACATATTTGAATTTTACGAACTGTATTTATATACATAATTCAATTCTGTACACATCCTTATCATTTCATTCTTTTCCTTTGGAAAAGTGGCAGCCAAAGAATTACACCTTATCAATTCATGAATAAATTATTTCAGCTCATAACAAGAGTAAAAGTATTTTTGTAAATATAGTAATTGAATAGAAAAAATTTCTATTCTCATACGGTAATAATGAGTTCCACAATCTAATCACCCGTACCACAAACGACCAAAGTGCTAAAACGTGGAGATATAAGGCAAAGAGTCCTAGTTGACTGCGAAAAACAAACCTTGCTACCAAATACGAAGGCCAAGATGTTTTATTTATTCTATAAAATAGCTGCAGTAACTTCATATGGATGAAATCTTTAAAACTGCAAACCAAAAAATTATAGACATATACAGAAACTTGTTCCCAAATCCTTAAGCCATAAGTGTATCTTCGAAAAATTCCATAAAAGATACATGACGCTGATAAAGTATGCGCAATTTTTTTCTTGACGTTAATTGGTAGTTTACAAGGAATAGTGTGTAGTCTTCGTAAAGTAAGAAGAACTCTGTGGATAACGAAATTAATATGTTGACTAACGGATAACTTTTCATCTCGAAGTAAGAAACGAACTCAAGAGGAACGCTATTAAGAACAATACTAACATCATTTGCACGCATAAAACGAAAAAAAAAATAATAGCTTTCGATTTCGATATATT
Organism: Gymnocheta viridis; assembly: GCA_956483585.1. Lineage (NCBI taxonomy): Eukaryota > Metazoa > Arthropoda > Insecta > Diptera > Tachinidae > Gymnocheta > Gymnocheta viridis. The sequence goes on from OY101441.1 coordinate 86,745,807, forward strand.
TAGTGAAAAAAAATTATTATTGCACCATCGCTGCACGTTCTCCAAATCTATATACATAAGTATTCCTCGTCAATTCATTACAAGACTCAGCAATGGCCAGCAACTGTAGATCATCAGCATACATATAACCCTTTAGAATTAAAACTCCGTAAATAGTTTATTTATCGGCGGCAAAATATAAAAGTTATTACATACATACTTATATATCCAATGAAGAAGATCGATTACTATTATTTCGAGTAACCAAGTGGATACTCTACTGCCACTATAAAGATGCTTAATCAAGGTTTTCCTAATTTTTTCTTTCCACCAATTTATCTATTTACTCATAAGATTAATGGTTTTGCCAAAGTAACATAATCTTAATCGACTTTAATGGAAAGATTATCACCTGATTATTATTTTTTATCCTGCAAATGTTCAGTAGAAAATTTTAACATATTATGCGAGATATAAGAATTCTTTAATTATCTTAGAAATCTTTTGATGACACGTTAAACAAACTTTTGCAACTTATTCGTTAGTTGTTAGGTTAATAAAACCCTAATAATAATAATTGTTAATGTTTACCAAAGTCATAATAGTATGAGTGCATTCAGTGAAAAAGAGGTTTTGGAAAATTATAATCACTTTAATTTTTAGTTTCCTTAGGGTTCGAAGTTAAAAAGTAACAACCATTTTATTCTCCATTACCTTATTTTGTAACAAAAATTATGGGATTTTTCAATCTTCATAGAAAATGATGATATATGCAAATTGAAATTTTTATAAAAATTATATTTTTTCCTTTTTTATGAAAAATAAGAGGTTGCATTATTGTTATTGTCTGCAAATGGATTATAATGCAGAAATGCGTTGGAGTCTGGTTGTAGACCTGCTGGGATAATTACGCACCCCAGGCACTTTAATTGATCGACGAAAAATTTACATTTTTAAAACGGATCTTTCAGTCCGTAGTGTTGAATTTGGCGCAAAAGATCGTGAGTATTTTTGTTGTGTTCTTCTTCATTTTTACCAGAAACAAAAATGTCGTTAAGGAATGCCACAACATGTTTCATGCCCCAGCATTTCGGCCATTATTTACATGAAAATGGGTGGAGACGTTTTTACACTGAAAGCCATTCGGTTGTAACGATATAACACATTATGTGTAGGGTTAAAAGATGTTTTGATTCGTCGTCTACCTCGATTTCTAAGAAGGCATCCTATAAATTTATATGGGTAAAATATTTTGATTTTTTAACTTTAAAAAAAATGCCCTCAAGGGCATTTTATTTTATGTTTATCGATCAATTTCGAGAGCGCCATTGAAATCCGCCGAAAAATCACTACAAATCGTAACAGAGCAGTTGGTTTTCTTGATAGAACTGCCCAATTAGAGTAATTTGTAGGATAAGTACATCTTTAACTCACGATCAAAAATATGTTGGACAGCATAAGCCACTGGTCGCTTAGAATGAAAAATTAGTTGTATATTCGGTTTCGTTACTAAATGGGCTTTGGTGTTGGTGCATAAGCCAAATCTTTTATCAAAAATATCTGGCTAAGATAATATTAAACAATTAATATTGTTATTAATTGAAATCTGAACACTTATACGCGATTATTTGACAATTTTTTTTCAAATATTGCTGATTAAAATTTTCTTTTAACTGAAGAGCTTTGATGCGATTAAATCCAACAAATGTAACTTTGTGAGATTTAAAATGCAACAGTAAAGAAATTTAAGATGAAACAGCGCAAAGTTAATGAATGCCACAACATGTTTCATGCCCCCAGCATTTCGGCCATTATGTGCAAAACTTCTTCTGGTTGATGTTTCTGCAGTTTCCTCCACATCCTCGTGCGTGTTGAATATTGACGGCGCCGCGGCGCTGTGCAACGTACGTTATCTTCCGGCGCCAGGGAGCCTCATTACAAAACCGTGTTGACGAAAAAACGGCAACCAGCCGATTTATGGTTGATACTAGAGATCCACTCTGTACAGTGTGCACAATCGTCGACGATAAGCACGTTTCGTAAAAAAAAATTAAATAAAATTCCGTGTTTTTTGTTTGTTGTTCTATTTCCATTTTAAATATTCCAAGTCTTCATTACAAAATTCTTAAACAAAAAAAATAAACAAATTTAAATAATTAAGTTATAAAGCATTTACAGTACACTATAACGTTAATTTTGCGCCACCCTCTACAATCAAACTGTAGAGAGACATCTAGCAGATATGGCTGTATGTTAAATCTGTACTTTAGTTTTTGGAATGTTTCTTGTAATATTAAGGTTATGTCAGACGTTGCACAGTGGTTTTAATTGAGAAAAAGAATAATAAATATATACCTTTGAAACCTGCGATCCGCTTCCAAAACCATAGAGAAGGATCTAAGATTTAAGAATGTTGAATTTTGGAGCCTGTTGAAACATACGGTGGGCTACAAGGTGTCAAAGTTGACTATCTCGGACCCGGAAAACCTTGTTGGCTTCAAAGCTTTTCCAAATATTAAACGATTGTAATGAATTTTAATGCTTTTTGTAAGATATCGTTAATATTTGTAATAATGTAAGCGTTGATAAACGTCAGCCTATGTAGTAATGGTAAAGTAAGAAATCAAAATCAATTATTTGTTTATTGAGTTTTTGTTACAACTATTATAATGTTTAAACTTTTCATTTGTTTTAACGAAAGTTTAATATAATATCTTCAGTTGTTCTAAGAAATATTTGGGTAAAGTTCCCTGATGATCCGCATTAGCAACAGTGAAATGCGCATAGGAAATAGCTATACCCCTCAATAATCAATTGCAATCTGTTTTTAATAAAACTATTAATTTTTTACTAAATATGTAAAATATTAATTTTTGGAAAAAGGCGATTAAAAAATTTTTATTTTTTTCAGAACAAGCTAATATTTTTGGCATAACCAAAATTTAAAAAAAATATAATATATGATTTTTGAATTTATCTCAATTCATGCAGTCATGAAAAAAGTCGAAATGTAAATGAAAAACGGCTAAATTTTTACAAAAATAGAGCTAGAGTTTTTTCTCAAAATTTAGCTCAAAACTAAAAATTTTATATATTCAATATTTCAAAAGAATATAAATAAAAAATTGGAAATTTCAAGTCGATTAAAGCATGCACAACATCATTGGACGAATATAGTGAATTTTTCTAAGAAATTCTAATGGTTAAGAAAAAAACGACCATCTTTTTATTTTTAAAATATATTTCAAAGTTACGCCAGCTCAAAAATGTGATCAAGAGAGCTGAGTCATTAGAAATAGTAAAATTTTTAAAAGAATTTTATTTACCTGCATGAAAATTATTTTAACTTTTTAAATTTGTATTTCCTTACTATTTATTGTAAAGCATAACAATCCTTTTATGTTTAAAAAATTAGAATGATATGTTAAACGGTAATTTTTTCAAGAATTTTCAAATCCAAAAAAAATATGTCAAGAATATACGAATGACTATAATGTTAGGGGTTTCAATGAAATCCCATATTAATTTGCAAAACGATCTAAACTCACACCAAATATAAAAATACACGTATCTAACTGTCTATTGGTACATGTAAGTTATTGATTTGAAATACTAAATAAAACTATCACAAAAAATAAATCATTGTTTTTTAGCTTCTGACTTAAGGTATTATACCGGTATTCAGTGAAACGCGATTTGAGTACTTCTACTTTCTCTAACGAAAAGTACTCGACTTTTACTCTGATTCTAATTCAATACGTCTCTTAATAAATTCATATATTTTTGGATATGGTACATACTTCTGAAATGTTGTTTTCGATCTTTTAACGCTGCTGTAAGATTTTTACAGTGGATAGATATGACCACTGTGCAATGATTTCTTGCAAAAAGAGCAAACTGTAAAATTTTGAGTTGACTATTTGTACAGGAACGAGTGCGATATGTAAAATATTTTCATATTATTTAATTGTAATTCATAAATATATTATAAAAGGTTTATTAGAAAATATCGAAAAACTAGAGCCTAATTGTGCTAGAGTCTGCTAAAAATATAAAAATAAGCATTCATTTACAAATATTTATTGTTGCATCTATCCTACGAGTACCTATGGCAATAACACTGCCTAGCCGTTGCTTTTATAAACATCTGACGTATATTCAAGGCGCTCTAAATAAATTTTATTCTTTTACATAAAAAATAGCAAAAATACCTAATTACAGCTTGGACGAACAGAATAATATTGCTCTATCCAATTGGCCATAGGAATATTGGATACGAATTGTGGAAAATGCAATAAAACTTGTCGAGACATCGAAATACGTTGTGGAGGTTACTGTGGAAAAAACTTTCATATGAAATGCGTTCGTCTTTCCAAATATGAATGTGATTCATTTTTTAAATACCCAAATATAAGATATATGTGTTATATATGCACTGACTTTATAAAATTAACATATGATAATTATAAAAATTGATTAATTTAATAACAGAAAACGAATACAAGATGGCTGAAGAAATTAGCAACACAAACAAATTAGTGGAACAGCGAGTAAATGATGCAAAATCAGAAATTGTTAACGAAAACGAAAAAACAAAACAAATAACCGTGGGTCAAGAAACGTATGCTAGCAAACTTAAATCGTCAACTAATATGCCCGTTATACTAAAGCCGAAAAACAAACAGAATAGTGATCTAACTAAAAAAGAAATAAAAGAAAAGATTAAACCGTCAACTCTTAATATGCAGGTGAAGAGGATATCTAAGAGAAATGATGGAGTTACTGCTATCAGTTGCCAAAGTGAAATTGATTGATATATAATAAAAGATAAAATGGGAAGTGAATACGAGGTGCGAGCTCCGAGGATGAGAAATCCGAATATATTAATCACGGGAATGACTGAAACACTGGATGAAAATGCTATTGTACGAGCTATCAAAAAAGAAAATAACATTGAATGTGAATACTTGGAGTGTGTAAAAGTTTACAAATCCTACAAAAAAACCCAAGGATCTATAATGCAATAGTTGAAACAAATGGTGACGGATCTAGCCAAATTATATATATAGACGAATTAACATTGAGTGGGATAGTTGTACTTTATATGGAAGCTGCAACGTATTGAGATGTTTTAAATGCTGGGGATTCAACCATACGGCTAAATATTGCAAAAACGAAGAAAAAATTGCGCGAAGTGTAGCGAAAACGGTAATTCTTACAAAGATTGTAGAAATAGTATAACAAACTACATAAATTGTGAAAAGGCGAAAGAAAGATTACAGTTGAGTGACATAAATACCAACCATGATTGTAGATATACGTACTGTCCCATTTTAAAACGAAAAAGTAGGATGGAAACAAAGAGAGTTGTATACTAGCAACTAAAATTTTTAAGAGGTCTATACTTTAATATATGTGAGTTACCAAAAATATAAAAGAGCTAGAGATTATATGTGCGGAAGAAAATTTTGATTTTGTATGTATTTCCGAAAAAGATTTAACGAAAGATATTGAAAATAGTGAAATTTTATCAGAAAACTACAAAATTATACGTTGTGATAGCACATCCTGGCACACGGGAGGAGTATGCTTTTACATAAATACAAAATGGGATGTTAAAAAAATAGAGTGTAAATCATTTGAAAAAAATATTGTGGCTTAAAATTGAAATCGCCTTTGATATTTTAAATTATTACTTGGTGGGTATCTACAGGTCACCTCATAGGCAGAATTCGCCTGTACAATATTATATTGATTTGTTCGAAACTAAAATGGAAGTTATAGGTGAAAAAGATAATTACTTGATAACGGGCGACTTCAATATCGATTGGTTTGGAACAATCTCGTATAAGAAAAAACTGGACGAAATTATAAGAGTCAATTATTTCAACGAAATCGTAACAGAACCAACACGAATATCAAGCAACAAATCTGAGAAGCTATGTAATGAACGGCGATAACCTTGCAAAAATATTAATGTCTGAAATAAACAAAGCACTAGATTCAATGATAAGCGAAAGAAGGATAAGAAATAAAAATGATACAAAGTATTGGTTTAACAGTCATCTAAGAACAATGAAGCAAAGAAAAACACAATCTCATAGGTTATATTAGGTTAGGTATGGCACAATATTAAATATTATTGGGGAAAATACAGATTATTAAGAAATAAATACAAATCTGAATTAAGAAAATTTGAAGCCGATTATGTAACAAACAAAATTAATGAATCGTCTAACCAGAAAGACATGTGGAGAAATATAAAAAATTAGTGCTGAAACAGGAGAATTCCGAAGTTCAAGAGATCGAAATAAATGGAAAAGTTATCACAGAGGATTTGGAAATAGCAGAAGAGCTAAATCGGTCTTTTATAGAAAGTGTAAATGAAATAGCAGGGAGTATACCTTATGCATGAAAAATCGCCCATATTTCATATGAAAAATATCCCAAAATTTTTGGGCAATTTTTCATACTTTTAGGGTGTATTGTTCATTTTTCTGGATATGAAAAAGCACCCAAAAATATTTATGAGATATCACCCATAATTTTAGGCGATATTTAAATTTTTAAGTTATGAGATATTTCGTTTTTTTGGCGTTTTTGTTTTGGGCGATTTTTCATGCAGCCACGAGGAGGACAATATTATTCAAGATCAACGCGAGGATTTTAAGTTTGAAATTATAAACGTAATGCAACTCAAGAACATTATGAAGACCATGAGCAAAAAAAGGACCAGAAATTTCTCTCAATTAACATGCTTTTGGAAAATTTCGATATAATAGGACCATATTTACACCACTTAAATACTAAATACCTTCAGAAAGGTGTTTTCCCTGATAGTCTTGAAGAAGCGACTATCATTCCGATAAAAAAGGTCAAAATACGAAAAGTCCTTGCGAAATAAGTTGCCTACAATAGGTAAAATAATGAGAAAAATAGTTTATAACCATTTAAATATATACCTTGATGAACATAATTTACTGTATGAAACCCAATCCAGATTTAGGAAAAATATAACTAAATCGCTACTGAATCTGGTCGTGTCCGAATGGAAAATTGAGAAGGAAAGAAAAAAAAGACGTGTGGCACTCGGGGCAAAGCATTTATTACCAACTTAAGCAATTATAATTATTTATTTATTTTTTATTTATGCAGTATTTTTTCTTTTTTTTCTTTGATATTAATTAAATTTTTTTCTTTGATATTAATTCAAGTTACACTTTTTGAGCGTGGTGACCGATAAGAAAACAATTTTTTTCTTTTATTGAATAAATGAGAAGTTAATATCATTTAAAATATTTTTATTATCTTATCATTGAAACTATAGGTTTATGGTAACTGATATAAGAAATATAAGTTTGAGACTTAAAAACCTACAAATTGTCTGAATGTGTGTGTGTATCATTTTTTGTCAACCACGATTGCTCGTAATTACGCCATTTTGTGTTTTCCTACATGTAAAAATCTGTTCTGGAAATACTGTATGTTAATGAAATCAATAGCACACTTTAGGGGTTAAGATACGTTAGGAGATTCAAATACTTAAAAAAAACAAAAGACTTAAGAAACAAACTTAGTGTTAGGTTTTTTCGTTGTGGAATTTCTTGATTCGGTCGTCGCGCTCAAAGCCCGCAATAAAAGCTATGCAATAGCTTAAAAATGCGTAGCAGGAGTCTTTATAGACTTAAAAAAGGTTTTGGAATTGTCAACAGAGATATATTACTAAATAAACTGGAAAAGTATGGTGTTAAAGGACCTGAGCTGTTATGGTTCAAAAGCTATTTAAGTAACAGAACTCAAAGAACAAAATATGGCAAATTCACTTCATCTTCGAAAACAATTGACACACTTTTATTTTTTTATATACATAAATGATATGGAGAAGATTGTAAAAAATGTAAAGTTTGTATGTTCGCCGATGACACGCTTATATATCTATACATGTGATGAAAATCTGGATGAATGTTTATTTAAATTAAATGAAGATATAACTAAAATTTAAAATATCTTAAAATGAATAAAATAAAACTAAACACAAAAAACAAAATCAATGTTAATAAATGGAAATTCAAACTATAATATTCGTACGAAAAAGGTAGATATTGAAAGAGTTAAAGAAATAAAATATTTGGGAATAATAATGGACGACAAATTAAACTTCTTACCACAATTTGAGTATGTGTGCAAAAAGATTTCAAGGAAAATTGGGTTCTTTAGAAGAATTTGATGTAAGATTTCAACAGCAACCGATATTAATATCTACAACACAATTATAAAACCGCATTTTTAGTACTACACCACTGTAATGTTCTTGGGTAATTAGCAAATGAAGGACAGACTTCAAAAGTTGCAAAATAAAGGCATGCGCTGTATTCTCAGATGCAATAGACTGACCCACAAAAGAGATATGCTAACTACATTGCGGTGGCTTTCAATCAATCAACGTCTCTTGATGAGTACTTTCTTATTCATATTTAAGATTAAAACAGGGAACCTGCCCTACTGCATGAGTAGATACCTGGTCAACGTAGCCGAAGTCCAGCCATACAACTTAAGAAACGTCAATGATTACAGACTGACTTTTGCAACAACAAGTTTTATCCAAAATGTAATATTCTATGAAGGCCTAAAGATTTTCAATGAAATGCCTAAAGAGCTAAAAACCGAGAGCAATTTATATTCATTCAAACATAAAATTGTCGATTATATATAACCATATTTAAATTGTACTTATATGTATAGCAACAATCAATCAAAAACAATAACAGGTGCCATTAGAACAATCCCCTCTCAGGCATTGTTTGCGATCTTGAACTGGATACAACCAGACATTATGGCAAAAAAGTTAGCTGCGAACACGGCAGTAAGGCTAAGGGCCACTAGAGCATTGAGTGATTACAATATCGATCCTGGCTTTTCTGTATGCATTTCGGATAACGCGGTTCACTCTGACTACCTACAAACTCTCGCGAATATTAAAATATTCACTGACGCGTCTAAAACACTGAATAGTGTCCGTTCTGGCATATACTCCGAGCAGCCAACCTGGTGCACTCCTCTAAGGCTGCCGCACCATTGCAGTTTCATTCAGGCTAAGATAACGGCCATATACACAGCCGCATAGTGAAACATCTGGCAGGGATATTCAGATCACTACCGATAGTAAAGCTTCTATAAGATCCGTGGAGAATGAGTTCTTCACGTCAAAAAATGTCTCTCTTTTTGTCGTCCAGAAGAATATTATTATTATTATTATTATTATTATTATTATTATTATTATTATTATTATTATTATTATTATTATTATTATTATTATTATTATTATTATTATTATTATTATTATTATTATTATTATTATTATTATTACTATTATTATTATTATTATTATTATTATTATTATTATTATTATTATTATCATTATTATTATTATTATTATTATTATTATTATTATTATTATTATTATTATTATTATTATTATTATTATTATTATTATTATTATTATTATTATTATTATTATTATTATTATTATTATTATTATTATTATTATTATTATTATTATTATTATTATTATTATTATTATTATTATTATTATTATTATTATTATTATTATTATTATTATTATTATTATTATTATTATTATTATTATTATTATTATTATTATTATTATTATTATTATTATTATTATTATTATTATTATTATTATTATTATTATTATTATTATTATTATTATTATTATTATTATTATTATTATTATTATTATTATTATTGTTATTATTATTATTATTATTATTATTATTATTATTATTATTATTATTATTATTATTATTATTATTATTATTATTATTATTATTATTATTATTATTATTATTATTATTATTAATTGTACTTGATGATAATTTTGTGTAAAGAAGTCTCTTTTTTTAACTGAAGAAAAAAACAAAAAGCCCTAAAACACTTCTTTAATTTGAATTTAAAACTAAAAAATATTTTTTTGGGGGGATATGTTGAAAAAGTAAAAATATGACCGTCGTGAACAACATCTCATAATTGAGTGTGCTATTTGAAACTTTAAAAAAAAACAAAAACAAATATTGTAAAACTAATATAATATTTAATGTGAAAATCCAAAATTATGTGAAAATAGTTAAACTCTTTCTATCTGATGCAAAAATTCTTAGCTAATTTTCGTATCTTTGAAAATAAATTTTGATAAATTTTAGTTTATTTTCCAAACGTAATTTTTTCCATGTTTTGATCCTTTTTTGCCAACACTTTAACACTACCACGTTTTTATAATTTTTATAGTTTTTGTCATTTTTATGAAGTTACATGGTTTTAACAGTTTTCTTTGCGAATTTTCATAATTTTCGTAAAAAAGTACTTTTTTCTATGTTTCTATCATTTATATAAATTTTCAATTAATTTTCAGACTTGTTTTTAAATGACACAATTGTTCACAAATTTGTGCCATTTTCATGACAGGTGTGAATTATTGCAAGTTTGGTCTATTATTGCGTCGATGTGGTTTTTTGCAATTTATTTATCTACTTACAGAATTAGTGATCTTTCCAATGCTGGGAAGCTTTTGTAATTGTTCCTTACTTTCGAGGTTTTAGAATTTGTAGACTTAGCGAATGTTGTTTTCATTCTTGTTTAAATTTTTGTGATTTCGGACTATTTATAAAGTAATCCATTTTAAGATTTTAGAGCAAGATGACACAATAGAAAATTAGTGAATCCCCCAATTGATTTATTGTTATACTTGATTTATTATTTTGTTTATTTGGTATTTTTACAGTAATTGTAAAGGTCAATAAATTTTACATGAAAACTTATTTTATATTTAATATATTTTTAAATTCTTTTTCTCTTAGATGGATATTTTATACTTTAGACGTTTGTCATGCAAAAGACTGCAGTCATTAAATACGTGAGGCTTGTGTCTTTTCAATAATATATTTATGTGATAATAAACAATGACCTATTTTTAGTATATTTAACTTAATGAAGTCGTTTTTGGTATATTGGGTGCTCTAAATTTGTGCTACTTGTTTCTTTGAATTTTAAATAATTATGTTTCGTTATTATATTTCCATAGATCATTCCAGATACCAAACATATATTTTACAATGTATTGCCAACAGTCTGAATACTGAAATTTATATTCAGTAGATATGTAACCTCTTTAAGAGTTTTTGGATGGTCATCTGTTTCGTTTCCACCAATATTTAGGCAGCTACGGACCGATAGAAGGATAATTTTTTGATTAGGTGGGGAAGTTATTAACATTATTATTTGTTGTATAATCATGTTGTTATTAAATGGTTCTTGTTGTTCTTCTAGGGAGCTTTTAAGTTTTTTAAAGACGTTTTCAAGATTATCTACAAATGTTTTAATTGCTAAGAATCAATTCGTGCACACCTTAGAAAACAAGTTCAACAATTTGAATACGAAAATTCGAATGCCAAATCACTTACAATGCGGTGGAAACACTTTAAAGTAATTTACATCAATTTAGTTAGTTTCAAGTCAGTGGGAAATTAGTAATAGGCAAACTTTTCGTTGAACTGTCATTTGCTTAAAAAATGTTTTCTACGGAATATTGAAAAAATTTATGGCGAGGACGAGAGTAAGTTTGTATTTAATTTAAAGAAAATCTAGAGTGTATTTGCTGGCCATTTTTAATTAAAAATCATCAAAATCACGTAATTTAATGTTTTTATTTTTTGGTAGGAAATAGTTGCATGCAATCAGTGTTGCCAGGACCGAAAAATGGTAGAATTCTAAATAGGCAAACAAATTATGCTAAAATGTTATACAAAAGCAAAAATAAATGCCAAATTAAATTTAAAATAGTATACTTTTTTCAGTTGCACATGAGAGAAAATTATTACTAAGATTATGAAAATTTTCGTTCTATGTTTTTCTATCTTTATCTGCATGTTTCTTTTTAAATTTTGTTCTTATTTGTGTATAACCAGATATTTAAATGCAAGTCCATGTCACATTTCACCTTAAAAATATTATGAATGTAAACTTTGAAATATCTTTTTTAATCTTGTTTAATGAAAGTTATACAAAATTGCATCAAATTAGTACGCCCAAGGCTATTAACATTTGTACCCAAACAAATTAAGCTGAAAATTCATTTAGCATAGTTTCCAAAAATGTTTAAACATTAAGTCCAATAATTTGTAAAGCTGTTGTTCGTCTTCTCAATATGAGTAATTCCCAAAAATACAACAAACATTACATAAATATGCAACAAAACCCCGTTTATACGCATTTTCTTAATTCACTGTTTATACGCAGATAAGCATGATACTCTGTTCATCATTTCGTGCTGTCAATAGTCTATATAAAAAAATCATGCCAAATAATATTTCTGAGGTTGTACTCTGTCCATTTTTTGAAAGCATACGAAATGTTTCTGGCAGCATTTTTTCCAACTGCGAAGGAATATAAGGATCACTTATATCGCACGTTATTGTAAACAACGGCTTTCCTGGTTTTACTTGCATTGAGTTTGTTGCGCACAAATAAGTAAAATAATGGAAAATATTGTAAGCATAATATAAAATGAAGTTAAGGGCTTATTGCAAAACGGGTGTCTTAAAAGACCCCCTGCGCAGCAGCTGCAATTTGCATTAATTGGTGCGTTGCAGCACAAGCTCCTAAAATTATTTTGTTGTCCTAGCTCTCGCGTCATCATAATTATTTTTTAAGTGCGGTCAGGCTCGCGTGTGTTGTTTGGCCTTGGAGTTTTTCGTCCCGCTCGCACTGGTTGACTGATTTGCCACGGATAACCGTATAGTCTTGCGGTTCTTTTGTGGAATTTCGTTGACAACTACGTTCCTACTTCCTATGTGAAGGCATAGGTCGGGTACAGTCAGTCACAAAAACATTTTTAAAACACTGTTAATAACATCATGGACATATGGTCTAGTTACCGGCGCCATTTTCGTGCAACCATATTCTGCAAATTTAATATGTAGAATAGTACCAATAAATAAACAAATAAATAAATAATTTTTGTTGTTCACTTATTTTTACACATGGTTTTTGTTTACATTAGAAAAACAATGTTGCGTACTTCAATGCAATAACGCTGATAAATTTCTTCTAAGTTGTAGTGTTGTCAACATTGGCGAATTGTCAAAATTTTCAAACGAAATAATCTATGTTGCTCAACATTTTTCGCAAATTAAAAAACAGATTACTAGGCTAAAGCATGCGATGCTATGCAGCAAAAATATGGTAATAATTATAGCGAATTAATTATACAAGGTGGAATCTCTGTGCCAGCTGACTCTTGTACAACGCATACATATGTGAAAAAAATAAATTGGCACATAATGGCAAACAATAAAATAAGTATTTTTATTTTGCGCGCAATTTTTTAAAGAAGTGCGCACCATGGTAACAGTGTACCATATCATCATACATTTTATTTGCAAATAGCTCCGTATTTGCAAATTGTTTTCGTGACTTTTTAAGTTACAATAAAAAAATTATATGCCAACGCTTTCCACTTTTATTCGCAAATAAGAAGTACATATAAACGGGATAAAAGCTGTACTTATATGAACTCAAAGACTACAGAAAACACTTTTATGACAGTTTCTTTTTTAACAATATGCAGCAGTAAGCTTTGATGACTGTTATGGACAAGTACTCTCAGTTTTATTCACTTTAACTTTTTAATCTATTTACCCTTATCTGAAATTTTCATAATTTGTGAGTTAACATCGATTGATGTTTCTGAAGGTATTTTATTTGGAAATATATTTCATTGTAAAGCTATTAATTTTTGAAGTTAATTATTTCAAAAATAAAATAAACTATAAAACTGAGTTAAATTATGAAAATTTAAAGTGAATAAAACTGGGAGTACTTATTCATAACAGATATCTTTGTGATATTAAAGTATCAATTTGGCTTTTTTGTGTTATTTAGAGCATTTTTTTAAATTTTTATTAAATATAAACTGGCTCTTTGAAATTGTCGTCAAGCCCATATTAATGTATGGTGCAATCGTCTGGTGGCCGGCCCTAGGCAAATCCACCTACTCTAAAATCATTGACAGAATTCTAAGAACATCGGCCTTGATGATTACAGGCGCATCTTGCACCACCCCATCAAAAGCCTTGTTCACAATGTTACACTGGCTTCCTGCCATTCCTCAATTTCAGCAGAGGATACGTTTTAAGCTAATAGATCATTGTAGCATAACTCAAGCCGAAATATCGGCCATAAAAAGGGCAGCTAACTGGTTAAGGTACGATATGGTATATAGGTAGGATATTCGTATATGTACCCGCTCTATCGGGTGTTTACACAACATCCGAACTGGTGAAGGAATGAGGGATACCCCTAAACGAGATGGCGTCACATTCCAACCTTGAGCTAATCTGGGTACCAGGGAATGCAGACGTGCCCGGCAACATAATTGCGGACAGGCTAGCCAGGGAGGGCTTTCGTATGCGAGAACGGGACACCGACAGGCTAGTGGGAGCCCCACTAAAAAGCTGCAAAATCCTCATTCAGCAGAATCTGATAGGGATAGCACGTGCTAGATGGTTCAATGAATCCACATGTGCTGTCTCCAGATTAACCTGGTCCCAATATGATCGAGCAAAATCAGCCATCATACTGGGGATCCCTCGACATCACCTGCGTATACTTGTGGCTGTCCTAACAAGGCACTGCTTCATAGGTGTCCACGCAAATAGACTAAATCTCCCTTTCAAGGACTTCTGTAGAAGTTGTCACAATGAGGAGGAGGAAGAAACTGTAAAACACCTCCTCTGTCAATGTCCAGCTCTGTCTCATCACAGAGCCATGTATCTAGGTAACTCAATTTTACCCGAACTCGCAGACCTTACGGAATGCAATCTGAAGGGAATAAACAAGTTTATTACAAAAACCGGTTGGTTCAATACTGACCACAATATAGGATAGCCAATACTTTTTTATTTTTCTCGCTGTCCATATCGGGCATCACAAAGGGACCTATTTTTCTGGACCCAAGTGGGGGTGATTGCTTGCAATCGGCAGCCTGTGCAACCTAACCTAACCTTCAATATGCATATATTTACAGAAGGGGTTTTCCAAAGATGACGCTACCAAAAAAATTTTTTCAGTAGGCTAAATGTAGACGCTTGATAATCCACTCATGTGTCAATAAATTCGTGAGAAACCAAGCTTGAAGATTGGACTTCAAATGAAGATTTTACTATTAAATTTTGATTCACCATTCACCATACATATAACAATTTTTATAATTACCTATAATATTATTATTTATCTTTTAGCTGAAAATTAAATAAATGTTTAATTTGTTTGATTTTAATAAACTTTTTCTTTTACGCGCCAATTTTTCTCAAATGTCGTTTTAGCGACCCTTTTTGAAATTTGTCAATGGTAACGTTGTTAAAGACAAGTGACAAATTTAACATTAGTTTGTAGACACACGTGTGTGTGTTGTTTCTGTTGTTAAAATATTTATGTACTTATGTATATTTTTTTAGGCTTCAGTCAGTCAACACAGCGTGCATTTTGTCGTAGTCGTATAAGGAAAAGCAGCACGATTTTATTATTGCGCGGGTGCTTTTAGCACGATCTTAACAGAAATTCTTTTCACAGTTTTCAGAACATGCAACAATTCAGTGCTGACTTCTTGAATATATTTACTCGCATCATAAACTGAATTATTATTGAAACAATGAAACAATAAAAAATAAACAACATGCCGAGCAACGCGAGTGAACAACAAACACTGCATTAAAATTTGGAAAGTCTGAATTATGTTAGTTGCATGTAGAACAAATGAAGAGACACTCCAAACCTCAAAGCAACTCATAACTAAGTATGTACATACATATACATACATATGTGTACATTGTGCTCTATACACAC
The DNA here is from genome assembly GCA_956483585.1 of Gymnocheta viridis. Classification (NCBI taxonomy): domain Eukaryota; kingdom Metazoa; phylum Arthropoda; class Insecta; order Diptera; family Tachinidae; genus Gymnocheta; species Gymnocheta viridis. The sequence continues at coordinate 86,761,704 of OY101441.1, forward strand.
TAAGAAAGCAACTCATTTAGTCTCTACCCTCTAACTATGTACATTGTACATACTTGTATTTATTGTTTCATACATTTCAAGTATTTGTGTGTTTACTTTTGTAGTACCTTTTTTGTTTTTGTTCGTGCCACAATTCTGGTCCACCTGGTCAAAAGCTGCTGTCGCATTGTATTTAACAAACAATGCAAATTGGATTCAAATGAGATTTAACAGTGAATTTGGTCTGCCTGCTGCTTTTCTTGTTGCACTTATTGTCGCTGGTTTAGTTTTTGTTGTTTCTTCACATTAAAAATCGATTGCACAATTGAAATGTGACTATGTACATACATACATAGTACATACGTATTGTTATAGTTGTTGTAGTCTTTATTTGATTTGATTTTTTGTTGTTGTATATTTCAACCGAATTGTCGACACATAGAGACAAATTTTTCACAATCTTGTAATCGCTGGACGCCAGTTCACTGCATGTAGATGCCAAATTACACATACAAAGTTTATCGTGCGAAGATTGTGTTGGAGTTTGTGTAGCAGAACACGATCCTAATAAAAGACATGATCAATGATACAATTTCACTAATTTTTTTAACTCGCAAGTGCTGCATTTAAGACATTATAACGGTGTTTAATTTGCGGTAGTCAAAACATTAACTTTACACACCGATATGCTGTCAACATACATACATGTATAGGCAACTGAAAAAATATATCGATATTGGTATAGGTATTTATGTATGTACATATAATGATTCCATATACAGTGGACGTCCAATAGTACGAATTATATAATGTCAGGCCTTTTCGTAATATTGGAAAATTCGTACTATTGAACAAAAATTTTACCCTATTTTATATAAAATACATAGTTTAATTCAAATTATTTTTTTTATTAAAAACAAAACAAAGTAAAAAACTTAAAAAATATTCAAATTCATGTTAAATCAACAAGTGTGAAAGCATACATTTGTACATATGTATATAAATAAATATTAAAAGTATAAAATATTTGGCAGTTAACCGCAAAAAAACAAGAAAATAAATCAAAACAAAATGTAAATAAATCATATTCTCTCAAAAACTACCGCTATTCGTACTATCGAGTATTAAAAAAATTTTGCGTTCGTACTACAGAACAGCCAATGCAAAAAAATTGCCTTTCGTACTATTGGACATTCGTAGAAGTGAAGGTGCGTACTATTGGACGTCCACTGTACTTAAACAATAAAAATATCGATATTTCGATATATGTATATCGATATTTTTTCAAGCATGATTATGATCATCATTCTTAATTCTTAAAAATAAAGCACTAAAAATATTTTTAAGCTATTGTATAGCTTTTATCGCGGGCTTTGAGCGCGGCGACCGAATCAAGAAATTCACCACGCTCAAAAAGTGTAACTTGAATTAATATCAAAGAAAAAACTAGAATTATATATAAAAAATAAATAAATAATTATAATTGCATAAGTTGATAAAAAATGCTATGCAATAGCTTTGCCACGGCAGTCCCCGAGTATCACGCGTCTTTTTTTATTTAAAATCTGTAATTTGAATTCATTCTAGTCGCATAACGATTATAAGAAACAAACATATGGATGGATTGTATTAAAAAAATAATTGTGTCATAACTAGGACACGTTTTTTATGGTACTTGTCTACTTTCAAAATAAATATTTCGTAATGATTTTTATATTTGCGAAAGTAGGTCTTGCCATTAGATAGCATTTTTATTAGGGATGTAAACGATACCGATATATCGGCGATACTTCAGGTTTGCATACATATTAAATTTGTTTGAGTTTTTTTTAACAAAAAATTCAATTTTCAACGTCTGTTTTTGCATAACAACTTAGAGAAATAATAAAGTAAAAGCAGAACATAAAAACAAAACTGAATATTGAAAGTGTTTATTTTAATTCTTAGTCGCTTTGCTTTGCACCATAGTAGTGAAATGTTTGTAAGGATAAAAATCATTTTGCTTTTTTATTCATGTAGGCATGCGATGATTTAGCTCAGGGATGTAAAAGTTGTACTTTTGAATACACTTTCTAATGAAACTTTAAAATTAATTGTTGCCCTATATATCGTCACAGATAATGCAAAAAGCCCTGTCTAACGTTTTAAAAGTTTTACTTGTTTCAATGAAAATTATGTTGACAATTCGTGCAAAATGAGTTCTGTCTGTGCTGCTCATGGAATCCAAGCAATCGATTTGAGTAGAAAATATGTACATATGTAAACCACTCGTAAAACTGAGTGGTTACTCTCACTACTGGTAGTGAAAATTAGTGCACACAATCAAATGTTTGCAATTTTACTTCACTCGCACTAAAAACCCTTTCGTAAAAATGGTTGTTCATAATTGCAAATAAAAGTAAATAAACACTTTTAGCTATCTGCCGCCATATTGTTACTCATAAATACGTAAAACTATAGATATATCTAATAAAGTTTAAATGTTGCGAAATCATTTTGATTTAATAATTTATTTATACATTAATGAATTGGTTTTTGAACTAATGTTATGTTTTTATAAACATTTCTTTCTTTCTTTGAAATTCATTCATACGCCTTCGATGAACTTGAAGGATAGAAAATTCATTGAATGCAATAGGATGTACCGCCATCGATTGGATATTTCCTCTTAGTAAATAAGTAGTTTTTTGCTGCTCCACCATGTTATTACTTTAGGAAATTATCTGTTTTAGCTAAAATACAACGTATTTAATAAGTACGCCGACTATCTACCAAAACATTCACATCGAATTTGTCCAATTACGACTGTGGAAACACTTAAAATTATTTAGCTATTATATAACACCCAGGATCCAGGCAGGAATCGAACCTGCGACCCCCAGAATAATAGTCTAGTACGCTATCTACTAGTCTACGGGGGCTCCCAAATGGAGGGTCTCCGATAAGAGATCCTTTCCGGATCATAATTGGATACTTTTCGAGGTCAGACTACAAAACAAACATAAATATTGCTTTAGAAACCCGAAGAGAACAGATTGGAATAAGTTCAACCGGATCCTGAAGCAAAAACTAAAGCGAGTCCCAGAGATCGAGAATACGACCGAGGGAATTCAACACCGTGTGGAGACTTTCAAAAAAGCTATTACTAGAGCATTTGGGATCTGCTGCCCCATAACAAAAGCTAGGAAGAGCTATCCTCCGCGGTGGAATTCAGAACTACTCACTCTACGCAAAGAGTCCCGTGAGGCCTTCAACACCAGCTACGAGAATAAAATGTGGCAACCATAGGGCATGCCTAGTGCGAGCAGCTTTATCAGTGGGCAACATAAGACCGTAAATAATGAGATAACATCTCTGGATAAAATCTCATGGACAGTTTCTCACCGTTTAAATCGCTAGGTACAGATAGCATCATGCCAAATATGCTACAGAGCGCAAAGCTCCATCATCCCCTGGCTTTCTAAAGTCTATAAACTCTTTCTCTCTCTTAGCTACGTTCCGACTAGCTGGAGAAAAGTCAGAGTCGTATTCATTCCGAAGATTGGCAAAAGAAGTCATGAAGACGCAAAGGACTTACGACCAATCAGCCTTTCATATTTCCTGATTAAGACATTGGAAAGATTAATGGACACTCATATTAGGCAACGGCTATTATTATCGTCAAGGCTCTCAAAATAGCCAGCATGCCTACTTTAAGGGACGCTCAACAGAAACAGCTCTATACCAAGTAATAAGTTTCATAGAGAGATACCTGCTGCATAAACAATACACTCTGGCTGCATTTCTACACATAGAAGGTGCCTTCAATAATGTATCAGTGACAGGCATCCAAAATGCTCTCCCGGACAATTATGTAGAGGATTACATCATCCACTGGATAATAACCATGCTGGGGACAAAAAATCTCACCGCGAAATTAAGTAACAGCGTGAGATCTAAATGGGCATGTAGAGGTACACCGCAGGGTGTACCCTTGATCTGGATTCTTGTTGTTAGCACAATACTTTTCAGATTAGATGCCGTAGGGGTTAAAGTTGTGGCGTACGTGGATGATGTGCTAATAATGGTCTCAGGGATATTCACGGACGTGATTAGCGATATCATGTCCAACGCTTTGGGCACAATCAGTAACTGGGCTACAGACTGTGGGCTAGGAGTGAACCCAAACAAAACGGAACTGATACTATTTATTACAAAAGCCAAGGTACAGAACTTCCTTGGTTAAAAATTATGAACTGTCTCTATCTAGGAGTTATACTAGACCAAAAATTTTCGCGGAAATTTTCGTTAGAAAGGCAAAGCTTGTCTACTACTCCTGTCGTAGAATGTTTGGCTCTAAATGGGGCCTAAACCCCAACATGCTTAAATGGATGTATACAACAATCGTGCGTCCAATACTGACTTACAGCTCTGTAGTACGCTGGCTGGCCACAAGTAAGAAGCACGTAATAGATCAACTTTACAGAATACAGAGATCCGCTTGTGTCGGGATAACATAATGTTTACGTACTAGTCCTTCGGAGGCTCGGAATGCTAAGCTAAACCTTCATGTATCGGCGATATCCCCAAACAGCGCAGCTAAATTGGCAGCATCTGGGTGGTGGGGGTCAAGGTCGTATGGTCATGCCAGAATCCTGGATCAACTAACCCCTACGCTGAGGAAATCTACTGCTTACATGGTACCTCGTCTGGACTTTAATAGAGTGTTCAAAGTTGTGATTCCATCCAGGCGGGTGTGGAAGGAAGCCACAATAGTAAGACAATACGACGTCAGAGTATATACTTATGGATCAAGAATAGTCTGCGGTGTCTGCTCTGGAGTCTTTTCAGATGATCTAGGTATAGACCGTAAGGACGTCTCGAGTTTCGTCGCAGTCGTGATGGGGCACTAAACGGTTAGCAAACTTGCTAGTAGGATAGGCCTATCCTATAATAAATGAATTCTGTCGTACTTGTCGAGAAGAAAGTCCAGCTTTGCATCACTCGAGACACAAGTTTTTAGGCAGTCATGTACTAGAGGACCTTTCAGATTTATCAGAGATAGGGCTGAGGGATCTTATCAGATATCTCAATGCAACGGGTTGGATCTAGTACCAATCACCGTATCCCAGTACTTAGATACGGTTCTATATAGGTTGGCACCGACGAGTGTAGTGGTCCTCTCAAAAAGGAATCATCTAGATTTTACTTAAATGCCTGCGTGTAGAGGGCAGCCACGTAAACCAACCAACCAAACTAAATTAGCGATTCTAAATTTTATTGTGGTATAAAACATAATTCCTACATTTGCTACCTTCACGATGAATCAGCGATATAAAATTTGGGGGCATAAGAAGCACCTATATTTTGCCACTTTGTGTTTTTTTACCTTCTCTTCTGGCCGCGGCTGCCAGAATTATTTTCAGAAAAATCGTGAAATATTGTAAAAAAATCGTCAGTATATAAAGAAAAAGTCGCAAAAATCGACACTCAAATATCTTCTGTTTTATACAACAATCTTTCATTTAAAAATTAACAATTCAACAGATTTATTAAAAACAACACAAACTTTAAACATTTTATTCAATTCAAAGCAAGACTTGAAGAGATTTTGTGTCGAAACATGTTAAATATATACTTTTCAAAAGAAACGTTAATTTTTTATTTGATATATTTTAATTTAAATAGACATCCATAAAATATACTATTACATATACAGTTTTTCATAAACTTGCCATTCATGTGTAGAGTCGAAATAAAGACATACGATATTGATTTAAATTGGGTCATTACAATATATTTATGTTTTTTTTATGTTTTTGTAATGCTAACACTGTAAAATTCAGAGGAATTCTTTTTTAAACAATCTTTTGGAAAAAGAATCCCCTCAAGGGTTACTGTTCTTATATTTTATTGAAGTGGGGTACACACTATCGAACATGAGTGACAGTTTTGCTCAAATTTAGGCTTGATCGACAGTGTGAACACAAATTTCGTCAGTCAACAGTCAACCACAACATTTTCTGCGGTTGAGTGAGAGTCAGCGACTGTGGCTGATAGTATGTACCAAAAAGTGTCAGTCTAGCGATATTTTTGAAGCATAAACTACAAAACTTGGAAGCGGGGAATAATTTTTTTACGAATTTTTATATTTTTTTATGAAATGCAAGCTTGTCTGAGATATGAAGACAAAATTGTACGAAAAGTTGTAAGATAATAAAAAAAACTGTAATAATTCATTATAAAAAAATTTTGTTAGCAATAAAGCGCTTCCGATTTTCGTATTTGCCATGTTATCGTATTCAGTTTTATTCTTGAATGACGGTTTGGGTGTCGAACATGATCGATGGTGTGGACAGTCAAAACTATCATTCAAAACTGATGAATTTTTGACTGACACTCAAGTTCGATAATGTGTACACCACTTAAGATTAATTTTGCTAAATATTCTTTCAACATTAGCTGAAGAGTTTGGAAAAGTCATTAAGTTATTTACAAATTCACATATATTTGGAAAACTGGTTTCTTGTTTGGTAGATTAATTGACTTTCCTCTTTTCCAAAATATATCTACATTTATTGTGCTGTCTCCAAAATCCAAACATCTTAGTTCCCTTATTTCATGCTCAATATTTTTCTTTAACCTTTTAATAAAGGAAGATGTTTTTTTTAAATCACAGATGGTGTAATTGAATTTAAATTTGTTATAATTTGTCATCGAAATTAAATCTTTTTTTTATTTTATAACACAATGCAACGTACACAATTATCAATAAATTAATTGAAAGTTTCAACATCAATTGTATATTGTCTTAACATCTCTTTTACATACACACCAATATAAACTTCTTCCTTTTTAAAAAAATTTTTACGGTTATGGAAATCAATTTGATTTAGAGGCGCATTTTTTTACAATCATCTCATAAAAATTTATTAAAACATTTAAAAACGTTTCGTCATTTCATAGTTCATGTTGCGAATTTGAATTCCTTCAATTTTGTTTAGATTATTCTTCAAATTAAGCACATGTTTTAAAAAACAAAAATAATGCTTGTTAATGTCATTCAAATGTTTAAATATTCCTTTAGCAGTATCAATATCATCGATATTGGTAGCAAAACAAAAATATATTTTTATAGCTCGTCATTTTGCCATATGTTGAGCAAAAAGTAGCGAAGTTAAAAAATCGTCAAAGTATAAGGGATACTAAACAAATTTCGTCAAACATCATATGGTTAATTTCGCTATAAAAAATCGTCAAAGTGACGTAAAAGCGACACGTTTGGCACCTCTGCTGCTCACGGGAGATGGGGCGGAGCATTATTCTGAGGTAAAATAGCATATAACGGCAAATTGTTTGTGGCAAGAAATTTTTCAACCTGAAAAAAAGATTTGAATTAGAATTTGTCGTACCCTGTTGCTAACGCGACGATCAACGCTCTGATTTAGGTATGGTTGTTACTGTTTAAATATGAAGCCTTGTTTGTTTAATACCTTTATTTAACGCGCAAAAAAACACTTCGGTTTCTTTGGCTAATGCATATGTAGCACAGGAAATGCGAGAGTGAGTGACTTTTCACTCATGCTCACTATAAAAAATTTTACTCATGCACGATCTTATATTTTTGCATCATGCACGCTTACGTGAGTGAAAAAAAGTTAGTCACAAATACGCTCACGAAATACTAACGATAAAAAACTATAAAATAATTAAAATAAATTAAAAAATTATTAGTAATACAGTGGATACCGGATATAAGCACATCGTTTATAACAAGAAATCGCTTATAAGAAAGTGGACAAATAACACTATGTCTTTTTCTATACTTTCCGTACAAATAGTATATAAGAAAACGTATATAAGAAAAAACCTGATATAAGAAACTTTTTTCAAACACCAAAGATAATGAATGATATGAAAAAAGATTTTATATTAGAAATTTTTTTTCGCCAACACTGAATACATCAAAATTTAAAATTTTTCCGAAACACCAAAGAAGATAAATGATATGAAAAAAGATTTCACATCACAAATTTTTTTTCTTTCCGATAATACTCAATATACACAAAATATACAAATATGCGAGGTACGAACCATAGCTTTTAGTTTGCGTATAAAAGATGGACACAAATAAGAAAAGAAATTTGTACATACATATGTATGTTTTATAGAATACACACTTATAGGAGAAAAGTTTCTTATATCCATATAAATATATGTTTATTAGAAATAACCATTATAATCACTAATTGCTTAGAAGAAAAAACATTTTTAAAGTTTCTTATATCCGATATTTACTGTATTATAATTACTGATTACTGATTGTTCCAATAACAAATAGTTTGAAAGAAAGGAAATGTATAAAGTCAGATTTGAACTTGAGTTAAACATTGCCCTTCAGCATAAACCTAAAACAGATCAGTTAATTGCGTACAAATAATAATTAAAAAATTGTATGAAAAAATTTTAATATAACTTTAAAAAATCTACTCATGCACGCTCACTGACGGTAAATTTTTTTATATTCAAGCTCATGCACCCTCACATGATTGAAACAAAAAACTAATCACGAGCATGCGTGAACATGCATGATTCATCACGTGAGCGGAGAATACATATTATTTTTCACGTTAGTACTAAGGACAGAGTAGATAGACTCCTTTGTGGTTCAAATATGGTTGTGTAGAGAGGATGTACATATGTATGTATGTTTTTTCAACACTGTTTTTAAATAAACTATATTTTAATAAAATAAATATGGAAAGTTTTTCTTCCAGAAATTTACAACGGTTGGTGAAAGCACGAAAAAATCAGTGAAATTATTGATATCACGAACTAGCTTTAAATTACAAGTGCAAATGCGACTGTAATCTTCAAGTATTTGATATTGATTTGAGTGCGTTTATTGGCACATCATCAAATGCGCTTTCCATATAAGTAAATGCAATGTTAGTAATACCTACTGACATCGTAAATTGCTTTCGAAGAGAGAGTGCATCGGTTAGACAAACGGGGGAAATAAGCGAAATATTCACTACAAATTGCTACTAAATATTGCTTACATCACCGATTAAGTGGTATACATTTCTCCCATTAGGAATCAACAATTTTTTGTTTTTGATCTCCTGAAAAAATAGAGAAATATACGTGAAACTATTTTTTCTACTATATACTATAGCATTTCGTATAATTATCTTAAGAATTGTACCACTAAAAATGGTCCGAAAAAATTTAGCTGTCTTATACATATGTGTTTCATTTTTGAGGCATAACATAGAAAAACAACGAGTATCACTTAAATAAGCGTATGTACTCGATTTAGGTTTGCCCAACTATTATTGTTAGTTTAAGTCTACTTTTTTATAGTCCATCAAACTTTAGTTGGTTTGAAATGTGGGAAAATTAAGTTTCACAGACATTTTATATCAATTCATTTCCCACTGAGTACTTAAAGTGGATGTGTAAGAAGAATTAACACAAATACTGCTCCAAAATTGGAGCAATCTGAGATTCCTCAATAGGTCATCGAACGTTTGTTTTAGTTCATGATGGTGATGTATTTGTTTATTCGCTTTGTCTATCAATCTCATCAAATTGCAGCTAGTGCAACAGTACTTCCAATGCATAACTTAGTCGATAGTCGTCAATTCAAAGACAATGAAAGTTATAAGAAGCAACAAAAAAAAAATTTACAAAATTTAATCGAACTAATGATTATGATTTACAAAGAAGGTGGAATACGTTAACATGTCACCGCTTGACAATTTTGTCAACTTTCTGATATTGTTTCAGCACGATTTGAAATAGACAAGCAGACGAAGAACCACCAAGCTGGTAACCAGCGATCAATACAATTGTGAATACAAAGTTTCGCAGGCGAATATAAAATTGTGGTGAATGTCATCGTCAACTAGAGTCTTGGTGTTGGTAGTTGTGTTTGCTGTTGTTTGCTGCACGATCCTATGAGACGAATTGTCTCCAATAATATCAACTTATGCTGCTTAGCTATGCGGCATTGGAGAAAAAGTAAAAAAGATGCCTATGACAATGTTGGCAACATTATCGAATGTTGTACAATAGTGAACGCTTCTACATCACCAACTCCTTAATTTGGCTACAAACACCATGGTACAAGAGATGCAGTGGCAGTTACAGTCGCATTAGTATGTACAAAGCAGAATCGTGGTGCGGCGGTGGCACGTTCATCTTCAATTTTTCTTTGTCGTCTATGATGATTCAAATGTTGATGACGAAAACGTCGTCTTAGCTTTCGTAGTCGTTCTTTTGAATGAAAAATCTCTCTATGGCCTTTAAAGAGCAAAAATACTGAATGTTTGCGAAAATGTTTGAATGCGATCACGAACTTGACCTTTCACATGACCTCAAAAGAAACAAAAAATGAAATAACAGTCAGCCAGCTTAAAACGTTCAACTCTTCTTCATTTAGCACACTATTTCGAGCATACAAACATATGAACATTTCGTACTTACATAAGTACGTACGTACCAGTGTTGCCAAATCATGGGTAAATACACGTATCGGGCGTAGGTATTAGTTCTCAGTAGTTCATGGGTAATTTAAAATCCCTTTGTTTTATAACATTTATTTTTAATATTCTATTTATTCATGGTTTTTTTTTAACACTTACCACGACTTTCGGATTGATGCATGTGTAAAATGTAGCTGGAAACTTTCCACTTGAAAGCACTGTAATTGAAAAGTCAAAAATTTGTGTTTTTGAAGATTGAAATAAATCAATTTTGTATTGCTGATTGCAGGATAGTTCTCACTTTGTACGGCTTTTTTTATTCTTTTAAATAAAAAACTTTTCAATTACTATTCGATCTACATATTTCGAACCATTTGGTTCATTTTGGTTTTTATTTTACAGTTTAGATATTTTTTTAAATTATTTTAAATTATTACCTGTGAATGTATGTAGGTAGCTTGAATGATTGTATTATACAATGTATTTTATATTTAAAAAAATGACAAATAAAGTAAATTAAACAAAAATTACTACATTCAATTTGTAGTAGACATTAAATTACAATTGGGGTATTCAAATGGTAATCATAAAATTGTATGTTTTAAAATAATAATATGAAAAAATATGACTGTTTGGATATGGCAAAAGAATAAGCATACCTCAAAAAGTCTTATTGTTTTATGACTTTTTTGTTTGAAGCACATCAAAATTTTATTTAAATATTAAGACATTATGACAATATGACTTAAGACGACACAGTTTGATTTTATGTATTAATATATATAATTTTTCTTATCACTTTTTTCATTAAATGTATATTTCTCATATTTTACAATTTGGTTTACTTGGTGTACTTGTAATTTAAATTTATTATGTTCTGTTTTAAGAATTTTTTGCTTTTTCAAAATCAAACTCAGGTGTAGTAATTAGTCTTAGTATCTGAAGTTTTACAATCATATTGAGGTTGTCTTTTTTCAAGCTTTTGTATTGTTTCACCAACAATTATTACAATTTTTATAAACAACATTAGATTTTTGTCCCTTTCTCAAGCGGTGCTTAAGATAATTTTTCAGATAAGTTTGGAACATACGTAAGTCAGTGATGCGTAATTCATTTTCGATGAATTCAAGGAATTAATATTAATGGTTGGTGAGAGATAAGGATAACTTAAATGTGTGATATTTATAAACTTATCTCCATTTTTACAACGTTGAACCTAATTATAAGTTTTTGCGTTTCAAGTTTTAATATGAAAATATTTTATGTGACAAACGAAAACCTTTATTAATGAAATTTTTTGCTCTATTTTTTTTATATGCTATGATGAGTTGAGTAATAATTTTAACAACGTTTAGAAGCAATTTCATTAGTTCTTATGTTTCCATTAGTTCTACGATCAATAGTTGCATCTAAGTAATTTAGTTGTTTATTTTCTTCAATATCTATTGTATATTTTATATCATCATTATACTCATTCAATTAATTTAATACTTCTTTAATATTATCTTTATATAAATAAGCAAAGACAAATTTTTAGATCCCTTTTTCTTCTTTGTTTTCCAACCGATTTTCTTCATTCTTTTACCAAATGGTAAACATTGTTGAGCGTTAGTGACCCGACTATTTATTATTTAAATAGTCGAATTTAAGTAATTCGGTAGTTTTTGCTCTTTAAATGAATGCAAATAAAATAGGTATACGTTTAAACTGGCGATCGAATTTCCACCACTACATGTACTCTAGTTTGTATGAATTGCTGTTATATAATCATCTATATATGAGTACCAAAATAAATGAGAGAAATAAAGTTTTGAAAGCATATTATCAGTTACATCTTCTAGAACCCTTTCAACTAAAATTGGTGTCAAATGAAAACCATTAAAAATTTTTTCTAATTCTTTTCTTTAAAGACAAAATAATTACAGTCATTTAGAATAAAATCCATAAAATGCATTAATAAATCTTTAGGGATGTTAGTATTATTTGTATTGGAATCTATTGCTATAATTCTAAAATCAATATCTGTGGAAATATTAATAAAATAGCTTACAACATTAAAAACAACTAGGAACAATTATCTGAGACATTTACGTGTGTCATTTTTTTAACAAACTGTTTAGAATTTTTAACAGAGTATTTGGACTTAAAAGATTTTCTCAAAATTAAAGTCAAGAAACACGACAAATTATATGCAAGCGATTTAAAGGTACGGACGTATAATTTGTTGAAAATTATTTTTGTCTTATGGTTATCATCCAGGTAAGTTTAAATATGCACAAAATTATTCAAATATGCATGCAAATATTCCTAAAAAACTTTAAAATATGTTCAAAAATATGCAGCTGAAAAAACACAGACTAAAAATTTTTAATCAGATTTATTTGAAAAAATGTTTATTACAAAGTATATTCATACTTTTTTTAGTTTTCAAATTGATTTTAAAGTTATTCTTTTACGACTTCTATGACGGATAAACTTTCATGTAAATGAGTCATTTGGCTTCCAATTTGATTAACTGTGGCAAATTCATTCAATATTATCTTTAATGTATGCTAGATCTGTTTTTAACGATGAATTCTTAAATAAAGCCTTTGCGTTAGATATCGACTTTGCCTCATCACCAGAAAGCTTTTTTAAAACGCTGCTTATTTCTAATAAGTTGTCGCAATAATATGTATAGCATCCTTTAACCAAGATATCCATCTAGTGGAACAGGGCTGGCCGCATAGAATGCATTAAATTGATGCGAGAGTGCACCTGGAAATTAATTAAGACAATAAGTTTATTTGGAAAAAACTTCATATTATGTATGTATGTATGTACGCGGTTCTTTGCAATTTGCTACAAAAGAGTTACCATTACAAAATGTAAGCGAACAAAATCTACAAATTCTATGCAACACATGAGCTAGACATGTAATATACAATATTTTTGAGTAAAGAATTTTTAATGATCACATTGTGGAGACAATATATGGAACTGCTTCAATTATCACAAGCAATTTTTGTTAAAAAGAAAGGCTAATTTGCGTAATATGCAAATTTATGCAAGTTATACCAAAAAAGCTCTTTTTTGGAAAAAATTTTAAAAATATGCAAATGCATAGAATTCTAATTCCATGTAGCAGATCGCTGTAGTTACAATAATTTTTTTTAATTATTTTAAAGGTTAGATGCAAATGATGCTTGAAGTTTTAGTATATAAGTAAATTTTTACTGGAATAAAGAAAAAAAACTTTTGTAAAGAAACATTTTTTAAAACTTTGTATACATAATTGTAAAATAAATAAATTAAAACAAACTGTAAAGTATTCTAATATTGATACAATAGTTATCAATTTGTTGATGTTTAGTCAGTTTTGATAAATAAATTGTTAATTTTATTTTTGTGTCATTTAGTTACATTTGCAATTTTGAAATCCTATTATGGCAACATTGGTACTTCCATAAATATATAAACTCCTATTTATATGTATGTATATATAAGTGTGCACGTGTATATGGATATTCGTACTGAAAACAACTTTGGCATGAAAGGCTAAATATTATAAATATTCCATACTATTTTTTATTTCTTTCATTTGATGGTTTGTTAGTTATTTTTCTTCTTAAAATAATGACTGTGTTTTTTCTTTTGGTAGCTGATTTTATAAGTCATTTTAAGTATTGACTCTCATATCGACAATCAATTTATTCTTGATATCTTTGGGTACATGTTAGTTGACACCAAAACTGGAGTAATCATAAAATGGACTGAGAAAGATTAAACAAATCAAAGCCAATTTATTTAATTACAACGGCCTTAGTCAAAATTATATTAAATATAGAAGTTCATGCTGTTTTAGCAGTACTATCGAAGTATTCATGGTTGCCGCATTCGAAAAATTCCATCGCACAAAAAATCAAACAAAACCAAAAATTTCATTTTGCTTAAATTCTTTTTTAATTTTTTTTTTTTTACAATAGCCTAAAAACCAATTTTAACATATTTGCTACAATAAAGGCAGTAGAAAGTGCAAAATTGAGCACTTTTCAGCTCACTGTATCTTATACAAAATTTATTAGCTGATAAAAATAGCACTATTTGCATTTCGGGTTTCTATACAAGAAGTCCTAATGCGAAAAGGGATAAATCTACATACGGGTTGGATAGCTCTTCCGACTCCATATCGAAAATCCTTGAGATTTGTCTGAACAGAGAAATTGTTTTTACTGGTTATTTTAATGTTCACAACTCATTCAATGTAAAATTGTTCGCCTTGCACAACCTACAACAAATAAAACTTTTTTAACAGAAAACTCTTTCTTTGCAATATTAAGTAATAAAAACCCCATTATTTGAAAATAAGCTCCTAATATATTTTATTTTATTAAAACAAAAGCTTCAGCTATTGAGAACAAAAGCAAGTCGCAAACGCAAACCAAAGTAGAGGTGGACAGATGAACGAATTTTGCTTTTTTGCACGCGTTTGCTGATATTATGAAAGGAAAGCCTGAATTATTCGAGGGTTTAGAAAAGAAAATGCTCAAAGACTCTCAATTAATCTTTTCGTTTATAAACCAATGAACCAATTACCTTATGAGAAAATCATTGATATCGTACTTGCTTTGAAGTCAATAAACATGGCTATGAGCCAAGAACAAAATGAGAAATTTGAGAGCAACTAATGTTCCCGCAAACATGTGGCAAATGATGGAAGATGGGATTTGTTCATTCTCACATACAATGTATGCTGCTAAATGCTCAGGAACATATTAGAACGAAATGCGAATACAACGATTTCAAGCATTTTATTAACATTTCCACCCTGCGTTTATTTTGAAATTTAGTATTTTTTTTAATTTACAAAACAAAACTATTAGATGTATGGGATACATCAGCAGTTTAAGATCCTCACTTTTATCCTGAGATATATAATCCACAGTGGGATATTATATCCCAATAATGCTAAAACGAGCTAAAAACATATCAAATTTGTATATGTAATAAAGCTCTGCACAAGACAAGGTGTATCTTAAAAGATTTACAAAGAAAAATGTCATGCCTTGCTATGTCATGCCTACTCAATCACCATGTCGTACATTGTTCTGCGAACTCAAACGTGGTATCCATCCCATGTAATTGGTGTCCAAATTGGGCCGACCAAATAAGAACTTTCCTGAATTATACACATAAGGATTTTTTAATATTCTATTATGTTTATGAATTATTTTTTTATTTTGTATACATTAGGCCACAAAAGTAAAGATACAACAACTTTGTTTTTAGGTTTTACCTATCTATATTTGTTTCAGCAAAAATATTATGTCAAAATCCACATTTATTTTTAATTTAATGGTAGTTCTTCATTTTTATTTAAAAATAACCAGGCTTTTTACCTACATTCTTAAAAAAAACTAAGTTCATACGAACAGAAATCGCAGAGAAACGAAAGTCAGTTGAGTTGTGTAAGCATCATCGTAACTAATACGAAGAACAAAAATTGATTAATTTTAATTTTATTTAAATCGGTTCGATATTTAGTGTTACCGTTAGTTTTTTCGTATTTTCACTTGGCAAACCCCTTAGATTGATTCCAAATTAGAAAAAGATAATATATAAAAAATTTTAGATCGTTTGCATAGTTATTGGGCGTTCCTTGAGCCCACAAAGTTTGCTAAAAATGCTATTTTTCTCAATATGGTTCGCTTTAATTGTTCATAACTTCAGTAATATTTATTTTAGAGAAAAACCTTATTCACAAATATTCTAGGGCTATAAACAATTTTGCTCTGTGTTAGTTTTCTTTAACATTAATATTTAATCCAGAAAAAACCAAATTAAAAAACAACAGCGAAATTTTCACATATCTTCGCATTCCTTGCCTGGTGATTATTTGTTTTATTAAATGGTGTAATTGTAAAAATTTTTGTGATAGCTTTTTTGTATATGTTGGCAGAAATAAAATATTTAAAAATATTTCTAAATTTTATAGCTGCTAAATATTTCTTCATCTTAATTAATATCGTTATCACCAGTTAATAAAAAATAAATATATAACATTATTTAAATATAACAATCGCCTAAAAAACCTAGGTTTTTTCATAATTTCATTTCCTGCTAAACCAATAAAATGATTTTGAAACATATTAAAAAATTAGTCCAATGAACAAGATTAGAAGACAAAATTACATTCATTGAAGTTCAATGGCGAAAACATTTAATTTATATCTGGGCAAATGTTGAGTCAACAATTGTGTTTTTGGTGGATGTGCGACAATTTAAGAATCCGCAACAAAAAATTATCTCTTGATTTGGATATCTAGTATTACCTTTTAGCACTGCTGAGGTTGTAAGACTTTTTAGTAATATGAAAAAAATATTTATCAAATGATAATTCCGATTCTTCTGGCGATAAGAATATTTGAATAAATAACACAAGGGAACCAAATTTAACTTTTTTGTGTTGCAGTTTCTTACAAATTTGAGGTCGCTGATTTCAAATCTAGTCTTCATTTTTCTGCATCAGCTCGCATTTTTAAGTTACAG
Source organism: Gymnocheta viridis (assembly GCA_956483585.1). Taxonomy (NCBI): domain Eukaryota; kingdom Metazoa; phylum Arthropoda; class Insecta; order Diptera; family Tachinidae; genus Gymnocheta; species Gymnocheta viridis. The sequence goes on from OY101441.1 coordinate 86,778,680, forward strand.
GTGCTAATCATATTTCTGACTTTTTTCCTAAAATTAAAATCTTAAAAAATTATAACTTTAATCTCTTCATTAAGCGATTTTCAAAATTTGTTTTTTTAAGATGCAATTTTTACCTTTGAAAAACAATCAAATTTTTTTAAAGTCATAAAAAAACGGCTGAGAAATTTTGTTTAACTAAAAAAATAAATATAAAAGATTTTTCCAATCCTTAGGTCAATTTATATAAAAAAAATTAAAATTTTTAATTTCCTGAAGAAGCCAAGCAACGCTATTGGCGAAATATTGATATTTTAAAAAATTAAAAAAATTAATAACAATTAATATTTACACGTAATTGTTGAACTGTTTTAAGGTTTTAAAGTAAACAAAAATGGAAGACTGCTTGATCTCAAAGCCGATGGCTTTGGAAAAAGCAAGAGAGTATGGAATATTTGGAATAATTAAAAATCAGAGATGGAATTTCGTACTAACCGAAATTGATTTAACTTGTAAGAAATGAATAAGTTGCACTTTTTGTATTCTAATTCGTTAAATAATACGGTTAAATAGTTGATATTCCTAGTTACTAGTATCCACCGTCAAAAGTGATAAAATCGAACAAAGAACGCTGATGAGATGGTGTAGCGACCTCAAAATCAGTACTGATCCGTTCTGCTAGTCTGATAAATAAATTATTTCAAATAAAAAGTACTCACTTAATAAAATAATGAATTTATCCAATAATAATTTCTTAAATTAAGTAGATATGGGTAAATTCAGATTTTAACTCAAGCCATAAAAATTTAATTTCAATAAAAATAAATAATATAAAATTTTTTATATAAATTGACCTAAGGCTTAAAAAAATCTTTTATAATTATTAAAAAATGGTCGAAAAAATAAGAGAATATTAAAAAAATAAAGAAAGCCACACAAATTTTATTTTCTTCACGCTCAAAGTTGATCGGCTGGAAACCAATTGTGCTTCTTTTAGCTAAGTTTTTTAATAACATATGCTTTTTTTAAGTGTAAAGTCTTATTCCATTCACGTAAATTCAAATAATATATGAACAAAATATATAAAAATCGATGAACGCGTTTCGCTTTTATTCACAATTGAATTTTGTTCGGTTATATTATTTATTATTTATTGAAAACATGAAATGGCTTCGTCAAGAAATACGTGTAAGTAACATCAATCCCAGCTATTTTTGTAACATATGTGGCGAATACACATTTATAAAAAAATAGAAAAATTGTGTCAGACTTCATTTAACAAGTGTGTTTTGACTAATTCGGATTTAACATGGAAGCCCGTGACAAGTACTGGATTCCTAATACTGTATGTAACAACTGTGTAAAGTATTTAAGATTATGGTCAAACAAGAAACGGGCCTTTTCAAGTATCAAACACCAATGATCTGGCGGAAACCTTCGAATAAACATGATGATTGTTATTTTTGCGCTGTCAACATAACCGGCATTAAAAAAACAAACCGGTCGAAGTGGATCTATCCTAACTCGTTGTCTATTATACGACCAGTCCTGTACTCTAGTGATGATTCAGAACCACCACAATCAACATCTAGACAAAATTATAACGACTTACGATAAAATTCTCCTTCACTGAGTACTGAAAGTGGATCAGATGACTTCGATATTTCTTCTGAAGGTGGGCAAATTAATCAGCAGGAGCTTAGTGATTTAGTGAGAGACCTTGGACTCTCTAAAAAACCATTTGAAATTCTAGCTTCTCGATTAAAGCAAAAAAATCGGTTAACCCAAGAAAGAAGAATTTCATACTACCGTAACAGAGAGAAAAACTTACTTCCATTCTTTTCCGAAGACGATGAATCTGTTTATTGTTCAGATGTTCCTGGCTTAGTAACAGCGATGGGATTAGAGAAGTATAATCCAAATGACTATCGATTATTTACAGATTCTTCTAGACGCAGTCTAAAATATGAAGTTCTGCATAACGGAAATAAATTGGGTTCGTTGCCGATTTCACATTCAACTAAAATTAAAGAAGAATATTCTACTATTGCCTCGATTATAGATAAAATAAAATACAACGAACACCGGTGGCTAATTTGTGTGGATCTGAAAATGGTGAATTTTCTTCTAGGTCAACAAGTAGGCTACACAAAACATCCGTGTTTTATTTGTTTATGGGATAGCAGAGCGAGATCTGAACACTGGGGTATAAAAGAATATAGTTAACCAACTACTTGTGACTAGTGATCGCATAATACGGCCACCTTTCCATATCAAGCTAGGGCTTATGAAAGAATTTATCAAAGCTCTCAACAAGGACGTTGATTGTTTTAGATATATCAGTAGAAAGTTCAAAAATTTGAGTGGGAAGAAACTGAAAGCTGGCAGTTTTGATTGCCCTCAAATCAAACTTTAGTATTTCCACGACAGATATTGAAAGAAATCCTTGAAATAAATTGTTTGGATTGTGCACAATTTCCTGGAAAACGAAAAGGATGAGCGCTACTCGGACTTCGTGGATAACATGTTGTCACATTTCCAGCAGCTTGGTTGTAATATGAGCATTAAGGTACATTACCTACACAGTCACTTGGATTGTTTTCCAGAAAATCTTGGAGACTTTAGTGAAGATTAAGATTTATTGATAAATTGAAAAGTATAGCTCATAACAAAAATCTGACTTAATATCTGAAATCATAATATAGAACAGCAGCAAATACACGTATTAAAATATTTTATTTTTGTATGGAAATCGCGTTTCAATTCAGTTTTCTCAGTAAATTGTGAACAAAATAAAAAATTGTGCACGGATTGCAATGAAATAAAGCTCATTTCATTCAAAATATGTATGTTCAACTAAATATTTTGACACAAAACTGCGATTTTTGTCGCAAATTTATTTTATATGAATTTCAAAACTTCAACGATATCTCTAAAACTACTGGTCAAAATTAAAACCAATATAGACAAGGCTCAAAGATATTATTGTTGACGAGTTTTGGATTTTTTTTAAACTGAATATGGGGAACCGTTTTAAAGGTATTCTAATATATGTAGTCGAAGGGCCTAAATTTTAGACAAAACGGTATATCGCGAAAAGTCGAGCTGATAGAAACCAAGTGCAAATTTGGATGCAGCGTGTAATAGATGTGCATAAAAGTATATAATATATCTACTATATTTATATAAATAAGTTGTCCTATGTTCGTAATTTTATAACCCGAGAACCAGTCAACTGATTTACAACAATACATGCGTTACGCTTATGCGTTATACGTAATCTTTTGTGATGGTGTGTTTTTCCCATTTAAAATAGAAGATTTAATTTTTAATACAAAGACTTATTAAACGAATATTTTTGTATTGTTTCAGATTTTTGGGCAATTAAGCGAGGAAAGCATTTAAACGAATTCTTTTTATTACCTCGATGAGGTAATTACGCGAATTTTTTTAATAACCTTAAAGAGGAAATAGCTTAACTACATGCATGCTGTACATGGTGTCCGCCGGGAAGGTATACTAGTTTGTTTTCCCGCCATTTTGGTAAACAGTAGTCTTGACAGTTCATATTTGGCAGCCGTGAAGCAGACACGCAGCAAAGTTATTATGGAAAAATATTCGATAAACCAACGTGTTTTGATCGTTAAAACATTCGATCAAAATCAATCATCGATTACTGTGACGATGAGAAAGTTACGAAAAAATTTTTGGGGAGAAACAACGTGCCAACAAAACGTACTATTTATCGTGTAGTGAATGATTTCGAAGAAAGAGGGTCTGTAGGTGATAGGCCCAAGCATTGACCACAACGTACTGCAAGATCGGCTGAAAACATTACTTCTGCTCAAGAAAGTGTTCAAAATAATCCATCAACCTCAATTCGACGCCGTGCCAAGGAGCTTGCTCTTCAAAGAACAACTTTGCCTACAATTTTGCACAAGGATTTGCATTTTTTCTCCATTTAAGATTTAGTTGACACAAGAGCTTCTTCCACAAGACCATTTACGCCGCCATACATATGCCAATAGGATTTTACAGCTCGCCCATGACAACCCCGATTTTCATGAAAAAATCATAGTGAGTGACGAGGCACATTTTCATTTGAATGGATATGTGAATAAACAGAATAGTCGGTTCTGGGCAATGGAAAATCCTTCAATTATTCATCAGTCACCTTTGCATCCATTAAAAGTGACAATCAGGGTGGTGTGGAATTTGGTCAGGAGGAATCATTGGACCTTAATTCTTTGAAAACGGCGTAACGCTAACTGTGAATGGGGAGCGATATCATGATATGATTGAAAACTTTTTAACACTACAACTGCATGATTTGGGCTTGATTAACATGTGGTATCAACAAGACGGTACCACATCGCATACAGCCAGGGTTACAATGATTTTCGTCGCTTGAAATTTTAAATAAATATTTAAGAACGAAAAATTGCTTAAAAATAATTTTATTTCCAAAAACTTACGAATATATCCGATACTATAAACCCGTGCAATATATTATATTAGCAAAATATATATTTTATACTATCTTAAACATTTCGTTGTTTCATGTTTCAATAATTTCTGTAGAATAGCAAAAACTTACTAAAATATGTTCGTTTGTTTTGTAAATGACACAAAACCGGGTTTTTTGATTTTTACGAATTTTCGCATAACATAAATATCTAATATTTTTATGTTCCTCTTTATGATTCAATGCTTATTTCTTAAGTAAAACAGATGATATAATGTTAGGCCCATTCGTTATACTGAAACATTTTTTTATATCGTGAAGTTTTTTCAAGTTTTCTTTATAATAAATACTATAAAAAAATTTTCGATTTTAATATTAAACTCGAATAGGTATTGAAATTAGCGTTCTAAGTTTTGAGGATTTGCCCCCAAATAGGGATTTTTTGTGATTGGGGATAAAAATTTCGAGAAAATCTTCAGGGGCTTTTGGGAAAGAAGCTCTTTTTTCGTTGGCGATTTTTGGGCATAATATATTATTATAAATCTTCTTACTTTGTTTTCCTTTTTTGTCTTCAAATTCACGTACATATTGACAAATCATATTTTCCAGCTTGACAAAATTCGCAACAGAATACAGTTGAAGCTCTTCTTAGAATAAAATATACACTTTAAAAATAATTTAGTTTTCTTTGCCGAATTATTCCATTTTCTCAAATGCTAACACTTTCTAATGCAACCAACATGTACAACAAAATTGCACTGGCTGATGAATCAGAAGACTTTGATTCTGAAGTTTTTGAAATGATAAACATTGTTCCGGTTCCGACTATGAAAGTTTTCTTTCTGAAATTTTCTCTAATTCTCTTTTGAACTTTCATTAATGTCTTACACATTGAAATTTTTTGTAATGAAATTAAAGATTTTTGAATGTTTATCTTCTCATTATTTTTTTCTGTACACAAATTTTTGCTCTCACCACCATGAATGAAAAGAAAGGTAAAAGAAATTCAAAAATAAAGATGTTGCCATTTTCAGTTTGACAGTTACGAATAACAAAGCACAAGAGAATTTCAAAGTACATAAAAGAGTATACCCCTTCCCAATGTTCTCTCCCCGTACACCAACAAACTAACACCTTCAGGAAGATACCATGACATTGATACAGAGTTGTTTTTTTGTGCGTTTCTTACGTTACCGTTTTTATTTATACATGTTTTAATGTAAATATTTAGAGCTCAAAGTATAAATAAATTCTAATAATGTTACACGAATGGATGTAATTAAGTTAATATATGTATATGCATCTGTTTCCTTTGACATAATATTATTTAATTTTTAAGGATATGGATATGGGATGAGATTATTATAATTATTTCGACCTTTTGATTAAGTTTCAATTTATAAATTAACAAATAACAAAAAACTTGATTGTATTCAATACTTTGCAAATCTTGTTAAGAAAAAGTTTTTCATTGTTTAAAGAATTTTTACAAATAAATGTTAAATATTCCAGAAGAATATATCTGTTGTGACTGGGAAATATTGTATTTGATTAAGCTTTCTGTTATTTGTTTATTTATAAGCTTGAAAATTCCTATTACAGATTTGTGGGTATTTTTGGCGATAAGAAATTAGCTATTTTGGGGAATTTGGGGAATGAAGAATTGCGAATTGGGGATAAGGTGTAAAATAAAACTGGGAACTCTGATTAAAATGCAATTTTATACAGGAGCCGAAGTTTGAATCGGATTTACTAAATCAGGGGGCAAATTACGGCATTCGATATCGAAAAAAATTTCCATACAAATTAAAAAAATTTTGTACGGGATTTCGATCGATATTGAATGTCGTAATTTGCCCTCAGATTTGGATGATAACTTTTCTTCAGATTCTTCCTTACGAAGTTTAATTCTATACTTTCTTTTACGAGCACTTTTGACTTAACCGCATAAATTTAATAGATTCCGTCACTATTCTCTAAAATCCCTCGCAAATTCTTTTTTTAAGTGCCTTTTTCTACCTGCACATTTAAGATAAATGCCCAAAATTGTTGGAATTTTTAAATTATTTTCATACAAAATATCAAAGTTAGCTGCGTTTTGACTTAATTGGATATAAACATATATTTTATGTTATTATATTTCCTAAACCTTTTATTTTGTAAACCTGCATATTTACCATCTTTTTGGCAGTTTTAAAACATTTTCATATAATAAATCAAAGTTAGCTGCATACATAAAAATATATAATATAACAAAAAATATGGTTGTCACTTTTTCGCATATAAATACATTTAAACCATTTATAATTAAAAAAATCACATACAAGTCACACAAATAGCAAGTTGTTATCATTAAAATTCATCTATTTTGTTTGCATGTTCATATATGATAACAGAATTTTTGACTTATCTGCACAAAAAACCGTGCAAAGTTTATTGTGCAGCTAAGTCAAAATTACTGTATAAATTCTTTCTTGTATTTCTTCGTCTCTTGATTGAGATTTTGATCGGGTACTAGCAATTTCTCAAGAATCGTTTTCACGATACGGCTTATACTCATTTTACATCCATCCAAAATATTCACTTTTCCTTCAACGAAATTTTTCTTCTGTTTCCCATTTTTGTATCACTCTAATTTTTGTTTTCACTGTCACTTCACACAGCTTCAAATGTAATAAAAATGATCGCACCATTTTGTTTTAAAATAGTTTATCATACAGGAATTAACTGTACAGCAACGACTTTCTGCACTTTACGTACTTTGCTGTTCTAGATTTTGTTTCATTTTTCTTACCATTCATCGTTATACATCGCACGCATTCATTTTTCATAACATTAAATTTCAAAAACAAATTTGGTTGCTGGCATGGTAGAATAATACAGGTAGTGTCCAAGCGTTAACGGACTTTTTTTGGGTTCGATCCTATCAAAATTTGATTATGTATTACTAACACACACCCACACTGCTATAAAAGCAAACTTTATCACTTGTTTCAAATGGAAATAAGAAAAGGAAAAGAAACAAAATTCTTTATAGAACCGAAAATACAACCATTTTGCCATTTTTCTTTTGTACTTTTTGACAGCTTCAGAAAATGACGTTTGCCGATTTCGATTACATATTTATAAAAAATTTTAATTTAATTACACCATCTGAAACAACTCCGAAATTCTTCCTTTATTAAAAGGTTTTTCTAAAATAGTCTCTCAAGAAAAACATCAAGATATTGAGCATCAAATAAGAGAACCTAGATTTTTGGATTACGGAGAAGCGCATTATATGTATGTATAATTTGGAAAAGAGGAAAGTCAATTAATCAACCAAAAAATTAAACTGTTTTTCCAAATTTATGTGAATTTGTAAACAACTTAATAACTTTGCCAAACTCTTCAACTAATGCTGAAAGAATATTTAGCAAAATTAATCTTAATAAAACCAAGATAAGAAATTCATTGGAAACGGAAACAATGTTACAATGTTAGCATTACAAAAAATATTATCAAAAAACATAACTATGATATGTATGTATAATATTTTTATTTTGTAGTTACCCAACTTAAATCAATATCATATGCATTCTTTCGTACTTTATATGTACATATGTTTCTACGCGTATAAAATAAAATAAATAAAAAAACTGTATAAATATATGACATACTCGTATCATATAAAAAATTAACGTTTATTTTGAAAAGTATGTATGTAACATGTTTCGACACAAAATCCCCTTAAATCTTGCTGTGAATTGAATAAAATAAAAGTTTCTGTTGCTTTTAGTAAATCTGTTAAATTGTTAATTTTTAAATGAAAGATTGTTGATTTTGTCGATTTTATTTACAAAATTTGACGATTTTTCTGAAAATATTACTGGCAGCCCTGATAGCGAGTACAAAATTACTTTAATTTGAACGTTCGCTATATCGGAGACTTAAAAAACACAAGATTTCGCATTTGTCCCTCTTATTGCTTAGTTTTCGGCAATTTGTCGCTAAACAAAACATTCTAACGACAAGCGGTGTATCAGAATTATAGTGTTTGAAATTTGGAGGCGAATTGTTAACCAATTTTTGTGCCATTTTAAATTTTAGATAATAAATTTATTATTCTTACATTAAACGTTCTACAATTTGTTTTCTCTAAGGGCACTAAAGAATATCATTAGCTATTAAAATAAAAATCTGTTAGAAAAAGTTCGGTCAAAATCGGTTCCAATTCCAAGTAATTTGTATATAAATAGTTTTCTTATAATTATTTTATTATTGAAATAAACATGAAACAAAAATAACGAGAGTTTTGAAAAAAAAAGTTGGTCATGTATATACATTTGTATGTATGTATGTATTTCGAATTTTTGTTGTGCATTTAAAAAAACTATGAATATAAAAATGAATGTTGACTTATCGTGTCATCTTCAATTATTATTATTGTTGTTTTGGTGCATCAACTCTGCAATCAATAGTGTAAAGATGGTATTAGTTGTCTTTCCTTTTTCTTCATTGCGATTTGGTGTCGTGTTTGTTCATATGATATACAAACATAACTACGTATGTATGAATGTGTACCTATTCAGTGATATTTTTGGAGTGGCACCTTTTTGCCAACTATTATTACGCCTGCCCTCTGCAAGTGCAACAAGCACGAATTGTTGACTGTATACATTGCCCATTCTCCAAATAAGCATTTGCATTCACTTATTTATTCACTAAGCAAAAGAGATTCCGGCCCGCATGTTGCAGCATCTGCTTAACCTAGAACCTTTGCACCTTCATTTTACGATATCATTCCAAAAAATATACAAAGCTGAAAAAAGTTAAATCTCAAAGGCTATTGAATATTTTACATACACATACTTGTACATATAGACTCCTACTTGCTTAAGACAAATGATAATGTGACCCGATCTCCAAGTTGAGGAGTATTTGGCGAAGTAAATTGAGACAACGCCACAAGAGGAAATAAGACAATAAGCAACAAACGAACAAAAAGTGAAGCAGCAAAAACAATAGCCAGAGAAAGAAAAGCAAACAACGGATTTATTTATGAGATATTTTGGAAGCATAAATAAATCAAGTTGTGGGGTATACGCTGATTTTCCCACCGCTCCTAATTTTTAGCCAGACTCATCTCAGCTCAGCTGAGCTCACCTCAGTTAAGCTCTGCTCTAATGTGCTTTGCAGTGTTTAGTTCAGTCTGCCGTGTGATTTAGTTTATAGTGATTTTTTTATTTTTATGGGTAGCTTACGATGTTAACTACTAATCGCTATGGTCATCCATCCGTTTGTTTGTATGTTCATTCGTCCGTTTGTCTGTCCTTTCGTAGGCAATTTATGCCTGTGGGAATTCACACAAATCGTGTTGAATTTGAGCAAATAAACTTCTTCACGTAAACGCCACGACAAAGAACATGTAATTTGAGGATTAAGTTAGTTTATATCGTTGGATGTTGTTTTTTTCATGGTGTTGTATATACAAGCGCCGTTTTAACAAAATGATACTGGTCGTCGTCATCACCGTCGTCATTGTCGTCATTTATTGTTAAGGTCTCTTTCTTTCTCTAACTTCTTAAATAAACAAAACTCTAACATAAACAGCAACAACTAAGTGATTATTTGATACCAACAATGTCAACTTTTGGATTTCAAAAAACCGTAAAATCGATCAAAATTCTCCAAAATAAAGCACTAAATTCAGAAAAAATGTTCTGTATTTTGTATTGTTCTCTTGTTTTACTGAATTTATAAGGTAAACGTAAAATATGTAAAAGAAGCCGCCATATATGTAGTAGCAATTACTTCAATATGGGAGGTTAAGGAAGTTAAAGGATCCTAAATTGAATATATGTATCTACTTACATATATCTACTCTGTTTGCCATGTGTAACCGTATTTGAAAGCTTGGGGTATGTAAGTTATAAATTGGATTAGACCGACCACTTTAATGTTAACAATCAAGAAAAGTTCAATTAGAACATAAATTGGATTTCATCGGTTAATAGGTTTTTGAAACTAAAGAAACTTATCAACACGTATAGAAAAACATGTAAAACTCATTTGTGCGAATCCTAACTTTGAACAATATGGCTGACTTCTAAAACGTCAATTGCTTTGCATTCCAACAATTTATACGGTTTCATCTAAATATCACACGCAGCAGAACTCTATAAAATATTTTTATTAAAAGTTTCTTCGAATTTATATATTTTAATGTTGTTATGAATAAGATGAATCGCTAAGGCTAGTAATAACCCCTTTTAAGCAGAGTTACAAATAATATTAAAATAGTAAAATAATGGTCATTGTTGCATTCATATTCATATTTAAATTAGAGTTTTTCCCCGCAATTTTTCATTTCCCGGGAAAGAGGGAAATTTTTTAATTTCTCGGGATCCCGCTCCTTGAAATAATAAAAATTAAATTTCCTAGGCATTAGCAAAAATTGTATTAGAAATTTTGAAACACTTAATTCCGTGGTACACTCCCACTTTTAAAAATCGCATTGAATTTACCAAACTATCACACAAAAAAGATGCAAACACAAACATGTGAATTTTTCACTCATGTAATTTTAGATTTTAATGATTTTTTGCGTGTAAATAGTTGCAGATTTATGAAATAAATAGTTTTAATTAAATTTTTATTTCGTTGCAACTTAATTTCTTAAAAAGATGCATCTCTGATCGCATGAAATCTATAATTTTATGGAAATTTTCATAATTAATTGCCAGTCGGACAGAATCTGCCCCACAAGTGCATTTTCTGGCAACACTTTTATAGTTTTTAAACTAGAGATAAGATCGTGAGTGACTTTTCACTCACGCCCATGCACGCTCACGTGATTGAAACAAAAAACTGCACACGATCACGCGTGATCACGCATGATTCACGCTAATCAGGTGAGCGGTGCCCATCTCCATTTTGAACACACACGATTTTTTTGGCAGATTGCACGACCAAGTAGTATAGTGTATCACGGCCTTTACTAAAACGTACCTTATGTTTTAATAATACATTAATATTTTAATTTAAATTTAATTTGGTATTACCACAGGAACTTTATTTTTTTAACTTTTAGTATTTAAACTCCTTAAAGGTCATTTCCAACACGGAAGATGTGTATTTTTGTTATATGAGATCAAAGTGAACTTACAAATATAGGTGAACATAAACAAAAACATAAAAATTCTTTTAATAAAAACAAACATAAAATAATAATATAGAAAAAATAATACAAAGGTACTCGAGGTTTGAATTCCAAAACAAAAATATCAAATTCTTAAAATAAGAAAATACTTTAATAATATAATTCATATTTCTTGGTTTAGGAAATAATTCCTTAAGACGCCTAAAGCGTTTATGGACTCGTCAGAAAGAATATTTCTAATTTTATTAACAAATTTTAAACAGTGGTAAAAGCAGCTATTTTCTAAACGAAAAGTTGTCAACTATTTTTCTTACTATTTGGCACACATACCAAAATAGAAGCAGCTGTTTTCTAAACGTGAAGTTGTAAATTATTTCCCGGGATCCTGCATGAAAAATCTCGGGAAAGCAGGAAATTTTTAGATTGAGATTTCCGGGAATTCCCGCCTCGCTTATTCAAATGCATTTTGTATTGTTTTTTTTTTGCAAATTTTTGTATCAGGTTCAAACAAGATTCGACGTCACTAAAAATATAAAAAAGCATTAGAAACAAAATTTAAAGGCTCCGAGCACTGATTTGGAAAATTTATTTCCGCGTCCACAATTTTAAAAGCACTAACAACAATGCTAAAAGCACTGAGTTGACAACGCTGCTTAATACCTATTTTGATTTAGTTGTTGTTATTTCTGCTTTTGCTCTCTGTACGCTGCATTCATCAGGGTTAAAAACGTTGTATTGCATTTTAAATAAATTGTTATTAATATGTTCTTAGCATGATTTTAAGGTAATAAAACTTGATCAATTACATGCTTATTATATATCCTATAAGTATATCTGAAAGTATGTACATACTTAAGTAACTGAGTGTGTATTAATGTTATGTTTCCAATATTAATATTAAGTAACTACAGTCTGATTAATAAATACATTATCTAGAAGGTTCGTATGTACAGTAATTGCACTGAGAATCTGTTATAAATACGCATTAATTTCAAAATATTTTTTGTATCCTTTAACGCACTTTAAACCTATAATAAAATAAGCTGACATTTTTAGATACAAAAACGTTTTGAATTTTTCTTTTTGACAACCACAAATAATTTTTGTTATTTATTTTATTTGGGTATAATAATTTTTACAAATTTTAATTTGGGCTCAGCGCCAAGAAGGCATAATTGAGGCAAGTTGGCGAAATAGTTCAAAAGTTAAATGTACAAATAAAATGTAAGGTAAAATGTACCTTTTAGAATATATTACATATAAGGAATTAATTGTTCGTTTTGAGGTCTGTCGCTTTTGTTTAATAAATAAATAATATTTGTTGACTATTTTCTAATTTTTTATTTTATAAATTTATTTTTTTTGATATTTCGATCAACGTTGTTGGTCATCTTCAGGGAATTAATGTTTTCTTTTAATATGCCGTAATGTTGTCAGTTGTTCATGCTTATAGGTGATAAAGCTTACAAGTATGAACAACTGACAACATATTAAAACATATTAAAGCAAACATGTTAAAACAAAATATTAATTCCCTGAAGATGACCAACAAAGTTGGTCGAAATATCGAAAAAATATATTAATAAAATAAAAAGTAAAAAAATATTCAATAAATTTTATTTATTTATTAAACAAAAGCGACAAACTCCAAGCCGAACAATTATTAATGCATTTAAACACAAACAATAAATCTTGATATTCATGATATTGTTTTGCATATTTCTTTATAATATAAAGTCTAATTATTATAATGAAATAGTTGAATACAACAATCGTAAATTGTATACAATTTTTAATGCTTTGTTTTGAATATATTGAAGAGATTTAAGTAAATTACTGTTTTTGTTAACGTAGTTCAAATAAGATTGAATAAAGGAATAAATATATCAACACTTTTGATATTTTTTCCAATTTGTTTTTCAATTTATCTTTCTTTTCACATCACCGGTTTGTAGATCATATGATAAATAAGTTGTTTTAAAGAAAAATTCCTAAATACTTAATTGAATGGATTTCATACACAACATTTTAATAAACATTATTAGTTATGCTCAAAGAATGTGTCTTATATAAAAAAAAATTGTTTGATCAGGATTCAGCAGTAGTCGATTTAATCTCGCGAATTCAAAAATAAGTGCAGCATCTCTTTCAATTTTGGTTTTTAGTACCAATTCATGTTTATATGGATACATTCCACAGCATCAGGAAACATACAAAGCTGACCATTTAAGTTCATGTTTGTAATATCATTTAAATAAATTAAAAATAGTAGCAGCCGTAGTCCACTAACATGCGGCATACCATATTCAACAGAACCAATAAAACGGTTTGCTTTTTTATATTTACATATTATTTTTTTTTGTAAAGTAACTTTGAAACAACAAACGTTAACAGCCTTGAATAGCATAATAATTCAAATTCTGATAATCTACATGCTTTATTAAAATAAAAATAAAACTCCAGAAAACCATCAAGACCCTTCCTTACTCAAATTTTTAACAACGCTAGAGACACTGTCTTCGGTACCACGTCCTCGTCTAAATTCAAATTCAAAATTATACAAAATGTTACTTTTTTCTAGGTACGATAACAGCTTATCATACAATATAATTTCAAAACTTTTATCAATTGAAGATTGAATTGCAATCGGTCGATATTTATTTACTTCTTTTGGTATTTACTTTTAAAATATCAGGATAAACTGAATTATTATTGATTTCGTTAAAAATATGGCATTAAATTGGAGCAATTTCTTCTCGACATTCCTTGACAAAGTTCGGTAAAATATTGTCATAGCCTGGACTTTTATTAATATCCATACTTAATATCGCCCCAGTTATGTCACTGCAATTAATGTTTTGATAAGCGAAGCAGTTCGATTAATGGTAAAGCTGATAGAAAATAGTCATTAAAACAATTATTCATAGATTGATCACTTGTCATTATCTGCCCTTGAGTATCATTTAAGTGAATCTCATTATGCTTTTTACGAGCATGAGTTGAATCAATAAATTTTTTATATCGTTATCTCTACAATTGTTCGTAGCAATTTTTATCACTTTGCTAATTCGCTTCAAAAAAAACTTCAAGCTCTGTTTGCTTTAGACTTCCTTCTTTTCCGTGATATTTTTTTAAGAGAAACGTTGTAAGCTGATCTCGTTTCATTTTGTATTTTGAACAAAAATATACATTTGAATCACTAACTACAATAATTTTACAAGGAGCAGATTTAAAATAGCATCAACAATATTTATAAAATCATATACGTTGCATTTTTGAGAGCGATAAAACGAAATAAGTTTTAAGAGCTTATGGTTAACTTCAAAATTGCAAAAAGTAAGAGTTTCGCGTTCAACAAAGTTCCCAATTTCGCAAATATCTACTTCTTAATGAAGTAGATTAGGAAGCATATTAGGAGGTACCACCATAACTATATTCTCTACAACAATGAACATTGTTAAACCCGGGAATTTCATAATTTTGAGTAATCTCAGTAAGACACCATGTTTCTTGAATTGCAATAACATCTGGCAACTTTGGTAACCAATAAGCACTGCAAGATCGCAGGGCAGGATATGCTCCGAGGTGTCTTCGCGAATATCGTAGAACCTACACAGTTTAATCTCCGTGTTCCCAATACTGAACTGATAGTTTCTATGAGCACAGTGTCATACTGACATCGCTGGGATAATTAAAGCTGATCCTTTATATATTCCATGAATAATATTTCTAAGATTTTCATTAATTTTTCTCAGTCATTTGAATATGCGAAGCAAAATCTTTTTTAGTCCTTAAAACATATGTATGAAAGTGGTCAACTGTAAAAAATCAATTAAATAAAAAAAATATGTGTTTGCGAAAAATTCGGAAAGGCTAACTAAAAAGGTAATATTTGAAATATTCACTAAAATGGCGAAAATAAAAAAAAGAAAATCATGTAGACTTAAATTTGATCCATCATAACAAATTAGCCATAACTTCAAGCGTAATTAAATATTTTATCTTAATCGAACTGGTCTTTGACTCTGTGTGGCACTTTAGAGAGAACTACACAGAAATACAAACATTATCCGTTATCTGGTCAATGCCCAAAATGAACAAACTAAAATAATTATTTTCGCGTTCAGAACTACCTATTAGCATTAGGAATGAAATACACACATTCACAAAAAATTTATAAACCAGTATGATTAAATATCAAAATATTGAAAAATAATCAGTATGAGAAAAAAGATATTCAGAGATCGTAAAACATCCATTACTAAAATAATTCCACATCTACGAAAAACTTTCCACTTTTTCATTGAGTAACTTATCGCAATTACTTTCTAACTTAATAAGAAGTACATGATGGATCAAATACAAGTATTTTTTTAATACCATATGTAATTTTTCAATCAGTATAATTCCTCCGTGGACCAAACTGAGTCCCTTACTCTTGAATAACGTTTGGAAATATTGGGATGAGAAATCATCGACAAATCCTGTTATGAGACGTCCTGGATATGTAAATTTTCTGCTACGGAGCTGTGGTTTGACCATTTTGAATTTTGCTTGTTGGGCGCCATTAACAACCGATGCATGCGGATAATCCAAAAACGATCCACTTCCTTTTTATACCCTTCACCAAAAAATTTGGAAAGGGGATATATAGGTTTGTCATTCCGTATGTAAATTCTTCATTATTCATTTAAGACCCCGTAAAGTATATATATTCTGGATCCTTATAGATAGAGAAGTCGAATGAGCGATGTCCGTCTGTCCGTCTGGTACATTTTGGTGTAGTTAGAATAAGGCCAAAACACAACATAGAGAAATAAATTTTATACCATTCTCTTGGAATTTTTCATAGATTTGTTCGGTTTGAAAACAACAAAACTCGGTCCAATAATTAATGAGATATAGCCAAAAGACTTTTTTTTGTTATATTTCATATCCTGTTGTTTTTTTATGGCCCCAACTGTTCTACGGTCAATTTTATGAAGCAGATCTCTTGTATGGAGCTCTACGAAGGTTTAGACTGAAAGTAATTGAAGTCGGTCCATTAACGGCTAATATATAGGCAAAAATATGGTATTCGAAATAATTTTACAAGCGCTTCTCTCACACCTCAGAGCAGTTGTATTTTTCATAGTATTTTCCGCGTTTAAGTATATAATATATTGTTGTAATTCTTCCCTTTTTGTCACACATAAATGGATACTAAAATACGTTCATGTGCACATGTACACATTGTGTGTATATATGTGCATAAATAAACAGTCGAAAAACATAGATTTTTTTTGTTTCTTTAAACTTATTTTTGTACGTTTATTAGTATTAAATTATGCATGCATATTACAGTATTTATCGCTTATAATTTCTTTTCGTATATAAATAGCCGTAATTATTTTTTATATTATTAAATTAAAGAAATGTAATTTTTTACACGGTGTATATAAAGTACTTATCCCAAAAATTTAAATTTGTGCAGTAGATAATTTTTCAACCGCAAACAAACATCATAAAAACAACAGAAAATTGTTAGTGCTATTTTTCATTTCGACTTTGACTTTTGTCAGCACAAATCGATGAGTCGTCAAGACACTATGTAAATATACAAAATCAATGAAATTGAATTTTGGTTTTGTTTGGTTTTTTTATGACTATTTGTGATTTTAAAAGAAAGGCAAAATTGATGCTTTTATCCTGTTTTATACTTGTGTGCACAGAACAATAACTTTAATTACTTTCTATATTCAGGTGCCGATCGTACTTGCAATATTTCAGAACCCGGTGTAATTATTGTATTTGTACAATGTGATAAAAAATCTCTTGACAATTAAAATGTTGTTTGGATACTTAGTTACGCATAACAAAGCAGAAAAATCTCTTCCCGGCTAGAATTTGATAAGAAATGTTTCTTTCATTCTGTAAGTTCAGTGAGTTAATCTTCAAAAGCACTTCAATTAATTGCCTTTTCTATAAAATAAAAACAAAGTTTGATGTAAGAATTTAATTTGATATCAAGCTCCAAAATGTAATTAGCAAAGAAACTTAAAAATTTAAAACCCCGCAAAAATAGCGCATATTTTGAAAATTGCAACTGCAATATTCGAAACTATTCCCAAAATTGATTTTAAAAAAATCATATAATTGGCAATCGGCAGCCAAAACTCTTGAAAAACCCCTCTAAAATGGCGGAAATTCTTAAAAATATGCGAACATCAGAAAAATTGTATGATTCAATATTGATTAAAAAACAGCAAAATTATAGAGTAAAAAACTGACAAAATATCATTTCTATTGTGAAAATTAAACTTTTATTAAAAACTATTTTGTATTTGGAATAGAAAATTTAAAATGCATTTGTATTTTGAATAAAAGTATTGCAAATACCTACTTTCCACAAATTTATATTTAGCTTCTAGATTGCTTTATCCAAGTTGATAATTTAAGGTGGGCTTAATTAAAATGTATTCTAAGAATAGTTCGCAATTCATCAAGTATTTTTCAAACAATCAGTTCCATACATATGAAATTTGGAACGACCGACCAAAAAAAATTTTACTTTTGCCTGAATTTTAGATCGCAATGTTTGAGGATAATTTCCAAAACATATGTAGGGCGTAGCGATAATACTTCGCGGGGCCGTACCGTGTATTTTGTTTGCATATTTTCGTATTTTCCCCAATTCAACATATAGAAATTGATAAGTTAAGATCTTAGGAGATAAAAAATTCACTTCTACACATACATATAAAATGAACTGGATTTACCATTCATTAAAACACCTAAGAAATCATAGTTTTGCTGAATATCGCATTGACGATAGCACGCACTACGAAATTGGACGAGGATTAATGGTAAAATATTACGAAAATAAGCCGAATTATGGGTTGGATTTGAGAGCAAAAAGCTTTCTGTTTGCGTTTTGATCGTAATTTTTCATACTTATTTCTCTGTCTTGCAAAGTAAAATTTTACAAACGCAAAAGAAGATCTAAAAAAAATGTTTTTAATTAAATTCATCTGTTTTCTTAGCAGGCTGAATATGAATTACCGAATTCGTATTTTTTAAATCAGTTGTTGTTGAAATTCGATTGTGGTTCTATATTAGAAATATACAGGTTATATTGAACCAAAACCTTTATCGTCTGCTGCAACCGCAATACAGATAAGTAAATGGAAAAGTTAACAAAATTTTAAAAACACAACTATCAGAATACCAGTTTACATACATACATACGTACATGATTCGAGTTTCAAAGACAAAATAAAATTAAAATAATGAATTAAAATATGTTGTTATATTTTAAAATTTAAAATTTTTTCTAACACCGTGAAGATATTTTTATTTTTGGTGTTATTTTTATATTATATCAAATAAAAACGTCGACAACTTACTGAATGCATTATATAATTATTTTATGACTGTACAAAATCCCATCTGATAACATATTCATAAAATTGGAAAAGAACGCAAAAATTAAAAAATATACTATAAATGAGATTGTGCCGTGGTTTTGTAAATAAATTGTGGATCAAACTTTTTCAAATAAAAATTAAAAGAAATAAAAATATCTAAAATGTATCAAAAATTAAAAAAAAATATCATATTGTAGTTCAGGATTCGAAACCGTGCCACCACCGAGTAGGGTACGGTTTCAAATCCTGACCAACCATTTATTATTATTTTTTTTTAATTTTTGATACATTTTCGTTATATTGATTAATTCTGCTTTTTATTCGAAAAAGGTTGTTCTTTTTTTAACAATTTTGATTTGAAAAATTTGGTTATTTTTTTAAGAGTTTTTGATAGCTTTAAATTATTTTCTATATAAAGATAATATTTGAACATTTTAATCATTAGACTAGCAGATTTATATAAAAGTTGGCGATATTTTTTATATATTTCTTCTTTATTAAACCTTTTCGTACGTTTCAAATAATTTCTTCGTTTAGTCGAAGACCACTGGCTTTTTGATAAAGACGTTGAAACACTTCTTGGATGTGCGGAAACTGATTCAGGTGCTAATAATAATAATATTTTTTTACTTATAATTAAGCCATAATATATCAATATAAATTAATTTTGTTGCTTTTAGTTTGTGTTATTTGGACTAATTATGCTAATATTTGATTCATTTTATTTCGTTTATAAAAAGATACTTGAACCGTAAGATTCGATAAAATGGTGCATTTATTATTCGTTAGAGTTTTTTTATCTTTTAAGAGCAATTTTTAAACAAATTTTAATGCACTTAAAACACTTTTCAGAGAATATTTGAGGATATCCTTCTAATCAGTCACTTAGCAAAATTTTTTAGAAGTATTTTACAGCAATTTTTGCGAAAATCTACTACTATTATGTTTTATAATTTAAATAGTGCAGCTTTCTTATTTTAATACTTATGAAATAAAAAGCATAATGGTATTTTTATGGTGCGAGCTCAAAATAAATAATGGCAACACCAGGCTAAATAAAAGTATTAAAAAATAATCATCAATAAAACAAGTTTACAATCACCTAAGTGTGTTAACAATTTCCCAACTGAGGTGTCAACCAACAATGACATGTACGAGTATTTACGGTTTGAATGAACTATGAAATTTATAGGGCTTACTGTGATTTACTACTGTCGTCAAACCGCTCCTCTGTAAGGTGGTAACATACATTCGAGTACATCAAAAAAAACTTACCCTACACTCTTATAGTTATTTAAATATACTATGTAATATATTTAGACGCCTGTGTGAGACGCTTACATGTAATAAAAATTGGCTCCTTTGAAGATGAAATAAATAAGAGAAATGCTTGCTGTTCAATGTGTTTTGAGGGTCTAAAACCTTTGGGAAAAAGATTTATTGGAATAAGATTATTATGAAATATGTCGCTAACATGCCCGGGAAAAACTTGGCAATGACTTATCATTAAGAACAACATACTTTTCAATCAGAAGATACTTATTGTTACTTTAAAGATGTTGCATAATTCCTTACCAGTAAATAAACAAGAATCTAATTTATTCTCTGAGTGGTGTTAGAGGGAGCACGTATCAAGCAGTCAATAAATGATTAAGCCTCAGCAAAAGCAATGGGGATATCTACATGATTTCGCTTCTTGTTGTAGCTGAGCCCCGATCTAACGTTTTCACCAGTTTTTTATTATTTCATTCTACATATAGAAATGCCTTGCGTTGAATTCATGTCTGATTTTGCTACTTTAAGTAGTGCTTTAAGGAGAAAAATGAGTCCACCTTACAGCGATAAATTATGATACCACAATTATTTTTATTCTTAGTTCCCAGTTTCGATGTTATAGAGTCTTTACGAATAAAATATGGACTGCATAAAATAAGCTGTGCACTACCGTGTATAATGTAAATAACACAAGTCTTAGCAAAAACAATTGGAAGTCTTTTTAAGAAATCATAGTATCACAGCATTTTCGAATTCTTAAGACATGCTGAAAATTTCTAAAATGCAACTACAAATTCATTTTTTTCTACAAAACTTTGACAACGCAATTTGTTTATAATTTTTACAAATACTCACAATTCTACTAGTAAATCGTTGTGTTTTAAAGAAATGCTGTGTACTATTTTTCAATTAAGAATATATAAATACAATTTTTTTTTTAATTTGCAGTGGAATAATTTTTTGGCTTTCTTTCACACGAGAAGAGAGAAGTTGCGAGTTACATATAAATACATAATAACATTACTTCGGTTTCGGTGAATGAAAATGAAAAACTTCGCTGCAAAAGTTCTGCATTTTAATCACTTCTTTGGATAGACAAATAACATTTTCAGCACATCCAAAGAATCATGTTTTCTTCAAATATACTGAATGGACACTAACATAGAGAACGAGTTCCAATATGCAAACATCATTCTAACCTACCAAAGGTTGCACCACTTCAAAATCACCAGTTCAGGATCTTACTGACTTTTTTATCTCTCGGTTCAAACTACGGAACAAGAAAAATTTTATTATGTTGGTTAATATGTGCACTTACATGTTCACCAGATATCAGAAAACAATTGCCTCTTACATTCGACAGACATCAACTCAGAGGACTCAAATAAAGTAAAGCCAAAAATTTCATTTCAGTATAAACCTTAAACAGTTCAAAAATTACATATAAAAATTAATAGTTACCTTCTTTAATATTGAACGTTAATTTTTTTTTGCCTTATAGACAAATCTTTATGCCTCTAAACTTTAAAAATTATACTTTTTAATTGCTGTAGTTTCTGATCACCTTGGCCTTTCGTCTTGAGGACCTTAAATAACATATCTGCAAATTTGCTTTCGTTGCAAAATGGTTTCGAACAATGCTCATGTAGCAATAAGTTCTTGTTTTTAAATGATATGATTCATGGATGTATTACATGGTACCATAGTAAAAGTTCTAATGCAAAACATTAGAATATACTTCTTGTAATTTAAATAAGTTCCTTACTTTGTTCATTATATGACAAAGAAAAAGAATACATTTGAATAGTTACATATGATAATTTTCTTTACTTCTACTTTTAAAAATTCATACGGTTTCGTTTATCAAATAATATAAATTTATTGTAATAATTACGTCAGTCACTTCCTTCCTTTTACATTCAATCTTTAACAGTTGCTTGATTCGTATGATTTAATTTAATTTTATTTTAATTTCATAAGTATGCAATATATTTATCAAATTAGTTTTGCAATTTACGTAACTTGTGGAAAGTTGTGAGTTTGTTGAGATGCCGATAAAAGTCGTTTTATAAGGCCATTTTGATTCGCGCATATCTATTGCATCACTTGCGTTATAAAGATAATTTTTTACTGAATAAAAAATACTATATCAATAAAAAACCCATTTAAAATGTTATTAACAGAAAAATTTTCAAACATACATACAGTGGACGAAAAAATTATTTTTTTGCTACAAAAATACCTTTGTGCTTCTCGATATTTTGAAAACGTAAATTCTGTAACTCTCAATGGTATTATATACATGCATATGTCTAGTCCTCTTTCAATAACGGTGAATTCAGATGTATTATAAAAAATATTAATAATAAAATTATTAAATTTATTATTGGAGACAGGTCTCGATATCTTTTTGAATTCTTTATTAATAATAAAAATTATATAAAAAGTATTGAAATCATTGTGAAATATTTGTAATTGATTCCGGTTCAAAAACTACAAGGTCATCAATATTTGATGGTGTCTTAGCGTTAATCAAAGAAGAGTGAAGAAAATTACATAATTTTAAATTATAACAAGAAATTTAAAAAAACGCAATTTCGAAAGAAATAATGTTGAAAAAAAATTAATTAAATATATTTCCAAGCCTATGTTTAGATAATATCTGCACAGGTGTAGGATATCATTTATGTGGGGTTGTCTCATTTTATCAAATACTTGTTTTGATAGTAGCCTTTGTTGTTTTTTATTGATATTCTTCATCGTTATTGGGTTTGTTGTTAGTTGAATTCGTTTATCGATGCAGTTGGTATCTTACTCTTAAGTCTAAGCACGCTGTCGACACATAATTATGTTAAAGGATTGACAAAGTGTACAGTGTTTTAGACTATTTTGATGATTACGATCGCAGTACCCAGAGTACTTGAGAACATACTTTGTCCAAAGCATTGCAGTCATTGAGTCAGCGCCAAGAAGGCGATCATCAGGCTGTCATTTAGTGACGTGTGGACAACATTTGGCGACAACAATTACGTGTGCTTACATGAAAATAAAGTGCTTGTATGTACGACGCACATTCATACGTATGTACATATAAATACTTAGCACGTTAAAATACATACATACATTTGTCCATACATATGTATGTATATATAAACATATATTTGTATATACAGGTGCGGATTCAGCAGGGAATAGGGTATACACTCTTAGTTTCCTAAATGATACTCCAAAAAAGGTTATCAACAGCGCATTCGACTCCTTCCAAACATGGCAGTTTCCCACTTTCTGTAAATCAAGTTTCTAGAAAAGAAATAAAAATATTTTGGAGATGTATAAAGTGTAGCTGGTTCTATCGGATGTACAGTATTTGGAATGCAAAACGAAGGACGGTGTCAGAGGAATTTACATTTAAATACATTGATAACAGCACCTTTCACAAATATTAAAACTGTGGTCGGTGTTAAAAGCGATTTAGAAAGTCGCTCTAAATATCTACATATATCAATAAGATTCGGCTAGTCCGGGAAAAATATTTTTGAAGCGACGTGAAGATTTCGCAGTACAGAATTCAGCGAAAAATTAAGAGCCGAAAACTTTGTAAAAAATATAATTTTTCTAAGAAGATACAACATACTTCTGCGTTGACCTCAGAAGATATTTTTCTCCCATTTATTTGATCTCACATGTACATATATATATGGGAGATAAAATACAGGAAAACTATTGTCCCCATCTAATGCAAAGCATATATGAAAAACTACGCAAAGTAATGTAATTACTAATGTATCGAGCGGTCGACGGTGAATCGACCGCATTCTAGTAATTAAATATGAAGGCCTTATCATAAAAATTACTTATTTTAAGTTTTAAATTCACATTAGTTATTAAACACATTTTGTGTTGTATGCCAATAATAAGAAAGAGTATTCATAAATGTTCAATAATTCTAAATTAACTATTAGACGTTTTTATTAATTTTATAGTCGCATGTTTGAGGTACACTTTTAGGTGCGAAGATATATGTAAATACTTGCTTCGCTAGCTTTGTGTGTTATAATTATTACTTCCACATAAATTGTATTTTTTTATTATTTTTGTTTTTTTTTCTTGAACGAAGTTGGGATAACGGTTTCTATCGAAAATGAAACAGGACTAATATCAAATAATAATTTTTTTTTTACAATTATTTTTATTAAGTGCAACTTTGCGGAAATTCCAGAAAATGTTTATATATCACTTTGCTTTTGTTTAATATTTCAATATAATGCTTTAAGTTGATTGCCCGGAATCACGAATTCTTGCCTCAAAACTTACTGATTGATTCCACGACCTCTGCTATCCAACGCGATGTTTTATTTCACTAAATCCACAAATTTGTGAACAGTAAATTTTTTTAAAGAGATGTTTAACTTTAAATTGTTCATCTGTGATGGAGAATGGATTTGCGCTTTCCTTGTATAGTTTTGGTTGCCGATAATTTGATATCTGAGCTAAAGTGTTTGTGAATATTTGAATTTGTTAGTCAACTTTCCTATTAGGCGTTATTGGGTTTATCGAATCCATAATATTAATTAAATCACTTTTTCAATAATTTTCCCGAAAAATGTTTTTATAAGATATAAATATATGTTTTAACAAAATGTCAAAATAGCAAAGAATCCCTTTATTTTTGCTTTAAAGAAGGGTGAAACCAACAATAAAATTTCACATTTTACAGATGATTTATTAAACGTTTAAAAACCTATTAATCATTTATGAATTTAATTTCATTGAATTTTGCTTAAAAGCGGTTTATAAACCTAATGTAAGTTTTTCTCCATATGGCTGTAAGCATTTACATAACTACATAAACAATAAAATACAAAAACAAAAAACATTCCCAATAAACAACTTAAAACTCTCTTACTAGCTTTCTTTTATTACAAATTATACATATATACATAGAAAAAAATTAAATTAAGATTGTGCACATCTATGTAAAAACCCGTTTAAAAACATACAATATTTTTAAAATTGGTTCAGTAGTGCTGCCGTAAAAGGGATCTAAAAAATATAAATAGATAGATATGTTGCCATAACGTTATTTTGGATAAAGCACATACAAATATTCACGACGCTATATAATATTCGATCATGTTTGGCGAATGCATGAACTTATTAGGAAAAACCCATTTTCTCCAGTCTTAATATATTTCCATGTACAACAAAAAAATAGTTAGACAAGGTTCGCTCGGTTTAGTTGGCGCATTTCAAGGGCTTTTGAGGATATTGATAATGATGCTCATATTTTAATTAACACGAAAACAATTTCTTGAATAGTTGCTTTGACAGATTTTGGGAACGATAAAAAATTGCGTTGGAATTCGAACAAATAGCTGTCTCCGGTTTTTGTCATATGTTAAATAATACAATATCCAAAAGCAACTAAGTTCCTTTAACACAAAATGTTATATCGCTTGTAAAGGAAACAGTAACGAAATACCGTTTTCGCAAACTAATCACGATCCAACTCTAGTTTTGTCAATAATGATGGAGCATATAGAAGCTTTGGAATTGATATCAGAGTCGAAAGATAGGAATACGTCTTTAAATTCCATATTATTGAGAAATTTATTATGCATTTACGAACTTATTTGCGGAATATACGTTTTATGTGGTGTACTTGATGTTAATCCAAGATATAGATCTTCAAAAAAAAAACTTTATAAATACGCCTTGAGGAAAAAAGAATAAAGCAGAAATGCATTTCAAAGCAATTTTTCAATTCCCCGAAAAAAGTATGTAATTTATTCAAATGGCTTTAAATAGATTTATTATTAAAAATACCATAAATTATCCATTGAAAAACTTTCGACATACAAATAGATTGTTTAGCCAAATAAGTATAGGCGTAAATAACTCTCAAACTTACACAATTTTTTATATACACCAAAAAAATACATATTTAGTACTTTTCGTTTTACTGAGCTTTTCAGATGCCTTGTGCTGTAAAAAAGCATCATATGATGTGCAAATTTCTATAATTTTTCGTCTTTTGCTTCTTTCTGATCATTATTTTAAAGGCCTTCCTATATTTAACTGTTTACTAGCCCCGGCATCCTTTATTGTAAAAAAATATTATTTATTGTTAGTTCTAAGCATATATTTCTTATAAAACTTACGCAGTCTTCGCATTCTTAGTAACTAAAATTTAATTTTAACCATACCGATCCCTACATCGTTTGCCTTTATTCCGGTGCTTATAAGCATAATCTATATATAAATAGGCAACTTAAACTCAACGTATTCACTTGATTTTTGTTTTGTTTGATAGATTGTCAATAGGAGCAGTGCAGAATGTATTTTTTCTTCTACATTTTTGTTCTAAGATAGTTAAAATCATAAAGCCATGATCTCTCTTTCTCTCTTAATTTGCTAAAAAATTACAACAAAAAACTCAAAATTAACTAAATTAAATTTGGCTTGGCAACTCCGTAAACACTCAGAAGCAAAAACTTCTTTTATTTCCATCTTTGTATGTACTTAAACGATTATTGCTGAAACTAATAAAATTTGGATATTTAAATAACGAGTAAGTTTTATTAAAGTCAAATACATTATGGTACTGTATAAATTTTCTTTAGATGCTTAAAAATAATATATATATATATAAATAGGCAAAGACAAATTTTTAGATCCCTTTTTCGCCAACCGATTTTCTTCAATCTTTTATCAAATGGTAAACATTGTTGAGCTTTAGTGACCCGATTATATGTTATTTAAATCGGTTCAGTAATAAAGGAATAAGAGGCTCATAAAGTTGACACCACTACAAATGCTAAAACTACACACGACACGCATTCACTTATCAAACATTGGTTCAAGCAAAGCGATGAGAGTGTTTAAAAGTACCAACATACATATGTATGTATATAAGTAACAAGTTTTTTTTCTTATAAATGTGCGTGTTTGTATGCAACTTCTTTTGGTTTATTGTTTTTTCCATGGGGAAGGGAATAAGTAATTAGGTAGTTTCTTCTGTTTAAAGGAATGCAACAAAAATAGATATAAATAGGTAAAGTAAGAAAACAAAAACAATTGGTTAATTATTGAGTTCTTGTTATAACTTTGATATTGTTTAAACTTTTCATTTGTTTTAATGAAGGTTTAATATAATATCTCCGGTTGTTCAAAGGAATATTTGGGTAAAGTTCCCTGATGATCTGCATTAGCAACAGTAAAATGTGCATAGGAACAAGCTATACCCCTCAATAATCAATTGCAATTTGTTTTTAACAAAATTGTTAATGTTTTACTGAATAAGTAAAATATTAATTTTGGAAAAAGTGCGAATAAAAAATTTAAAATACTAAAATAGATATACGTTTAAACTGGCGGTCGAATTTTGACCACTGGGCGTACTCTAGTAATTATTAAACCAGCAATTTTTCTTTTAATTTCGTCTTCTATTAACATTAACATTAACATAATTGTTGATAATATCTCATCCCGATTTCTATTTCGGTTAAGTTTACATAAATATATTAAAAAGTTCGCCATTTGTAGAAGATGAAAGTACTGAAATCATTCTGTTTATTGAAATGGCACGTAATTGCAGCTGAAATTTACATAACTTACTTTTGATACTTTACAGTACTATTCCCTTTTCTTTTTTAAAAAAAACTTAACATTTCTATTATTTTTTATAAAAAAATGCTATTCAAAGTTTTCTTAAGAAAAAATTTTGCATCGTAAGTGACGATAAGTTAATTTCAAATAAACTCACTATTTCAAAAAATCATTATATTGTAAATCTTCAATTTGCGCCTTTTTTTAGAAAAGAAAACGACATTAAATGTAATTTACACGTAACATTTTTAATTTTTTCTGGCCTTTCAAACTTTATTTTTTAATAGTTTTACAACTAGTTCCCAATCACTTGACTTTTATAAAAAAAGAACACGCAAGAGCTCCATAACACCCACGTAGAACGATTAACATTAGAGTTGGGTAGTTCATGATCGAACTAGTTCACTTGAACTATTCACACAAGTGAACTAAGTGAGCTGCTCATAACAGTGAGCTGTTTCAGTTCCTTAGTTTATATTTCT
Organism: Gymnocheta viridis; assembly: GCA_956483585.1. NCBI lineage: Eukaryota > Metazoa > Arthropoda > Insecta > Diptera > Tachinidae > Gymnocheta > Gymnocheta viridis. Next base: position 86,807,033 of record OY101441.1, read on the forward strand.
TTTACATTCATATTTATTTTTCGTTTATGTTTCTTTTAATTTCCTATTTTCTTTTTCACTCACTCTCACTACCGACAAATTACATACATTTTGTAACATAATGTCGGATGTATTCCGCATATTTGCATCACTTTATTCAAATTATCAAATACCATTCAAATATTTCCTTTTGTTCTTTGGCAGTTCTAAGAGACAAGTTTTGATAGAGAAACACTCTGTTATATGCATGTATATCTCATAAACTCATTTTAATTGTTTTATTTATATTTTTACATAAATATGTGGAGTTTTATACTAATTAAAAAATGTTCATCGAGATAATATGTATGTTAATACTTTTACCCATATTCGTACATAATACTTTTGTCGCTCTTCTTTACAAATGTCAAAAATACTGATTTTATAAAGATCACTTCTTTTATCTTCGTATACTTAGCAACTGAACTATTGAACTAAAACAGTGTCCTAGTTCAGTCAAGTGTGCTGAGCTGAAGAGAGTGCTCACTGAAAGGAGCTGAAAAGCACAACTCTAATTAACATCTAACTGATTTTTTTTACAAATATCTGCTAATTTGCTAAAATAAAACTTTAGAGAAAAAATCACAGCCTACTTCGATTCAAAAGTAAAAAACTACATTTTCAAATATTAAAATGTGAAGAAAAAACTTTTGACTTTACAGCATTATAAATAACAATATAGTTAGTTTATAACCAGTGATGCAGTATAGCGGTTTCGACGCTAGATTTAGTCTTTGTTCTTGCCTTTCAGCCTCGAAATCTATGTTTTAGCATCGAGGCTTTTTTTAGCCTTTTTTATTTTAAATTTAGCCTTAAAAAGGCAAAATTTTTATTTTTTGTGGAAACAATAAAAAATTAATGTTATGGACAAACGTAACTACACTGAAGACAAATTTACATTGATTGAAATCCAATGGCGAAAAGTTTTACGTTAGAAATGGACAAATGTTGAATTAAGTTCTGGATGGTGGTGCGACAATTTAAGAATGCGCTGCAAGATCATTTTTAATTGACTTTGCTAATCTAGCATTTCGCTACCTATAAGAGGCTTTATTTCATCATCTGATGTTTATTTAATTGTAAAGACGAGGGTATCCCTTTCATGGGCCCATATTTTTTCATTAAATTTTTCATCACCCATTCGCCCATTTGCTGAATGTCCTCGATAGCTTCACGAATCCATCTTTGATGTCTTGAATCGATTGCGTAAACTTAAAAGATTCCGGTGGATAATTGTGATCGCTTCTTAGAGAAAACACAGTACCTTATTCCAAAGATCGACAAGAAAAGCACATTTCTGAGATTTCCCAAATTTAGTTTTTTACATCACTTACTTGTTCCAACTGCTCAAATTTTTCCACCGGTTTTACAATTGCCCATCGAGAAGAATCTTCACGACGACGCATAAGTGCTGTAGTTTTGCGAACTGTAACCGCTAAATTTTTACCATATTTTTTAGTAAATTTGAATAATTACAATGTAGTTACATAAAGTTACACGTTGAGTCATTACAATTGTTAAAACGGTGGGCTACGGAATATGAAACGTTTTATTACACGACCCCGTAATACCTTTCAACAACGCTGTGGTTGAAATGCTTTTTAGTAGCACGGTAATAATTAAACTAGAATTAAAATGCTTAATTCTTGATAAAACATTCAAATCTCTCTGAAAAGGTTTCAGAAATGTTGCCGTGTTTTAGTAATTTTCGGCGATTTAAGAAAAGTATTAACCCTCACGATATATATGCAAATGATAGTTCCAATTCTACTGGTGATGAGAATGAGGAATGTATATAATAGTATATAATATATTAAATATATATTTTTAAAATTTTTTTGTTTTAAAACATATACCTACTATGTACTTCAATATATTTAAATAATGATACAATAATTACTAACACATACCTAAATACAAATATTCTGTTATATTTTCGATCCATTACTGAATTGAAGTCACAAGATATACCTATTTTATGTTATATATTGACTAATATGAATGAAAAATATATTCTTTTTTAGTTTATGTAGTTGAAGTGCATTTTTTAGAACAACTTTCAACATGTTTTATTAATTTTTCATTAATAATAAATAAAGTGTTGAATTATTAATAAAAACTTTTTAGCCTTTTATTTGCCAGCTCCTGCCAACAGTGTTTATAACCAAAATAACAATGATACTGAATATTTTGCAGTGTCAAGAAAAATTTAGTATCAAAATTTTATAAAACGGTGGAATTTACTACCGTGCACTTGGAGAAAAAATTTCTGATATCCAAACTTAAGGTTGCCAACAAAAATGGGATATAATTAAAAATGTCTCAGACAGTTGGCAAAACATTAAAATTTCACAACGCACCAAAATGGAGCAAAAACGTGCCATTTAAAAATTTCGCTTTTATTTAAAATGTTTTTTATAAGTTTATTGAATTAATTTTGCATAAAAATTATAATATTTTTGTGTTAAAAATATTGCAATACAACAGTCGTCTGCAGTTAAAAGTTAAAAAAATAAAACAACTAAGATAGATAATAATTTTTTATTTCTTAAATTCTATACTAAAGTTTTTAAAAATAGATCAACGATTAATAGTAAGGATTCAATATGAATAATAATACTTCACTATTTTTCCTTTTATTAAAATATTTGAAAAAATTTATTTTTTATCTGAAGTTTGATATTTTCATATTAAAAATTTTTAATATACACGGAAAGGTTGGCCGAATCGAATTCAAATCGATTGTCAAACTTAAAAAATCTCCTATAGGTATCTTTATTAAATTTATTATTCGCGACATGCCTCTACATCTTTTTAAAGAAAATAAAATAGATTCATATCTATGTATATATAATTTATTTGTTGTGTTTTTTGAATCATTATTAAAGCGTGCTATGATTATAGTTTTCTAATTTTTGTAATTCTTATTTGTTTTTTAAAAGTTGTTGGATAAGGTAAGAATTTTGAAACTTTTCTTCATATTTCATTAAAAATTAGAGATGGGATCATGAGTGGCTTTTAACCCACGTTTATGCACGCTCATGATAAAACAGATTTATGAGTGCATGCTCATGCACGCCTTAGATATTTTGCTCACGTTCATGCACACGCACGTTTGTGGAAAAAAGTTAAAAGTAAATAAAAAAATCGCGAAACAATTACGAGTAGATTCGTGCAAGCTCACTCACACAAAATTTTTTCATACTCATCTTAATGTACGCTCACATAATTGAAACAAAAATCTCATCTCCACCCTTAATCACGTATGATTCACGCTAATCACATGATCGGTACCGATCTCTAATAAAAATGTATCCCCTAAAAAGCATAATCGATCCGCGCCTGTATACTAACTTTCTTATTTTACCACACATACTTATAATTAGTTAAGTTACGTACTTACATATCAAATAATGTTATATCAATGTAATAATATTATGTTGTGTAGTTTTTAAATACAAGTACGTTTTCATGAATTTACTTTAGAGACATTTTAATTTTCATCAATAGATTAACTCAATACTAACTGGTAATCAATATTATATTCTTTCTAAGAAATGGGCATGTATGTACATATGTATATGTGCATACATAGATCAACAAAGGTGACTGCTTTGTAGGTTGAAAAAAATTTACAGTACGGGAATAAGTACATGCATTCTCTTGAACTTTTCACGATTGCAAAATCTTCTAGTGTTATAAAATTGGAAAGCGGTTCCTACAACTCTTATAAATAAATTTTGCTCATATCATATCGTCGCCGCTATTACAATAAATTTTGTACGGTGGAGTTGGGTTATAACGAACGCCTACGATCATGCAATTTTGTTTCTAATTAGCAAAGTTTGTTACAGCCGGAGTAAATGTTTTTTTCTAGTCCATAGACATTATGGCACTCTCAAAAGTGTTGTAAGGTTCATAGACATTGTGACACTTTTGAAAGTGTTGTAAGGTCCATAGACATTGTGACACTTTTGAAAGTGGCCTTTAACACACTGTGCAAATGGGCTAGGAACAAGCCCAGTTTAGTAATGTCCACGGACATTATGACACTGGACATTATGACATGCCGCCTCATTTAGCATTAATTATAATAATACAATAATTTTTATTTTGGGTACTTAAAATCGAGGGCGGTATCAGCGAAAATTTGTTATAACCAAAGTTCGATATAACCGTCGCATTTTGTACCAAATATTAAGATGAAACGGCTCGGACCGGACGAATTCTTAAAAATTTCATCTATGTGTTTTGCAAAGTTTAGTTTCTTATCAAGGTAAACACCAAGATATTTTACATCGTTTCTAATCGTTAAGATTTAATTTTTTAAATTTACAATAAGGAAATATCATTCCCAAATTTTTTTTAATTGAAACTTTCAGTATACATACGTATTTACTTTGCTTTTTTCTAATTTTTGGATTATATATTCAAAACTTGGTATTTGACTGTTGCTTTCAATATAAATTCCCATAAGAAATGTTTCTTTCATGCTATAACAACAGTGACTTAATCTTCAAAAGCACTTCAATTAATTGCTTTTTCAGTAAAATGAAAACAAAGTTTGATGTAAGAATTTTATTTGATATCAAGCTCCAAAATGTAATTAGCAAAGAAACTAGAAAATTGAAAACTGCAACTGCAATATTGGAAACTATTCCCAAAATTTGTTTAAAAAAACATCATAGCCAAAAGTCTTTAAAAAAATCTCTAAAATGGCGAAAATTCTAAAAAATATGCGAACATCAGAAAAATTGTATGATTCAATATTGATTAAAAAACAGCAAAATTATAGAGTAAAAAAACTTACCAAAATATCATTTCCAATGTGAAAATTAAACTTTTAATATTTATACGTAATTGTTGAACTGTTTTAGGTTTATATTAAAATGAGATTTTTATCTTTCTTAAAAGATATGGGTAAATTCAGATTTGAACTCAAGCCACAAAAATCTCATTTCAATATAAACCAAAAACAGTTCAACAATTACGCATAAATATTAATTATTAAAAACGAAGGCACCCATCAAGAAACCATCATGTTTACATAGTCGCAGGTGGTTGAATACTAAGAAAGTCAACTACAAGACAAAAACAAGTAAGAGAGATATATTGGGCTGTGCCGAATCTTATATACCCTTCACCATATTATGGAGTGACAAAAGAAGTCACAATCACGAAAATTGGCGCCCACGAAATACGAAAAAAAATTAAAAATTATTTAAATGGAAAAAATTACATTAAAGCAACAAAAAATTGCCACTCACCGTCTCACGGACGCACCCTCACGTGATGGAAACAAAAAATTAATCACGATAATGCACTATTGGTTCTCATCTCTACTCCATAGTATAGGCTGACTTCATAAACACAGCTTGTAAAGCAACACTGGAAGCATGAATTTACAAGGCATTCTAGTGCTGCTTTGCAAACTGCGTTCATAAAGTCAGCCATAAATTATGAATTTCGTAACAAATTTGTAAAACTTTCTTGGCTGGGGTGCATTATAAAAATATTAACATCCCCTTATTAGCGCTTATATCATTTTTCACAAATCCAAGAAGTGTTTCAACGTCTTTATCAAAAAGCCAATAGTCTTCAACTAAACGAAGAAATGATTTGAAACATAAGAAAAGGTTTAATAATGAAGAAAATCTCGCAAAATTGATAAAAAATAATGCCAACTATTACATAAATCTGTTATTCTAATGATTAAAATGTTCCAAATATCATCTTCATATTGAAAATAATTTAAAGCTATCAAAAATTCTTTAAAAAACGAACATTTTCAAATAAAAAGTAAAAGTAATAAAAATAACTAAAATGTATCAAAAATTAAAAGAAAAAATAATAAATGGTTGTTCAGGATTTGAAACCGTACCCTACCCGGTGGCACGGTTTCGAATCCTGAACTACAATGTGCTATTTTTTTAATTTTTGGTACATTACAGTTATTTTTATTACTTTTTTAAAAAGTTTATTCCACAATTTATTTAAAAAACCAGGGCACAATCTCACTTATAATATTTTTTTTTTAATTTTTGCGTTTTTTCCAATTTTATGAACGTTAAAAGGTTTATTTTTCAAATATATCCAATTTGTTATCAGGTAGGATTTTGTACAGTGATCAAATAATTACATAATGAATTTAGTAAGTTGTCGACGTTTTTATTTGATATAATAATAACACCAAAAATAAAAATAACTTGACGGAGTAAGAAAAAATTTTAAATTATAAAATATAACAACATATTTTAATTCATTATTTTAATTTGATTTTTTCTTTGAAACACGTACGATGTACGGTATGTATGTAAACTAGTGGTATTCTGATAGTTGTCTTTTCAAAATTTTTTTAACTTTTCCATTTACTTATCTGTATTGCGGTTGGACCAGACGATAAAGGTTTTAATTCAATATAACCGGTATATTTCTGATATAGAAACACAATAGAATTTCAACCCCAATTGATTTAAAAGATACGACTTCGGTCATTCAGCCTGTTAAGAAAACATATGGATTTAATTAAAAACATTTTTTATTTAAATCTTCTTCTGCGTTTACTGTGTAAGACAGAGAACTAAATATGAAAAATTACGATCAAATGCGATATTCCGCAAAACTATGATTTTTTAGGTGTTTTTTAATGAATGTAAGAGCAGTTAATTTTATATGAATATGAAGAAATCAATTTTTTATCTCCTAAGATCTTAACTTATAATTTTGTATATGTTGAACTATTATCGCTACGCTTTACAAATGTTTTGGTAATTTTTCCCAAACATTCCGATCTAAAAATCCAAAGTTCATATGTATGTATACGATAGGAACTGATTGTTTAAAAATATTTGATGAATTGCGAACTATTCTTAAAATACATTTTAATTAAGCCCACCTTAAATTATTCAATTGGATAATACAATCTAGAAGCTAAATATAAATTTGTGGAAAGGAGGTATTTGCAATACTTTTATTCAAAATACAACTGCATTTTAAATTTTCTATTCCAAATACAAAATAGTTTTTAATAAAAGTTTAATTTAAGAAATTATTTTTTTTGGATAAATTAATTATTTTATTAAGAGAGTACTTTTTATTTGAAACAATTAATTCATCAGACTAGCAGAACGGATCAGTACTGATTTCGAGGTCGCTACACCATCTCATCAGTGTTCTTTGTTCGATTTTACCACTTTTGAGGGTGAATACTAGTAACTAGGAATATCAACTATTTAACCGTATTATCTAACGAATTAGAATACGAAAAGTGCAACTTATTCATTTCTTACAAGTTAAATCAATTTAGGTAAGTACGAAATTCCATCTCTGATTTTTAATTATTCCAAATATTTCATACTCTCTTGATTTATTTTGAAACAATCAGTTCCTATATGAACTTTGGATTTTTAGATCGGAATGTTTGAGGAAAATTTCTAAATTTGTAAAGCGTAGCGATAATAGTTCGCGAGCTATACCGTGTCTAAAAATGGTATATGCATACATATTTGTATTTGCTTGCATATTTTCGTATTCTCTCTCTCCAATTTAACATATACAAAATGATAAGTTAAGATCTTAGGAGATAAAAAATTGATTTCTTCATATTCATATAAAATAAAGTGGTCTTACATTCATTAAACACACCTAAAAATCATAGTTTTGCGGAATATCGCATGTCGATAGCACGCACTACGGAATTGGACGCGGATTAATGGTTAAATATTACGAAAATAAGCCGAATTATGGGTTGGATTTGAGAGCAAAAAGCTTTCTGTTTGCGATTTTATCGTACTTTTTCATATTTAGTTCTCTGTCTTACTTAGTAAACGCAGAAGAAGATTTAAATAAAACTTGTTTTTAATTAAATTCATCTGTTTTCTTAGCAGGCTGAATATGAATTACCGAATTCGTATTTTTTAAATCAATTGTGGTTGAAATTCCATTGTGTTTCTATATCGTCTGGTCCAACCGCAATACAGATAAGTAAATGGAAAAGTAACAAAATTTTAAAAAGACAACTATCAGAACACCACTAGTTTACATACATACGTACGTCATACGCGTTTCAAAGAAAAAATTAAATTAGAATAATGAATTAAAATATGTTGTTATATTTTATAATTTAATATTTTTTCTTACACCGTCAAGTTATTTTTATTTTTGTTATTAATATTATATTATATCAAATAAAAACGTCGACAACTTACTATATTCATTATATAATTATTTTATCACTGTACTTAATCCTATCTGATAACATATTGGATATATTTGAAAAATAAACCTTTTAACGTTCATAAAATTGGAAAAAACGCAAAAATTAAAAAAAAATATTATAAGTGAGATTGTGCCCTGGTTTTTTAAATAAATTGTAGAATAAACTTTTTAAAAAAGTAATAAAAATAACTGTAATGTACCAAAAATCAAAAAAATAGCACATTATAGTTCAGGATTCGAAACCGTGCCACCGGGTAGGGTACGGTTTCAAATCCTGAACAACCATTTATTATTTTTTTTTAATTTTTGATACATTTTAGTTATTTTTATTACTTTTACTTTTTATTTGAAAATGTTCGTTTTTTAAAGAATTTTTGATAGCTTAAAATTATTTTCAATATGAAGATGATATTTGGAACATTTTAATCATTAGAATAACAGATTTATGTAATAGTTGGCATTATTTTTTTATCAATTTTGCGAGATTTTCTTCATTATTAAACCTTTTCTTATGTTTCAAATCATTTCTTCGTTTAGTTGAAGACTATTGGCTTTTTGATAAAGACGTTGAAACACTTCTTGGATTTGTGAAAAATGATATAAGCGCTAATAAGGGGATGTTAATATTTTTATAATGCACCCCAGCCAAGAAAGTTTTACAAATTTGTTACGAAATTCATAATTTATGGCTGACTTTATGAACGCAGTTTGCAAAGCAGCACTAGAATGCCTTGTAAATTCATGCTTCCAGTGTTGCTTTACAAGCTGTGTTTATGAAGTCAGCCTATACTATGGAGTAGAGATGAGAACCAATAGTGCATTATCGTGATTAATTTTTTGTTTCCATCACGTGAGGGTGCGTCCGCGAGACGGTGACTGGCAATTTTTTTTGCTTTAATGTAATTTTTTCCATTTAAATTCCTTTTTATATATTTTTTTCGTATTTCGTGAGCGTGAATTTTCGTGATTGTGACTTCTTTCGTGTGCCTCATTTGGAGTGTCTTAAAAATTCAATGGTTTACTTCCTGATTTCAGTTTATTTATTTTATTTAAGTTGTGTTGACAAATATTTTTGACATTGGGTAGACTTTACACAATCAAAAATTCCTTTTCTGTTGTAATGTCGTAGTTGTAACCCTAGTAATGCCAGCTGTTTATTTCACCATGGGTTAAAATTAAATTATAATGCTATCAATTCTATAACACCCTGGTTTGAATTAGTCGCCAATTTAGGCTTAATTGAAAGTGTGGGATGGTTCATTGATTATTCACAAAATGTTTGTGAATACGGATAGGGATTTGCTCCCTTATTTACATATGAAAGTAAATGCCAGAAAGTCACAATACACTAACACTTCTTCAATAAAATACTAAAATTTCGTTTACTTTCCATTTATATTTTAACAATATTTTCAAGAAAGTAATTTTTTTGACGATTTCAGAATGTAAAGTTACAAAGAGATAAGCACTGTGGCCCACTCAAAAGATTTATGCATATTTACAGGATTGTTTTTAAAAAATTACTGTAAATTTTACTTATTTATGTATATATGTATATGAAAAGAGCTAAAATATTTTTGTTCAAATAGACATAAAGAAGATACTTGATGTTATTATCAATAATAATAATGCCATACAGATTTTTGTATGCGATATTATGGGTAACTCGAATGAGGTAGTAAGCAAAACAATACAAATGGAAGGAGAAATATAGCAATTTATGCAACTCTTCGCATTGACGATATTGATTAAATTAACTTTCACTTTCCTATATAAACGGAGCAGAAATTGTAAGGAAAGTCCTCTATTTCCAAGTTGACATCAACTTCGTCCAAGTAAAAATATTGTTACATTTTTAAAAGTCATTTGTGAAGTAGCTTTTCTTATGACAGATTTTAACAAAAGTTATTGCTGTCTTAAGCCCGATTTCACCATCTTTGGTAAAATATCTGTTAAAAAAATTAACTAACTGCTGGTTTGGCTAACTGGTATTATTTAATCAACGGTTACCGATTTTCATTTCACAATCATTCAGTTAGTTAACAAAAGAATTTGATGAAAATGTGGCAATACTATCACTTTATTTACATAAAAAACTACAGGAAAAGGCGGTATTTTTATATTTAGGAGTATAAAGCGAAACTTTGTGCTATTAGAAAAATGCATGCAAATAATGATTAAAAGATTTTTATAATATGAATATACATACATGTATTTATATAAAATAATGTAATTTATTGTTTTCAGTATGTTCTCAGACGACTTTGATACTTTATATGTCTGTTGAGTGCATCAGTTATATTGAAGTGGTGGCATTATTTTTTTTGCGAAATAAATTTTTTCAAGCCAATGACACTTTTTATTACCTTTTTTAATATATCCCTTTGTATCATTTTAACAAAATGTGTGCCACTTATTGAAGGTTTTCGAAAATGAGTACAAGTTCCAATACTAATAAACAGAAAATAGTATGAAGATATACGAAGGCGGATTGATATTGAAGATACCTAAGTATGAAAAAACGTTTTTTTCAAAAATCATTTATTATTATCTCAATACACTTAGTAAGACGATATTCCAACTTTTTTATAAAATCTGAATAATACGATTTTGGGAACCCCTTAAAATACGCGTTAGTTCGGTAATCACTTCTTCGTTTGAGATGAATCTTTTTCCTGCTAGCCATTTTTTCAAGTTTAGAAACAGGAAAAAGTCACTAGGAGCTAAATCTCTACTATAAGCTGGATGATCAACCAATTCGAAGTGTATTTCACGTAATTTTAGCATCGTATCTAATGCTGTGTGAACCGGTGCGTTGTCTTGAAGAAAGGGCACTTTTTTCTTCTTTAAATGTGTAGATTTTTCTTGATAGCATCAATCAATTGATCCAATAATGCACGATAATACTTTCCTGTGATTGTGGATCCTTTTTAAAGATAATCGATGAGCAATATTCCGTGTGCATCCCATATTCCGTGGCCATAACCTTGCCAGCCGATTTCTGCCTTCGCCTTCTTCCGAGCAGTTCCACCAGCTTCCACTCATTGTTTCGATTGATTTTTTGCTTTCAGGTGAGTAGTGGTGGGACCCACGTGAACACCGCTGTGAAGTGGTATGTCGAACTCGTTTTTGTTCGACACTGAGCAAACGCGACACCAATTTTGCCGACAGCTTTTTCATATGCAAATGTTCATACAAAATGTTGAACCAGCGTTACCATATTTTTTTTCAAAAAACTTGCCATTCCAGAAAAAAACTTTTTTTTAATAACTAAGTAAAAATAATAAACGAAAATACAAAATTAGATTTTATTTTTATTAAAATATTCTATAAAAATACATGTTTTTTCTAACTAAAAGAAAACATAGCATAACATAAAAAACATTACATACATAATATGTACATATGTATATTAAACGTTATATGAATAATAATAAAACATAAAATTAAATTCATTTTTGGAGATCTGATTTGTCGTTTAGAAGAAATTTTAAATATTTACTAAAATTTCTTTTTAGATTATTCTATAATGTCATTTAATATTGTGTAATAATATGATATATTTATTTTATTATTTGTACATTGTTTTATTAAACTTCAAAACCATTTCTTTAGATTGCTTAAAGTTTTTACCATCACTGTTATTTTTTTCAAAAAGTCTTTTGCTCTCAAAATACCGTATAAAGTGGGAATTTCTAATTTTTTTCTAATATCATTATTATTTAAATTAATTTTTGAAAAAATTCGTTCTACGTTTGCTGTAGATATAGGCAACGACAAAATTGAATAAACTATTTTTTAAATAAGGATTTTGTTGAACAACTTGGGACTTCGTGGACGAGGTTCCTAAAATCAAATATTTTTTACAAATTATTGTAAGTAGTACAATAATCTTTCCGTTTTTCATTAAGTATTTATCCATGTTCTTTAAAAAAAACTTCAGTTCAATTTACTACACAACGAATTTACCCACAAAAACAACGTCGTTGTTCTTGTGGGAGTAAAAACAAATCAATATAGTTGGAGGGAGTGAAAAATGTAAGGTCGTTTCAATGTATAATGTGCGTTATATTTTCAACGCATATATTCATAAAATATATTCCAAGCTTTAAACAATTAAAGAAAAACCTGAAAAACTGCATATATCTAATAAAAACTTATTTTTTCAGCCAGTTAATTAAAAATTTTTTGCATCTCACAAAACTTGTGTGTTGAGCACACGTTCATATGATATGTTTGCCATTTCAACAACCTCACGTAACTTGACTCGGCGATCATTCATAACGATATCGAGGATTTTCTTGATAATTGCTTCAATAACCACATCTTTTGGCCTTCCTGTTCATGGTATTGTTGCAGTGCTTGTTCGGCCGCGCTTAAATTCAGCAATCCAATATTTTACCATGTAATCTGACGGAGCAGACTCGCCGTAATGTTTATCGAGCATTTCTTTTGTCTCTTTCGCCGTTTTCCCTTTCAAATAATGGTGTTTAATCACTGCACGAAATTAACTTTTTTCAATTTTTCAAGAAACACAAAAGTTGCTTACTTCTACTACAACAATTAAACTAATCGATAAATTTGGGTGAAATTTTAACAGCTGACGTTTGACAGATCGCAATTTCTAAAAAAATTTTTGTGTTCGTGCTGCCATCTATCGCTAGGTAGCTTCAATATCAATCCGCCCTCGTACGTAAAATAACTAACGCAGAAAAGTTCGAGATAGGAAATTTAAAAATAGATTTGATGACAATGGGTATATATTCAAATTTATATAAATTCGTTACGAATATACTTATTTACTTTACCTAATATTAGTGGATCCGATGAACAAATTTTTCCAAAACCATCACCGATCAAAAATAAACTTACAAACTTAAAAGAGAATCTTGTGAGTCCATGCTTTCCTTTCTCAATTTGCTCGAATTGCAGCTGAAAGAATAGACTCCAAGTGAAGAATTAATTACAAAATATAGAATAAGTATTTCTAAAAAATTATAAACATTATCAAAAGTTTCTGTAAAAGCAACTTCTTTTCTTTAATAAAATGACTATCATTGGAATGTACTTGTGAACTGTTTTAGTTTTAACAATCATTTATGATTTAAGCATGTACATACATATAACACTGGTTTACAACCAAAAAATACCAAAAAAAAAATTACTTTTATTTTGTTCTAGTGTTTGTATATAATTATTTTTTTGAATTCGTTTTTGATTTTTTTTAAATGAAGTAAATATGTATATTTTTTGTTCACAAAAACTTGACCCCATTTTACTTTACCCTATTCATCATTTTTTCTTAAATACTCTTTTTCTGACACTTTTTCGAAATTTCAACGGCAACCCTGATTAGAACAATTACTATCGCAATTTGGTAGAGAAGACAATTTATTTGCTTTTCTTGAATTCTAATTTTAATTTTTTTTAGTTAAATTCTTTAGATTTAAAGTCTCAACATTCATACAAACATATGTACGTAATTATATTAAAATAGAACGGGACTTCAATGTTGGTTAGAGAAAAGTTGTGTTGCGTTTAACAGGAATCAAAAAATGATTGTTGCAATCACCTGAGCGTGCATGAGCGTGAGTATAAAAAAACTTAACGTGAGTGAGCGTGCATGAGTAAATTTTTTGCGTGATTGTTTCGTGACTTTTTCGATTTTGGAATTTTTTTCATATTTTTACTAGGTACGTGGTTTTAAATTTTGTCATGAAGACATAAAACAAGTGGCAATGTCCCGTTGTACCGGTATGTATTAATGAGCTGATGTGAATGAACGAGTCAAAGTAGCAGTATAAGTCCGAATTTTGACTGGCGAACATTTGGAAGAAAACCACCTGCAATTCTTTTTCGTTTTTTCATTCCCGTTCACACAGATGAACAAGACCTAGAAATTTTAAGTTTTTGGAAAAAAGCTAAAGATCTTCCGATTCTGCAAAAATTGGCTAAACAGATACTGTGTGTACCATCCAGCTCAGCTACAAGCGAAGGAGTTTTTTTAACGCCAGGAAGAATACTTGAAGAGGCGTGAAACAGACTTTACGGGAAAAATATTGACAAAATTTTATTTCTGCATAAATCTATTTATTTATTAACGGCTAAGCACAAGGTCCTACTTAATCTTAATATTTTACACCGAATGCTTATGAGCAAGAAAATTAATGAATTTAATCAAAATATTTTAAATATGTACGAGTACATAATTTTAAATTTCACTTCAAAACTTTAAAATCAAAGAAAATTCATATTTTCTTTAAGTATTTTCAATTGTCAAATTTAATTTTAACTACAAAGTTTGAAATCACATGATACATATGTACATACATACATATGACAAATCCTGCGCGACGAATCCTACATTCGTACGCGTTTTCACATTAATATATAAAAAATTGTTGTCTTTCAAAAGAGGTACCTTTAACGTATGCATGGTGTTTACTTCGATATAAGTGTACTTCCGAATGGCATAAATCATACTTTTTAGCAGGTATTTGTTGTGCAATAATTGATCACAAAGTTTTTTGACGCACGCTACAAAAAATGAAGTAACTTTGAAAGTTAAAGTATGTTTTCGTAATTTTTTTGCGAATTGCGCAAATAGAGTTCACAAAATATAGTTCCTAAAAGAAAGAAGCAGCCAAAAAATTTTGTCGTTTTTTGTCAGACGACATGAACCCCTTGTTACGCGCCCTACGTGAGTCATATTACATTCTTTCCACTATATTTCTATTCTGAAATTTCATACCTAATCTCAATGTTTCGAAAAAAAATTAAAAACAATTTTTTTTTGTAAAATTGAAGTGAATTCAAGATATAAAAATAAGGTTTTCGATCGGGCCATCTTCATTGAAACTAAAGTAAAGATATGAATACCCAAAAATGGTTAATTTCTGTTATGAAATTAGAAGATTAGAGATAGGGTAGGATTTGATAATAATTTGTGCATTAATAATCGTCGAAATACATTTATTTTATTAATAAAAATACATCTAATACACCTTAAAAAAATATTTAAAAAAATGTTATAAATTTCGAAAAATATTGGTTGGTAAACTGTTTCCGGGACTTATCCATATATAAAAACTAAACAAATTTCAAATTTAGTATTTCAAAACTAACAAATTGTTTCAGAAAAGTATATTTCTCAGTTAAACATAATTTTCCTCTTTTATTGCAGAATTTTCTAATTGTATATTAGATTTTTCTATTTGCATTCAAAAATTTTAATGTATAAATGCTTATACGTTGTGAATTTTTCGTGAGTATTTCGTGAGCGTGAGTTTTCGTGAGCGAGAGTTTTCGTGATTGTGACTAAGTTTTTCTTTCACTCACGTGAGCGTGAGTGAACTTGAGCCAAAAATATGAGGTCGTTCGTGAGCGTGCATGAGTGAAATTATTTCATCGTGAGCGTCAGTGAAAAGTCACTCACGATCCCATCTCTAATCCAAACTAACTTTATTTAAATTTAAACCACAAACCATAATTTACACTAACTATTCTTTGTGAATTCTAAATATTTAATTAAAAATGTGTTTCATCGGAACGGTTTAATGGAACCAAGTAATTATTTTAAGTTAGCAAATGATAATACATACATACATACATGCATATTTATAATCGTAAACTTGAAACCCAATTATACAGTTTAAACGGTGTGTTTATTTGTCCGATTATGTAAAGTAGCGAATAATGATAACAATAATGCCACTTACAAAAACTGTAGTACAAGTAACAACAGCATAGTATATGTATATGTGTACTGAGAACTACAACGACTACAAAATCAAAAACTGCCACAAATAGTGGCTTAAACAAACAACATCCAATAAATGTTGCACTCAATCTTAAAACTCATAAAGCTTTAACGAATAACAGCAACAAAAACCCACAGGCATTTAATCGTCCCGACGAACAACTACTCCAATCGTCCACTAAGTAAATAACAGAAAGAAATAAAAGCTCAAAAACCAACTTATGGTTCACCACTTATGTCCACAACATTTCAATTTAAAATTTATTAATCATCAATTTAAATTTGCATACCGCTGAACAACAATTTTTTTATTTCGCCTTTTTTTGGACGAGTAGTTGTATTTAAATTTTCCACACTTTTCGTTTAGCGTACACCAGCCAACCAGCATACTTTATTGTATTGTGCAGGTAACCTACCGAGGTATAGTGCTTTCCATAGCAATTTTTTGGTAAACAAAAATGTTAAATGTGATGAAACTTGAATTTGTTTATTCTTAAATTTTTGTATTCTTTGTTCATTAATGGCTTTAATAACACATACGTCATCACAATAACACAAATACTGATATATTTATGCTGCCAAAAACAGTAATCGCATAAAACCGCACTATAGTTAATCAATTGCTTCTACATATAAACAAAATCGGTATTTTTACACATAATACTTCCAGAAAATTTAGTTTTAGAAACCCTAAACCAAATTCTACAGGTGATAGACCAACATATATGTACATAGTATTTTGGTATTCAACGCGTTTCTTATTCGGTTCTATTCGTAGGCAGCTAACAAATTTAAATTTGTTGCTCTGTTTCGGTTTTGTTTATTATAAGCACGCACACTGGTGTGAAATTAAAAAAAGTGGTAATAAATTCGTAACTTCTAAACTACGGAATCGAATTCCTATCCATAGAAGGAGTTATAAAATCTTCGAATATTTTATCTAGAGGAACCCTTTGCAACACGGTGTGTAGACCCGTGACGAAGGCGTCACAGATAAGAACCCCATTTTTCAGTAGCTGTAATTTTGTAAATATAACCGATTTCAATGAATTTTCAAGTGGAGTAATTTACACTAAAATTCAAAGATAAAACATGCATGAAGTGTCATTGGACCTGTTAAGGTTTTGAAGTAAATTCACTCACAATTTTTTTTTTTAATTTTTACGTCATATTTTCTTTAATATCTAACACAAACTTTCTTCAACAATAATTTTAGCATGCTTAGTTCATACAAAACAACATGCCAAACAATTTTTTTCGTTATTTAAATAAATTTATCAGAAATAAATTCTTAAATCTGAATTTAAAAAAAAATTTTCGCTAAAAGTATACTTTTTTATTATTTCTGTAAAATCTATTACATATTAAAAAATTGTATCTGGCCAAGGCCTTAAGAATTACTATAAAGTTTTATGACTTCCTAGAAAAGCACGCTTTTTCCAATGTTGTTCGAATATTACATTTATTTTCAACAAATAAATAGCTGAAGCAAATGCCTACACATGAACGTGACCTGCTTATTTGTGTTAAGTTTTAGGCTTTGGCTCTGACATATGTAGTAACGTTTTCTGGCTTACATTTCAGAACCCCTTCACATTTTTCTTGTTGTACTTTGTAATACTTTGACATATATTAACCGACGAATAGAGGTGTATGCGGGCGTGGACTTGTGTCCCTTTATATGAAATCTTTTGCATATTTCTGCAAAATTTGTGCACCTACTGGATTAAAAAATCAATAATATCTATAAGAAGTTATTAAAAAGTAAATGCTGTTGTTATAATCATTTAACCCCGGTGCAGCTACAAAAGTATATCGCTGAATGGGTAAGTATGTTTCTATTCAGGTACATACATATATAAATAACTATCATGAAAAAAAAGTAAAAAACGACAAAAATTAAATATGATAGCTAAAATTTGGCTTTAAACATCATGGGAGTTATTGGCATTATGCCAACATTTTTTGTACCTTTTGAAGAACGATGTGTTCGTAATTTATGCCAGTCTAAATATTTTACAATAAATATTTAAAACATTACTTTTTTGAATAAGGCAAAAATTTCTTAGTAAAAATATTGTAGGTCACATTTATGCTTGGGATGTCTAAACTTTTATACCGGTTATTTAAAAAACAATAGTCGTATTAGAAATTCAAGAAAGTTTTTATGCACTCAAAAATTGGTTTTTGTTCGACTAATACTGGAAAAAGTGCATTATTGCCTTTCAGATAACATGGAAATTTTTTCAACTATTTTATAATTTCCCATAATTATTAAGAAAATAAAATGTATTTTTCGCACAAAAAATTACAGTTTTTTATATTTTTTAAAGTTTTAGATTTAAAAATTTGTCACTGCCAAATGTTTTGAGATATAATCTCATTTTGTAAAAAGTCATGAACACACAAAAAAAATCGTTGTAAGTTTAATGTAGATCACTCTTCTTACAATACCTGAAAAGTTTTTGAGACACGGTGTTACCAACTTTGACTCCTTTTAAATCCGCTTTTTGTTAAAACAAGGTGCAATATTCGACAAGTTTATGACTTCGATTCGATTTATGCAAATCGATTTCGTAGTTTAAAAGTTGCGAACTTATTACCCTTTATTTAATCTCAAGCCACTGTGCCATGTACAAGTTAAATAAATAGAAAAACACAACCTCTGGTCATTGAATGAATGACAGTTTATATTGGCCACCAAAACTTCATGTTGGCATTTTTATACACAGTAGATGACAACAGTAATTGTGAAAAAAAAGAAAGTAAAAAAACAGAAAATAGACTAGAGTAATTCTGCAACCGTATACGATTTCATTAAATTAGAATTTATCGATACAATTTAAACGTCACCTGTGGCAAAAACACATATCAAGACTAACACAAATAATTAAGTATTAAATGACTATTTAATTAGAGATTAAATGAAAGAAAAGATATTGATAATGTCAGTACAGAAAAAATTTATAATCCGGATAATTGGTTTCAGACCCTAATAATTAACCCTTTTTTAACCATTAAAACAAACATAACACATTGAATTGATTTATTTTTTTATTATATTATAACATTTAGAAATTGCTTAAATCTAATTCATTTTGTAAATTTAAATCAAAAAGGGCTTCTTCACTTTCATCAAGTTCTTCGTCTTGGTTGTTAAGCTGAAATTCTTCTTTGGATTCGCTGCAACATAATAGCTCAATAACTTCAGGTGGAAGTGAAGAACGTTTACGCTTTTGTAAGCGTCTGGTTAAAAATGTTGTGGAAATTAATGGATCTGAAGTATCGACAGCCCTATTAAATACATCTAACAGTTTAAAAAATCTGTCTCCTCCGCTTCCATTATAGCTTGAACTACTGCTTTTTGCATTTCAACAATTCTTTCAGCCGTATGAAGTAAACTAGATTGCAACGAAACTTTAGCAAGGGTCTCATTCGCTGTTTTACCCTGAGGTCGGCATTTTAATTGTGCGGCTGTAATTTTATTATAGTGTGGATAAATATCGCAGTTTCTTGATTTGCTTTTGTGGCGTATTGCATTATATTGTTCTTTTGAAAATTGTATTCAAGAAGGAAAGCTAAAGCCTCATCCGCAGAAAGTGGAATTGGTTTTTTGAGAAGGTTAGAATCAACTTTCTCAGTTGAAAGATTTGCGGATTCTCTTCTTTTTCCAAATTCTGATTTTGCGCTGAATGGGATAGCTGGACGTCCAACACCGGCACAAGTAGGATTTTCTGAAATATCACTTACCACAAAATGTAAATTAGAATTCAGCCACATATGATTTTGATCCTTAGACATTTTTTCTGCGACATTTTTCCCGCTTTTGAGCCAATTTTACGCAAAAAAAATTATTATTTGCTTTATATTTTTATCCATTTCATCCGAAATAGTATTAGGTTTAATTTTGTCAACAACGTGTTCAAAAACTATATCAAATTTGTCTTTCTTATTGCATTCTTTTCGCCATATTTCAAACAGATCGTTTTTTTATACAAAGGATACCTACAAGAAAAGGCATAACTCAAAAAACGCAAATAATCGCACTTTTTCAATTTGAAAGAGGTCAAATGGAGTAAAAATTTTTAACCGCTTACAGAATGTAAAAGTTAAAAAAAAAACTGAACCACTTCAAGGTAATGTTGTCTAATGAGTTCTTTTCAAGTATATCGACATAAATATGTATAAAGCAGTTATAATTCAAAACAGTAGTACTTACCTGTCTCTTTATTTTCCATTTAAATTGATACATTATAATAAACACAAATCGAGAAATACAAACTTAAAGTTGAACACTCTCTAGCACGTTTGTAAAAAAATTGCATTGATTGACTTTGACGTACAGATGTGTAACGGTGCTTTTTTTAACGCAAAAAACATCACATGTCTTTGTTTTGAAGCATTTCCAATTAAAAAACAACAACAACAATAGCAAAACGGCACTTTGATTTTTATCAATTTAGCACAGAAAAATCTGTCATTTGACCTAATGTGCATTGCAATGAAAAATGATGTCCGAATTACCAAATAGTCCAGAAAAACTCGTTCCGGATTATCAAGTTTTTACCGTAATTAAAAAAGAAACTGCTGAAGAATATTTCCCATAGAATTTTTAGTGGAAATGAGGAATTATGATTAAAACTAATTTTTGCACCCGGCGTTGTGTGTATTTCACTTTTCTGAAGTACATATGTACATACATACATACATATGTACATGCTTTATTTTACAACAGATAGAATCATCTCCATTACACAAATCTGTCCAGCAGTGCTGCCAGGAGTTGGAGAAAAAAGAAAATAAATTGGCTTTTTTAAAAGAACAGAAAATGCTGAATCGCCAAAAAAACTAAAAAGAGGCTAAAATTTTATATTCATAATCCAACGATTTATTTATTATCAAAAAATGCATAAAACATGTAAAAATTATTAAACAAAATCATAAACAAAAATAAAAAGAATAAAAAATGTTTAAATCAATACATAACATAAAAATGAGGTATTTCTTTTGGGTTCAATTCAGTACTGGATCGAAAATAAAAAAGAATATTTATATTTGGGCATGATTGATTTTTTTCGACACCCCGATTAGGGCAACAGGTAACTCTTTTTACATTGGAGTCTTTATAAGTGCAACTTTTATTTAAAAAAAAAACAGTGGCGACAAGCCCAACTTTTTCTGACTTAATAATCTTTGGCAAATATCTCTGTGCATTACTTAGCGTTTCATCAAAGAACCCATCTTTAATGTTTATAACGTTAAACCGATTTGAAAGAGGAGGTTGTCAATAATTAATTAATTAATCTGACAGAGAAGTTGCATTTACGAAATAGTGATTATTACATAGTCCTCCATTATGGGCCGCTAAAAAAAAAATAATTTTTATGCTTACATTTGGCCCATAGAAATTGAAGCGGAATACGGGCGGGAATATTGATTATCTTACAATTGTGTAATTAGCTTCTTATATCTCCAGCTCCTATTAACACTGGCAATTGCTAAAAAACATTCATAATAGATGTGATAAATATATAAAATATATAAAGACACAAATCTAAATCATCGTCGCAACTAGCAAATTCGTTAATCCAATCAATTTGTGATAACTGAAGTCGTAATTCATTGCAGTTTATGAGATTAAAGCAAAAGACACCCGATTCTTGAGTTCAATCAATAATATGAAGAGAATACGAGTACAGTAACGTGAAATACAAAGAAAAAAATTGGTAATAAATCCGTAACTTCTAAACTACGGAACCGTTTTTTTTTATATTTTTATTTTACATTTCTATTCATTTCATATCATTTTGGCCTCTGCGCCTTTAACCCTTTCGGGACTACTGGGATAATAGGTCCCACAATTTTAAAACTTTCGTATTTTCTTTATTTTCAATAGAAGTTCTTATCTTAATAGTCCCAAAAACAGATTTATGTGTTAATTATGAAATGTAAATAAAAACATAACGGTACATGTGAGCATATTCATTTTACTTGACAATGAATATCATAACATCGTTGAAATTTATGCTAAAATTGTGTTGATTTTTATAAAAGAGTGTTCGATTTATTAAATTAAATTGGTTGGTGGTTTTTTGTGATAATAAAAGGTGAGTTATAGCAGATTTGGTAAAATTGGGATATATAGTCCCAATACGTTTTTTACGTGGGATTAATTGTCCCAATCCACATTTTAGATACCAAAAAAGAAGTTTACTCTTGAAGATCTTCAGCGTATTGTATGCGAAGAGTCAGACTCCGATGGCGATTTTGAGGACTCTGGAAGTGAATATTCGACTGAGAGTTCCCACGAGACCGAATCTGCCTCAGAAATTGATGATATCGCCGATAATTTAAATGTGCCCAGTGATATGGACGGAAAAAATGACGAGTCACAGTCAGTTGTCCATTGGGTAAATGTTACCCCCAATGGCGGCCAGAACTTCCAGCCTAAGTACGAATTCCCGACTGAACGAGACTGTGAAATCCTTCTTGATCTTACTGACGATTGCAATGAGTATAAAGTGTTTTCAAAGATATTTCCCTACAGTTTGTGCATTCGAATTGCTGAATGCACTAATCAGCGTTTGATAGCTTTGATTCGACTATTACATCTCTGATGTTGTTCGCTGTCTAAAATATATATTTGCAGCTGCTCGTAGTGAGAGTTCTTTTCAGTCTATTGATGAGTGTATGGTCAAATTCAAGGGCAGGTCAAGCATGAAGCAATACATGCCCATGAAACCAGTAAAACGTAGAATAAAAATTTGGATGCGATGTGACTCAAAGACAGGATACACATACGACTTCAATGTTTATACTGGGAAGGATGAAAATGCTGCACAATCCAAGGTCGCCACTCTTAGAGAAAAAGTAGTATCAAAATTGGTTTCTTCGATTCGTAAGAAAGATGTATGTTTGGCCTTTGACCGCTTCTTTACTTCAATAAATTTATTGGAAACAATTGCATATCCCGCACATGGAACATATATGCAAAACCGAAAAAATGCACCTAAATTTATCGGAAAGCTCAACAGAGGAGAAAGCCCACTTCAAACTAACTCTGGTGGTATTTTGGCAGTTCGTTGGATGGATTCAAAAGAAGTCCTTTTAGCTTCTAATTGTCATGCGCCATCGCTTGTAGCCATTGATAGGAAGCAAAAAGACGGCTCGAAGAAGAAAATCAAATGCCCTGAAAGTATCAGAGATTATAATATAATTATGGGAGGAGTCGATTTAGCCGACCAGAAGACGACCGTTTATGATTTTGACCGAAAGTCACAAAAATGGTGGAAGAAAGTATTCTTCAAACTGATGATGACTAGCGTAGTAAACTCGTGGATTGTGTACACCGAACGTAAGAAACAAAAATTATCATTGAAAGATTTTCTGGTCCCTCTTGCTGATGGTATGATTTTCGAAGGAAATGCAAGACGAGCGAAAATGCCACCTCGCCAAGGGGGAAGAACGCCCAAACGCCCAAAAACTGATAGCCTGAATATTGGAAATCACTTGCCAGTAGAGCAAGAGAAGCGTTGTCGCTGCGTTCGCTGCACCTCACTTGGTATAGAAAAACGCACAAAGATGATATGCGCGGGCTGCAACAACGCTTTGTGTTACAAGTGTTTTGGTCCCTTCCACAAATTAAAACCATAATTACATTAGCACAATGTTATTAAACAATAAATAAGACATATAAACGTGAATTTTCATTGAAAACTACTAAACTTCTTATATTTTACAAATTTTTTAACTTATTGAGATTTTATGTCCCACGGAAAATACTTATTGGGATTATATGTCCCAGGATAGAAGGACGATTTCAGGATTTCTGAGTATGCAGAACATATTTTGTTTACCTTCTCTCTTAGAATGTGAAAAAAATTTCCTCTATAAGTATTTCGGTTTTCAAAATAAAACTCCGTCCCGAAACGGTTAAGGCATTATTGAGGCAAGTTGGCAAATAAGAGGTTCTTCTTCCTTAACTTAAATCAAAAAATAAAATATATAAAAATAAAAATATGTATAATATACTTATATGTATATAAATATACAATGTATCTAAAAAAATTTTATGCCTAAATACATATATTTACAAGAAAACTTCATGTTCTTTATCTAAGAAGAAGCATTTAAAGATTTTCAAATATATATATTCTCAGTTCTCTTTTAAACGATGAAATTACATTAATTGATTTTAACCTTATAGGCAAGTTGTTGTATTCAAGACTACCAATATAATCAATCCGCTGCTTCGTTGTTTCCAGTCTACATATAGGAGCTCGCAAATTTCTCTGATTTCTAGTGTTGAAAACCGTTTGATTTTGATTAAAACTAATAGTACGATTTCCTATATTGTGTATGGACTTAAACATGTATATTAATAGCTGATACTTATATTATCCACAAATAGGCATAATTGGCTTACAAATATTTGCATAAAGTGATAAAGTTGAATATCGTAATGGTAGTTTATGAATTGTTTTTAATGCTGTATTTTGCATCACTTGCAGCAATCTTAAATCATTTGTTATTTTGTATCCACATATTATTGTCATATAATTTATATGACTTTGTATCAAGGACTGGTAGATCATCAGTTTTGTTTTCAGATTAAGTTTATTTTTCATTTTAAATAGAATACCAACAGCTGGCGCAATTTTTAATTTTATATTATTAATATGCATATTCCATGCTAGGTTGTTACTCTGCATTACAATACCTAAATATTTCACATTCGATGTTTCAGAAATTACATTTCCATCTACCAAAATATTAAATTCATTAGTTTGCGTGTATGAACGTGGTCTAAATCTAATTAATTTAGTTTTATTTGCATTAAGCTTCAGTTTGTTTAGCCGCGCATATTCAAGGATCAGAGCAGCATCTCGTTCCATATAAGGTTTTAAAACTAGTTCATGTTTGTATGGATAAAACAAGCACACGACATCAGCAAACATATATAATTTACAAGTTAATTGTAAATTGGAAAGATCATTTAAATAAATAGAAAAAAGCAAGATTTGCAAGAGTCGAATTGCTATGCATAGTAAAAGTAATAAACTTCTCGAATATTGCATTAAGAAGCACTTTATTGCAGTATAGGGTGAGTCTTAGAGGTGTCAAAGTTAGCAACCCCTTATGTCGAAAATCTTTTAGAAGTTGTAACTTTTGAATGATTTTTTGTCTAGAGTAATTAACAATGAAAGGCAAGGAACAAAAAATAATAATGTATTCTTTGCATCTGAGGTATAAAGTTGTTCAGCAACTTTTTAGAAGATATTAAGGCATATATTTTTGTTGTGCATATTAATCCTCAAACTCCGCCATATAACGGTAGTTTTTGGGTCATTTGCCTGCGTATCACCACTTATCGCTTTTTAACTTTTGCAGGGGTCTTGTACTCTGCATACGCACTAAAGTTGCGTATCAGTGCCATCAATCTTTTGGCACAAGTTATCCAGAATTTATCTGCCTCTGAGTTAAATTAAAAAACAGGTCACATCTATTGAATTTCAGGTTTCTCTATAGAAGACTAAACGAAGCTTCGATGCACTTTCCGACTTCATATCGAAGATCCTGGAGAGTTGTCCGAACAGTAAAATTGTTGTTGCTGGCGGTTTCGATGTTTCCAACTCATCTTGGCGTCACCATTCGATCTATACAACACCAGAAGGCCAATATGTTGAGTTATTTGCAGCGCTTAACTACTTAGCGAAACTACTGAAAGAGCCAACATATATTTTCTGAGTTGAAGGGTATCAAAAGTATGAAGTGAGTGTAAATGCACCTCTTGGCAACTCGGAAAATTCCACCATTTCCGTCTCCTTCGAAACGTTTCACAAACAGCTACGAAACGTCTTAAATACGTATACAAAAAGGCTCATTGGGTATTCTTTAGGTTTTTTAATTGGTAGCTTTGCTTCTTAGATAATAATGTCAATGCCATGGGGAAAATGGTTGAAAGTGTAATTTTACAAGGAATGAAAACTTTCATCCCATCTAGGCAAGTCTCGTGTAGAGATTACGCTCTATTTTAATCTGACGTGCGAAAATGCAGTCAAATCCAGTGAGAAAGCATTCAGTCAGTGCCCGTGCTTGAGAAAGTGTCTGCAACTATGCCAAGAATATTCTTTCGCGTCCATTAGCCAACCATTTCTACACATTGTACCATGCTGGAGAATTTCCAATGTGTTGTGTGGTATTTGGTCGTCGGTATGGCTTTCGTAGGAATCGCTCTACGGGAGACCTGCTGGCATTTCTCTAGAAAAAATTGTGTAATTTTGTTCACCATTTTGGCATAAATAAGGAAGGGACTCTAGATATTTCTAAGTGTTTGGCATGGTGCAAATTCTGTCAAAACATGTTGCTTTTAGTGTTGGTGATGTCTCCTAGCTGGCACTAGGATGGGCTAGATTGTTTGTCATAAATTTTAATTGGCGTTGACAGTCATGTTGTATAAGCATTTCTTATTTATTTAAGTTGTATCTATAGGCAGCTTTATAAATGACCACAAAAAGTGGATGGGGAATCAACCAAACAATTCAAATTCATGTCAACTTAAACCGCCAAACTGCACAATAGTTTACAGTTTTGAACAATATTTGTCGTACAGATTTTTCAATCTTGCAAATTTCCGTCGCTGTTTCTACAACTTTCTTGAATGTTCTATAAGAAAAACCCCCATATAAGAGATAATCTTTGGAGTTTCTTACATCCGTTATACACTGTCCATGTAAACTCTGCGGACTTTTGCCCGTTAAAGTTACATTCAAAATAAGAGACATTTATAACAAGCATTTTTTATAATACAGCTCGAAAGCTGTTGTATAATCACCAATTGTATAATCGGTTGTTTTATATCGAATCTGATTAAAATCAGACAATTTAGAAGAAGAAAATATGGTCTTAAATGTAAACAACCTTTTGCGTGAGCTAAAAGAAAACCTTAAAAAATATTAAAAAAAAGTGGGATGATAGTATGTATTATATAAAAAGTTGAAGGTGGTAAGGATAAGTGTCAGAAAAGCAGCAGCAATCGTTATTTTAAAAGACGTGTTACCCATAATCACCGTAGCTCCTATATAAAACTCAAGAAAATCGGATCATTGATTTGAGAGCTACGATGCCACAAATATGTTTTATTATGTTTTGACGTTTTTTCCCGTGTTTTTTAGGTTAAACTCTGTAAGACTTAATAATACATTGTATATTCAGTTAAGAATGTATAAAAATTTGCCTTAGAAAGCTGAAAGGTTATTTAATTTTATAATTCTGCAGCTTAAAAGTTTTGTGATGAGAATAATGACAAACAACCCCTTTTTATACACTTCACCAAAAAATTCGGAAAGGATATAAATATATAGGTTTGCCATTTTATATGTAGAGAAGAATAATGAGCGTTGTCCGTCTGTCCGTCTGGTATACTATGAGTTTGTAACAAAAAAGAAATATCAAGGTATCCATTGAAAAACTTGTTCTATATTTTGGCAATCTTAAAACGGCCTCCTATGTGTTCGAACATCGCCCTAGAAAAATGTAAGTTTGTAACAAAATATCTGATATCATGGTTCCAAATAATTAACTTTTTCTATTTTTTTCATATACGTACATATATTCTTAACAGTTTTCGATTTTTTTTTGTTTTTCCGTTTTTTCTTACGTTTTAAATTATTTCTTCGTTTTTGATAAAGACATTGAAACACTTCTTGGATGTATAAAAACTCATTTAAAAGCTCTAATAAGGGGCGGTTCATATATTGGTAATACATTCTAGGCATGAAAGGATTGTAAACTGTTACGGATTTGATAATTTATACTATGGATAAAACTGATACCGATACCGGTATAGCGTCGATATTTCAGTATAACCGATACGTATATCGGTATCGGCGATTAATTTATTGTCGATACAACGATACTCTTTACTTTTTCAAAGTTTTGTTTTTATATTGAAATGATATTTTTTTATGAATAAACATCAAAAGAGTTGTTTTAATTAAATTTAGTAAAATATCGAAATAAAAAAGTAAATTTAAAAAATCATCATCATTTTCTTGTTTATTTTGTTTGAGTCTTAGCGAGTCTTAGCTTTTAACAAAACCAAATTTGTTAAACTATAGTTATAAAAAAACAGACTTATTTCAAAATTTTTTAATTTTCCGACACTTGTAAAAATGTAAAATTCATATCTAACAAACAAAAAAGAATTTAAGAAAATCGAAGTGAAAATCACAAATTTGTATTTTTTTATTGTAATTGTATAATATCAATATTTCACTAAGTGTAGTAATAAAAAATAATCGATCGAGAAAAACAATACGTTTGTAAGTATTTCTTTAGCATATGGAATCGAACAAAATAGAATTGCATCATTAGACCTCCTACATGTTTTTTGTTTAATCTTTCCGATTTGCATCGTATAAGTAAAAATCTTAGCTTAGAAAATAGCATCCTTTGAAAATTTCCTAAGGATTATTCGTAGATTATATTTTAGATATAACATTTTTCTGTTATAAAATTATGTGAACTATAATTTTTTTTAATTATTTGGTGTTTTAACTTACCCCTTGGTGAACGTAAGCTTAAGTCTACAGGTTCTACTTGCACGGGAGGGCCCTCTGCCTGTAAAGAAATTTAAATTTTTTATAATATTAATGAAAAAAAAACTTTTTGCATGTAATAGGAAACGTGCTAAGTAATTTCGAAACACCCTCATAATAATTTTTATTTCAAAGCGTTTAGATAAATTACTTATGTATATATAAAATAACGACGATGAACTCAACCTTTATTTTCACATTTCTGCGATGCGCTTTATTTAACTATCCACAACAATATATATGCGTGTACTAGAGACCTCCCGACTGAACCAGAAACTTCTTTAGTATATAGTATATATATATATATTTTTAATAATAAATAATCTAAAACTATTCAACTATTTACGTACAAACATTAATTACCAAAAATATATTTTTTTTAAATTTGTTTATAATCAGTTATGCGCGTAAAAGTAAAGAAATAGACTTTTGGATTTGATGTTTTTTTAATGAAAATAACCTTAAAATGGCTCCGTTTTATATAAATTAGAACTATATAATAGAATGTTTAGAAAAAGGGTTTGTTCCAACTGAAGCTTTTCTTTACATTGATAGTAAGAACATCATTCAAGAAATAAATGGGATTCCAGTTTTTTACCACAATCATAGACGGGCAAATATAAAATCAATTAACTGCTACTTAGATCAATTGAATGTAAGTATGTGAAGCAAAGATTTAAGTTTAGTTCAAAAAACAAATTTCAAAAACTATTGGTGGCTATCTAAATAATTAATTATCTCTTTTGTTATTTTATTCCTTGACACTACCTTTGCAAACTTTTTCTTTCTTATTTACTAGCAATGTTTTTAAACATTTTTGCAAATTGCAAATAAAATTGTTGTATATGTATATGTATGTATTTTCATGTAAATTAATAAAAACTAAATCATATGTTGTAAAAACCAACTATAATCATACTAAAAATACTAGAGAGCTCGACTAAGAGACATTGTATATATATAGAAATACTCGTAGTAATATTATTAACTAGTGTTTATATAGTGTAAATATCTTCTTTTCTTATCAATAAACAAACTAACAAAAACAAAAAAATTCTAAATGCTAGTTTAGCATATTTTTATAATTATTTAGCATTTTTAGATCGCAGAATTACTTTTAAAAATCATATACATAATATCAAGTTAAGTATAAATTCTCTCACTGTATAAAAATGTACAAATATACATATATGCTACCTTTTCTACAACTTCGTCGTAGGTTTTTTAAATTTTTGAAATGTACGAAAAATAAAACAAAAAACTGTTATATCCGGTTATACGAATAAGAGAGGCTGTGAAATTAGACCAGGGACCCAAAATAACTGCTGTTATATGTTAAATATTCAATTCAAAGATTAAATAGCTGTTAAAATTTTGGTCCTGAAATAACAATTAGAAAAAGCTAAAAATCTTTTAGGCCTCTCATAATTGTTATGAACAATTTTAATTTATGTTGGTCTTCTTTTACCAATTTTTTATTTTTTTCGGTTTTTGAAAGGCCGTTATTTAATTAGGGCTTTTTTGAGCTTGCACAGACTAAGTATCTGCTGATATAGATGACCAATAAAAATTTTGGGCATAAAAGATATGTCCCTGCCTTAGATATATCTGTGAGGAAAATACAAATAATATGGTTGATATTTTGAATACTCCTAACTTGAATTGAAATATGTATATTACCTTTTTGACTACAAAAATTTTGTCTCATATGTATACCATTCAAAGTTTTTATATTAAATAGAATTATTTTGTATGTAAATATATTTAGATAACTAAAATATCAAATAAAATTAAAGAAATTTAATATCAAATATACAAATGATAAAAATTTCTTAAAAATGTACAGATGTAATGTTCAATTTACTTTAACTATATTATTAAAAAGCAATGGTCGCGTTCATAAGACGTAACTGTTGCGCAACCGTTGAGTGTTTGTCTTAGAAACGCAGAGTTGAGTTGTTCCGCTCCACACAACAGTTGAGTATTTGCTGCCATTTTTTCAACCATTTTTTTTTCGCTACATTTAGTCAACATGTTGTGTTTAGCTCCGCTGCTGATCAAGAGAGTTCTGCGCTTTTATATTCTAATGCAATGCCGTTTTGTTACATGGCGACTACAAATTAATTTGTTAAATTTTACATTCCAAATGCGATAAAGTAACGAAAACAAAGAAATAAAATTAAAATTCTAATTTCATTAAATAGGAGATTGTTTATTATGGTGTCTATTTATATTAATTACCAAATTAGTTCAATATAAGGTTTAACGATTTTTTGAACACGGTGCCGGCTTAGCGTTGAAATGTAAATACTATCGGCGCAGGTTTATCATTTTATTGGAGTTATTTTGCTATGCATTTTTATGATGCGAATATTAAATTTTTGGTGCAGCTTTTACATTAAATTGGAAAATTCCTGCCGAGAAAAACTTTATTGCAAATTCTGTGTTGTCGATACTTTTTAGTATAAGCCAAATTGATCAATTTAGCAAATTTAAATTATTTCTTTTGCAGCTTTTTTATTTCTTTTCAATTGTTTACATTAAACAGCAGTTAATTATCCAATTATTCATCATGTCGTTTCTAGGACGTAAAACTAGCACTTTTTTTAACCGTAGAACATTTTAGCACTTTGTTTTTGGCAATCTAGCACATTTAATCTGTCTTATTCTGGTTTGTGTAAATACATACTTATATGAAGCCTATTTAAAACAAAAACTAATAAAAAACATTCACCCAAAAATCAAAGTACGCTTGTTTTTACAACAACAGAAACAAAAGGCATTTTGTTTTTTGCTATTTCCCCTGAATTGTCAATCCAAACACCAATCAAATAACTTTCAATAATTTTTTTCCTTTATCTTTTATTTTTTAAATATTGAAAACTTTCTCACACAATCTTTTTTTTTCAATCAATCCATCCGTACTTAAATCAATCCCAAGCGGTGTTGAAAGTACGGTAATCCCAGATAAGTAATCCCGTTTTTAGATTTATTAAAGTACATTTTACTACTATTTTTACTCAAAATTTTGAGTACGACTCGCAGTTCAAGTAAGTAAAAAATATTTGAATTTAGTACGACGTTTGTCTTTCTGTGTATCAATACCGTTTAGCACCATTTTAAAATGATCTACATTAAGATCGACTGCTTAAAGCCGTTCACCCATTGAAAGCCAAGCTCACATTTAATATGTTTTGCAAAGTTTTTGTTAGCCTGGTAACGTCTGTTTTCCCCTGTGGGGAGGTTGCCAGACGTTGCATCCAGCACTTCTCCTTTCATTCAGAAAGGGTACTGGATGCAACTGGTTCGTTTTTCGACCCGTAGGGCCAACAGTTCGTCCGAATCCACCAACGTCTGTTCCGCACTGTGCGACTGGTGGGCTGTGTCTGTTCCCCAGTGGGGGGCAGTTTTACTTTTTTACCTGGCAGCAAATATAAAATGCAAACACCCTCATGGTACCATTTCTAACCAAAAGTGGAATTTGGTAGACCAAAAGCTAGCGGAGGTGTTCTGGGAGATCTGTCAAGATAATCCACCCCAATAATGCGATGATACTGGTTGGAGAGGTATGGAAGAGCGCTATGCTGGATGTGGTTCCCGTGGAGGAGATGCCCAGAAGGCCTAGAGCTCTTCCTGCTGAACCATCTGCCCCAGAGGAGATTCTCAAGGTCCTTCACGGCTGCAACCCTAAACTTCCTACACACGACTGGATGGTGGTTAATGTGTTTGTAGTTCAAAGGTCCAAAGGGAAAGCGACTCTTATCCTAAATGAGGAGGGCCAGGCGCCACTTAGGAGAAAGAGCGGCAAGATCTACTACTGCTTTATTTCTCTACCACACAGATGTTAACATGAATGGCAATCCGGGCAAATCGGATATTCAAACTAAAGGAAGCATACATTGCAACGAAACCGTCAGTTCAGCTGACTTAGAAGACACTCTATCCATCTCTGAGATGGTAGTGACTTCTTTAAGCAGATGACGAGGACGCCCTTCTGAAATCCGACCAGGAGGACATGGAGTATGGTGAGGGTGACACAAATTAACCTTCACCACTCTAAAACAGCATCCGCTGCATTGCCTCTTTGAGTGGTAGAGAAAAAGGAAGACCTAGTACTGGAGCTACTGTCAAGGACGGGTCTATGGACTAAATTGAAAGGCTTCAAGCTATTGTATGCCAAGGGTACAGGTAGCATAAGATCTTGTGTCATTGCTAAAAACACCTAG
Source organism: Gymnocheta viridis (assembly GCA_956483585.1). Classification (NCBI taxonomy): domain Eukaryota; kingdom Metazoa; phylum Arthropoda; class Insecta; order Diptera; family Tachinidae; genus Gymnocheta; species Gymnocheta viridis. The sequence goes on from OY101441.1 coordinate 86,839,852, forward strand.
CGAATCTTCATTTTATCTGATTACAGTGATGAAGATACCATTGTTGCGGCTTTAGAGACGCGCTCTAGTATCATCTGGCTAGTCTTCAGCTATATGGCGCACGACCACGGCGAGCGCCCACCAAATGATAAGGTGCGGGATTTTAGCTAAACGTCAATATAAAATAAATATCGTTTATGCAATAAATCATGGTTAATATACCTTTATGGATTTCGAAGTATCAGTGCACAAATAATCATTGATACCAGCGCTCTCATCCCAGCAAAATAAAATTTTTGAAAGTTATGCCTTCGTTTTTAATAATTAATATTTATAAGTAATTGTTGAACTGTTTTAAGGTACATATTTTAAATGAAATTTTTATGGCTTAAATTCAAATCTGAGTTTTACCCATATCTTCTTAATTTAAGAAATTATTTTTGGATAAATTCATTATTTTATTAAGAGAGTACTTTTTATTTGAAACAATTAATTCTTCAGACTAGCAGAACGGATCAGTACTGATTTTGAGGTCGCTACACCATCTCATCAGCGTTCTTTGTTCGATTTTACCACTTTTGACGGTGGATACTAGTAACTAGGAATATCAACTATTTAACCGTATTATCTAACGAATTAGAATACGAAAAGTGCAACTTATTCATTTCTTACAAGTTAAATCAATTTCGGTTAGTACGAAATTCCATCACTGATTTTTAAATATTGCAAATATTCCATATTCTCTCGCTTTTTCCAAAGCCATTGGCTTTGAGATCAAGCAGTTTTCCATTTTTGTTTACTTTATTTTTGTCTTGTAGTTGACTTTCTTAGTATTCAAAGTTATTGTTTCGCCCAAGTTTAAATCTGTCTCTGCCAACTTTTTTTACTAAGAAATTTTTGATTACTTCAAATTATTTTTATTATGAAAGTATAATATATAAATAATAATATTAGAAGTTAATCTTAAGTATCTGACTTAAGGTACGTTCAGATTGATGAAATATTTGAAGAAAATATTTGTTCTGAAATTTGCTCCAAACTGTGTCAATCAAAAAACATATGGTGCTTTTTTTGGAAATCACTAAAATTTTAGTATTTTAAATTTTTAATCGCACTATTAATTCCATAATTAATATTTTACATACATACATTACATGCCATGTAGTATGTAGTAAAATATTCACGGTTTTATTAAAAACAAAGTGTAAATGATTATTAAGGTGTATAGCTGGTTTTGCGCATATTTCACTGTTAGTAATGCAGATAATCAGGAATTTTTATCCAAATATTTCTTAGAACAACTGTAGATATTATATTAAACTTTCATTAAAGCAAATGAAAAGTTTAAACAATATCAAAGTTGTAACAAGTGGAAAGCAGATTCTCAGAAATGTTTGGAAACATGAAATTTTCCGAACTGTGTCAGGTTATTAGATGGGAAGCATGCTTCAATGAACGCATATACTATAACTACAACGGTAAGTGAACTAACTAGCTCATAAATTTAGATTATTTTATTTCATTTCCATGTTTTTTTGCAGGTACGCATACTATTGTGCTCATGGCTATTTCTTTCTCATGGCCACAACTTTCATTAAGATTAATAACTAATTACACTTACTAGATTTTCTATTGAATCTTTCGAATAAATTAACAAAAGATAAATTTCACGGCTGTTTAATTTAATATCAGAGTAAGTTGGTATATTTTATATTTTTGAAGATATATTTGTACACACAGTTTATCAAACATTAAGGACTACTTTTTAAATTTGATGTTAGATATTAAATTCATCTTAATCTTTATTTGTGGTATTTGGGTTGTCGATTACATGGTTTTGCTTGCTCGGTTTATCGGCCAATGGTGGTAGTTTAATCTTAAACTAGAACTGTCAATATACACATGCTTAACATAAACAGGTGTTAAACCAAAAAAAAACAGAATTTTAAGAAAACCAAATAAAAATGGATTTTGCAAAAAAATGTTGGGAAATTTTGTTATTCAATACGGTAATACTAAAGAGTTCAAACCATTACCCAAAAACATTATATTCATTTGATACTGGATTAATTTAATTGCCAGATTAGCTAATTAGATAATAAAATTCGCTTTAATCAAAAAGTGGCGCTTAGTGTTTTTACTAGGTCAATAATTAACTAAAGCGGGTCTTTGATGCCCTTTTCTTTTGGTAATGTTCTCCTTTTCATTAAATTTGGTATATATGAAAAACTGATTGCAAAATAAAGATGTTTAGACAAACCCCGAATCATCAATATTACTATTGAATACTTTTGGGCTTAGTATTTAGAATTCTCCCCTTATATTGGTAGCTAGCAAGGGTGGTTAGAGAAGATGTGAAAGGATAATCTTTCCATGGGAGAATTAATTATAATTGCTCGCAATTGGGCAATAATAATTTTGGGAGTGCGTATATAAAAAGGAGAAAATTAGTTTCTTTAGGGGCTGGTATTTGAGAGCGGATGCTCACCTTTTTAATTCAATTTATTGTAGATTAGGGTTAAGTCAAGGATAAGTGTTGAGGTAAGTATGTATTTAGATGAGAAGACGATAAGTCCAATATAGTTTATGTAAGTATATGGGTGTAGGTAAGTACTCTTATATCACTTTAAGTTTCAGTTTACAATTTTAGGTAAGTATATAAATTTAGGGTAAGTATATATATTTAAATAATGAACTGTTGATAGCGCGATGGCTTAATTTTACTGTAATTTTATAAAAGATAAATACAATTTGATTTTAGTAACTTTTGCTTGGTCGTGTGAACGATAAAAAACAAGCAGCGTTGTCAACTTTAAAGTTTAAAAACGCACCAAAATGGAGCAAAAAACGCACCATTTAAAAAAATGCACCAAACTTAGAGTTTCACTTTTGTATAAAAAAAAAATTATATTTTTGTATTAAGAATATAACAATACAACAGTCTTCTACAGTTAAAAGTAGAAAAATTAAACAACAACAACAGATAATAAATTTTAATTCTTAAATTCTATACTAAACTTTTTAAAAAGAGATCAATGATTAATAGTAAAGATTCAAAATGAATAATAATAGTTCGCTATTTGTCCTTTTATTAAAATATTTTAAAAAATTTATTTTTCATCAGAAGTTTGATATTTTCGCATTCATAATATTCATAATATACACAGCAGGGTTGGCCGATTTGTAAGAACAAGAATTTGTTGATATTGTGCCATCGATTTTTTTAATAATTCATTAATAAATAATTCAATTTCATAAAAAATTAATTTCAAATAATAATAATTCAAAAATAAATTTCACAGTAGAAAGAAAATACTTAAATAAAATGATTACCTACTAAAAACCTTGAAAATTAACTTTTTTCGCAAGCCAAAAGCTATTGAAAAATCGACGAGACAATATCGACTGCTAAATCGAATAATTATTCTAAATTAAACAGGGTAGTTATGTATTTCGATTCGAAAGAAAACATTTTCGAAACACAATGTATAAGCTGTACCAATTCGAACGATTTCCGTTTCGAATCGAAATACATAATAAAGCCCCAGGTGTATTTTGTACAAAGATTTTTTTCTCACACTGAAACAAAAAAGTTGTGTTGAATTTGCTTCGGTGCCACCAAAAATTAAAATAGACGCTGAAATTTAGAAAAAGCGCACCGTGCATCAACTTAGGAATTCCTGGCACAAAAATTTTAAAAGGCACCGAAAATGGTGCAAAACGCACCGAGATGACAATGCTGAAAACAAGTTAAGTTTAAGAAAATTTACGTGGGTCGCATGAAAGCTAAAACGCAAGTAGATTTTATGGAATTTAAGTTGATGGAACACTCAAAATATTCTGTACGTAAAACTAACGGAAATTGTAATTTAAAATAAATGAAAGCTCAATTAAAAACCGGTCTACTCATTTAAATTGAACCAAAAGTTCATAATTTTTAATGTTAAAAAATTAATTGACTTATGGCCAGTTTATAACTTCATATTTAAATACGCACTTAGTTAATTTTCATTTAAATTTAAGTTGTATTTAAATACAGTTTCAGTTTTTCAGTGTTAAATTATTGTTTGTATTTAATTACTATAAAATTATGGTAACATCACGAAATTCTCTGAACTTATTTTTGGAGAAACAGCTGTTGAACAAAATTAAAGAAAAATAACATCAATGATAGGTCGCTGCAATGTTTTAAAAGTGTAAAACAGTTAAGAAAAAAGATATAATAGAATAGTATTAAAAAGGAAATCCAAATTGCACCCCAAAAGATGTTGATTTTTCAATTGCCGCAAAATTTTTTGTTACTTTGTTGCGCGAAACAACACCAAGCTAGCAAAACCATATATTTGTGTGCACAACTTAAATAGAACTTAAATCAGCAAAGTTGGTAATTTAAATATTATTTAAGTTTCATTTAAATTTGCACTGCAAAACTTAATTTTGTCTTTAAATAGTACTTAAATATAAATAACATATAAATACGAAGTCATAAACTGGCCCTTAAGCCCGTAAAAATACAAAGATTTTTCCTTTGTTTGTGTAGGAGAGGAAATCTCAAACAAATCAAATAAAGCAAGCAAAAAAAGAGCACTTGAAAACAACGGACAATATTAAATGTAACCGAAAATCCGTATTAATATGTCCTTAGTTTTTTGAATGAATGTTAGAATCAGTTAACAATGAAATTTCTTACAATTTTAAATGTTTATTCTTTTAAAAATGACTGAACGTATTACTTCTTGAATAACGTGCAGTCCGTTACTGTAATAATATTGTGAGTGTATGATCTATAAAATATTAGCGTTTTATGTTTAAAAATTGTCTTTCGTTTGCGGTTCGGTTTTGCAGAAGTAACGTTTTACAATGGGACATATTTAAAGTAGAGAGTACTAAATTATTAATGTTGTCATATGTTACGTTTTCTTTACGATTATAACTTATATTAATAATACCGATTTATAACCTAATTTTTATAAAAAATTAAATTTAAATTTGGCGTCCAAAGCAAATTAAGACAACTATAATATCTCTACTTAAAATGCAACTATATTGCATTCAAGCTATTATGGTTTCGGTATTGATAACCGATTTATTGGATAATCGGTTGACATCCTTGGCCGATTAAACTAATCGTTCGCGATGTCATATTCCGATCGTGCAAGTTCAGTACAATGGGAGAAACTGTGTCAAGGCGATGACTCTTCCATTTGAGTCGTTTACGATGCGCTTAATAGAATCGTGTAAGAATCTTTTATTCTAACTCAAAACGAGCTTTGATTAGTTAAATAAATTCATGATTAATTTTATTTTCTTTTGTACATAAGCAAATAACTATAAAGTTTTACAGTCGGCAAACAACCTGCGCCTAGTAAGTTGCCACAAATGTGACGTTGACCACATACGTATGATCGAACACGTATTTACTTTTAAAATTAGCCGATAGTATCGATATTGAAATAAAACTATCGATACTATAAAAAGAGAACTATCGATTCTATCGATTGTTCACTTTCATTTTGAATCTTGGGCTGTTATACTTTTTTAGTCTGTAAACGACATCATTTAATCTTTTTACCACTGTGTAGGGTCCATCCCAGTGAGTTTGTAGTTTTGGGGACAATCCTTTTTTTTTGTTGTAGTAGAACCATTTGTCCCTCGTTAAATCCCTGAGAGCTTGCAGCACGGTCGTACCTGGCTTTCATCTTATTGCTGACCATTTTAACTCACCCGCTTACAAAGTTATGAAGCTCATTAAGGTTTTCTTGATGATGGGAATAGTTTGCATCTTCTTCAGTTGGTGGTGTAGGCTTAATACCAAATTCCAAGTCACCAGTCAGTTTCAGCTCGGCTCCGAATATAATCTTAGCAGCACAGCTGACCTGTATGCCAGTAGAAATTTCGGCATGTGCTCGTCCCAGTCCTTTTGATGCGCGCTTACCACTTTTCGGAGGTATCCTTCCAGAGTACGGTTAAATCTTTTTACCATCATCTGACTGTGAGCGGAGCGCCGTTGTTCTGGTTTTCTTTATTCCATATATCTCGCACATTTCCTGGAATATTGCAGACTCAAAATTTCTACCCTGGTCAGAGTGTAATTCTATTGGAACATCAAAGCTACAAACCCAGTTGTTTACAAATGCATCCGGTATTGTTCTTGCTTCTTGGTTTGGTACGGCATATACTTCTGGCCATTTCCTGAAGTAGTCAATAACCACAAGAACATAACGATTTCCGGCGGTGCTGATAGGGAAAGGACCTGCAACATCCATTGCTATACGCTCAAATGGGGCTTCCGAAATGTATTGCTGCAGCTGTCCGCGATTTCTTTTTACAGGACCTATGGCATTGTGTACAATTTGCTATCCATTCGGCTACAGTTTGCTGACATCCAACTCAATAAAAACTCTGCGAGGGTTTTCGTTACACCAAGGTGACCGCCACTAAGCCATTCTGGAACTCCCTCATTACATCTTTCATCTTGAATGCTGGCATGACTAGCAAATTAGAAACCGCTTTGCCGTCCGCACTTTCACATGTACGATATAAGCATCCATTTATTAGCTTTAGGCTATTCCACTGGGCCCAATAAGATTTTACAAGCGGGCTCTAAGCTGATATCTCGTTTCAGGTAGGTCTTTTTTGTCTTCTTGTTTAGTAGCTATAATTTTTGTTATTGTGGGAACATTCCTCTGAGCCTCTGACCAGTCCTCCTCAGTATTAATGTGCATTATCCGAACGTCAACAACGCATTCCTTTGCTTCGGCTTTGGCACAATGTCTGTACTCTAAGTTGCAGGGCCTACGTGTTAGGGCATCCGCATTGTTATGTTTTACAACCTTTCTGTGTTCTTTGCAGTTTCGTTGAAAATGGCCGACCTTACTGCAGTTATAGCACTTGGACGTCGGGTTATACTCTCTGTAACCAAAAAGTTTGCCCTCATTTCCAGCAATGATATCCACAATACGCCTTTGTACACCTGCGGCTTAGAAATCACTCTAGCAGTCCCTTGGGCCAGTGCAAACGATACCAATTGTTTCTGCAAATGTAGATTTTAGCGTTGCACACACTGCAAGTTTTACCTCAGGGTCACGGGTGCCGTTGGCAAATGCCTCTGTTTTGAAGTGATCCAGGAATAAGTGGCTTTCGATTGGATAGCCAAGCTGCACTAACCGCTCGATTTCCATTGCGAAATCCTGGCGCAGTGCCAAGGCGTTTTATTCTGGTAGAAACTTCTGGAACAACCCGTACTGGTCCCCTTTGGTACTGCAAATTATTAATTTTTGTTTTCAGGTCCTGCCATTTTTCGTCACCAGTAACTTCCAGCTCCGTATTTTTTTTCTCCAGTATAGAGAGCTTTTCGTCAAATTCAGTAACAATGCCATCCATTCTTTTATTTATGATTTCAGAAATTTCTTGAAGTTTCTCATTTGTAGCATTGCATGTTTCATGAACTTTGGCTTTAACTTCAGCTAGAAGCTTCTCATTGTTGGTTCTATAATTTTTTTGAACTTCGGCTAAAAATTGTTCATTGTTGGCTCTGGATGTTTCTTGAATTTCGGCTTTAACTTCAGCTAGAAGTTTCTCATTATTGGCTTTAGACGTTTCTTTAACCTCTTCCATTTTTCCCATCATAGCAGCCAACAATGTGTTCAATTCCAGGCTGCTTGTTGTTTCGCGAGTACTCTTCTATCAGCCGCTTCTGCAACTCAGCCTTATTACCTGTTGTCGGCAGGTCCCACTTACTCAATTCCTTTTTGAGTTGTTCCACTTTCAGTTCTTCAAACTTCATGGTCCTTATAATTAATTAATTCGGTTTTAATTAATTATCTTCTATTTTATTTTTGTAATTTCACTTCTGACACCAATTGTTACGTTACGACCTTTTTGATAACGTTTACTTGTTTGAGTTCTTTTAATTAGTCAAAAATAAAATAAAAACACAACGGAACTTGATTTTGAACTTAATGATCTTTTATTTCCTTTAATACCACTGTTTTATAATATATACGAAGTAATTTGCTTAGTTAACACTGTAAAAGCTTAGACAACTGAACTATGCACGATGTTCACCATGCGATAGCTTAGGCAAGCATTTCACTTGCTACGGTTCTCGAATGTAGTAGAAAAATCCTCACCATGGCAATAAGTTTGCATGTGTAAGCCTTTGTTGTTATTCAGCTATGTTATGAAAGCAGCGTGGAGTGTTGAGAAATGAATGAAAATATATTTCTCTTGCACTTTATATACAACTACATATTTTAGTACTTCTTTTATAATACCCTTTTATACTACTCTGCTAACTTGAGGTGTGAATTGCATTGTAATATTATTTTTAATCTGTTTAATAAATTCAACTCAATAGGTTATGGGCTACATGTTCGCGCGTGTTTAAGAGTAGATTTTTGTCGTGAAATTTATGTAAATCGTTTTTAATCGCAAGTTTTTTTTATATACGTAAAAAAAAATACATAGAAGATGGCAAACCTCCCAGCGGGATTCTCGTTAGAACGTTTACGAGGACGGGAGAACTTTGATGTCTGGAAGAGACAGTCAAAATCGTGTTTAGTTATCAAAGGTTGTTGGAAAGTTGTGGAAGCCGGCGTAGTTGGTGCTGGAGATGCGATTTTAAATGAACGTGCATTGGCAGAAATCACCCTTATGATTGATCTGAGTAATTATGGCCATATTGCTACAGCAACAACGGCAAAGGAAGCGTGGGACGCATTAATGAATGCATATGAGGATACAGGCCTTACAAGAAAGGTGGAGTTGCTCAAGCAACTAGTCAACATAAAACTACAGAAGTACAGCAGCGTTGAGGAGTACGTTAATGAGTTGGTGATCATTGCATTGAAAGTGAAAAATGCCGGTCTTAATATAGACGACGAATTAACAGCCTCTTTGATGCTGGCCGGGTTGTCCGACGATTTTAGGCCATTGGTTATGGCGGTGGAAAATTCAAAAGAAAAACTAACCGTTGATATGGTCAAAAGTCTTTTACTCCAAGACGCCAAATTTGATAAAAGTACTGAAAAAGAAGCCGCGTTATATTTGAAAAATTCTAATAAGAAAAAAACAATACAGTGTTATAACTGCAAAGAATTTGGGCATATTTCTAGAAATTGTCAAAATAAAAGCAAACACAACAACAAAGGTAACGGTAAAAACTTTAAAAAGAATACGAACAGAAAAGAAGCTTCATCAACACTTATTACGTATACATATGCAAGCAAGACCATGCAAGTATGTGATAATGCAGAAAACGAACGTAAGGAAGGGGAAAATATAAATTCTGATTATTGGTATGTAGACAGTGGCGCAAGCAACCATATGATAAATAGCAAAAAGCATTTGTATAACGAACATAATGTAGAGGATAAAAAAGTTGTTGTTGCAAATAAAAGTGAACTGAACGTAGATTGTGCAGGTGATGTTGATTTGACAATTTCAAATGGAAGAGAAAAGAAGAAGATAACAGTTAAAAACGTTGAATATGTACCAAATTTGTGTGCAAATCTTCTTTCAGTAAGACAAATGACAAAAAGTGTCAGAAAAGTAATTTTTGAAGGAGAAACTTGTAAAATTTTCGAAAATGAAAAAGTTGTTAGTTCTGCTACTGTTTTTAATGATCTGTACCGTTTAGATTGTGAAACACACATTAAAAAGGAAAATGTTTTTTTGGCTGGAGAAAATTTTGATTTATGGCATCGAAGAATGGGCCACATATGTAACAAAAATTTGCGTGAAGTAAAAGAAGCAAATTTTGGTATAAATTTTACAAAAGAAAATAATGAGACTTGCGTTACGTGTGTAAAAGGAAAGCAGACCAGAAGACCAAATAGAGAAGATGGTACAAGAGCTACCAAGTTATTAGAACTGGTGCATTCTGATGTCGTTGGACCATTGAATACAAATTCATTCTCTGGTGCTCGTTTTTTTGTAACGTTTGTTGACGATTTTTCTAGAAAAGTTTTTGTGTACCCAATAAAGAAAAAATCTGATGTCTTTAATACTTTTGTAGATTTTAAGCGTATGGTTGAAAACCAATGTTCCACCAAAATAAAAATTTTACGTACGGACAACGGAGGCGAGTATTTGAGTAAACAGTTTTGTACATTTTTGAAAGACAACGGTATCATACACCAAAAGACGTGTCCGTATACCCCCGAACAAAACGGTGTGGCGGAAAGAATAAACCGCACATTAATTGAACGTGTACGTTGTATGTTGATTGACAGTGGTCTGGACCACCGGTTCTGGGCAGAAGCTACAAACACTGCCAGCTTTTTAATCAACAGAGTACCTTGCCGTGGTAATAATCGCAGTCCTGAAGAAATATGGTCTGGTCGTCGTTCAAATTTAAAGTTTCTACGAGTTTTTGGTTGCCCTGCTCTAGTTCACATTCCGAAGGAGAAGCGTCGTAAATTAGATATAAAATCGATCGAGTGTATTATGATGGGATACAGTTCTGAAAGCAAGGCCTACAGGCTGTTTAATCCAAAAGACAGCAAAATAATAATCAGTCGTGATGTAGTGTTTTTGGAACGAGACAAGGTGAACGTAAAGATGAGTAAGTCATTTTATTATCCTGAATTGCTACAAAATGATAATGTCAATTCAGGGGAGAGTACTGGTGATGGTGAATTGATACCTATAGTTTTTGATACAACAGACGATGATTCAGGTGCAAGTGAATATGATGACTCAGTAGAATGGTCTTCGCCAATACCTCAACCCATTGAAGATGAGGATCCAGATTGGTCTCCGAATTCATATGAAGAACAGAACATTGTCGTTAATCCGAATATTCGTAGTTCTGAACGGATTGCCAATAGAACTCAACGTTCGCACAATTTTTGTGCAATGCAGTTTGTTTCCGATGATCCAAGTAGTGTAAAAGATGCAATGTCAACAAACAACGCAACCGAATGGCAAAATGCGATGAAAGAGGAAATCGACTCTTTGGTTGCTAACGATACGTGGGTGCTTACCGATCTACCGACAGGTGAGAAAGCTATAAAATCAAAGTGGGTGTTTAAAACCAAACGTGATGAAGAAGGTAATCCTATGAGGCATAAGGCCAGGTTGGTGGCGAAGGGTTTCTCACAACGTGAGGGCATTGATTACACCGAAACCTTTGCTCCTGTCGTCAGGTATGTTTCAATAAGATATTTATTGGCATTGGCCGTAAAAAATGATATGTTTATACACCAAATGGATGCGGTAAGTGCATATTTAAATGGTACATTAAAGGAGACTGTTTATATGCAGCAACCTGAAATGTTTAACGATGGCACGGAAAAAGTTTGCAAACTGCAAAAGTCCATTTACGGTCTGAAACAGTCTGGCCGTGTTTGGAATGAAACTATCAATCGTGAATTACTGAAAATGGGACTCATAAGGGGAAATGTTGATCAATGTATATATCATAAAGTTACTGATGATCATATGTTATTCGTGGCAATATACGTCGACGATGTTTTGATTTTCTCAAATAGCTTGAAGTCAATAGAATTACTTAAACAAAAACTTGCCAGTAAATTTAAAATGAAGGATATGGGAGAGGTGTCATCAGTCCTTGGTATGAAAATTACCCGGGGAAAGATTTTATTAAAATCGATCAGTCCCAGTACATATCAGATGTTTTGATTCGTTTTGGAATGAATGAATGTAATCCTACTACAACTCCCATAGACTGCAACCAAAAATTATCAACTGAAATGGCTCCCAAAGATGATCAAGGCAAGCAACAGATGGCAAAAATACCGTATATGCAGGCTATAGGGTGCTTGTTATTTGCTGCGCAAATTTCTCGTCGCGACATATGTTATGCTGTCAACCTGCTTAGTCGATTTAGTACAAATCCAGGTAAACCTCATTGGGAAGCTGTGAAGAGAATAATGCGATACTTAAAAGGCACAATTAATAAAAGCATTGTGTATCGAAAGCAGATAGATGATAATATAAAAGGTTACTGTGATGCTGATTGGGCCGGAAACATTGACGACCGCCAATCTACAACTGGGTATGTTTTTATTTACCAATCTGCTGCTATATCATGGGCCACTAGAAAGCAAAAGTCCGTGGCATTATCTTCGACGGAAGCCGAATTTATGTCCGTTACTGCTGCAATTCAAGAATCTGTGTGGTTGAAACGTTTAGAAGATGAACTTAATCCTGAAAGTAGCAAAAGCATGATTTTGTTTTGTGACAACAAGGGCGCTATACAAGTTGCCCTCAACAATAATTATTCTACAAGGACTAAGCATGTGGATATTAAAGCCAAGTTTATTCGCCAGAAAATTGATGATGAAGAGGTCGTTTTAAAATATGTATGCACAAATGAGATGATAGCAGATATTTTTACAAAAGCTGTTACCCCTCAGAAGCTGGAATATTTTAGAGGAAAATTTGGTCTCAACTGACTTTCTTTATTAATCAATTAATTGTTAAACAAATGAATTTTTTGAAATGTAAATTTGTTTATTAACTTTTTATTTTAATGTAAAAGGTGCACGAGAAATTCGGATCTTTGATTTTGGAAATTTATCATTCAGGGAGAGTGTTGAGAAATGAATGAAAAGTACATATATCCCTATGACAGTAGCAAACATAAAAAATGTGGGTGGCGAATCAACTAACCAATTTTATGTAAAGTTTTTCCTAATCCAATCGAGGGCGTTAGTCTTTGTTTAAACTTGCTATGAAGATTTTTGATACAAATTTCTTAAACTATCTAGTAGATTCTCGTTTCTGTTTCTAGAACTTTCTTCAATGTTCTGTTTCCGTTTGTTTGAATTGGAGTGCTCAAATTTGCATACACACGGTTGATTATACTGTGCTGAATAATTATATTTTTATTATTTATCTTTTACAAATTTTCCAAAATCTAAAAACACTACGAAGAAAATTTAATAACTTTTAGAAGTATTTTCAAAGTTGATAAGATACAAAAATTATTTAACAACAAAGTATTTTATAAACAAGTAATGCAATAAAATATATATACATGTATACATAAAATACATATAACTCTTAATCACTGCTGTATTTTTATGTCCGATAAATTTGAATCTACATTTAAATTTTGTAACAGTATTTAAGTTACAGACGGCATAAAGATGACAGTAGCAAATTTATAATGTGGATGGTGAATCAACTAACCAATTTTAAGTCAATTTTAACCGTATTCCAATCGAGAGCGTTAGTCTCTGTTTACAATTGATATGAAGATTTTCCATACAGATTTCTTGAAAAATCTTGCAGATTCTCTTGTATCTTGCCGATCCTCGTTGTCGCTTATACAACATTCTTGAATGTTCTACGTCCGTTATTTTAAATTTTAATTCTCCTTAAGTACACACGGTTGATTAAACTGTGTTAATCATCGCTGCATTTTTATGTTCGTTAAATTTGAATCTACATTTGAATTTTGTAACAATATGAATAATATCTTTGCTGAATAAATATTTAATTTCAGGATTTTGGTGGCGCTCGGGGAGGTTTTCCTATTGATATTTCGAATATCGCAATCGGGATTTTATTTCCATTGTAGTATGTGAAGAGAAAATATTTTCTCAGCGATAAATTTTCTCGACAAACAATTCTAGGCAGAAAATCTTAATAAGCGAATCTGCTATTCGGCAAACTTAGAAACTGAATACTTAATTAATATATATGTATATGCTGTAAGCTTTCATAATATACAATTTTCTAAAACTTTGGTCAATATTTTATTGTTTTTAGACCATGTTCTTTGAGTTTGAGTTCTTATTTCCTGAAGCAGTACACTACAGTGCATTCTATGATTGTTGCACTTAAATTTTATGCATAATAAAATGTCTAGTAGTTTATACATATACATACATATGTAGTGCAAACAACAAACTTATGAAAAATATTATGCGATATAACAAATGAAAAAAAAACAATAATAGCATTTATCAATTTAACACCAACTTTGATCGCCATAGTTAATGCCATTGTATCGGCACTCTATGTGGTCGATCTTAAGTGCACAATCAGGGTTTTCTCAAACTGCAATTGAGTCACTGTATCTGTGAATTGCTGCTGTAAATACGTGTGAGTGTAGATTAAAAGTTTCATATTCCTTATCAAAGCTTTGCCGTAAATTTCCATTTCTGTACATATTCATATTTGAGCAGTGTTACCAACTGATGAAAGACCAAAAGTATAGCGAGCTGTTTAAAAACGTCCAAAATTTATTATAGAAAGGGCAAAAGGTACCAAAGAGAATTTTGAAGCAGCTTTTAGTTCCAATTGATACTTAATATTTTGTCTAGCGTGCAATGTGGTAATTGCCTGATTGTACAGTGCAATTTATACCTCTTTTAAAAGAGCAACGCTGATTTCAATACTTCATGTACGACAAAAATAAAATGATAAAAACGATGCCTCTGCTTCGCACTTTAAACAATTTTTACTTATAATTTTTTAATGAGTTATATTTAAAAAAAACCGGTAATTGCTGCAGCGTTTTAATTTCAATACGATTTCTTTCTTTAGTTTTAATTATTTTTATTGTACTAAAAAGTCTTTCAACCTCAACGTTAATGAAGGTTAAAACTAATAGTGAATTACTAAATTGATCAATTCAAGAAATGGAATTTAAGAATGCGCTGCAATCTTAAATTATCGCACCTCCATCCAAAATTCAACTGTTCACTCAACATTTGCGCAGTTGTAACTTAAAAGCTCTAAGCAATGGATTTTAATCAAAGTAAATTTGTCTTCAGTGTACTTACGTTTGTTCATTGGATTAATTTTAGAAAATCTTTCAAAGTTATTGTACGGGTTCAGTAGAAGATGGAAATTTGAAGAGAATTTGACCTTTTTGAGGCAAAATTTAAAATAAAAAAAGCAACGAAGCTAAAACTTAAATTTCGAGGCTAAAAAACAAAAAAAGACTAAAATTAGCCACGAAAAGGTTAAACTGGCATCACTGGTATATATGTATGTACACATGGCAGATCAACCAGGGGTCAAATCACGGCATTCGATATCGAGAAAAATTTCCATACAAATTAAAAAAATTTTGTATGGGATTTTACTCGATATCGGATGCCGTGATTTGCCCCCAGGTAAAAGTAATTCTACAACAATACAAAATTTGTTGTAAAAATACCTGACTAGCTGTCAAAATATATACACAGCCGGGGAGGCATACATATCACACTTTCATTGCAATTTAGTCATATCTTAAGTATTCATCTCCAGAGGTGAGCTAACAAGGTATTTATATAAATTTTTTACACAAAATGAAGAGCGATACGACTCAAAAATCATCACGTCACAATAAAGGAGCGATATGTACTTTAGAAAGCATATGTGTGTACATGTTATAATTTCATGTAATTTTATATGCATATAAAATATTTTTTTGCTGTTTTTAGAAGCGTTTAGTTTGTTTTCCGATAAGAAATATTTTTGGTTATGCATTTTGTTCTGAAAAGAAGTTTTTTCTTCAATTGCAAGATGTTTCAAAAAAGATATGGCAATACTTGAATATAATTAATAAAACGCTGTTATACGAAATACAAGTACATTTAAGCTGAGAGCAGTTAATGTGCAAAATAATTTATCAACTGTCGTCGTCCTCATTGTGGACTGCCATGTTCTCATAGCTGCTGTTTGTTTGTTGTATAAAATGAAAAAAAGGCAAAAAATATCATATGAAGTTTTATATCGCAGTGGCAGCAAAACATCATAATAAGCACCCACTTTATTTCTACCGTCTAAAATTTAAAGATATTGTAAAAAAATATGTCGTAGTTAACAATAAAGAAACGCTTTTAGCACGTACCAAAAATTATGATATAGTATATATAATTAAATTGACACTCGATTTATATCACCTTTAAAAATTTTAATACTTGATAGTTGGTAATTGTAGGACTGGTACAAAACTTTTACAACTTCTAATTTCAAGAAAACCTTGGGAGTGTCGAATTGATAAAAGCTTCCGAATCGATTTATTTTAGAAGTGGTTCTAGTAAGTTTAGAATTATTAAATATTCGACATACGCATGTCCTTTTCGTTTTCGACTACATATTTCGGAAATCGTAATTTTACACCAAATCGTAAAAATCCGTTTAGAAATGAGTTCGATTCCCTCGTCTTAAAGTCATCGCTTAAACAAATCATAAAAACAATTACACATTTTATAAAAGTTTCGATTTGCACTTAATTTTCGATATTGAATAAAGACATGTGGAAAACTTTAGTTGTTATTTTTGAAGCCCTAATTTATTAAACACACAAAATTAAAATAATAAACGAAATGTTTACTTTTTTGTCAAAAATGTCCTTCTTATTGCACATATAATTCTTTTACGTAGGTACATCAATGCAATGCCATTTTTTCAAAATGCTTTTAAAAACAAAAATTACGAAAAAACAATAAATTTATGTTAAAAGACAAATTACAAACATTAGATGGATATTTAATTTTTCTCTTTTATTTGCACTTTAACTGTTAGTAACATACAAAATTTTGTATCGAAACGACATCATTACAGTCATAGGATATATGTTACCTAAAATATAACGAAACTCTTTGATGACAATTGTCATTAATGATTGTCTTGCTGATGATATTTGTAATAACATTGATGTCACAACTTGATGACAGGGCGTCATTAATCTGAAGATCAAATTTCAGTGACTGTAAGTAGATACTCCAAGACAAGAAACGATTTGCTGGTGTGTTAAAAATTCTTCAGACTTTCCATTGGTTACAGAAAAACATGGAGTACATTTTATTGAGCTTATGTGTTAAACTCCCTCTCTGCAATCAAGATAAATGCCTTTTGTTGAATACAGTCATTTTACAAATTTTTTGGGTATAATATTATAATTTCAACTTGCATCGTTTTCTAGGTACGCTTTTAAAAAATTAAAATATTAAAAAACTTACAGCACTTTGGAATGACATCATTTCATGACCTTAAAAATATTTTATTTTGATATCTTAAATATCCAATAGAAGCATAGTTCTTCACAAGGCTTTTTTGGTTGGTGTATTAAAGTGTTTATGAGAACGGAAAATTTTGTTTAATGCAATCATTTTTGTACAAAACAGCAAAAGTTAGTGGTTGCAATCCAAAATGATAATTATTTGCCTGAAGTTCGTAACATTTTTTTATATTTTTATATTTTATATTCCAGAGGAACAAGGGAAAAATTAACATTAATTAATTTTCAACTTACACGACAGAACAGAAATTAGAAGGACAAAAGTCAATTTACAACCCGCTGTCTTAGGATTCATTTCAAACTTTTTTTTGTCTTAAATTCTATTCGACTAGATGATGGACCATGTACAGACCTACTTTAGATACATAGATAAGTTTACACATTTACAAATTTTTTTAGTGTAAATGCAATCAGACACTAATACGAGCAAACACTTTCATGCAGCTACATTCAAAATAAACACGTTATTGTCAATATAATTTTGGTTGGCGATTACCATGAAGGAACAAACCAGAGAACGTTGACGGACAAAGGGAAGTAAGTAAATTTTATTATTGGTACTTTAAAGAAATACGATAAAAAATAAAACAGTGGCACGTTAAACCCCCATGTGTTGCATTGTTGCAATTTATTGTATCGATCAGAGCACATGCTGTGTGCCACAATGATGTTTGCGTTTTGAATATGAAGACAATGTTTGAGATAATTTTATTATTTATTATTATGATTATTTTTATTTTCATGCCCTACACCATATGAACTATATATAATACAAGATAAATTTAGTGAAATGTGAACATACAAGCAGATATTTTTTATCGCAGAAAAATTAAACAATTCATTTGGTCTATTAACTTAACAGCAAAAGACAGTGAATTTCAAATTTTTATACATTACAGAAATTTTTTTAAATAAAAATAATAATAGTTTAGTAAAGTGAAAAATAAACAAAATATATTCTTCAATACAAATTATTTTACAAACTATGTTCAAAATTTCATGCGAAATGCTTTTTGAATTCTGTACGACAAAAATTATCATGAAATTTTTGTGAAATAATAACGCTTTAGTTGTATTCTGGGGCTGATTCTGGCGTTCTTATAAAAGCGAATGATCGAGTTTTTCAACATTGGAGATACCTTCAGAATTATTTGTTTTCGGGGTTTCGGGCGGGTACCGCCTAAGCTCTGTTCGCGCTTAGTGGAGAACTGGACTATATATTAAAATATTCAAAATTTTAAACCTTACATTGACCACCACAAATTGCCCTTTTAAAACAAGTACGTTTTATGGCAAATAATACAGAAGGAATATAATGCTTAACTTTTTAATAAAGTTTCAAAGTTCGCTAGAAACATAAAATAACACAAAAAAAATATTGTCATATTTTGTCCAAAATCCACTTTATATTTTTAATCAAACATATTTTTTTGTTACATATTTTGTTTAAACCTTTACATTTTATTCAGTATTGAATAAAAATTATTTATCGAACGGTGGGTACCCTTTACCTTCAAATCTAACTCATTATAAACTAAAGCATCCCATACACGTTTCAATCCAATTGGCAACTGAGTCGGTTGTTGTCCGAATTAAGGCGTGTATGGGTCGTCAATTGATTAGTTTGGCAGTTGTTGGGTTGGTTGAAGAAAAATCAAAAGATTGTGATTTTTTAAGTTGGCTAGTAAGTCTTCCAATTCGATTGTGCTGTGTGTATTCGAGTATCTTGATCAGCTGTCAAAATTTATGTTTGTAGTTTTCTTTTGGAAAGAAAAAGTTAAGTATTTCTTTTATTTCATTGAATTTTAAATAAAAGATATATAATGGTGGCAAACATGGATGCTTGGAGAGAAATTTTCCAAAAAAAAATCCAGCACTTTGGAAAATATAAAAATTTCGTCGCTTTTCTTTTTTTTCATCGTCAATAGAAGTTTTTAGTTTTTAAATTTTTAAAAACATATAAATTTGACAATTAAATGAAAATCTTTCAATTCAGAGTATGAAGTGTGGTCAAGAATCAATTCAATTGAAAGACTAAATGGCAATTGAATTGAAATGTGTTTGGGGTGCTTAAAAAATTAAGACCACAAACATGAAAAAGAAAAAGAAAAAAAATAATTCAAATATGTATGTATGTATATTATAAACTTCTTTTAATTTTTTACCAAATCTAAAAACGCATTAAAATGTCAAAAGCAGATGTCATTTACAAAAGTTACAAGCCTCACACTGGGTTTTCACGTAGCAATATCCATTGCGGCAATCGTCAAATTTGATTGCGTTCATGATTTTTCCTATGTGTGGACTGCGATTGCCATAAGTGGCAATCCATTGCACAATGATTGCTCAAGTAATTGCTTCAGCAATTATTGCCTACCAATCTGCAATCTGCAAACCAATCCAAGAAAACTAAAAACTGCATATTTATAAAAAAACACCTAATGGAGTGGAAACCCGAAGAAATATTTAAAATAATAAAATTTTATCAAAAAGATGGGAATTCTTTTTGTATATAAAATTATAGCATATTTATAGAACCTCTCACTATGAAAATTTAGAATTTGTGACGAAGCAATTTTACGTGTTCTGCACCTAAAAGCAATCAGCAATCGAACTATCAAAACTCTGCTGACGTGTTTGCTTGTTCTCAGCAATGAAATTGCTACGTGAAGACCCAGTGTCAGAAGTTTTTTGAATCTGATGTCGTCAATTTTGTCGCACTGTATCTTGGTTCATACATGAGCTAAGAAACCACCAAGGGAATCTTTATAAAAATGGAGTCCATTTTGAAAGTTGTTCCAAGTTTCAATCAAATCCAATGTGCAGCTTAGAAATTTTAGTTTAAAAGCCACTTCTTATGCGAAAGTCTCCACCGTGCACCGCTGCAGAACAGCACAACATGTTTTTGAAATTATCTACCACAAGTGAGTACTTATATACATAAGCTTACGTTGCACAGTGGCGGAAAATTAAAAGAGTGGTAGTAAATCCGTAACTTCTAAACTAAGGATCCGATTTGGATAAATTAAATCGGTAAGCATAGAAGAAGTCATAAACTTTTTGAAAATTGTATTTGGAAGCACAGGGTGGCGTCAAAGTTGACAAACCCGTCTGTCAAAAATGTCTAAGGATTTGTAAATTCTATAAAACATACATTGAAAGACAAACATGAAACATTGTATATTATTGTAGCTCTAATATTTTTAAACTCAAAGTTTAGAAAGCCCAATCTATACAACAAAATATACGAAATTTTTTTTTTCGCTATCTCAATAGCTTTAGCAGTGTCAAATTCCTAAATTTTAAAAATATTGAAAAAATTTTAATATCTTACGCAAAAAGTATAGTTTATTTTCTTATTGTTTCTGGGAAATTTATTAAATAGTGCAAAAATTTCATAGCGTCTTAAAACTGACTAAACAGCAATTTTTATGACTTTTTATATAAGCACCCTACATCTAGCAATGCCGAATATTATTATTTTTTTACAAAAATAAGTTAGTACAAAAAAAAATTAAACGCTTTTTGTGACCTGCAGAAAAGTTTTTCGCAAAAAACTACAAATTTTGGCATGAAATTTGTTTCTTATTGAAAAAAGGAATGTCCTGAATAGTTATTTAAGAATATTTTGATTGGTTTAATTTATAAACACATTTTTTCTTAAAATGTCAAAAAGAAATTTGCCATAGTACCAATAAGGCCCAAGATATTAAAAGTCCAGATTTAGCTACAAAAGTTATTTTACTGCGTTTTATAACTGCCCTGTGTGACAAAAGAGCAGTATGACTTTTCCTATGTATAGCTATTCGATTTATCCAAATATGCACCAACATGAAAAACTAATTGTTGGTGATGATCAAATTACATCCAGCTCAGCTACAAGCGAAGGAGTTTTTCAACGCCAGAAAGATTACTTGAAGAGATGTGAAACAGATTTCTCGGGAAAAATGTTGACAAAATTTTATTTCTGCATAAATCTATTTATCTATTATTTATTAACGCTAAAGTACAAGATCCTACTTAATCTAAATATTTTACACAGATTGCTTATGAGCTAGAAAATCAATGAATTTAATGAAAATATTTTATATCAACATAATTTTAAATTTCACTTCAAAACCTTAAAATAAAAGATCATTTCATCATTTATTTTCTTTAAGAATTTTTTATTGTATTCAATTGTCAAATTTAATTTTAATTACAAAATTTGAAATCGCATGATACATACGAGTATGTACATACATATGGGTAAATCCTGAGTGGTCTTTCAACATATCCATGGTGTTTAGTGGGATAAAAGTGTACTTTCGAATGGCAAGTATTCGTTGCGAAATAATTGATCACAAAGTTTTGTGACGCATGCTTCAAGAAACGAAAGTAACTTGGAAAGTTTTGTTTTCGTAATTTTTAGCGAATTTTGCATAATAAAGCTCACAAAATCTAGTCCCTAAAAGAAAGATGAATATAAAAGAATTCTAAAATATGTAACTTCTTTGCAGCCAACATTTTTTTTCGTTTTTATTAAAAAGCGTAAACCCGTTGTGACGCACGCTACGTGACGCACGCTACATTTTCTCCATTCTATTTTCTACTCTGAAATTTCATGCCTAATCTCAATGTTTCCAAAATAGTAGAGACAAATTTTTTTTACTAAAACTGAAGTGAATTCAATGTTTAAAAATATGGCTTTCGATCGGGCCATCTTCATTAACACTAAAGTAATGATATGAATACCTAAAAATTTTTAATTTTTGGTATGACATCAGAAGATCTGAGGTAGGTTGGGATTTGGTAATAATTTGTGTTTTAATGATCATTGAAACGCATTTGTTTCATTTATAAAATTCTATATCTAGTCTAAAATTCCTTAAAAAAGATAAAAATAAGTTGGAAAGATTTAAAAAAATTTTGGTTGGTGGACAGTTTCTGAGACTTGCTCATATGTATATCAAAATTAAAAAATTTTATTTCAACTAACAAGTTGTTTCAGAAACATATATTTCTCAGTTAAACAATATTTTCCTCTTTTATTGCAGAATTCTCTAATTGTATGTATATTAAAATTTTCTATTTTGTGAATGTATATAGGTTGTGTTTTTTTCTTTAGCGGGAATTTTCAGATGAAGGTCTGACTATGCTTATGAATGCATTTCCAAAACCAAAGTTTAATACAGTCAAATTGCTAGGAATGCATCTTGACAAAATAATGAGATGGAAAGATCACATTACACCGAAAAGGCAACATTCATATAAAAACCAGAATATATATACTTTATGGGGTCTTAAATGAATAATGAAGAAATTACATATAGAATGACAAACCTGTATATCCTCTTTTTTGGTGAAGAACAAATTCAAAATACACATTAGATTTATCCAACATAAAATATTTTGATGTTGTCATTTATTAATTTTTTAAACCATCAATAAAACCTATGTGAAGTATTTCTCTCTTATCAAGTATATTTATGCCACCCGTAGACGACGTGTTCTTTACGTCTGACTTGTCACCTTTGAGACTCATATGCATGTCTCTCAAATTTTTTGTTTTATTAAAGATTTATCATATTAACTTACAAACGTTTATATAGAATTTTTTGTTAAAATTGGTTTTTTTGTGAAATGTATTTGAAAATTAACAAAATTGCAATGTAGATTTCTGGTAATACTTATTATCACAATAAAAACAGCTGCTGTCAGAAGGTTTGTGTGATCAAAATAGAACACGCTCTTATTGAAATGTTGTCAGGTGCCGTTGCACATGAGTTTGACAGAAGCAATGTTTACGTATTCTACAGTGTGAAATTTGACAAGTCAGATGTAAAAAACATGTCGTCTACGAGTGGCTTTATTATTGTAAAATAAAAAATCAAGCAATTTTTAATTACTATTTTTGGGAGATTTTTCTTGTGTATCTATTACTAATTTGCTTCCACAGCAAATCTTTTGATTTACGGAACACCTAATTAAAAATTATACGGCTTCGAGAAAACACTCGATTTAAAATCAGCAGAGCAGGGCGGGCTATTTAAATAAAAATTCATTGAATATACATAAATACTTCATATTACGTATAGCTTCGCATTACTATCTTGCTATTCCAGGTCTATGAATCCTGACGTAATGCGTGGATGGTATTAAGTTATCTATTCTTACGAAAAACCCACAAATACAAAATGATTATTGCTTGCAATTAATTATATACATATGTGTAATTGTATGACAACAACATTCACTTGATCGGTAAACATTTCCAGCATGCAGAATATTTATGGTTTGATATTATTAAATTTTCAGCATTACTGATTGCAAATAATAACTGTTATAAAAGTATTTATTCGTTTATTCATTTAGTAAACATTAAAATGTAAAAGAAATATTTTTAGCAACTTAAAAATAAAAAGTACATATAATTCGTAACGGCATCTTAATTTTTAAATAGATTCAAACAACTTTGTGTACGGTATGGTGCTGGGAGAGAAATGACACATTTGTCAGTGGCTACTTAGCCCAAGTGGCCTTATGTGTCGCTATCAAAAGAATTGCCAACGAGAGTCATAAATTTAATTTTGCTGATTGGACGATTAATGTAACAACAAACTATTCATAATCTTCTTGACTGCTTTTTCCATGTTGTTGACTGGAGGACACCAGAATTTTTTTTAAATACATTTAATGCCAATGAATGCACACTTACATAAGTCACTGGCGTAGTTAGATCATTGCGCTAGGGAGACTACAGCCGGAATAAGTTTTAAGTACGTAAATTAAAAATGTTTTCCAGGCTTTTCACAAAAAAAAAATATATATATGTATATGTATATACCATTATCACGGCAAGTTTTCAACGGCCCAAAGGTTTTTTAAAAAAGGCTCGCAAAATGCCACCAAATAGCAATACATACATATTTTACAAAAAATTTCATTGCACAGTAAAATCATGTACATTTTCACACTGTCAAAAATATATAATCAATTCTATTGTAAAATGAAACGGTAGAATAGAAAAGGCATATGCGACATCACTAGATGTTACTGGACAAAATATGAATGCATTTGATTCCGGCCCAAATGAATTGGCTTATGGGTAGAAATTCAATACTGAGCCTAGACTGTAAACTTCTACTATACAACGCGATCCTGAAACCAATATGGTGCTATGGAATCCAGCTATGGGGCACTGCCTCAGCATCGAATGTAGAAAAAATTCAGAGGCGACAAAATAAAATTCTACGTACAATAACTGCAGCCCCCTGGTATGTCAGAAACCATAGAATTCATAAAGATCTAGACGTTCCGTTGGTAAAGACAGTATTTTCGAAACACGCGAAAAAATACATTAAAAAACTTGAGTTGCACCCAAACCCACTTGCGCGCAATATTCTAGAGTATAGAGGCCACACCCGGCTTAGGAGGAGGGACACTCTTTCTATCAGCCGTACACGAGAGATGTAAAACAACAAAAATCAACCGTTGTAACTAAAAATTATGTTTAGCATTGGCTAAACTTATATTTATTATTTTTTTTAGATTTAAGATTTGAAAAACTTATTGATGTTTCAATCTATTATTGAAGATTCAATAAATAATATACATAAAAAAAAAAAAAAATTTGATTCCGACGGATATAAAGTTTCAATATAAAACAACAAAAAGTGAATTCATTTTAGTGAGGCTGACGATGAGTTTAAGACTTAAACTTTAAGTTGACATCGTGATGTACAAATTTGAGAGTAAAGATGATAAAGAGGAAATAGAAACATGAACTCACGAGACGACAAGCTTCTTCGCTTAAATACAATGTTCACCGATATGATGGAAAAAATGAAACGACTGAGCTGCAGAAACAATCACGACGACGAATGGAATTACGACGTAGAACTAAAAGAGTGAATCCCTGCAGGATTTTAGGATTTCGCAACACATGTTAAGCGTTTGGCGCAGCTAAATTACTTAGGCGAAAGCCACCTTTTGTTGAATCCTGAAGTGAAGTATGCAGTATGTGCGCCACTGCATACAAATTTTATAGAAACGGTATCATACGCGCTGACACAAGATACTCCAAAATCATCTCTAAGCCACAAGCTTGTGTGGCGCGAAGTGTGGTAGTCATTATAAAGTCAGAAGGTATTTTGGTTAATTTGAAGCAAAACAAAAAACGGATCAGAAGTTAAAACTGCAGAAAAAGAGACTATATATCGAACGTTTCTGCAAGGCGTCTAGGAGAAATAAAATATGTATATATTTTGCCACAAAAACAAGCGAGTGACCACGAAACATCTGAAAGCTATAATCGTCAACAAGGCAATCAACTACAACAGCATCATTGCAAGCGGGAGCATATTTTCTATGGAGACCGTGAATGGCAAGAAATGGAAAAACGGTATAGAGAACCAAAAGAGCGCCTCGAACAGCCCAATACAGCGTCCAGAATTTATATGCCAAAAAGTGAAAATTTCTGAATGATGGCTCTATAAAAGGTATGCTCAAAAGTAGTTGCTACAAATGTGAAGCAGACAGTAGTCTAGTTTCAGGACGTTGCGGTACACACCCTCCACCAAGATTTGGTGCTCCACTACACGTACACACTGTGATTCATCTTCAACCAATCATAATACACGTGATTATAGCTCGGAAATAAATTTAACTTCAGTTAATAATGCAGAGCGGTATCATGATAATTTCCAAAAAAAATTAAATAACGAGTTCCGAATTCATATGTATTTAGTTGTTAATAATCATATTATTGAGGTTCGACTACAATCAGACCTCTGCAGATAATGGAAATGTTTTGAGGAAAGCTAGTTTCTTGTTAGAGTTGCTCGATCTAAAAAATCTTTACCGAGCATTTTAAAAACGTTTGATCCATCCTACGGTAACTTTTTAAAACAAAGCTTTTTCAAGACTTGTCGAGTAATGGTGGTCGTAGTTGGTACAGTTTGTTGTAAAGTTTATGCATTAGCACGTTTGTTTCTTATGTATTTGATGATGTTTCGCTTTCATTGTTTTGCCTTTGATTTCTTGTGTCCCCTTTTGAATGAAAACAAAATTTTAGAAATTGTTTTTGATTTAAATGTAACTTCACAAATGAACGATATAAGAGTGGTATATTCGAATGGATTGACGAAAGAAGTCACAATCACAAAAAATCACGCTCACGAAATACGAAAAAAAATAAAAAAAAATTAAGAATTAAAATGAAAAACATTACATTAAAGCAAAAAAAATCGTCACTCACCGTCACCAGACGCGCCCTCACGTGATGGAAACAAAAAATTAATAAAAAAATAAAAAATAGCATATTATAGTTCAGGATTTGAAACTATACGCTAGCCGGTGGCACGGTTTCGAATCCTGAACTACAATACATAATAAATTTTTTTTAATTGTTGATATATTTTAGTTATTTTTATTTCTTTTACTTTTTATTTGAAAAAGTTTGTTCCACAATTTATTTAAAAAACCACGGCACAATTTCATTTGTAATATTTTTTTTTTGCATTTTTTTCCAATTTTATGAACTATAAAAGGTTTATTTTTAAAAAATACCCAATATGTTATCAGATGGGATTTTGTACAGTGATAAAATAATTATATAATGAATTCAGTAAGTTGTCGACGTTTTTATTTGATATAATATAATAATAATACCAAAAATTAAAATAACTTCACGGTGTAAGAAAAAATATTAAATTATAAAATATAACAACATATTTTAATTCATTATTTTAATTTTATTTTTTCTTTGAAAGTCGAATCATGTACGTATGTATGTAAACTAGTGGTACTCTTATAGTTGTGTTTTAAAAAATTTTGATCTAAAAAATATGATTTCTGTAATTTATATTCCGCCTGTTGAGAAAACAGATGAATTTATTTAAAAACATTTTTTATTTAAACCTTCTTTTGCGTTTGCAAAATTTTATTATGTAAGACAGACAACTAAATATGAAAAATTACGATAAAATCGCAAACAGAAAGCTTTTTGCTCTCAAATCCAACCCATAATTCGGCTTATTTTCGTAATATTTAACCATTAATCCGAGTCCAATTCCGTAGTGCGTGCTATCGACATGCGATATTCCGCAAAACTAGATTTTTAGGTGTGTTTAATGAATGTAAGACCACTTTATTTTATATGAATATGAAGAAATCAATTTTTTATCTCCTAAGATCTTAACTTATCATTTTGTATATGCTGAATTGAAGAGAATACGAAAATATGCAAGCAAATACAAATATGTATGCAAATACCATTTTTAGACACGGTACAGCTAGCGACCTATTATCACTACGCCCTACAAATGTTTTGGAAATTTTTCCCAAACATTCTGATCTAAAATTCTAAAGTTCATATGTATGTATACGATAGGAACTGATTGCTTGAAAAATATTTTATGAATTGCGAACTATTCTTAGAATACATTTTAATTAAGCCCACATTAAATTATTCAATTGGATAATGCAATCTAGAAGCTAAATATAAATTTGTGGAAAGGAGGTATTTGCAATACTTTTATTCAAAATACAACTGCATTTTAAATTTTTATTCCAAATACAAAATAGTTTTTAATAAAAGTTTAATTTTCACAATGGAAATGATATTTTGTAAGTTTTTTTACTCCATAATTTTGCTGTTTTTTAATCAATATTGAATCATACAATTTTTCTGATGTTCGTATATTTTTAAGAATTTTCGCCGTGTTAGAAATTGTTTCAAGATTTTTGGCAATCGGCACAATTATATGATTTTTTTTAAATAAATTTTGGGAAAAATTTCCAATATTGCAGTTGCAATTTTCAGAATATGCGCTATTTCCGCTGGGTTTTCAAGTTTTTAGTTTCTTTGCTAATAAATTTGTTTTCATTTTATAGAAAAGGCAATTAATCGAAGTGCTTTTGAAGATATTAACTCACAGTTGTTATAGAATGAAGGAAACATTTCTTATGGGAATTTATATTGAAAGCAACAGTAAAGTACCAAGTTTTGAATATAAAATCCAAAAATTAGAAAAAAGCAAAGTAAATATGTATACTGAAAGATTCAATTAGAAAATATTTGGGAACTGGTATTAAATTCTAGCAGGGAAGATATTTTTCTGCTTTGTTATGTGTAACTAAGTATCCAAACATTTTAATTGTCAAGAGATTTTTTATCACATTGTACAAATACAATAATAACACCGGGTTCTGAAATATTGCAAGTACGATCTGCACCTGAATATAGAAAGTAATTAAAGTTATTGTTCTGTGCACACAAGTATAAAACAGGATATAAGCATCAATTTTGCCTTTCTTTTAAAACCACAAACCAAAATTCAATTTCATTGATTTTGTATATTTAAATAGTATCTTGACGACCCATCGATTTGTGTTGACAAAAGTCAAAGTCGAAATGACAAACAGCACTAACAATTTTCTTTTGTTTTTATGATGTTTGTTTGCGGTTGAAAAATTATCTACTGCACTAATTTAAATTTTTGGGATAAGTAATTTATATGCACCGTGAATAAACATAAATAATATAAATAATATAAAAAATAATAATGGTTATTTATATACGAAAAGAAATTATTAGCGATAAAACTGTAATATGCATGCATAATATTATACGAATAAACGTACAAAAATAAGTTTAAAGAAAAAAACAAAGAAAAAACAAGTAAGAGAGATATATTCGGCTGTGCCGAATCTTATATACCCTTCACCATAGTATGGAGTGACGAAAGAAGTCACAATCACGAAAATTCGCGCCCACGAAATACGAAAAAAAAATTAAAAAAAATTATTTAAATGGAAAAAATTACATTAAAGCAAAAAAAATTGCCACTTACCGTCTCACGGACGCACCCCCACGTGATGGAAACAAAAAATTAATCACGATCACGCATTATTGGTTCTAATCTCTATTTCATGGTATAGGCTGATTTCATAAACACAGCTTCCAAAGCAACACTGAAAGCATGAGTTAACAAGGCATTCTCGTGTTGCTTTGCAAACTGCGTTTAAGAAGTCAGCCATAAATTATGAATTTCGTAACAAATTTGTTACAATTTCTTGCCTAGAGTTCATTATAAAAATATTAACATCCCCTTATTAGCACTTATATATTTTTTCACACATCCAAGAAGTGTTTCAACGTCTTTATCAATAAGCCAGTGAGTGAGTCTTCGACTAAACAAAGAAATGATTTGAAACGTAAGAACAGGTTTAATAATGAAGAAATTCTCCTAAATTAGATTAAAAAATATCGACACCTATTGCATAAATCTGCTAGTCTAATGATTAAAATGTTCCAATATTATCTTCACATTGAAAATAATTTAGAGCTATCAAAAATTCTTAAAAAAACGAACTTTTTCAAACAAAAAGTAAAAGTAATAAAAATAACTAAAATGTATCAAAATTATGGACCGATTTCAATTATTTTGGTAGAAACTTTCCTAGAACTCTACAGAAGAAATCTGTTTTATAAAATTGACCGTAGAACAGCTGGGGCCATAAAAAAACACCAGAATAGAACGCATAACAAAAAAGTCTTTTAGGTATATCTCGTTAATTATTTTACCGAATTTTCTCATTTTTATACTTAAAAATTCTGAGGCAAATTTCAACAGAATGATCTAAAATCCCTAAAGGTCCCTATATTGTATGAGGCCCTATTTTTTTATATTATATATTAGCAGACTTACATCGCTCATTCAACTTCTCTATCTAGAAGGATCCAGAATATATACACTTTATGGGGTGTTAAATGAATAATGAAGAAATATGGAATGACAAACTTATATATTCCCTTTCCAAATTTTTTGGTGAAGGGATAATAACAGAAACTTATTATTATGGTGAAGATCTATACTTTCTCAAATTACATTTAAAACAAAAACAAAATTTTGTTGTAAATGTTATTTTACAAAAGAAAAAAAATAGTTCCACATTGTGGGCCAGGCAGTTAATTGTGTTGTCAAAGAAATAATTAGAATTTTACAGAAATAAAGCTGTCTGTGTTTTTTTTATTAATTTTGAGCAATCAAAAGACCCTGAATAAACGAACATTTAAGAAAATATCTAAGCCTGACAATTTAAGAATATGAAAATCATATTTTTTTTTAACAAACTACTAAAAATAAATTTAAATCTAATACATTTTTTAATCAAATCAACTTTTTTTTAAATTGAATATTGTTTTTACTTTTTCCGATTTACGGTTTTTCCATGTTTTTAAGTTGTCAATACTGCTTGATATGTGCGCCACTTTTTCTGATTTTACATTTGTTTGCCTTTAGCGCACAACGCCTGCACTGCTGCGAAAACTGATCGGTGGACCTATTCAAGTAAAAATGGCAGTGATTTATCTTTCGAATAAAGCCAAATTCATGTTAATTAACACTATCTATCTGTCTTTTATTTAAATTTGCCTATAAAATAGATTTGACATTTTACAGAAATTGTTGCAGTAGGTAGTTCGTGTCGAATAATTTCCCTTTTTGTAATACTGAAATGCATACATTTCATAAATAAATACGACAGCCATTATTGAGCCATTATTGCAGTGGAACCAATATCAATGTGAAGAAGTTTTTCAAACAAAAGAAACAGATTGCACGACAAAACAATGCATTGTATTATTTAACAGAGAAGTGTTTTCGTGAAGTATTGCTTTCCCTTGTGAATGAATAATTTAGTAGTGTTGCTTTGCAAAACACGTTCACGATGGCAGACGTCGAAAATCTATACTTCATAAAAATATTACTTTGATTTCTAGAGAATTTTTTTCACGTTATTCTTTTCGATTTTGAAAATTAAAATAAAAAATTGGGTTATATTAGTTTTGCCATTGATGTTAGATCGTCGTCCAGAAGTTATCTTCATGTATATTACAAAATAAATAAAAAGTGAGATAAGACCGCTTTTCCTAAAAACTCAAGACTTGACGAGTCAAACCTGAAGTGTGTGAACCGGGTCTGCGATCCTGAAATTGTGTTCCAGAAGTAGTGCATTTTCGGATCAGTTAATAATTTTTTTTCTATATAATTTTGAAACTTTAAACACAATTTCCCAAAAGAAACATTTTTTGGAGGTAAATGAAGACAAGGTATTATAAATTAAAATACTTTGTTCATCTTTTAATCCTCACTGCATTCGGACACCATCAGTAATAAAATTGTAACAGGAAATTGTATGATTTTGTTATTGTTTGTAATTGAATGCAAGAGTGGTCTTGGAATAACATTCATATTAGGGTGGATCGATTTATATCAATGGCAAAAAATAAAAATATCGTTAGGGAGCAAATGGTTCTACGAAGAGTTCTAAGCAAATTCGCGGTATAAACAATTAAGACCCAACTGTAATGTGGATATGTTGGCTTAGCCAGCATAAGCAACTGGGCGAATACATATATTACGTATATTACAAACTGTAATGTAATGTCATTTGTTTAAGAAAAGTACGAATCTGACCGCATGTTCCGTTCGGAATCAGATGTTTTTAGGATTTTTGTCTTTATGTATGTAAATTCAAAATACGTATATATAAGAAAATTGAATGCGCGAACGAGAATAGGTTATTACTCAATTTAGTAGAAAATTTTGTTTTAATTTTTTATTACAAATCACCATAATCACAAAATTTTAATGTTTATATATGTATTATGTTATGAAATAGAGATGGGCATCGTGCGTGAATCATGCATGATCGTGAGCAGTTTTTTGTTTCAATCACGTGAGCGTGCATGAGTAGATTTTTTGCGTGATTTTTTCGATTTTGGAATTTTTTTCATATTTTTAATAGGTACGTGGTTTTCAATTTTGTCATGAAGGCATAAAATATTATGCCGGTATTTAATAATGTACTGATGTAAATGAACGAGTCAAAGTAGCAGTTTAAGTCCGAGTTTCGACTGGCGAACACTTGGAAGAAAAACATCTGCAATTCTTTTTCGTTCAGACAGACGAACAAGATGTACAAATTTTAAGTTTTTGGAAAAAAGCTAGAGATCTTACAATTCAGCATAAATTTGTTAAGCAAATACTGTGTGTACCATCCAGCTCAGCTACAAGCGAAGGAGCAGAAAGTAGAAAAAGTTCTTTCACAAATTGTTGATGTTGGTGGTAGGGTTAAAATAGCCTTAAAAGGCATATCAACTTAAAAAGTTATGAGATGTAAATACATTTTTTTATCTAAAGTAGTTAAAAAATTTATTCAAATGATCGATTATTCGAATAATTTTTTATTTTAAATTGAATATAAATTAAAAAATTTTTCGAATTATTCGAATAATTTTTATTCGAACGGAAACATTGGTTTACGTGGCTGCCCACTACACGTAGGCATTCAAGTAGAATCTATATGATTCCTTTTTGGAAACATAGTAAATAGACTTTAAGTTCATATAAGTATATTATGGCCATCTAAAGTCTTTCTTAATTTACAGGCCTTTCGTTTAATATTGACAGTAGCTTGAACTACCTTAAGTAAATTATATTTGGGCCTTTAGTCTAAAATTGAGGAAACTTCGAAATATATTGTAAGTAGTGAATCAATAAAACATTTGTGTAAAATTTGAGCTGAGCATATATACATAGAGTTGTAGGATAATAATAACGATAACAACAATGCGATATATGTATTATTTGTAATCGAAAATTTGTGTTATCTAAAATAATGTTTAATAAAATTCACATTAAAACTCATGAAGCGCTACTTACAACATATCGACCCCTAATCGCGAAATTATTGCTACTGTTATATGATTTTTGAAATTGACTTTTTAATATAGACTCCAACACGACATCTGGTTAAATAATAAGTAAGAATAAGTTTTATAAATAAATGTATTTCGCAGATCATTAATGCACAAAAGATTACCAAATCCTGCCCTTCCTCAGATCTTCTAATTTCATATCAGAAATTAACACTTTTAAGGTATTCATATCATTACTTTAGTATTAGTGAAGATGATCCGATCGAAAGCCATATTTTTATACATTTCATTCATTTTAGTTAAAAAACTTTGTGTTTACTATTTTCGAAACATTGAAATTGGGTATGAAATTTCAGAATAGAAATATAACAGAAAAACACGACAAAATTTTTTAGCTGCAAATAAGTTATTTTAGAATTCTCTTTATTTCTTTTAGGAACTAGATTTTGTCTACTTTATTATGCAAAATTCGCAAAAAATTACGAAAACACAATTTAACTTCCAAAGTTACTTCCATTTTTTGTATAGTGCATCACAAAACTTTGTGATCAATTATTTCGCGACAAATATCTGCTAAAAATTACAGTTACATCCTACTAAACACCATGCATAAGTTAAAGGTAGCTCTTTTGAAAGACCAAACAATTTTTATATTTTAATGTAAAAACGCATACGAATGTAGCGTTCATATGTATCATGCGATTTCAAACTTTGTGGTTGAAATTAAATTTGAAAATTGAATCCAATTGAAAATTTTTAAAGAAAATATAAATTTTCTTTGATTTTAAAGTTTTGAAGTGAAATTTAAAATTATGCACATATTTAAAATATTTTGATTAAAATCATAAATTTTATTGCTCATAAGCAATCTGTGTAAAATATTAAGATTAAGTAGGAACTTGTACTTTACCGTTAATATATAATAGATAAATAGATAAATAAATTTACGCAGAAATAAAATTTTGTCAACATTTTTCCCGTGAAGTGTGTTTCACATCTCTTCAAGTATTCTTCCTGGCGTTGAAAAAACTCCTTCGCTTGTAGCTGAGCTGGATGGTACACACAGTATTTGTTTAGCCAATTTTTGCAGAATTGGAAGATCTTTAGCTTTTTTCTAAAAACTTAAAATTTCTAGGACTTGTTCGTCAATGTGAACGCGAATGAAAAAACGAAAGATAATTGCAGATGTTTTTGTTCCAAATGTTCACCAGCCTAAACTCGGACTTATACTGCCACTTTTTGTATCTGTTCATGACAAAATTGATTGCGTGATTTGAATTTATTGCATGATTACGCGTGATCACGCATGATTCACGAAAATCATGTGAGCGGTGCCCATCTCTAGTTTCAACTTTATTTAAACTATATATAATACATTCACAAGACAAAAACGTAACAAATTCTTCGTTGTCTTTAGGAGTTTTTC
This sequence comes from Gymnocheta viridis, assembly GCA_956483585.1. Taxonomy (NCBI): domain Eukaryota; kingdom Metazoa; phylum Arthropoda; class Insecta; order Diptera; family Tachinidae; genus Gymnocheta; species Gymnocheta viridis. The sequence goes on from OY101441.1 coordinate 86,873,956, forward strand.
GCAATATTTTCAATAATGATTTTCATTTAGGATTTCATTTACCAAAAAAAGATAAATGTGCGAAGTGTAAAGAATGGAAATAAACAGAATAATTTAAACCCCATTTAATGAACAAAAATTCATTCAAAGATATAGTTTTACTAGAACAAGACAAAGGAAAAGAAAACAGTTTTTTTTCGTGCTGGCTTAAACCTTCAAAAAGTTTTGAATACTTATGAAAACGTAACAAGAAGTGGAGTGATATACAGCTTTCTTCTTATTATAGATCAGAGAAAGACAGTTGCTGGATTAAGTTTATATTGTGATAGCTGTTCGGGGCAAAAAAGAAACATATCCATGTTAACCATGAATTCGTATTTTATAAAATCATCTTCATCCATTAATTCTATTAAATATTATCTATTGCCTGGTCACACTATGATGCCTGTAGATTGATTCTATTGACAGTACTATACAATCAGTTATTCGTAACCGTAAAGCATGGGCTCCAACAGTTATTCGCAATTCTAGAACAAATCCTTATGGTTACGAATGTATTTCGTTAAAATATACAGATTTTTTTAACGTTCTATTTTCGAAAACTGTTAAATTGATATTTGTTTCCCTGCACACCGCTTTTTTTCGAAAAAATAATATTGGAATTTACTATTTCTACTTCGATAATAGCCATAGTAAAATATTTAATATCGTCTTAAATTCTAAACATTTTCTAAAATAAATTTAAAGTCATAAGAACTCCTTGTGATGAAACGGATATTGAAGATTAATAATGTAGAATGTTTATTTTAACCATATAAGTATGTATGTAAGGTAAGAAATCATGAAGATAATTAATTTTAATTTAGAGTTTGCTAAGTTTCAATTAGCCTGAGCTTATGTTTTAAGAATTCGAAAATGCAAAATGACAATTGAATATTTCTTTTAATATTTGTGTAAAATATTAATTATATTTGAATGGAGTAAATAAGCTTTGCGTTAATGATCCTAAAGGGAAAATAACCTATCACAAAACATGGAATAGCAACCACTTCGAGTTCCTTAACTTTATATGAGATGTACGGGTAACTTTTACATGGGTTTTGTCGTTGGAAGGGTTAATTGACATAATTGAAATACGTTTTAGACCTAACATTTACGTAATTGTCCTGTGGTGGTATTATTCGTATCAGTCCCAGTAATGGTTTCTTAAAAACTGTTAATAGAACTATCCTAGAGTAGTTTGTCCAAATCTAGTCCTCAACGAAAATGTCACAGAATAGTTTCTTAAAACTTGGTATAAAATCTAGTCCTTCAATGACCTTTCAACAAACGAGTCTAAAAGTTTCACAACAATAAATCTATATTTAAAATATGTATATAAAAAATGAAAATTTTATTATATTTTTTATTATTTTATAGGATTCAATCGTAAGTGCAATAAATTTTTGCAACCGGTCTGCAAAATATTGCAGCAGTAAATAAAATACAGCCGTAGAATTACTGCGTATTTGGATGGTATTAGCTATTCAGTCGGTATAACTTCGGTTTAGATTAAGATAAGTTTCTGAAAACTTTTTTGGTCTAAATCACCAAATGCGATATTGTTTTAATCAGATAATATCTCAATTAATATAATCGATGACCATAAATTAAAAAAATAGAAAAAGATATTTAAAAGTTTTTGCTCCCGAAAAACTCAAAAAATTAAATGTAAATCTTCCGATGTTGCGCAGAATGAGGGAATTTTTTAAGCACGTTTGCTCTAGTTTTGTGATACGTTCTCTTTTCACCATCCATGACGCAGGAATATTCCCCTTAAGGGGTTTTTTTAATTTATATAATGGATTTAATGTTGATTTAAGCTTCTTTTTTATTGCTATAAACATTTTCTGAACAAAACTTAACGTAAAACAAATATATTACTAGCATAAGGTCATTCGTAGTCAACAATTAAATTTTCATTAAAAAATTCTGAAAAAATTGGAGAAAAAGAAATACGCCTGTAATTTACGTTTTCTTTAGGTTACGTTATTTTCGCGGTTAAAATTTATTCTAATCTGATAGAAATGTAGACGACCAAATTAACTTAACTACCACAATAAAACTTCTATACGGAGATTTAACGTAAAACTTACCCATAAGATCATTAGTAGGCTTACTTTAAAATGTCATTAAAAAATTGTGAACAAATTTGCAAAAAAATAAAAACACCTTCTCCTGCAAAATGTTTTTTGCAAGAAAGGTTCTTTTAGCGGTCAGGGGTCCATGTAGTCTCACGGTAATATGATTAAATCACAAAAACTCCTAGTCACGAGATACTCGCGCGAAAAATTAAATTAACGTAATAATTCCTATATTTTTACTATCCAAACTTATACAAAGTAGCTGCCAATAATGCGCCACTTCCATTTAACGGGTATTTCATAATTTTCGATTTTTTTTTGTCTGTTATTTTTTGATTCAAAGTATATTCATAACAATGTGATGCCCCAGCGCTTGATAGGCATTTAAGAGGCGAGTTGGCATACAGAACGTATGTATATTTTAATTAGTTTAAAGATATGTGCATATATGAATGACAATAATAAAAAAGAGAGAGAAACAATATTGTTTATACATACATAAGTTTTGGTTTGACAGCCATCAACATATCCTTTGACCTTTTTGTGCTGAACTTTAAAACTACAGTTTGTTTACTCTGTTTATTAGTTTTGCTATGTAGATTTTTTATGAAATATACATCATGGATTTACACCCACATCATTTGTTAATTTGAGTACTGTATCGACCGTCGCACAGTGGCTGAAAATCGTTTTTCATTGGCCAAAATACTGTAACTTTTGAACCGATCAAAATATTGAAGTAACTTTTATTTTATTGGACAGTTATTTAGTTCATCTTGACTCAGTTTAAATTACATTAAAATTGATTGAGGACTTTTTAAGGAATTCTAGGTCAAAGTTGAACTTTTGAATTTTTTTAACTTTTAGAGTGAAATATGTGTTTATTATTTTTTTATTTATTAAAAAATTGAATATTCGGAAATTAATAATAATTATAAATAATTTTTGTAATAATGGAATTTTTTTAATGTTACACTTAAAAAAATTTTTACACTGAAAAAAGTAGTAAAATCAACTGGAGATTTTGCTATTATTACAGAAAAATTAAAAATTTTTTGCTGTCAAATTTGCAAATTTGTTTACACTCAAAGAATAGTTACACTTTAAAAATAAAACGTTAAATAATATTATCTAAAAATATTGATATTACTACAGAAATTTTTCTAGTATTGCGGTCTCTATAAAATCTGTAATCCTTGTTCCTTTTTTCCTGAGCCTCCTCTGATAGATCTCCAAGTGGCACCAAAAGATAAAGGATTTTGTGAACTGTTGCAGACATATTTCTCCATGGGTAGCTGGTTGTATATATTTTTGCAGTTTCCTTAGCACAATCTCCAAATTTTCTAAAGTCAATTTCTTTGTTGCACTCAAGTACTTCTAGGATATTTTAAATCTGAAAATAAATTTTAAATCCACTCCTGTTATTTCAGATCTGAAAAGCATCTTCTTGCGCTATTGCCATCATTTGCATTGCCTGACCCTTGTTTTGGCTGATCTATAATTAATCCAAATTTGCGATATTCATCTTGAACATGTTTCTTTTTTGAACTTCTTAACTCTTTGTTGGTTTCGTTATTTCTTATTGATCGTGAAGACCCGAAATCCAAATCATAACTGATTTTTAGTATGTGTTCCATAAGTCGTATTCTAGCATGTAGTAGTGATAATCCAAATTCATATGCATCGGTATTATCTAATGATTTTGTCGGGACTTGGTTTAACTGTATTGGTTGGTTGTACTGTATTGCATCACTCGGAGTTGGTATACTTTTAAGAATCCGTTTTGTTCTCACTGGACTAGCTTTAACAACGTTTTCAATGATATTCACTTTTGTTAATTGGTTCTGTGATCGTAATTGATGTAGGAAAGATTCTTTTATATTTGTACAACCAATTGCATCGTTAATATCTTTAAGTTTCCGCCCCTTAGATCTATCGCTGCTTTGCTGTTTCTGCAGCGACATTAAGTTGGCCCTCTAACCAGTTTGCACTTTTTATATAAAAGTTTTGTTTACTGTAGCGAACTTCTTTGTAGCGTTTTTTTAGTGCTTTGACGAAATTAGATAATTTCTCTTGCATTTCGGTGCTACACGAATTTAAGTTTAATTTTATTGTAACGTAACTAAGAACATCTTCCTGGTTTTTGTTTCTAAAATACTCTTCGGCCAGTTCTTTATAACTGAAGCTCTCCATATTTTTCTGAATATTTTTATTTGCGTCTGTTATGTTTTATCCGTACACTTAGAGGATTAACTTATTACTGAGTAATCCCTTATCGAATCCGTAGTTTTATACATGTTATTCAAACATTGATCTTTAATTTCATAACAGGTAGTGCTTAAATTGAACATAACTGCACATGTTGTCCAGACCTTAATATCAGGTAAAACTGATTAGTGTCTCGCCAATATTTGTTGTTGTTGTTGGGTTGTTTTTTTTTCTTTAGTGGTTTAATGTCCCGATTATTGTTATAAAATTGTTTATGACTTTGGTTGACCCGACCCTAACATTTGATAACAGGTAAATTTAGAAAGATATCATATGTTTACTGTAGAACCTATTGTGATAAATTTATGACTTATTTTTTGCTGATCAAAACAAAGCCATTAAACCCTTTCGCAGGTATTATATTTAATTTTTTTAGTTTTACATAGTCTAAAGTAAAAAAACAAACTTTTAGGCAAAAAAGTGAAAATTTAATACACCATTGTATACGAGTACTTATGGGGCTGTTAAAATTACCGTTATTTGAATTTTTTAGAGATAATTTCATTAAAATGAAAAAAGTGTTCTAGCCACGGCTCGTCACGGGACACTTTCACTTTTCTCCGGATGATATACGTTTCTTGTTCCCCTTTGTTCCCAAGAAGTTATATTCCACTAAAGTTTAAATTTAAGAAAAATATAGTAGTTTCATAAATATTAAACGCTAGAGCTGTAACCACTTACAACAACTAAAGACAATAATCCTACTAACATTATAAAAAAGACCGCAGGCCATTATCGATGATAGCTTGCGAGTAGTAACCATTTATTTTTTACAAAAAAACAAAAGAAAAAGACCTTTTTCTAAAATTAAAAAATCAGTTGAGTTTGACAGCAATCCACGTCCACAATTATCAATAGTTTAACCTAATTTTTTGGCTACCTTAATCTGGATATATTAGCTAAAAAAAGGCGTACAAATTATAAAAATCGGTGACAAAAAAAATTAGACTTTTGGCCAATGAAAAACGATTTTCAGCTACTGTGCGTCGTAGACTCCAATGCCACTTCCAATTTACTAATAATAGAATCATGTTTAACACGCTGATCATTTAGCAATTTTATTGAGTTTTTTAAGGTCTCCACTTCATGCTTCAATAATTTGTTTTCTTTTTGCACCAGATCTAATCTTTTCTTATATTCTTAATAACATCGTCAAATTATTTTGAAAAAAAAAATCATTGTTTCATTTAAAGCAGCCAACTAATCAAGTTTTCTTAGTTTTGTTTTGATTTCTTTTAGTTCGGCGCACATATTCCTCATTTTCATGATGTAAAAAGAAATCACACTTGCGTTTGTCTAGTGTTGTACAAAGTACATGGTAAGCTTTGGCGCACTTGTTACACTCAATAAATTCATCAACTTCTTCATTTACCACTAAACTATATTGCCCACAAAGTTTGTGGTTAGATTTTTGGCTCATTTCTAAACTTTTTCTACCTTTACCCATTGTTTATAGGTTTCCGCAATGTGTTTTTTTATTAGAATAAGTTGTTTGAATATTTAATAATTTTTTACAGGTGTTTTATTTAATTCAGAAATATTTTGTTAAAAAGCACGAAAATTTTCACATTTAACCAACAGTGATGTAAACTCTTATGAATTGTTTTTCTGAAATTTAAAATGAAAAAACCTATCATTCCAATCACGAAACAAATTCAAGAATAGTTTCAAAGAGTTCTTATATACAAAATTCGTCATCAAAGAAAATTCAAAAATGTTTATTTATTGAAGATCACTTCTCTTATTTAATTATGGATAGGGAAACGGTATCGCTTCAAACGTATCGATACCTACTCGGTATCGAGTAAAAAGGATCGATACAACACTCAGATGTATGTACATACAACACACATATGTATGTAGATAGATATGTGTGCTGCTATTTTTATCAACCTTTAATGTTACTAGAAGCTACATTCGTAAATGCAATAAATTTATGCAACCGGTCTGCAAACTATTGCAACAGTAAACAAAATGTTCCAGCAGTATTATGTGACAGCACTGACAATTATTTGCGGAAAGAAACATTTGGCGAAAAAGAGTAGTGCAATGTGGTGGTTTTCGCATGAGCAATTTTGATTATCACACAATTACTGCATTTATGAATGCAAAAAACTTTTTAAAATTTAAATTTTTGAAAAAGAAATTCATTTTTAGAAGTCATTAAAACACAAATTTATGTATTTTCATGTTCATACATGGGATACGTAAGTGATTTAAATCAACATTTTTAAAATAAAAACAACAAAAAAATAAGCATATTCCATAAAAATATATATGAATATACGAATATACCATGTACATATAATACAATTTATTAAAAACTAGGTAAAAAAAATACTTTTATATTAAATAGCCTTAAGGAACACAGCAATAAAATTCATGATATGAGATCATGGTAATAAGGTACATATAACATATTTAAGAAAAAAAGGTACTTTTAGATGTGCTTCCCAAAAATAATAGCTTGTCGAGATGTTTTCCAGACAAACGATTTTTTGAGGCAGTGACTGTTGCACCAGCTTTCGAAAACAATCGTTCACATGGTACGGAGGTGCCAACAATGTGTATGTAACATTGGAAAAACAGATTTCAAACCTTCCCATTCCTCCAGAAGATTGGATTTTATTGCGCAAACAGGATTAGATAAATATATCGACACCTCATCTGCCTTTGAATTAGCACGATGCCGTTTTTGGCCAGATGCAAGACTTTTGTGGTGTAACGAAAAATCAATATCTTCGTTAGGGGTTTCTTCCTCTGATTCACTGGTTGACAATGAAGAGTCTTCCATAATAATATTTTCAATTTTTGTATAGATTTCCCACTAGCGTTAGGATTCGGAAAGTGGAGATTTTTAAAGTGCGGATCTAAAATTATTCGAAATGCTGCGTATGTATTGAATTCTATCAAACCAAATCTTTTGCTGCATTCACCCAATAGTTTGTTTTGTATTGTGAGTTCAAGCGGGTCTTAACGACCAAAATGAATATTTTTGTGCATCCTTCTGGTACCCCCATATCTATCTGCATTTTTCTAAGCTTGTCCGATTGAGTTACACTGTTTTTGACTCATTTAACAATTTCTCTGACTTTTTGATAACATCAGTAACTGGACACTTATTGCTGATTCAACCATTAAGTAACTTTAACGAATGGGATTCAACAATCATTTACAATGCCAGCATTCTCGGCTGTATGAAAAAAATGTCAATTCTCTTGTTGAAATATTGGCGCTTGTAAATGTTGTTTTTTCTAAAATATGTATTGTAGCTCTCAGAGATCTTTGCTCATTCATGGTCTCAGTCCATATGTCGAACGTGGCACAAACCGCGGTTGCATTTGTAATTCTTTTAGCATATTCTATTTTCACGCTGTCGTATTTGTTACAGATCAACTTTAAATGAGTGCAGGAAGGAACTTTATAACAGGGTGCTAATTCCTTCATCAATTTCAAAAAACCTTCAACTTAAACGACATTAAATGTAACAATGGGTTAATTTAACGTTAATTAGTGATGGTAAAATTTGTATATTGTTAGTGGTAAGCAGTGTTTACTGTAAAAACAGCTAATGCTTTTTCTAGACATTATTTTTATAAATACAAATTTTAAATCACATTCAACCGAGCCACCTAAACAATGGCGGATACATGGAAACACACATGAACACTGATGATGGGAGTGTAGCGGCTACCGAAAAGCAACGTTGTGTCTGTTCTGCCGTGTAAGTTGAAATTAATTGGTGTTAAAATTTTCTCTTGTTGCTTTGGAATATTGTCTTATGTCCAATTCTTTCTGACTAAAAATGTTACGAACTTTAGCCAAAACAATAATCACTTTGTATTAAAAAAACCAATAAAACACACATATTTATGTTATTATATTTTATGCCACCTTCTGAAACAATGTTAATGATTATATATCAAATAGTATTTTTTAAGTATCGTGGTACTTACCTTTCTGTGAAGAAAAATTTCGAACGCAGACTTTATTGTAGTAGACGAACTACCTGTTGCGTCATCAGAATCATTTTTCTTTTGCTTTCTCTTTAAATTGATAATTCATTGAGATTTTTAATTAGTAAGAAGTACGCATATGGATATGTATGTACTTATTTTGAAATATTTTCGTCGGCAGGAGCAGTATATTCGGGATGACCTTTCCAAAGCTTGTGCATATTCGATGTGTTGCCGCAACACCGTACGCTTTTAAAACATTTTTTGCAGATCGCAATCTTATCGTCTTTTTTATAAAGTATACCCGCACACTTGATTTGAGAGGTCCCATTTTCACAAATTTACGTTAATATATATACATATAAATGTGTATTCTGAATGTAAATTACTTTTAATACTACAAACAAACAAAATTTTCTAAAACTGGCATCATGTTAAGTATTCTTGTGGCCAATTAGTAACGAGTATTTTTGACCAATACGGGTACTTTTAGTACTCGGTAGTAAAGTATCGATACCAAAAGTAGTTGGTTTTTAAGGAAAATTATCGAGTAGTTACTTGTATTTACTCGTATCGTTTCATAACTAATTATGGATATTTATGTAGTACATAGAACAGCATTCAAAAATCACAGAAAATTTTTGTTCTGTATAGCTTATATAAGTATGCACTGTAAAAAATCAAGTTGAACCGATACTTAGCCGCACTATCATAATTTCCTGAAGAAGCCAATCAACGATATTGGGGAAATATTGATCATTTAAAAAATTAAAAAATAAATAATACACATTTTTTATATAAATTGACCTAAAGCTTGGAAAAATCTTTTATAATTATTAAAAAAAAGGTCGAAAAAATAAGAGAATATTATTAATGTTCACTTAAGTTAATTTTAATTTTAAGTTTGCTAAGTTTAAATTTCTGCACATACATGTGTTTGTATGCTGTATTCGGATGAAGAGAAATTAATCAGTATTTTTTCAATATTTACGAAATATGTTACAAAAATTTAATTGGAGTTTATTATTATGTACATATGTATGAATATACATAAGTAATTTAAATTTGTGCTAATGACTCTCTTAATTTAAATTTTCAGCTTAATGTTAACTTCGGGTCAATTTTTGGTTATTGAAAAATTTTCAATACTGGGAATTAAGTTAACTAATCTACTTGTGTATATATATCATATCATAATGTTTTCATTAAGAAATTCTAAGAAATTAGAAAAAAAAATTTAAAATTCTGTAAAATATATTTTCTGTGAGTTCGCTAGCTACACGGTCACATCTCAGTTTAACCTGTCATAAATGAGGCGACAAAATAAACGCAACTGGCAAAAAATAATTCCCAATTTGCATTACAAAAATCAACAAATTAGAAAAAAATAAAAAATAAACTTACGTTTTTTAACCGGTTCGGACTCGATGTTTTAAAATTTTTACAATCTCGAAATTTATTTTACAGCCTCGGTTTAACCACCCTATTGTACACATTTATGCGTAAAATTACTTTGGACTTGTACGAAAGCCAATTTGTTTCAAAGGCGTATTTATTTGATTGAAGCATGTGCCGCCTGGTAAATACGAACAAGAAAACTTACAAGAAAACAGACAAATGATCGAATAACTAAGTGAAGATTTTGTTTTTATTTGCTGGTAAGTAGATTAACTAATGCTTGGAAACTTTAATACAAATAAATGTCTGCATAATTTATTTTGATTTTTCCCCATTTATTTTATTTCTACACTACAAACGTACAATTCACATGCAACTGTGCAATTATCCTGTTTACTGCCGGTAATCGATCTTGATTGCAATGTTCATTTTCATGCATAAGAGTGTATGTATGTATGTACGTCAAAGTGAATATGCTGTTTGCATTTTGCATTTCTTAACGCAAAGCACGTGAAGAAGAACTAGATTATGTTATAGTCAAATTTATACAGTGAATTTAATTACAACTCTGACTACTCACTCCTCTTTGGTCATTAACAAATGATAAAAGAAATTATTACATGCATGTTACGTACACACATAATATGTATGTATGTATATTATGTATGTCGTGTCAATTTTTGTTTACTTTTTATTAACTGACGTAAATTATAATTACTTTCATTAGCTTCATTTGTAACTTCGGATGTAATTGAATTTTGCGATGCATATTCATCAGTTTGGAGTCGATCGATCAACATGGAGCTTTGCAAATAAATTAAGGTTCGGTAACAATATAATTATATGATTATCAAAGTGGGCTGTGTGACGCCCACACAGTTTTGTAATGGTAAAAGTGGGTGGTGTGACTCCCATGGCAAGTTAATATTTCTCAGCTACCATTACTTAACAATATTTAAGTGCTATGCTCATTTGTTGGGATATTCACTTTCCGAATTACAAACTTAACTTATTTGGAAAATTTGTTTTTATTTATTTTTCTGCTTTTGATTACTTCTTACTTCTTTTGTTTTCTTTCCTTTCTTCAGTTCATTAATTTTTGTAATCCATATTTTTACATCAAATACAATTGTTTTATTTTGAAAAAGTTTACGGGTATCTAAATTTTTTTGTTATCTAATATATAAAAATAAATAATTGTGTGTATCTACATATGTATGTCCTTTATAGTATCGTAAACGGGTCGACCGATTGCTATCAAAATTATAGGGTACGTTTCGGATGGTCTGTAGATGGTTTAGGTGAAGCGTGCACGAAATCGGCCATCGAGATAGGGCACCACCCCTACAAAGCAATTTTTAATTTCCCTATATCTGTATATCACTGTGACTGGTTTCCGAAATGTATTCTTCGCCTTCTTTTCTTTTTTCAGAAGAACCACATTGGTCTATTTTCTAAATTTTATTTCTAAATGTACGGACCACTTTCAAGCCTGCAAAAGTTACATAAATTCCTGTTGCTTTCAAAATTTGCTCCTCAGCTACAACAAGGTGTTTCTCCTCGAAAGAGCCTCCACCAGATTTCTTTTTAGAAGCTTTGTTAAAAGAAAGCATTTTTTAACCAGCTGCTTTTGATCTGCAACAACCTATTGAATAAAATATTAAATCAATGGATATAATACAACATAAGGTTTTGCTGTGAGAATTTCGCCACGTTTTAGCCTCCTGCAATGGTGGAGCAGAAGAATTTAGCTTAAATGATAAGTTTTCCTATAGCCTATTGCCCAATTGGCAGAACTACTTTGGCTCGGACATAAAGTCTGCAAGGATTTCCTTTTGTCTGAAATTAATTTGTGTTGTATTCGATCTAGTAATTAATAAGAATTAGTCTATTCCCAACGAACTTTTTATCGAGTAACATCATTAGAAAATTTCAATGCACTTTACTCGATAGCGAATGACAGAATCTTAGAAGAATAAAATCTCGCAAGTACGAATAAATTTTGATCGTGATCGACTGCGGTAATTAGCCCCAGGTCTATGCAAGTCAACAGCTGATCATTTGTGCTTCATCGTGACGCTATCAAATTTTATACAACAAAATATTTACAAAAATTTTTTGTGTGTACAGTTTTCTTGACAATCTCAAGATGTTAATGTTTTTGTTGTAGAAATGCATGTATTTGTATTATCCTGCAATGTATAAAACAAATGGAGGAGTTGTAGAGGAACAAACTGATTTTATTACCTGTTCGATTGCGCGTCATCTGCATGAGCACACAAAACACGGATAATGGTAATGTTTTTAATGAAGCTCGACAAAAATATACACTGAAACATCTGTTTTTAAAGAAGTTATGACAGCGTGAGTCGAAACTGTGGACGAAATCACTTCTAAAACAAAGTGGAATGTGATGCAAAATCGATGCTATTTGATATTTTCGATATAAAAGTTTCTTTACTGTACGGGCAATTGGCCAAAATTTGTATCACGTAGAGGAAACGTGTACTAAACATTGATGCCAGTTTAGCCTTTTCGATGCTAGATAGTGCCTTGTCTTTTAGCCTCGAAATTTAGGTTTTAGCTTCGTGGCTTTTTTTAGTTTCATAAAGGCTAAGTTAAGTATTTTCTACTAAACCGATAAAATCATCTTGAAACATTAAAACTTTAATCCAATGGACAAACGTAAGTACACTGAGGACAAAATTTCATCGAATGAAATCCAATGGCGAAAGCTTTTGAGTTAGAAATGGACAAATGTTGAGTCACGAGCTGAGTTCTGGGTGAAGGTGTGACAATTTAAGAATACACTGCAAGAAAATTAATTTCTTTAGGTCTTTAGGGTCTTCCAATAAGATATATATTTTGATATGTTAAAAAAGATTATTTTTAAGCGAAATCATTGAATGTTTATTTAATTTTATTTAGTTCATAATTTAATAATAATATCAGCCAAATGACCGCAATGGCTACGTTTGCAGGACTATATTATTTTCACTAACTTTTCCATCATAAATTTCCGCATTGCCTCGATAACTCTACGAATCCATCTTTGAAGCCTTTAACCGATTGTAGGCCATTGGCATAAACCTTATCTTTTACGTAGCCCCGGTGGACAATAGTGATTGCCTCTTCGAGAAATCTCACAGTCAGAAAACTTTTCACGTGGTTTGTGGAATGCCCAATTTAAAACACCGACGAGAAATGGACAAATCTGGGATTTCCAAGGCCCAAGTAATATTCTCAGTTGAGTGACGTATGCGAGTTTAATTTTTCACATCACTGACTTGTCCCCACTCCTAAAATTTTTGCACCAATTTCGCAATTGGTTACCGAGAAGGTGTTCCGCGACTACACAAAAATGCTTTAGATTTGCAAACTGTAACTGCGTATTTTTCACCATATTTTTTGCAGGCCATTGAAAATTAAACGTTTTATTAGACCACCCCTTAGTATTATTACCTTTCAGTAACGCAGTTTTTAGCTTTAAAAAATATAGTACTTGAATATATTTAAGTAATAATACAATATTTATTAAATCATGCCCAAATACGAATATTTTGTTATATTTTTGATCCAATGCAGAATGGAAGTCAAAATAAATAACTGATATTAATGTTATATATTGACTTATAAGAATTTAAAAATATGTTGTCTTTTAATAAGTTTTTTTGATTATATACTTGAAGTGCATTATTTTTAATAACTTTCAATATGTTTTATTAATTTTTTATTAATAATTATTAATTATTATTATTATTATAATAAATATATTGTTGAATTATGAATAAAAACGTTTTAGCCTTTTTTTAACTTTTAGTTTAGGCCGACATAGATTTGTCTGGCCTTTTTAAAAAACCGATTTAGGCTCTTCTTCCTACAGCTCCTGGCAACACTGGTACTAAAATTAATACTGTTATTTTTTACATTTTGATTGAATAGAACGAATGCAATTTTCACTTCAATTTATTGATATTTTTTAATTAAAAAATAAAGTAAAATTAATTTAGAAAAAATCAATTTATCGATATCTTTTTTTGAAGGAATTTCAACAGGTTTTTTTTGTTGAGACCTGTTTCGAATAAAAAATTTAATAACCACTTAATTAAGATATTATTTTCCGTTTTGCTTTATTGAATACTTTCATTGTCACCCAAAAGGTTGTAAAGAAAATAAGAAACTCATTCCGAATATAATTTGTTTGTTGGTTTTTTTTAATAAGTTTCATAACCTACTATGCTTATACTTTTATAATTTTCGTAATTCTCATTGTTTTTTTAAGTTTTTGTATACTATAAGAGGTTTGCAACTTTTCAAATATATGGTTTAATGTCAAAAAATGTCTTAAGATTTGCTAAAAAACCCCAACAAACAAAAATATTTTAATAAAATAACTATAAAATATCGTATATACATATATCCTCGTAGTTTTAGATATATAAGAAATTGCAGAAAAATCATTTATAAATAATATTTATATATTTAAAAACTATACATTAGACTCTCCTGAAGATATTATATTAAGGTATATATTTTTTAAGTAAGATACACCTTTTCTTATTTAAAGTAACGACATATTAATTTGAATTTTAAAGCGATTTAAATTTTTAAGTATTCTGCCGACTAATTTCTCAGAGCAATAGAAAACTTTCTCCGCGGTCGAGGAAATTAAATTACATTTTCTTTATAATCATCTAAATTTTATAGATTTTTGTATGGAAAATTTACGAAATTGGTTTGAAAATTAACGAATATTTGATTATCTTATACTACAATCTTAAAATTTAAATAGTCCAAAAAAATGGGGAGGGTGGCGGTGGAATGTGGTACTCATTCGCCACGGCTACGGATTTCATTTCTAATACGAGTATTTACAAAATGTGAAAAACTCGCAAAAAACTGCAAAAATGTCGAAAACTCGCAATAACTTCCAATCATTGGAGAAATTGAAATGTTTGATATCATTTCAAAGTCGGCTAAACAAAAAAAAATTCACCCACATTGCGAAAATCGCGAAATTCCGCAAAATTTATAAAAAGCTGTAAAACTTTCTAAAACGAGTTATAAATGCAAGGAACGTGTAGAGTATACCTATACATTCTTTAAGTTTTTACCTCCATTTAGGAAGTTTTCTATTTTCGCTATTTTCGCGATATGAGTGATTCTTTGTCATTTTATTCCTTCATTGAATTGTACTTCTTGAAAAAAACGTAACTTTAAAAAAGCAAAAAATCTAAAGTGACACCTCTGAAATATAAACGAATTAGCTGTCGTTTTCAAAATAATGAAGTACCTGGCTACAGGGCGACATATGTAGTCATGTAGCCGTGTAGCTTGCTGTCGTGAATGTGTTTACAGCTTTAGGCTACATAAAAGTGGAAAATGAAGATTCTGAATACGCAGTCATCAAATTGAACAAATATTTCATCAATAAAGAAATATCTCTGGATTCTTTGATTGGCATATGCTGTAATGGTGAGCGAGCAAATACTGGCATAAGAAATGGAATTTAACGACGATTCGAAAGAGCTTGCGCCTCGAACGATCACGAACGTTAACCGGAACGTTGAGCAAACATATTGAGACTTGTGCAACACTTTTAATTCAACTCCTTTAATCATTTGAGGTACCTTAATTAAAAATGGGAAGCTAAAGAAGCTAAAAATGGTTTTTGGTAAGAGATCCGGCTAACCGTTACCAAAAAACCGACTTGCCGAATTATTCTTCAGTTAAAATTATTCGAAATTTTCAAGGTTTCGTTTTTTTAAATAAAAAGTGGCCCGAAAATTTAAAAATGGATCCAAAAAAGAAAAAAATACACCAAATTAAAAAAATTGAAAACATTTGTCGAATTTTTTAATTTTTCAGTTAGAGTTATTCCATTTTCACTGAAGCCATTTTTACTAAAGCGGAAATCGTTATTTCGTCCATACCATAGAGGAAAAAAACCGTAGAACAGTTGTGTAAAAAAACATACCATTAAAAGAATTGATTTGAACGCGAAGCCAGTGTACCAAATAGTATAAAGGAGAAAGTACTTAAGCCCGCCTGAAGGATGTATATTTTCCTTGATCGTATTCCGAACACCGGCTTCGCTAAATAATAATTGTTATATGTACTCATAACATTAATTTTACCTTCTAATTCCTACTGTCAAAAGCAAACATTTTACAACACATTGTGTATGCATTCGTACAAAAAGGAAACATTTCAGAATGCAGAACGCCAAAGAAAATTCAAAAAAGAAAATAAGAAAACGCAAGCTTGTTTACTTGGATTGTGTGAATTAGGAATGAACGTTTGATTTTAATTATTGAAAGTACAATATTCGATTTGTGAAACAATTCTAAGTGAATATAAAGAAACAACTTTGCAATATCTTAATCCTTTATGTTGTAAAAATGATATAAATTCTAAACTTTAATATTTTAAATTAACTTAAAAAAAATTTGTTTTAAATATTGATTTTGTATTTTTACACAGTGAGAGGACATTCTTGAAGTTTATAGCTCTCTTTTTTCATTTTGGATACGTACCCCACATGAGGTAGTGGTCGAATAAGCGATTTTCAAAATAAGTTTTTAATTGTAAAAAACTTTGCATAGCGAGTGTTAAAAAACCTTGAACTATATTTTGCAAGACAGATATTTAGCATTGCCGTTGTTTATAATTAGGACATCCCTAGCCATAAATGTGGACGATAGATCAAAACTAGTAAAAAAAAAATTTTTAAAACAAATGTATATACCCTTAAAATAATTATATGAAAATTTTTATTTATTTCTGAAATTTGTATTGTTAATTTGAAATAAATTATTTAAGTATGCGTAAAAATTATTGATATAAACTTTACCGATAGCAAGATATCAAGTTGTAGTGTAATTAATATATGCGGAAACTCTACATTATTAATTGTTTTCCTTATTTTATCAAAAGTGACTTATTAATACAAATTTTGTTAAATTAATTTTATAGATGTAAAAAAGATAGAGCTCTCCTCTCAATAATTTTTATGTGGTATTGTGTACCTTTTCTCTCAAAATAAACATTTCCAATTTTTTTTACAAATTTACAAATAAAGGAGGCACTTTCTTGGAAAAATTAACCTTTTTTAGTTAAATTTCAAAGTTTTGAGTTTTATACCTTTTATACGAATTAGGACTAAATTCACAGTATTTAGTTAACTAATGATCGGGGTTTAACTAATGATCGGGGTTTAACTAATGATAGTTATATGAAAAGTCTTTAGTTAAACCAACTTCATTAGTTAACTAAAGACTGTAAATACAGGCCTTAAAGAATTAAGATATTTCAGAGCTTTCGTTTTCTTTATATTGACTTGGAGTTCTGTCAAAAATGATAAGTATACTTTAAATTAAAATCTAACGCTTATTAAAAAATTATTATTACAAACCAAAAAAAAACTTTTTTAATTAAATATGTTATGTTTTAAGTAAAACATGTCTTAAAGTATCAATATATAAACTATTATGATATAATTTTTTTATATTGTCTAAAACGACGAAAATCTTTAAAACCGGCCAGTATTTACGAAAGTTACAATCTAAAAACTGATGGATTCAAAGACAAAAAAATTAACAAATGTTGCAAAGTACAAGTTTTGTCATTGGTTTCATGCAAAATAAATTTAAAAATTGTGTCTTTTCATAAAAACATGTGTCTTTTGTTCGCCCTGACATATAAAAGCAAGTAAAAACTTGTACTCATACTGCTCGAATACACGTCGACATCATGTTAAGTGCTTTTGAAATATTAAGTGTTCATCAAATGTCAAAGAAAATTACTTTCTTTCAGCAATAATTAGCAACAGAATCCGTTAAACATGGTGAAGAAATTCATCAGGCGTCTCTAAGTTTACCACTAACTCGCCTTAAAATAAAGCCCATACGCTAACTTTCTCTACCGGAATTGTCGTTAGATCCTTGTTATATTTAACAGAGTTTGATTTTTTCCTTCAATGTGTTCATATTGGCGAAGAAGCAACAAAAAACGTAAATTCAAAATATTTATCTAAGTTTGTTAATGAATGAAACTAAATAATAGAAGATATAACACAATTTTATTTTATAAAAATTAAAAAACATTACAATCATATTTCCGAAGAGAAATAATCTTCTATTGACCCATAGAAATTTATATTTATGAGCGCTGAAATATAAGCATTTCTAGTATTTTTAATGAATGAGATTTCTAAAATTTGTTATTTCTTTTATACATTGATACATGAACACCAAAAGCCAGGCCTATCTACACCAATCCTAATGCCTTTGCTACCGCTTTCTTAACTCTTTCACCAATTATTATTACTTCGAGCAAAAAACTAACAACAAAAAAACAGACAAATAGAAATCAATAATTCTACAACATTTTGCAAATAGTTCACAAGCCGCACTCATCTATTTCCGGACATGTGCTATGCTATCGCGATTGCTTACAAACAATTCTACTTTTATTCTTCTACTTTGTTGGCAATATGTATATGTACGAACATATAAAATCACAGAATCAATTCACATCCATACATTCAAGATGTAAGTAGTTAGTTGGTAAATACGTGGTTGAATGGATGGATGAATTTTAAATCGCAATCAATATCAATCCGTTTAGATAAATGAACGAAATGCGAAAATGTTTTACAAGATCCATAGTCAATTGGCTTTTAATATAGATGACGTTAAATGGATCAGTAATATTTATGTAAGAGAACAGACAGATCCATGCAATATCTATTTATCTTTTGCAGTTTCTTCTACTTAAAGTATGCAATTTTATTGCGTTAATATATTGCAGTTTTCACTAAGCGTGGCATGAATTTACACTAACTACTGATACAGCAATGCAGTCAACAATAAAGCCTCAAATTGAACAACAACAAACGGATCACGCACTAAACAAAAAATATATGGCATGCATGTACAATGTACATATTGTACATATTTATATAAATGTATAAATACATACATTCATACATAAATATGTAAGTTAGTTTGTTTAGATATACAATAGAACGATACTACTAACAAGACAAAAAAAACTTTAAGTACAAAGATATCAGGCATACGGTAACCATGATTTTAAAATCAAAATACGGAACAAGGGAAATGTTATGATACGTTCAATCTTTTTCATATATTTTCTGGATGGAGTATTACAAAGTCCAAAAAAATTTTAATTGTGGGACTGTAATTGTAGCAGAAAGTTCAGATTTCCATCAGTATCGATCTAAATTTTATGTGGTATTACTTCCAAAACAAAAATTCAAAGATTAAATAAAAATAGTATATAAATGATGCTGTAGGTATGTCTATACTTATGTAAGACTTTGGAAAGATGTGGTCCAATGCTAATGGATCCGTTCCTTAGCTATGTATATGCATACACATTTTATGTATTAAATAACAATTTAATTTACTGTATCATTTAGTTTATCTCCTGTAAAAAGAATATTTGTTTGCCTGTACGTACAACTTTCATTTTCTGGTACAACTGGTGCGAATAAATAATATTAAAATAAACATCCCTAAAGTATGATTTTAATAAAAAAATATATATATAAATAAATGAGTATCACTACATGTATTGCCCTAACGGTAAAAGGTTCAGGTTTTTGCATTTACGTTTTTTTCGACATCATTCTAAAAAAGCCCATAATTCTATACAGCTTGTTGACATGTAACATTAAACAATGCGGTTAGAGTGAGAAGAAAATCTATGGAAACAGAAATGAAATATAATATAGTTTCAATATGAAACGTCAATTTCCCCCCAAAAAAAAATATATATTAATATTTTATGTTTCGGTTTTAATATCTTGAATTAGGATAATGATTAATTCATTAATGATAATGTGCATCTGGTATAAATATTTTGATTTATTTTTAAAATTTATTACGTAATACTATGGCTTCTGGATAAGCTCGTCTGTATATAGTGCTAATGTACATACACACACGTATGTCGTTGGTACTTAATATGATATGTATGTACATATTTTGATTTATTTTAAATCACAATTTTGCTTATCTTTATTGCATATATATGCGGATTGATATTGAAGCTATCTAGCGCTAGATGGCAGCACAAACACAAAAACTTGCGATCTGTCAAACGTCAGCTGTTAAAATTTCACCCAAATCCATCGATTAGTTCATTTGGTGTAGTCGTTTGAAGTAAGCAACTTTTGTGTTTCTTGAAAAATTGAAAAAAGTGAATTTCGTGCAGTGATTAAACACCATTATTTGAAAGGGAAAACGGCGAAAGAGACAAAAGAAATGCTCGATAAACATTACGGTGAGTCTCCTCCGACAGATTACATGGTAAAATATTGGATTGCTGAATTTAAACGCGGCCGAACAAGCACTGCAACAATACCATGAACAGGAAGGCCAAAAGAGGTGGTTATTTATGAAAATAAGAAAATCCTCGATATCGTTATGAATGATCGCCGAGTCAAGTTACGTGAGGTTGTTGAAATGGTAAACATATCATATGAACTTGTGTTCAACATTTTGCATGAACATTTGCATATGAAAAAGCTATCGGCAGCGTTTGCTTAGTGTCGAACAAAAACGAGTTCGACAGACCACTTCACAGCGGTGTTTGGACATAATAAAGCATAATCCTGTTGATTTTTGGCGTCGATTAATAACTGTTGATGAAACGTGGATCCACCACTACACACCTGAAACCAAAAATCAATCGAAACATTGTGTGGAATCTGGTGGAAGAAGGCGAAGACATTGAAAACGGCTGGCAAGGTTATGGCCACTGTATTTTGGGATGCACACGAAATATCATCGATTATCTTGAAAAAGCATCCACAATCACAGGAAAGTATTATCGTGCATTATTGGATTGATGCAATCAAGAAAAAACTACAACATTTAAAGAAGAAAAAAGTGATCTTTCTTCAAGACAACGCACTGGTTCACACAGCATTAAAATTACGTGAAATACACTTCGAATTTGTTGATCATTATGGTACATATTTAGCTCCTACTGACTTTTCCTGTTTCCAAACTTGAAAAAATGACTCGTAGGAAAAAGATTCATCTCGAACGAAGAAGTGATTACCGAAACTCGTATTATTCATATACTATAAAAAAGTTGGAATATCGTCTTACTAAGTGTATTGAGCTAAAACGAGACTATGTTGAGAAATAAATGGTTTTTGGAAAAATAAATGTTTTTTCCTACTCAGCTTCAATATCAATCAGTATGTATGTAACGACAGTGACAACGCCCAACCCACACGGCTTAAGCTGTAGACTTGCAGTACGATACGAAGCTTTCCATTCAGATGCATAGATCCACTCAAAAGGGATATTTCGAAATTTAAATATTAAGAGTAAAAATATCTTCAAAACTAAGTTTTGGTACTTCTTTGTATCGATATATCATCTAAAGTATATAACACAGAATCAAAAATTTAAGTGCACTTCTTTGAAAATTCGGACAAACAAGAGGTCATCCTTACATATACAAATATTTTGCTATCAACTTCTACAAATAAATAGAAGTATGTTATACACCAAAAAGGGTATACGAGTATGCTGGAAAATTAATTTTTACATTTCCATAAAATTTTAAACTGGTTTCTTAAGTCTCATAATAATACTTACAAAATGGAGTCAAAAACTCTTGTAAAAATATAAATACAGTTGTAGCAAAGTCAGCTGATAAGTTAGTGATGACAAAGCTTGGGGGAGTTATTTATTTTAGTATCCTTCATTTCGCAATCGTTATTGAAAGGACCTTCAAGCCGATGCTACCCCACTCTCCGCACTTCCTTGAAAATTGTGCTATTTTTTAAAGGTGCATTTGAATATGAGTACTTTTTGGAAGAGGTACTTTTTAAAAATTAACTTTCTTGAAAATATACTTTTGTTAATTGGTTCTTATTTAAATATGTAAATATTTTTACTAAAGGGTAGTTTTTGGGAAAAGGTATTTTCTTAAAAAACTCTTTTCTAAATTTAGTTTTGGGAAATGGTACTTTTTAAAAAATTCGATTTTTTAAAAATGTACTTTTTGGCAAATGTACTTTAAGGAGCTGTAATTTTTAGAAAGCAGACTTCTCGTGACAAATATTAACTGCAAATTATACTTTTTGCAACGTAAATTATCAGAAACTGTACTTCTTGAAAAAGGGACTTTTTTAAAAGGAACTTTTTGTTTTAAAAAGGACAATTAATGATTTGTCCTTAAATTTATTACAACTATCATCCACAGCTTTTGATAAAAATATTGTAACTACAATACAAAAATACTTCTATTTGGAGTTCAGAATGGTTAATTGTTATAACTATCACAAATGATTTTACTATCATGGAAAATTTTATTATAACAGGTTCGAGAATAACACTGCAAAAAGCACCATTCTTGAAGAACTCTTTAGGAAAAGTATTCATATATCATTTAGTTTTCGTAAAAAATAGTTTCTTGATAATGATGTTTAAAAAATACTCTTTTAGAGATACTATTTATTTTTTTTAAGTAAATTTATATGACAGGGTAAAAGTGTGTACAACTGTTTTTTATTGATATTAGTTTAGTTGAAAGACAGTAAAATACGATCATTATCTTACCTTTTCTCCGTTTATATGCGTGCATATTAATAGCACTATAAATATCCCTTGACAGTTATTTAACTTTATTGTAGGATAATTGCAAACATATATTTTTGAGCAAGAAGTGGTGGATGATAGATATCCTCGATGTTTTCTATTTCTAGTAAGCTTTTAGCAATTGCGTTCCAATTTTAATGGAAAACACTAAGTTTTAAAAATCCACTGCATTTTCCTTAAAATTGGAAATATGCTCCTTTCTCCTTTTTGAAATTTTCAAATAAACTGTATACAAAAGGGGAAACTTTACTATTTGTTGGCATCACTGGTGTTGAACTTTCATCAAATAAGATTTATTTTATGAACAATATAGCAAGAAAATATAGCATTTTGGTTGTGCGAAACTATTACAAACGTTGAAACAAGCAGTTAACTAGTGAAAAACTAGCCAGTATATTTCTCTTGCTCGCAGGTACACAGCACTATGCCACAATGAGGGTGATCGATTATTCGACATTTTCCAGAAACCGGGTTTCAAACAGTTCGAATATTAAAAATTTTGAAAAAGCCGGTTACAGTTTTTAGTTTCAGGAAAACTCGGTCAACCGGTTTTTTTTCTTAAGAAAAGTTTTGATTTTTATTTGCTATCTTAAAAAAAGAGTTAACTGTTCATGTAAATCTATAAAATAATATAAAAATTAAAAGTTAGGCATAAAAATTAGATTTATATCGTTCATATCATAGAGTTTTTGATTAATTATTGTTCGTCAAACTTCATGCTAACTTAAAATTTTTGACTCCTATGATCCTTTGTCACAGATCAATTTTTCAGTACGCAAGTTTTAAACAACCGTAAATTAACTGAACATAGTGCTATATTTTTTCAGATATCCTATTCTTTTTTAATTTTTTAAAAATTTAAAAACCTTAATGAGTTTAGAATATATTCATATATGTGATATGCAAAAAATGAATTTTATAACTTTATTAACAAAATATTGTAACAAAAATTTGTATTCCTGATGAAAATTGTATTGCCATTAAAAAATTATCGGGTTTATAATTTTTTAGGCAAAAAACTTAATAATGAACTATCAAAAATGAGTCAATTGAAAAATAAATGATCTTCCTTTGTCGCGCTGTTTCAACTCTGTTTTGATGTAAAAAGAGGAAACAAAATATATAAAAAAATATAGCAGAGTAATCATTCAAGATTTAGGCATATGAAATACATTTTAGAACTTTATTTTTCTCCATTTTCAAACAAAATTAAATCGAAGTAAGCTTAGAACTTGTAATAACTATTATTAAAATATTGCAATTATTTTAAATTTTGATATTTTTTTATTCCCAAAACATTTTGAACGCGACTCTTTTGAACTGAAGTACATAAGTCAAGGAAAATACAAAATTAAAAAAATGCATTAAGATGAAGTTTTCTTTTTCGTCTTTTTTTAAGTACATATATACAAACATAATGGAAAGTACGTGAGAAAAAGTCTTGAACGTCATTCAAAACTTCAGAAAGGCAAAAACATCAATATAAAAAGCGAGGCTTCCATGAGGTTTGATTCATTTATTTTAGTTTTAGTACTAAAACTAAACTCCTCATCTTTGTATTATTAAATTGTAAACTTTTAAGATGTGCTGCACCAAAATATAAAATATTAATTTTGTATTTCCTTCTTTAAAAAAAAATAATCTAAATAATTTTATTTAAATTGATTTCAAATATCTCTACAATTTAAATAATTTTTCACGTGTTTTCATTGTGTTGTTCAAGACATAAATCAAATAGAATTGCCTTTGTTTAAAATTGTCCCATATATCGTTTTAGAAGTGTGATAAATTCAGGGAAAGCACTAAATGACAGTTTGTTTGTTGAAGGTTTTTAGCTTGTCTATAGACATGCATTTCATTGGTGCTTATGCCAAATCATCAGTATACTTTGAACCATGTTCTTGAAAAGTATCAAAACACTTATCTTATATAACAACTTTTAAATAACAAATGAGAATTTCAAAAATTACAAAAATATATTTAGTAGGGGTATAGGAGTAATTTAATAATAGCATTATTGTTCCATAAAAATATAATCCAGCTGAAGGATTGTTTTAAATTTGTATGATATCAAAGCCTTCTAAACTCAGTCAAGGGTGGTGGTACTTTTAAAATTTGTAACTTGTTTTAAAAATTTCTTATCCTAAGTGTGTCAAAATTTATTTGAAAAATTTCGCATAATTACTTCCAACTAAACTAAACCATAGATAATAATAATAAAAGATCATGTAGATTCAAGTCCGACTCCTTTTCTTTTCCCCTTTCGTTGCTGAAATTGGCGACTCATATATGAATGGGCCGTATACCATCATTTGGAGACAACTAAAAAATAATAATTTTCTTAAAAATATAAGGTTAAATAAAATTGAAATTGGATTTTTAGTCTGAATTGAAAAACATACACATAAATAAATAAATATTACATTACTGTCGCTAAAATATTACCAGAGATTTATTTCTATAACTTTCAACAGTTTTGACATTTCAAAAGGTCCATAATATTTTTACTTTAAAAGTTACTACATACATTTAATGTACATATATTAAGATAGTAAATTTATCCACGTTTTAATTATTTTCCGAACAAAGAAAAAAGTTCTCAAATAATGTACTGTCTGTCGTCTGTAATACAGAATGGATGGTCACCGTAATCATTCATTCCTATCGGTAAAATGCAAAAGCAAAAGTGCCTTCTAAAAGGCCTCAATTAGCAGAAAAAAGGACTCCACGTATCATTCTATACTCATATATTCTTCACAACGGCGGACGCCGTCCGCGGCGTATAATGTACGACGGATTCGAAGTGCCTCGGCCTCAATAAAGAGTGATGTGAAAACGTTAAATACCCAATTGGTAAATACCAGGTAAAAAAAGGTAAATTGGGTAAAAATGGGTATTTACCGAGGCATTTATCTAAAAAGTGGGTATAAACTGTGTTGTAGAAAATTTGGTGAACGAAACATTGCGCAGCAAAATTTAGTGCATCTTATAATAAATTTGATAAATAAAAATAAAAATGCTTAAGACAATAAAAATATTTACTTTTGCAAAATTATATTGCATTAAATGGAGCATCAGACACAACAATAGCCTTGTCCAGTTTCTCATGAAGGTTCACTTAATACTAATCAGACATTATTTGACATGATTTTGATGATTGGATAGAATTCGACGAGCTTAAAACATCACTGGACTGAGTCGAGTTTTTCAATGAAATTGTTGTCGGTGATAAGCCCTGTCACAATATCTGCAAATAATTGTTTTTGTGTTGCTTGTACTTCTTGCAAAATGTTTCCATATCTCTTCGTTTTTAGGTCTTCCCATGACTGAACCTATAAACGATTTAATTATATTGCTGCATTCATTATTATTAGCTTCACTAGATTTAGTTTTAACAAGATGTAATTCGCTTTTTGATATTTAACAATACAATTGTTGTTGAAAACATTATTTCGAATAACGTTTCAGATGGTTGACAACCAGAGATGCCTCGTTTCAAATGCTTTTTATAAATACCTAAACAAATTCCCAAAAAAAAGGAATATATAGAAGCTTTTAGCTTCTTTACAAACTTGCATTTCATTGGTGGGAATTGGCATTTTAAACTTTAATCTCAAACCTTTATCTTGGTGTGAAAAGGGATTAAGAATAACGTTTATTATCAGATAAAACCATTGTGGTTGTTTCGATAATATAATATAAACGCAAGAACAAATGCAAATTATTATATGTTTTTAGTTAATGAAGAAAAAATTACAAAGATTTTAATTTATTACTGTGGAGGTCAAAAAAGTACTATTTAAAAAATTTTTTAATACCGAAGAAAAATTTAATTTTCCATCACTAACATACAAAATACAATTTCTTTATGTTGTAGTCGGCTGTTTTTGACTCAATACTTTCCCTGTTGTTTTTTTTTTATTGTCGAATTGTTGTAGTATTAAACAGACCTGTATGTATGAATCTATTTTATTTTCTTTACGGCCTTTATACAATTAGTCGCCCTATGGGTGACAAAGAAAGTATTTAATAAAGCAAAACAAAAAATAAAATCTTAATTAAGTTTATTTTTAAATTTATAATAATAAATTTTATTTCATTGTTTTCACTTATTTTAATTGAAATTTTTAGCTGTTGCTAATTAAATAAAATATTAAAGAAAATGTTTCCACCTTCCCTTTCAATAGCAAGGATGTTGGAATGTGTATCGGATATATGTACTAGAAGGGAGGGGTAAGCCTTTTAGAAGCCCTTCTTTGGAAGGCAAGAAAAATTTTTATTTGTATAAAAAATAACGAAGGGCATATATTTGAAGGCCTTTTGAATTTTAGCAATGGGTGATACACACATACAAGCACTTATCCACCGGTCCATCGATCCTTTCATACATATCAGAAGCTAATATTGGCAATAAATGAAATTAACGATTCTTGTTACTTGAATTCCTCGTTCTGTACATTTTCGCACGTGTTGATGTGTTAACAACAAACATAAGAATAACAACAAGTAATTGCAACAAATTTTGTGATTAATTTACGATCAATTGCGGCACTGGAATATTTTACAAAATTTTTTTGCAATTTGTCATGCTATTCTTCTCTTTCCCATTCAATGTTTTTCTTTCGTGTTTTTTTTTTATTTAAAAGAAATTACAACAATGATCTTGTTCTAATGGCCGTCATGTTTTATTAGTGTATCATATTAAAGGAGGTCTGTTTGCATTAGTGACAATCTGAAACAACTTCAGATTTAATTTACGAAGATGAGATATGTTATTTAGTTGAATGAAATTGTTTAATAATAATTAAACTGTTTAAAAAATTATTTTTTATACATGTTACAAACTACTATATACTCAAAATTCCTTTGGTTGACTACTTAAAACAATTTTTTAAATGACTTCTTGACAAGATAATAAAATGCAATATATTGCCGTAAATACCTAAACTCATATGTACACATAATATTAAGTGATATAAACGGAAGAATGTACTTATCGCTAGATGAAATGTTCGATCCTCTTTTTGATCTCAATACTTTTAATGGCCGAAGTTTTTGAAAACTTGTCCTTATTTTCCAAATTTATGTTTTTGTGCTAATCTGACGCCTTTTTTTTAAGTTTTCTTTATAAAAGATTTGTTGACTCTAAATTTACAGAATGTTGTGTAACATAATATGATGACAAGTCTATCAGGAGGCAGTTCGTCAACTCTTTCATATCTATTAGTCGTTCACTAAGGTCTATCTGTATACTAAATTTTAGCTCTCTAGCTATGGTGGAAGTGCCGCAGAATATTGATGAGTCATTAATATGCACTTTTTACATCTTCATATCTCGGTAGAGCTTAGAAGTTTGCACAAAAGCATACCTACATATAAAGGTTTAAGTGTGCTCAAAACTTTATCGGAAAGCAAAGTTATGAGGGGGCTAAAAATAAGGTAAATAGTTTTGTGTAATATACACCAAAGCTGTAAATTAATGATCCATTTTTGATTTTAATTCTTTATGAATTAGCTAAATTTTGAATTAATTATTTTCAAAACAAAAAAGAATTGAATGAAATTTGAATCAATTCAAACAAATTAGGCGGAAATAAATTTCAATTCGTTTCTAATAATTGCAATTAATTTCCAATTCGTTTGAATTGAACTGATTTTGAATTCATTCAAATGAATGAAATGAAATATGAGTTCCAATCAATCAAATTCAAGAGCAGATCTATGGGAAATAAAAAATGAAAATATTCAGTACAAAAATTGAAAAGCCTTGCCTAGTATATCATGGGAATTTCAAATCTAATTTTTTTTGTCTTTGAACTATACTTGGTGATAAACAAAACGAGAGTAATGCTTGCTGTCTTTTACATAAAAAATTAATTTAATAACGAAACGACAGTAATGTTTAGTACATATTTACTTTCAAAATCAATTCAAATTTCGATCAATTCATTCATATGAGTTGGTACTGAATTGGAAACGAATTGCAATTAATTTTTACCAAATTCATTTGTATTGACTCAAATTTCATTCAATTCATTTCTTTGTGTTAAAAGAATTAATTAAAAATTTGCTAATTCAGTTCATGAAAGATTCGCAAATTAATTTAAAAATTAACTGTGTGCACTGGCCTGAACTTGGCTGGAGCACTATCGTACACCCAGATAACCAGGATAAACTTTTATATATGCTATTTGCAATAACGTTTGACATTTTTCAATTATTTCGTTCGTTAGAAAATCTTTTTAAATCTTCCTTGATATAAATTGACATTTCTACAGTCTGATAAAGCTCGAGTTTTAATCGAACACAGCATTAAATATATTACAAGTCATCTATAGAAGAAAATAGTCATTGAATAAAAGCTATTACTTTACAAATTTTGAAAAGTTTATTCGCATTTTGACAAGTTTGATTATTTAGAAAGATGAATACGTTGTAATAAAGGAGCATTACAAAAATGCAAACCAAAGACATTTCCATATATGAAAATATCAACATATGTATTCAAAATAGCAAAATGTATATATGAAGTATACTATACCATAAAAAGATATATACGGAAGAATAGACTTACATAGCGCTAGATGAAATGAATATTACTGTTACCACTCTTTTTATAATATTATAGAAAAATCCTTAAAATAAAGGGGCATTGAAAATAGTTATTTGTAATACTTTTATTCAAAATACAAATGAATATTAATTTTTCTATTCAAAATACAAAATAGTTTTTAATAAAAAAAGTATTTGAAATACAAAATTCAGAATCTGAATTTCGGTGCTTTTTTCAAGATTTTGATATTCGTAACAGTTTCAGATATTTTAATTAAATTATCGCGATAGAAATTATTTTTTGTAAGTTTTTGGATTTTGTAAGTTTTTGGCCGTTTTTTAATATTAAATAATGCAATTATTTCGATCTTCGCATATTTTTAAGAATTTTCACCATTTAAGAGATTTTTTCAAAACTTGGAAATCGGTTCAGTTTTATATATATATTTTTTTTAAATATATTTTAGGGCTGTTTTCGCGGTTATTTAAAATTTTTTTTTTATTACATAGTTTGATATCAAAATAAATTCTTACATTAAACTTTGTTTCCATTTAATAGAAAAGTCAATTGAAGTGTTTTTGAAGCTTAACTCACTGCTGTTTTAAGCATTTCTTTTTTGAATTTATATTGAAAACAACAGTAAAATACCAATTTTTAAATATAAAAAAGCTGAAAGCAGATGGATAATTATAATAAAAAATGTATTATGTAATTGCCTCCTTGTAGCCGTTTCGCCAATTATAATAAAAATAACGTAATGTAATAATTACACTCAACGGCTTTTACTCTAGCATTTGAAACATTTTCCTAATTCTTGCTGTATTATAAATTGTTTTTATACCGATATGATACCGGTGTTGAAGGAAACGGTATTTTAATACCGGTATATTGCAACCTCAATGGCTGGCGTATTTGGTATTGATACGAATATTCAATTTTAACAGTATTTAATCGGTATTTATTACACTATCGATTTTAAAGCTTTATAAAAATTCAAGGGATTGGGAACTTAGAGATCATTCTCTGTCAATGATTTCGGTAAAATGAGAACATTCCAGTGGTAAAAAAATAAACCTCTAAATCGATGATATATGCAATTAAAAACTTGTTTAGATTTTGTATGCAGTTTTCATATTTCGTTTAAAAAATAATTTTAAAAAATGCAGTTTAAAATTTAAATTTTTGGAGATTTTTTTATACGAATATGAAATGCTTCAGAACGTTTTACAAAATTAGACCGAAAATGTTTTTATATTGCTTATTTATGATCTTAGTTTTGTAAAACGAAACTTTTCCAAAGGTTTAAAATTTTTATGAAAAATATTGTAATTTGTTTGATATTAGAATCTTTCATATAAAGTTCAACTTTATAGAAACTACTACATATGAGAATTGGGATGGCCATTTATAATAAAAAAGTTTGAAATTTCGGTCTCACTCCTAGAAACATTGGAATAGTCTAAATGATGATACTTACGAATTTTTATACCGATTGAAACAAGTTTAGAGGTGGTTAAAGCTACTAATTGAAAAATAATAACTTCTACTAGCTCGTATAGTTTAAAATAATTATTATCAATTTTAACTTGGTCAAATTCTACAGTTCATTACTTTCCAAAACACCCAAAATCAGAAAAATCGCGCCAGCAATAAGGTTATAAAAAAATATCTGTTATACGCAGAAATTAACATAATTTTAGACTACTCTAAAAATCAATTCGTTTAACAGATTTCATAGTAAGATCTCCAAATTTTTTTTAATTTAATTTAAAAAAAAACAAACTTTTATTTTATACTCACCTCCTTTGCCGGCAGAGGGTCTGGCCCAAGTCCATTCTGAAAAAAATATTAAATTATTAGTACTCACTTAATATTTATTTTTTATAGTTTTTACAGATAATGAAAATTGCCAGGATCCATTAACATTAAATAGTAGTAAAAACTCAAAAAACTAAGCAATTTGTGAAATGCGGTGATTTTTTTTACAATTTTAAAATACGTTCAAGAGTACAACAAGAGCTGATAAACACGATACCATAGATTTTTATATTTTTAAATCTAGACCAGTGTATATTAATCGAAACCATTTACGCTGTTTTCAGCCCTCTCATATCTTTGGTAACCCTTTTTATAAGATTAAAAAATTTTGAACACTTGTTAATCATATACAGGTAACCTTCAAAGCTTTATGATTAATGTTTTCCGAGATTTGAAGTTGCAAAAAGTCCATACTCAGTAATTCACAGACTCATCAATATTATGTGGCACTTCTACTACAGCTATAGAACTGAAATTTGGTTCATAGACAGGCCTTGGTGAATGACTAATGTAGATAAAAGAATTAACGACTTTCCCCCTGATATAGGCGGCATCTTATTACGTAACACAACCATTTGTAAATTTAGAGTCACCCACACTTTTATAAAGAAAACTTTGCAAAATTAGGCCAAGGTTAACTTGTAAACTAAAAAAAATATTTTGCAATATTTTAAGAGAATAGACTTTAATGATGACTGCACGGTATTCGAGATACCGTTGAGGAGACAATTCCTGTGTCAGGTTAAAGACCGCCTGTTCATAAAATTTTTATTATACTAAGTCTGGTTAACTTCTCTACGATATTTCGAACACAGGCTGTTAATAAAAATATTTTGAATAACATAGGAGTTTTTCCTCTATCCAATTTCGAACATCGGCTTCGCTTTATATAAAGAGAATTGCATAGCGAGTTTTTAATACCGGCTGCGATAAATAAAAATTTTTGCAAAGTTGTTTTCCTTTATGGTATTTCGGAATCTTGTATCGTTTGCAAAAACATTTTTCTAGAAAGTACCATTTACGATAGTACCATTTACGGTTGCTTTAAATCGGCAGCCTGTGCAACCTAACCTAACCATTTACGAAAATGTACTTTTTTAAAATCACTATGGAAGAAAAAATCATTGCATCTTTACCAGGGTCGCTGAGCAAACATTCTTTATCTGTACAGGAATTTCTTTCTCTGTGATATTTTGAACACCGGCTTCGCTTAGTGAACATTTGTTTTTCAAACAAATTTTTTCTATTGAAAACAGCTAAAAAGTTGTATGAGGTAATATTTCATATATGGTATCGGGACATGTTTAATTTTCTAGTTTATGCTTTTTTCAGCTTGGAACCATTTTTCATTAGACCTTTTTTCATGGAGCCCAATTCTAAATATAAAAATATGGTCTGTACTTTCCCGCATCTCATTTGTTTCTGTCTGGCTTTTTTATACAACCTGAACCATATCGGCATTCAGTTTTCAAAAAAATGCTAAATGCTAGTTTAGCATATTTTTATAATTATTTAGAATTTTTAGCACTTTTTTAGATCGCAGAATTACATTTAAAATCACACACATAATATCAAGTTATGTATAAATTTTCTCACTGTATAAAAACGTATTAATACATATATATTCTGCCTTTTCGACAACTTTGTCGTAGGTTTTTAACATCTTTGCAATGTGCGAAAAATTACTTCCAGTTATACGAATAAGAGAAGGTGTGAAATTAGACAACATATGCTGCAATACTTTAGACCAGGGACCTAAAATAACTGCTGTAATTTTTAAATATTCAATTGGTCAAAGAAGAAATAGCTGGAAAAATTTTAGTCCTGAAATAACAATTAGGAAAATGTAAAAATCTTTTAGTCGTCTCATTATTGTTATGAAAGATATTTATTTGTGTTGGTCTTCTCTTACCGATTTTTTTCGGTCTTTGCATAGCCATTATTTAATTAGGGCTTTTTAGAGCTTGCACACACTAAGTATGTGTTGATATAGATGACCAATAAAAATAAAGGTCGCGAGAAGACCTAGAAAAAAAAAATCTTCTGTAATGGTTATGAGAATGCTGAAAAAAAATAATAATTATAAGCGTTATGAAAGACCCAAATAAATTAAAATCTTTTATAAGAGTTATAAGAAGACCAAAAAATATTACTCATTTTTAACTGTTATTAAGAGAATTTTTTTTAAAAGCCTTGAGTAATAATTCTCTGCAGATTTTTATAAATAAATATTGAGCATAAAAGTTATGTCCTTGCCTTAGATATATCAAGAGGATATTGTAAAAAAATCGGTTTATCTGAAATATACAAAAATGAGTTAGTTTGTGAGGAAGATGCAAATAATATGGTTGATATTTTGAATACTCTTAACTTGAATTAAAATATATTAAAGCTTTTTGACTACAAAAATTTTATCTCATATGTTTACCATTAAAAGTTTTTATATTAAATAAAATTTGTTAAAAATGTACAGATGTGTGAAATGTAAAATTTTTTCTAACTATGTCTATTATTAAAAAGCAATGTTACAAAAACTAGCACTATTTTTTGGAACCGTAGAACATTTTAGCACTTTGTTTTTGGCAATCTAGCATATTTAATATGTATTTTTCTGGCAACCCTGCATATACAGTTCACATATACATATGTACAGTGTACCAAATAGTTGGTTCTAAACTTCCCTCGAAGGGGGACTGCCTCAAAGTTTTTTTTCATAATATGAGGACAACGAAATTAACTGCAAAAGATAGTGCTGATCTTGTGGTAAGAGAGTGTATAATTTTTTGGGAAAAGGCCCGTATTCCTGTTCACGATTTGCACTGGTGTACAAAAAAAATGTTGCGTCTGTATGAGGAATGGAAAGATTAAAAAAAAATACATCTAGAGTGTCCGACATTCATAAAAACAGAAGAAAACTGTGGAGCGATAATTTAGGCGATCTCTTCGATATTGCTCGTACCGATGCACTGGAACTAATAGATTTAGAAGAAGACAAGCAATTTTTAATTAAACAAAGAATGAAAGGTCGCGAAGGTTGTATGTTGGGAGTCGACTGTAATCTAAAAAAAAGAGGAAAGAAAAAGAAATCGCAAAAAACAAGAAGAGTTGCGTAAAAAATTAAGTGACGAATTACCATCAACTTCATCAGGTAAAAATTTAATTAAATGTTAAATAACGAAGTTTTAAATTTTTGTTGGAAGTACTGAACTGTGACAAAATTTATTTCAGCCTGCAATATGATTGAATTTTCCGCGTCTGAAGATGCTGCAACATCAGAGTAGAATATTCTGAATGTTCGATTGAGGCAAAACGTTTTCGCAGTACTTCTTGTACGAAAAAGCAAAGTGTCTTAACGTCAAGACTAGCTGCAGTTTTCGACAAGTTAAAAATAAGTCAGAGAGATGCTGTACACTTATTGGTTGCAGTTATTGACGCCGTCGGACTTAATACATCCGATTATATTTTAAATCGAAACTCCATAAGTCGGGAAAGAGCACAATTAAGATTAACGCAAAGTGAAATAATTATAGAAAAGTTTACTGCAAGTGATCAACCTTTGACCATCCATTGGGACACTAAACTGTTATCGACAATAACAGGAAAATCAGAACACCGTTTGGCTATAATTGCTACGGCTCCAGGCCTAGAGCAAATTATAGATATGCCTGATATTCCCTCTGGGACTGGAGCGGAAATTTCTTCTGCAGTTTATGATGCATTAGAAGACAAACATATTTTGGAACGAACGGAAGCGTTTGTTTTTGATACAACATCATCCAACACTGGTAGATTGAAAGGTGCATGTGTGCTTTTGGAGAGATCAATTGGAAGAGAAATTCTATTTCTAGGCTGCAGACACCATATTTTCGAAATTGTTTTGGCAGCAGTTTTTACGGAGGCCAATGTTGGAGTGTCTTCTGGACCGGACATAACGATTTTTAAAAAATTCAAAAAACATTGGCCAGAAATAAATACAGATAGTTTTGTGCCAGGAATAGCTCATCCACGAATTATGGAAATTATAGTCGATAATGTTGGTGAACTTTTAGATTTTGCTTTAGGAAAAATGAACGATTCATTCCCGAGAAATGATTATAAAGAATTTTTGGAGTTAGTAATTATATTCCTTGGTGGCAATCCTCCGTTAGGAATAAAATTCAGAAAACCCGGTGCACTGCACTACGCAAGATGGATGGCCAAGGCTATATACTCTTTAAAGATAGTGATTTTTCGCAATCAATTTCCAGAAGTGACAGATTTTGAAATCAGTGCTTTGATAGAAGTAACAGGTTTCATTGTAAGTTGTTATTCAAATTTTTGGTTTGATTCAAATAAAGCGGATAAAGCTGCTTTAAATGATATTATGTTTTTGAGAAAATTGGAAAACTACAAAAGAGTCAATCAAAATATTGCGGACAAAGCCATTTCAAAGGTATTAAATCATCTGTATTACTTAAGCGAAGAATGTGTGGGCTTTTCTTTGTTTGACGAAAGGATAGACAACATAACAAAAAGCAAGCTAGTAGCGAAGATGTCTGTAGATATATCTGGAAATGAGGATGAAGAGATAGCAAAGAAGCTAATAATAAAGAAGGAAAACTTAAAAAGTTTTATTTTCAGAGACAACTCTGATATTTTACAAGATTTGTTTTCAAAAAATACCAAAAAAGTTTTCAAGAGATTTGGAATTTCAATAGAGTTTTTCAGCAACGATCCACGTTCTTGGAGTGTTACAGGAGAGTACCTAAGAGCGAAACAAATTATTCAAAACTTGGCTGTTGTTAATGATTGTGCTGAAAGAGGCATTCAGTTAATTCAAGAATACCATGACAAAATAACAAAAGATGAGGGACAGAAACAACATTTAATGAAAGTAACTATCATATATTATAACTTTTTTAATTTTTTTTTCTCTTGACATGGTTTAATATTTTACAGGTGGTACAAAAATATAGGCAGCTGTATTCAAAAAATGCTAATCTATATTCTCTGCAAAAAGATTTTGATCTGTAGATTTTAAAAGAAAAAAAACCTACCAAATCACCGATCATAATTTTTGTTTTTAAAATTAGAAAAAGTAGTAGATTGACCATTGAATGCGGTCGACGCTGGTAGCGCAGCAGAAAATATATGCATATTCCATCCTGCTTTGTGTCAATTGTTTTTTCTAATATTTCTTTGCAATTATTGCATTTTCAATTTACAAAATTTGTCTAATATGGAGAAATTTAAAAAATATAAGAAGCTAAGGTTGGAAAAAAACGTATCATATTGAAATGTAAAAACTTTATGTTAATTGAAAATTTTTCCTGCAATATTTTTAAGTTATTTTATCAAAAGTACACAGAATTTATATACATTGCCAATAATGGCATACATATATTAAACATTTTTGAAATAAAATAGTTTGTGGATCACTTTGACGCAAGGGAAATTTGAGAGTTAGTTCCCAAAAAAACTATTTGAGTGTCCTCTTTATTAAAAGTCTACAGAATCCAGATGTTTTTGTAAAATAAAGTAGAAAATATATGAGTTTCTCAACTTTATTTCATACTAGCTGTGAAATATGCAAATACCTGACCTTTGACTTGGATGCGCGTCCAGAAAACGTTGTCCGATTTGGCTCAAATTTTCGGCACAAAACTCTTGGACCTATTGGCACAATATTCCGTTGAAAAAACTTTAAAATTCGAACAAAAATTTTTTACATACAAACCATTGTCACCATTACACTCTAGAATTTACGATCATGGATTGTCTAAATTTTTGTGGAAATATTCTTGATGTCTGAAATTATATCGGTTTTGTAGTTATTTGTGTAAAAAAAGTGCGGTGAAAAATTTAAAATACTAAAACTTTATCAATTCCCATAAAAAGCACCAACATTTGCCATCGTTTATACAAAAAAACAAATATAGTGTTAAAAGTGTTTATTTTCAAACAAAGTATGCTTAAAAAATATACATGTTTCTAAATAACGACAAAACGTTGAATATTCAGCATATCTTTCTAAACAGCGAAAAAAAGTTTAAACAAATAAATAAAATAAAAATAAAAAAAATAAATAAAGAAGAATCATATTTATGAAATTAATTAAAGTTAAATTAGTATTAGTTTGTTTTTCTTTGTAAAAATTTACAAGTGGAAAAGTACTTAGGCATTCATTCTTCTGTAAATGAAAGCACTTATTTATTAATTGAACTTACAACGCAACCGATCATTGTTTAATAATTTCAGCACAAGAGTATTTTCTTATTGTCAGTAGGCTTACGCTAAAGTCCGACCAACTTAACAGATACAAGATGATGATAAAGTCTCGCATTATATTTCTTAATGAGTTTTAAAAGAAATGAAGTGGGATATCTAACACGCTTAAATCCTTATTGGACCAACCGTCTGGTAACAAAGGCTTTCCCAAATTTTGATTATTTTTAAATTTTAGATCTAAACGATATACATATCGAGGGTTTTCTAACGCAACCACGTAATTCAAAATCTATTACTTTTCAGGAGATACGAAAAACTTTTTATAACAAATATATTAAATTTTTTAATATATATTTTTTATAATCTAAGAATAATGGAAACTTTCGATAAATTTTAAATTCAACAGCTATCTTAGAAATAATTCAACATTACAGATTCGCGCTTTTTTCAGATACTTGTTTTCTGCACTAAATATTTTTTCCCAAATACATTATTCGAGATTGCATTATTTTTATACCCTTCACCAAAAAATTTGGAAATAGGTTTGTCATTCCGTATGTAATTTCTTCATTATTCATTTAAGACCCCATAAAGTATATATATTCTGGATCCTTATTGGCAGAGAGGTCGAATGAGCAACGTCTGTCCGTCTGCTACATTTTGGTGTAGTTAGAATTAAGGCCAACACACAACACAGAGAAATAAATTTTATACCATTTTCTTGGAATTTTTCAAAAATTTGTTCGGTTTGCAAATAACAAAACTCGGTCCAAAATTTAATGAGATATAGCCAAAAGACTTTTTGGTTATATTTCCTATTCTGTGGTTTTTTTATGGCCCCAACGGTCAATTTTATGAAGCAGGTCTCTCGTATGGAGTTCTACGAAGGTTTAGACTGAAAATAATTGAAGTGGTCCGTTAACGACTAAAATATGAGCAAAAAAATTGGCATTCGAAATAATTTTACTTTTAAATTTTTTTTGAAAAAGTTGCGTGGGGATTCAATCCAACAACCTATTGGTTGGTAGTCACAACCGCTTTTGTAGTAGTTTACGCGTTTAAGAACATAATATATCATATTTATTATAAAATACTAAAACTTCAAATTATTGATGGAAATTGGTGTGGTTGTTGTAAATTGACCCTTCTTGTCACACATATATCACATACATACATACTGAAATGCGTTCATGGGCACATGTACACATTGTATGTACTAAACAAACTTGTTTAAACTAAACAAACGTAAAGCATAGATTTTTTGTTTTGCTTTTGTTTATTTCTTTAAACTTATTTTTGTACGTTTATTAGTATACTATTATGCATGCATATTACAGTATTTTTATCGCTTACATTTTCTTTCCGTATATGAATAACCATCATCATTTTTCATATTATTTATATAAAAGAAATGTAATGAATGAATCGTCAAGACACTATGTAACAGTAGATATACAAAATCAATGAAATTGAATTTTAGTATTGTTTTGAAAATGTATTAATATTTAATTTTTTATGACTACTTGTGATTTCAGAAG
This sequence comes from Gymnocheta viridis, assembly GCA_956483585.1. NCBI lineage: Eukaryota > Metazoa > Arthropoda > Insecta > Diptera > Tachinidae > Gymnocheta > Gymnocheta viridis. Next base: position 86,912,443 of record OY101441.1, read on the forward strand.
AAAGGCAAAATTGATGCTTATATCCTGTTTTATACTTGTGTAATTTTAATTATTTTCTATATTCAGGTGCAGAGCGTACCTACAGTATATCAGAACCCGGTATTATTATTGTATTTGTACAATGTGATAAAAAATCTTTTGACAATTAAAATGTTGTTTGGATACTTAGTAACACATAACAAAGCAGAAAAATCTCTTCCCGGCTAGAATTTGATAAGAAATGTTTCTTTCATTGTGTAACATCAGTGAATTAATCTTCAAAATCCCATCAATTAATTGCCTTTTCTATGAAATAAAAACAAAGTTTGATGTAAGAATTTATTTTGATATCAAGCTCCAAAATGTAATTAGCAAAGAAACTAAAAAATTGAAAACCCCGCGAAAATAGCGCATATTCTAAAAATTGCAACTGCAATATTGAAAATTATTCCCAAAATTTATTTTAAAAAAATCATATAATTGGCAATCGGCAGCCAAAAATCTTGAAAAAATCTCTAAAATGCCAAAAATACTTAAAAATATGCGAACATCAGGAAAATTGTATGATTTAATAATGATTAAAAACAACGACATTATACAGTAAAAAAAACTAAAAAAATATCATTTCCATTGTGGAAATTGAACTTTTATTAAAAACTATTTTGTATTTGGAATAAAAATTTAAAAGTATAGCAAATACCTACTTTCCACAAATTTATATTTAGCTTCTAGATTGCTTTATCCAAGTTGATAATTTAAGGTGGGCTTAATTAAACAATCAGTTCCTATCGTATACATACTTATGAACTTTGGATTTTTAGTTCGGAATGTTTGGGGAAAATTTCCAGAACATTTGTAAACCGTAGCGATAATAGTTCAACATATACAAAATTATAAGTTAAGATCATAGGAGATAAAAAATTAATTTCTTCATATTCGTATAAAATTAACTGCTCTTAAATTCATTAAAAACACCTAAAAACTCATAGTTTTGCGGAATATTGCATTGTCGATAGCACGCACTACGGAATTGGATGCGGATTAATGGTTAAATATTACGAAAATAAGCCGAATTATGGGTTGGATTTGAGAGCAAAATGCTTTTTATTTGCGATTTTATCGTAATTTTTCATATTTAGTTCTCTGTCTTACTTAGTAAACGCAAAAGAAGATTTAAATAAAATTTGTTTTTAATTAAATTCATCTGTTTTCTTAGCAGACTGAATATGAATTACCGAATTCGTATTTTTTAAATCAACTGTTGTTGAAATTCCATTGTGTTTCTATATCAGAAATATACAGGTTATATTGCACCAAAACTTTTATCTTCTGGTCCAACCGCAATACAAATAAGTAAGTGGAAAAATTATCAAAATTTTAAAAAGAAAACTATCAGAATACCACTAGTTTACATACATACGTACATCATACGAGTTTCAAAGAAAAAATTAAATTAATATATGTTGTTATATTTTATAATTTAATATCTTTTCTTACACAGTCAAGTTATTTTTATTTTTGTTATTAATATTATATTAATAAAATAAAAACGTCGACAACTCAATAAATTCATTATAGAATTATTTTATCACTGTACAAAATCCTATCTGATAACATATTGGATATTTTTAAAAAATAAACCGTGCCACCGGGTAAGAAGGTATGGTTTCAAATCCTGACCAACCATTTATTAATTTTTTTTTAATTTTTGATACATTTTAGTTATTTTTATTACTTTTACTTTTTATTTGAAAAAGTTAGTTTTTTAAAGAATTTTTGATAGCTTTAAATTATTTCAATGTGAAGATAATATTGGAACATTTTAATCATTAGACTAGCAGATATTTATGCAATAGGTGTCGATATTTTTTATGTAATTTAGGAGAATTTCTTCATTATTAAACCTGTTCTTACGTTTCAAATCATTTCTTTGTTTAGTCGAGGACCACATAAAGACGCTGAAACACTTCTTGGATGTGTGAAAAAATATATAAGTGCTAATAAGGGGATGTTACTATTTTTATAATGCACTCTAGGCATGTTTGCAAAGCAACACTAGAATGCCTTGTCAACTCATGCTTCCAAAGTTGTTTTGCAAGCTGTGTTTATGAATTCAGCCTATACTATGAAATAGAGATTAGAACCAATAATGCGTGATCGTGATTAATTTTTTGTTTCCATCACGTGGGGGTGCGTCCGTGAGACGGTGAGTGGCAATTTTTTGCTTTAATGTAATTTTTTCAATTTAAATTATTTTTTTTATATTTTTTTTCGTATTTCGTGGGCGCGAATTTTCGTGATTGTGACTTCTTTCGTCACTCCGTACTATGGTGAAGGGTATATAAGATTCGGCACAGCCGAATATATCTCTCTTACTTGTTTTTAAATAAAATTACATAAATGAGCTATTTGAATAATTTGAATTCAAGAAGATATTATTAAATCTATTAATTATTTTTTATCCAGCAATATTTAATATTTATTACTAAATTTATCCCTTTCAAGTCTGTACTTTATATTGCCTATAAATTAATTTAAATCTTCAATATCAAAATAATTATTTTATATATAGGGTAAAATTTACCTACATAAGTATTTTAATAGATCCTTTTTCGTAAACCAGACATCGCACAATTGTGTGGTCTTGGTCATAACATGTGAAATAGTGAAAGAATTTTTTGTTTATTGCAAATATTTCCTTCAAAGTTTTGTTTACTAATGTGTTTTCTTTACTTCATCGCACAAAAAAAATATTAAATAAAAAATAAAATTTAGTTTATTTTTAAATGAGCGAAAACAAATACGAGTACATAAGACATAAAAAAAATATTTTATAAAGAAATCAATAACTAAAACCAAAACAAACGATTCAGTATAATTTTAAAGGAATTAAAAATACAAGTTTATACGATTATTTTAATTGATATCAATACTTTGGACGATATTTCTCGAAAAAGTCTTTGTTCTTTGCTAATTCTAATAATGTTACAATTGTTGGATCTTAAATCTAATAAAATTTAACATGCTCAAGAACTTCAAAAGAAGACGCTAACAAGGCATCTAGCCCCATTTTAAAAGTTAGGAACGAGTTTACCTTTGCTTTAGGTAATCCCACAAGCTTGCATTATTTTTTATAAATTACTTTTATGGCCCATTTCTTAGTTTTCATTTTCATCCCGTAATATTGTATCACTTGGTCGCGCAAATTAAGCCAACCCATAAATGTAATATACTTTTTTAATAATTGCGGGTTGTTTGTTAGGGTTAGCCGCTTGAGAGTTCGATTTAATCTACAGGATCTTTGACAGACATATCTGAGACAGCTACGAGTATAACAGCTCGTGTGCCCTTCCATTTACCAACAAATACGTGTTCATTCACAAATATCACACCAGTTCATGCCTTTTGATGTAACAATTCTAAAAATGGAATTGTTATAAAAAAACCTATCTATTTAGCCTTATAATTATAGATGGTTCATGTCCAAGACCGCATTCTTTTGATATTCCAGCTGCCTGAAAGACTCTAAAGGCAACAACCATCAGAAGTTGCGCAGACCAGATTTTCCAATCCAATTATAGTTTGTGGCTTCAGTTGCCTGTTCGTTGCACCGCTTTCTAACCATATCGATGACTGATTAAATTATCCATAATTTATATGTGGAGTCTGGTGGGAAATAGTCTGGAAAGTGTAACCAAGACATTCTTTACATTAACAAATCCATGTTCCTGCTTGTGGGTCAGAGGAGTTTTATTGTTTAGTAGGTCTAATTGGCTGGTCATTCGTGGGCTCAAAAAGGTCAATATTATCAACGCTTTCTTCTTCTTCTGCATTTAGATTCAATGGGATCCATGTTTCGTCAGCAGTATTGTTGTCGTCGTTTACGTCAGCATCAGATTCATCCAAAGTCCCTAAAACTTCTTCAACATCATAAAATATTATGATAATATTTCTTGATAACACAAATGTTAGCATATAATAAAATGTTGCGTTGTGCCTGATCGATACAATTGTAATACGAGTATCTGAATTTCTTTGCACCCAAAATAATTCATACTATGCTAAACGTTACAGTTAAGCAGCCAAATGAGTTCACTTATTCGTTATGCAGTTGCCGCAAAAGCTAAATATAAATTCTTTTTAATAATTACAAGAACAACACTTACTTCATGTTAGCTCGCGTAAATGACACAATCAAAATGAAGATATTTTTTTATTTTTTCCATTTTTTTTACTTTTTTGCGTTTGTGGTAATAAATCAGACAACGTTCAATCACTGTTTCCAGATTAATTGTCGAAAATTAGTTTATTCATATAATTCATGGTATATTAAGGCAGCCCTCACAATCGCTTAATCTAGGTCTTATTAGTATTTATACGTCATTATTGCATTTTTTTAATTAACTACAACAAAAGAGTGCATTTTCATAACTTCTTTTGGGAAGTAAACTAATTTCTTAATTGTTGTAAATTATCATTGTTATGGCATAGTTTTAGTAATAGCTGCAATGTATTTCAAGTAATATTTCTTATTATAAAAGGTAGAATGTTTATTTCTTATTGTTGTTGGGGATGAACACGCCATTCGTTATCGAAAGATAAGAATCTTTGCAATATTTCAATCCTCTTAGCTGTAAAACAGCTTTATTTCTACGTCGAATTGATTTAAAAAAATTTTAAATCAGAACAATTTTTTAAAAAACTTACAATTGTTTTTCCTGTCGTGATTCTTCTATGATTTTAACAAAGTTACTAGGTGCGTATATTTCTCGAGTTTTCTTACTTCTCGATAACAGAATCGCATTCCATTTGGGTGGTCCCACCTAATGTTTTTGGTAAATCTCAACATTGTTTGTTTGATGCAAATGAAGAATCTGAAGGTACAATAGATGAAACTGATTTATTTAAGTATTCAATGAATAATTCCCGTAGTTTAATCTAAATGCATTTTCAAAAATAAACTGGAGTCAAGTTCTTCTCCTAAATCATCAATTGAATAACATTCAAGAGGAATAAAAATACCACATGTTTCATTATGTTGTTAAAATTTATTCTCACTCAAATTATTACAGTTGCTATTTTCATCGTCCATTTTTTCTCTCCTACAGAAGTAGATGCCAAAAATTATATTAATAGGTTTGAATTAATTTTCGCTACTTACCGAAATATTATTTTTTCAAATATTATATAACAACTTATTGTTAAAAGTATGAGTTTGAAAAATAACTAAATGGACGGACTGTGGAATAAAATTAAGCAATAAGCTGATTGCGTTGTTACAAGCAGATCAAATCAAAACTAAAGTTATTTTGTTTTAAAATCCACAATATAAAAATACAGCTTTGTAATTAATTTTAAGTTGGAAGTATCACTTTGGTTGCTTATTATTATTGACCCAATTTTCAACAAAAGTGTTTTAGAGTGTATCTTCACTCAAAATACAAATTGCACCAATCAAAAAAATTTAAGAAAAATTTTTTTTATTTATTATTAACTAAGTGTAATATAATTTAAAAATTTTAATGGTATGTGACCAAAAACACCGATTTTATCAGCAAAAATCTAGTTTATTAATTTGTTTATTAATTTAATAAACAAAGTGTTAATTTTAATTTAAGCCTGAAATAATTTTTTTCCAATATTTTTCCTAAAGCATTTAATAAGCGTTTTTAGATGATTTTTTCCTTAAATATATCTTTTTTCGAGGCTATAACGATTTTTAGTTGTGATAGACAGCTAAATTTGTTATCATAGGCACTTGTTTTATATTTTCACAAAAAAAAAACATTATTGATTACAAAAAAATCGTTTACAGAAGGCTTTAAGTACACTATGGCATGTACACATTGTGTGTATACATGTGCAGTCGTAAAGCAAAGATTATTTGTTTTTTTGTTTGTTTCCTTAAACTTATTTTTGTACGTTTATTAGTATAATATTATGCATGCATATCACAGTATTTTTCGCTTTTATTTTCTTTTCGTAATAAATAAATAACCATAATTATTTTTTATATTATTTATATTAAAGAAGTGTAATGGTTCGTCAAGACACTATGTACGAGTAGATATACGAAATCAATGAAATTGAATTTTAGTTTTGCTTTAAAAATGTATTAATATTTAATTTTTTATTACTATTTGTGATTTCAGAAGAAAGGCAAAATTTATGTTTATATCCTGTTTCATACTTGTGTGCACAGAACAATAATTTTAATTATTTTCTATTTAGGAGCAGAGCGTACCTGCAGTATATCAGAACCCGGTATTATTATTTATTTGTACAATGTGTTAAAAAATCTCTTGACAATTAAAATGTTGTTTGGATACTTAGTTACGCATAACAAAGCAGAAATATCTCTTCCCGGGTAGAATTTGATAAGAAATGTTTCTTTCATTCTGTAACATCTGTGAATTAATCTTCAAAATCCCATCAATTAATTGCCTTTTCTATGAAATAAAAACAAAGTTTGATGTAAGAATTTATTTTGATATCAAGCTCCAAAATGTAATTAGCAAAGAAACTAAAAAAATGAAAACCCCGCGAAAATAGCGCATATTTTGAAAATTGCAACTGTAATATTGGAAACTATTCCCAAAATTTATAAAAAAATCATATACATAATTGGGAATCAGCAGCCAAAAGTCTTGAAAAAATCTCTAAAATGCCAAAAATACTTAAAAATATGCGAACATCAGAAAATTTGTATGATTCAATATTGATTAAAAAACAGCAAAATTATGGAGTAAAACAACTTAAAAATATCATTTCCATTGTGAAAATTATACTTTTATTAAAAACTATTTTGTATTGGGAATAGAAAAATTAAAACGCATTTGCACTTTGAATAAAAGTATTGCAAATACCTACTTTCCACAAATTTATATTTAGCTTCTAGATTGCATTATCCAATTGAATAATTTAATGTGGGCTTAATTAAACAATCAGTTCCTATCGTATACATACTTATGAACTTTGAATTTTTAGATCGGAATATTTGGGGAAAATTTCCAAAACATTTGTAAACCGTAGCGATAATAGTTCAACATATACAAAATTATAAGTTAAGATCATAGGAGATAAAAAATTAATTTCTTCATATTCGTATAAAATTAACTGCTCTTAAATTCATTAAAAACACCTAAAAAATCATAGTTTTGCGGAATATCGCATTGTCGATAGCACGCACCACGGAAATGGACGCGTATTAATGGTAATGGTATTGCGAAAATAAGCCGTATTATGGGTTGGATTTGGTTGAATTTGATCGTAATTTTTCATGTTTATTTCTCTGTCTTACACAGTAAATGCGGAAGAAGATTTAAATAAAAAATGTTTTTAATTAAATCCATCTATTTTCTTAGCAGGCTGAATATAAATGACCGAATTCGTATTTTTTAAATCAATTGCGGTTGAAATTCGATTGTGTTTCTATATCAGAAATATACAGGTTATATTGAAAAAAAACTTTATCTTCTGGTCCAACCGCAATACAGATAAGTAAGTGGAAAAATTATCAAAATTTTAAAAAGACAACTATCAGAATACCACTAGTTTACATACATACGTACATCATACGAGTTTCAAAGAAAAAATTAAATTAATATAATGAATTAACATATGTTGTTATATTTTATAATTTAAAATTTTTTCTTACTCCGTCAAGTTATTTTAATTTTTGGTATTATTATTTTGTAAAAACGTCGACAACTTACTGAATTCATTATATAATTATTTTATCACTGTACAGAATCCTATCTGATAACATATTGGATATTTTTGAAAAATAAACCATTTATCGTTCATAAAATTGGAAAAAACGCAAAAATTAAAAAAAAAATATATATTATAAATGAGATTGTGCCGTGCTTTTTTAACAAATTGTGGAACAAACTTTTTAAAATAAAAAGTAAAAGTAATAAAAATAACTGAAATGTATCAAAAGTAAAAAAATAGCATATTGTAGTTCAGTATTCGAAACCGTGCTCCCGGGTAGGGTTCGGTTTCAAATCCTGAACAACAATATGCTATTTTTTTTTTAATTTTTGATAACATTCAGTTATTTGTATTACTTTTACTTTTTATTTAAAAAAGTTCGTTTAAAGAATTTTTGATAGCTTTAAATTATTTTCAATATGAAGATAATATTGGAACATATTAATCATTAGCCCATTATATGCCACCGGTCGATTTTCCGACCAGTAACTTTACGAGGGCTTATCTCAAAACTTTACTATAATTTTTTCGTTCTGTTTTCACAAAAATAAAATCTGAACTAATTTTTAAAATATCTGTTGTGAAATGATTTTATAAAGACTTTGAAAAAATGTTGATAAGAGAATTTAAAAAATAGATTTTTAACACTTTTTTCCAATTACAAAAAATATGTAATAATTGATATTTTTGCTTTTTATTGTTCATTATTTTTAGAGATTAAATACTGTATTATAAGAATCGATGAAAATCAATTTGCATATGACACATTTTCGTATTCCTAAATGCCCACAATCTTTTTTGTTCGAAAAATTTACCAGTGGCCGAAGACCCTACAATAGAATTTAAAAATTGTTTTGAATTTCAAAACTGTTATTTTCATAATAAAAGTGGCAATAGGTCCTTGAAAGTTTTTCTGTGTGTATTTTAGTCAAGGGAATCCCAGATTATTTTGATTTACTTTAGTCATAGAAATATTTGTGATAAAATGTGAGTAAGTGTACAAATGTGAATGCAGACATTTGTGCTGAAAACTAATTTTACAATATTTTAAAGTGCCGATTTATAAGGCAGTAAATGTGTCTGAAATAATAAATATTTTAAATGAGTTGACTCAGATGACGAGGAAGACCAAGCTATTACGACTGCCAAAGATGTAGATATCGTTTACATTCCACCAGCCACTATAGGATCTATATTACTATTCCACAACCAAAAGCAATTCAGGAGTATAATCATGGTATGGGTGGTGTTGACTTCATAACAATCCATGGCTAATTATTGTATCTGTATAAAGGGAAAGAAATGGTAGTGGACAAATGCGCTTGGTAACGCAATGGTCAACGCGTGGAAGATGCAATACGTGTTGGCAAAAATCCAATAGACAAAACCCCTTTCATGCATTGTTTTTCCTTCTGAAGTCACAACACAACTTCTTAAGTACGACAGTGACCTAAACAGTGAAGATTTTGATATAATTCCCAATCAATCCCGAGTACACTCAATTATAAGTGTTAGTTCACACATCCATATCAAGTTTGAGTGTTCAAGTCATGGGGTTTTAGGAGAGAGAGGCAAAGAGAATGGAAAGGCGTACAGACTTGGTCGTACCAGTCAAGGTTTGCTTTTTCCTTTTTGTTTGTTATCCCTAATATTATACGACCTTGATTTTGAAGAAAATACTTGAAACAACCTTTCCGTGTATGAACGTAGGTTCAAAAGAAAATTGCAAAAAACTGATCAGGTGAACTTGATGTGTATAAAACAGCACTAAGAAGCGTTGAAAATGAATATCGGCGCTGAAAATTGTCTAAGAAATATATTATTTTTACAAGCAAAAAGTGCAATATACATTTAAATACAAGCTGTTATGAATACCTTAAAAAATTGTAATAAATTCATTTGAATAAATCCTAATGCAATATTTTTTCTTTGAAAAATATCAATTAATTTTCTTTACTGTTTTCCGCCAGTGGTCGATTTTTCGACCAGTCCATGTAAAGAAAACTATATATCGGGATGGAAAATTACGCGAAAAATATTCTTCATTGGGGTCTTAATAATAACCTACTGCAGGGATTAAAAAAATTCCCACGTTTTAGGTTAACGGCCAATAATGGGTTAGACTAACAGATTTATGTAATTGGCGATATTTTTTATCTATTTTGGGAGAATTTTGTCATTATTAAACCTTTTCTTACGCTTTTTGATAAAGACTTCTTGGATGTGTGAAAAATGATATAAGTGCTTATAAGGGGATGTTAATCTTTTTATAATGCACCCCAGCCAAGAAAGTTTTACAAATTTGTTACGAAATTCATAATTTATGGCTGACTTTATGAACGCAGTTTGCAAAGCAGCACTAGAATGCCTTGTAAACTCATGCTTACAGGGTTGCTTTGCAAGCTGTGTTTATGAAATTAGCCTATACTTTGAAATAGAGATTAGAACCAACAATGCGTGATCCTGATTAATTTTTTGTTTTCATCACGCGGGGGTGCGTCCGTGAGACGGTGAATGGCATTTTTTTTTGCTTTAATGTAATTTTTTCCATTTAATTTTTTTTTCGTACTTCGTGAGCGTGTATTTTCGTGATTGTGACTTCGTTCGTCACTCCATACTATGGTGAAGGGTATATAAGATTCGGCACTGCCGAATATATCTCTCTTACTTGTTTAGTACACTTTTGTTATTAAAACCAAATCTGCGTTTATATATAGTACAATACTTTTATATGTATTGGTAAATATTTTGAATATATTGAAGATGATCTTACTAACCTCTTAAATCGACGTAGAAAACTATTTTTTGTGATAGTTAGCACTTGAGTTTCAAAGAAAACAATTTTTATGATAAACAATTTATTATTATTACTTAAACTGTTAATCCTTATTTCAATATTTGGTGTTATTATTCTTATTATTATTTATATCAGATTATGTGCATAAAAACATTAAAAATTTTATGAATTCATTAAATATTTTTTGCCAGCGAGTATTTTTGACCCGTAGAAGGTCATAAAATTGCATACGAAGCAAAAATTTATATAACATATAAAAAGGTGTTGAGCAATACATAGATTTTAAAACAAATAATTTTATAGAAAATTGATTTTAAAATATCCTAATATAAAGTTTCAAAAGCCAATATTTTTCAAAAATATTCATAACATGAAATTACAATATTTTTATTTCCAGTTCTTAATTTGGAGTTCTTTTTCTGTGTGAAGTGCACAATTTTTATGTTTATTAGTAAAGAGCGATTTGAATAGAAGTCGTCGACATATGTACATGTGTATGTTATTCCGCGATTTGAAATTAATTTTAAGGTTTGATTTAAATTTATTAATTTCTTTGGCGATAGAAGTGTGTTTTCAGAATACCCCTTTTTACACTTATGTGAGTTTTATAAATTTTTTTTGGCGAAAATTTTTAATTTTTGCTATCAAGGTGATATTTGAGCTCTTAACCTTTTTCTTTAAATTTTTATCACATAGATTTTCATCAATTTTGTGTTTGCGATATACAGTACTAAGTGTTTTCTGCTTTCGAAAATACTGAAAAGCAATTTTATAATTTTTACTAAAAGTGAAAAATATCTTATTGCAAAACCCTCAGGAATGCACAATCAACATTGAATACTTTGATAATATATTTTACGATTCATGTGAAATGGTTAAATTTTAATCGCTTTTATTTATAAACATTTTGTAACACAGTTTATATTAGGGCTGATATGATGCTATCTTTTGACATAATTTTTACTTTTTGCGATTGTTCATAGTCCAAGATTTTAATAATGTCAAAAGCCTAAATCAAATTAGATGATTGTACATTTAACTTTATAAAATACTAAATATTTCAAATTACGAACATTTGAGCAAGGAAAAATAACCAAAATTATAAAATACAAATTTAATAAAAAATCACCCAAGCAAGTCATTATTCTCTATATCAAAATATCCAAATCTGTTATGATAAATTGCTAAAAATAATGAAAGGTTTTATGTGCTGTGTATAAAAAAACTGTATGTCTTTGTTAACCAGTAACGTGACGTTACAAATAATAATACTTTTATTCAAAGAAAGTGCAAATGCACGCAACCTCCACCATATACCGAAACAAATATTGCACATACCTAATACCGTATACCTGAACAAACCACTTCATACACACCCACACATGGAAACATGCAAGGTAGCCGAATGTAATGTCCCTCGAATTCACTTTATTCTTCGTAGCAATAGTATTTCGTAAATTAGCTGAACACGAAGTCTTCTGATTTTACTTCGTGCTCGTGTAGTTAGCTGCACGGTACCCAAATATCAAATATCCCGAATTTACTTTGTTTCGTAATAATTGTATTCCGTGAATTAACCGAATACGATCAAATTACGTGTCAGCTTCTTACCGGCTTATTAGAGGCAATACTGAGCTACTCTACATTATATGCTTAGCAGATTATTTACATATACTTATAGGATATATATTTTTTATTTTATATAAAATATTTTTCAAAAATATTCAACAACAATACCAAATTTAATATGAAGTAAATAGCTTTTATATTTCGTAAGTCGTCAACTGTTATTTAAAGATTTCCTCCCAATGATTTAAAAACATTTGTTAAAATTTTATATTTAGATACATAGACCTCAAATCGGCAAAATATTTTTAGCATAAGTTGTAAACAGTTCAGGAAGGTTATAAACGAGCTTAATTTTTAGCAGACTGAAGGGATTTTAATGACTGATTAAAATTATACACTCGTATATTATTGAAAGATATGTTAAACGGTAATATACAAGTGACTGGTAAGGCAGCATTTTTACATCAAAACGAACAACGCTTGCAGATCATTGAATTTTATTATAAAAATTCATGCTTGGTTAAGAAAGTGCATCGTGCAGTACTTCGATTTTATGGACTGTTTGGGCGACCTTCTGAGGCGGATATTCGAAATCATACCATGATTACAATTTTTTTTACACAAAATGGAAGAGCTGGACTTAGCTGAGTTGCGGTTTCAACAAAACTGTGCCAAATGCCACACAGCACGACTCAAATAAGCATTTCATACATTTCCCTATATTTTATGTTTTTTTAAATCAAATTTATTTGCTTTATGCTGTAGAGCAGCATATATTATTGTGTTAGAGGAGGAAAATGTAAAGGAAAAAAAACTTTAAGACAATGGGTACAGAATTGGATCGGGAATCAGAATAAAAAAGGATATTGCGTAAAATTTGCTAAAAGAACTGCGGTTAGAAAAACATGAACTTTACAAGCTACATATCACTTCAGTACATCTTTCGTATTTCAGTGATTGTTCCTGAAGTTTGTGATGCAATTCTTAATATTTTGAAGGCGGAATATTTAAAGGTAAAACAAATAATATGTATGTATGTATATTGTTTGTTTTTAATGGTTTAAATTTAAGTATCATCGAATGAGGAGGAGTGGAAAGCAGATTATCAGAAGTTTTTGGAAACATGGAATTTTCCGAACTGTGTCGGCTCATTAAATAGAATGCATGCTCCAATGAACGGCAACTGTAGCTCATACATTTCAATTCTTTTTATTCCATTTGTATGTTTTTTGCAGGTACGCCTATTATTGTGGTCATGGCTATTTCTTTCTCATGGCTACAACTTCCATTAATATTAGCAACTAATTACACTTACTGGATTTTCTATTGAATTCTGAGAATGAATTGATAAAAAATAAATTACTTATAATTCACAGCTGTTGAATTTTATATCACCGATTTTAAAACATAAAAATTAAGAGCAAGGAGGTATATTTTATATTTTTGAAGGTTTATTTGTAAACACAGTTTACAACCTTATTTAACATTTACTGTTTTTACTGGAAAAAAATTTGCGAAAGCGGGTACCTTTTGGTGATTTTCCTCTCTTTGGTAAATTTTTGGCAAATCCTGCATGACGAACGCTACATTCGCACGAGTTTTCACGTTAATACTCATATGTATATAAAAATTTATTTGTCTTTCAATTATTATTATTATTGGGATATAAATATACTTTCGAATGACATAAACATTTTTTAGCAGGTATTCGTTGCAAAATAATTGGTCACAAAGTTTTGTGACGCAGCTACAAAAAACAGAAGTAGCTTTGAAAATTAAATTGTGTTTTCGTAATTTTTAGTGAATTCGGCATAATAAAGCACACAAAATCTAGTTCCTAAAAGAAATATGAATGTAATAGAATTCTAAAATAACTTATTTGCAGCCAAAAAATGTTGTCGTCAAAAGACTTGAACCGTACGTGATGCACGCTACATTTTTTCCAATCATCAATCATACCTAATTTCAATGTTTCCAAAATAGTAAAGACAAAATTGTTTTACTAAAATTGAAGTGAATTCAATGTATAAAAATATGACTTTCGATCGGGCCATGCTTATTACCACTAAAGTGATGATATCAATACCTAAAAATTGTTCATTTCTGGTATAAAATTTGAAGATCTGTGGCAGAGTAGTAGTAATTTGTGCATTAACGATCATCGAAACTCATTTATTTTATTTATAAAATTATATACCTAGTCTAATATTTCTTTAAAAAAATTTTGGTTGGTGGACTGTTTATGAACTTGCCCATTTATCAAAATTGTAAAATTTTATTTCAAAACTAACCAATTATTTTAGAAAAATATATTGCTTCGTTAAACATAATTTTCCTCTTTTATTGCAGAATTTTCTAACTGGATATTAGTTTTTTTATTTGAATTCAGAAATTTGAAAGTATAAATACTTGTAAGTTGTGTGTTTTTCGTGAGCGTGAGTTTTCGTGATTGTAAATAGCTTTATTTTCCACTCACGTGAGCGTGGTCGTACGTGAACGTGAACTAAAAATATTAGTTCGTATGTGAGCGTGCATGAGTAAAATTGTTTATCGTGAGTGTGAGTGAAAAGTCACTCATATTGTCGTATTGTCTTAATATATAAAAAAAATTTTCTTGTGCTTCAAACAAAAAAGTCATAAAATAATAAGTCTTTTTGAGGTATGTTTATTGTTTTGTCATGTAGAAATGAGAGAGAGTGTGGAAGACATTACCTACTAATTGTTCTTCCTCGACAAATTTTTTCATTTTATTATTTTAAAACAAATAATTTTATGACAACCATTTGGATACCCCAATTGTTTTAATGTTTTATTCTTACATTTTAATATCAGCCGATATCGCAATGAATTTAAGTTGTTTGATCTTAAAATTTTTTCATAATATCAAATAAATGTTTGTTAAAAAATAAGTAAAATATTTGATCTTTTGTTTTCACACTTTGTTAATATTGGACAAATATTTGTTTGCCAGCAAATAATTTTATTCACTCAAAATCAGTTGTTATTTTTTTTTTGATACTGAAAAATATTTTGTGTTCGGCCTACGACAAAGAAATATTTGATGTTTTCAGTCAAATATTTCATTAAACTGAACGTACTACCTTAAATAAGGATTTTTTTAATTTCTTTTGTTTTGCTTTGTTTGTGAAAATTATTTAATAGATAATTATTTTGTTCATGTACTTTTCCATTAAAAATCATCAACAAGAGAGTAAAAAGAAATTTTTTTAAATTGCTCTCAAAAATAACAAAAAATAATATAATAAATGAACACTACCATCCATAGCGTGAAGTACCGAGTAAACCTAGATACTCGAGTGTTCCTCAGTAGTCAGAATATTATACACTATATTGAAAATATCAGCCGAACTGTGAAAAATTGATATTTTTATCTTTTGACCCTGATGTACTATATCCTTAAATCAATTGCTTTAGATATCGTATTGTGGTTCTGTTGATTCTAAGTTATCGTTTTAAAAATTTTAATTTTCTTACAATATCTTAAATTACGCAAAGTATTTTTATTTTCAACTTGATTTGTAAATACAAACACAAAACAGCTGTCTGAAAAATTATTATTAAGAACTCGAAAGAATTTTTTGTATCTCAATTTATTGCTCTCTCTCTCTCTCTGTCTCAATAAACAAACATTTTCTATTAACAATTGTTACAAAATCTTAATAATTTTAAGTAAACGAACAAACCTATTACTTCTTTATGTAAATTAAAAAAATGCAACGCTGATATAATACATTGTTATTGTTTTTAGTATTTTTAATTTTTAATCGCACTATTTATTAAAAACAAATTGAAATTGATTATGGAGGGGTATAGCTAGTTCCTATGCGCATTTCGCTGTTGCTAATGGAGATCATCAGGGATTTGGTATTGTTTTTTTGTTTTTGTCTTAAAGACCAATATAATAAGCGTCGCATTTTTTTGATAATTTGCGCAATACTTGTGTTACAGTGTGAAATGGCCTTTAGCAAAAACTTTCTGCGCAGGCAGCCGATCTTATGGATTTTCTCATTACAGTATTTACAATAACGGCATCGCTGAGTAAGGATTTTCTGCCTTCGGCAAGGCTTAACGCTATTCTCCTCTTGGTATATTTAATAGCTGTTTCGCTCAAGCTTAAAAATTTTCTCCTCAGTGCATATTCAAAGGTGACTTTGCTGAATAAGGATTTTCTGCCCAGTGGGCCATCGGCCGAGGGTTTTGTCCTCTGAGTTTATCGAAAAGCGTCTTCGCTGAGTAAATATTAGTTACATAGCCGGTCTTTGGCTGGTGACACTTCTGCACAATAGCCCCTTGGACAGGCTTATGGATTTGATTCTCTGTGTTTGTCACAAAAAAGTTCTCCAAAAAAAAGAAAACCAAAGTAAAATACCTCGTTCGGCGAAGTCGCTTTTCTATATACAGAGAAAATACAACCCTTAACCCGAAGGCCGTTGATACAAAAAATGTTTTGTCAGCAAAATCACTGTTCGGAATACCGGCTGGTAAGTTGGTGGGCTGGCAGAGGCGGGTGTCTGTAACCATCCGCTTGCTGTTCAGTTACACGACATGTGCCTATGTTTTACCTCCTCGTGGTATCAGCTGGTAACATCCTCACGGATGGCAAAAAGACAAGGCTATCCATTAGGCTTTGAATGGATCTTGGTGATGGCAAACACCTTGGTAATATATGGTGCATGGTATAGGGTAGAGAAATTTAGCAGACCTCCGATCTTTTAGGCTCTACTCTGCAGTATAAAAAGAGAGTAAGCTTGCTTATGTTAGTCTGCGAATAGGTATGTTGATCTTTCCTGGCAGTACCTTTGATTGCATGCCTACAATCACATTATGGACTACCCTAGCTCTGGTATTGAAATCAGGGGAACGGGCGTACTCATATGCTTAAGTTAAGGAAATAGATCTTAAGATCTATAAGCTGGGATATAGGTGTGTGACACCTAAAAGTCTTACCGGTTCTAAGTCACAGAAAGGAATTCTCATAGGAAAGGCACTGCATCAGTAGTGATCGTCCTTAAAGAAGGAATTTCGAGGAGGGACCGTTTACCTAAGAACTGGTACTACGGGATCTAGTAGCCCCGCAGATGATTCTCCGTACAGGTTTAAAAGTTGATGCTCGTCACATCTTCTTCCAGTGCACCGTCTGTGCGTGGACTTCGATCTGACCCCTTTGGGGTTTAATGGTTGATGCTCGCCACTGGCGTGTATGGACTGGAACGACGCTCTGCGATGGACTTCGTGCTTACCTGTATTGAGGATGACTTCTGCGACCGGATATTGGTGAGGTCTCTTTCGAGAGCGCACGTAGTGGCTGTGGTTAAACCAAAAATTTACGCTGGGAGTATCGGTGGTTAAAGCCCTGATGCTTGATAGCGCTAGTGGTAGTCAGACTTCGGGACACCACATAAGATACTAGGTGCTGTTGCCAAAACAACAGAGCTGGGAAGGGAGAGTAGAGTAGAAGTCAGAGGGAAGGGCAAAATTCAGTCATGGTTACACTGGTTGTGTAGCTAATGTTCTGACGCGTTCTTCTTGTCTGGCGGAAACTCTACAAAAATTTCCCTCCAGCAACAGAGATTGGATAGCTCGAACTGCTTAGCAAGCAGTTGTGCATAATGGTAAGATTATGTACAAGAATTGCAACCTGTGCGGACTTTTTAACACACGCACAGGTGCTTTTCAAAGCCCGCACGGGGGCGGTGATGAACGCATTGTTTTCACACGGTCTTGAGAGCACAGTGGAGTTAGGCCGTAATGGAGTGTATCCACTCTAATCTGCAACATATCTGTTCGGAATACCAAAACGTAATAAGTCTTTTAGCCTGGCCGAGGTTAAATGTGCAATTGTACATAAAAATATTTTGGGTCTTATTAAATTTTTAGAAAATTGGTTGATCGTACATTCAGTCATTCATTCCAAAAATTTCAACAAAGTCGAAAACCCTAAAGAAAACGAACAATCACCCAATTTTTTATTTTTTTCGGAGTATGTTTCTTTCGGTTTTTTTTATATTTTCTCAAGCAATGAATTGTTCATTCAGAATTTTTCCGTAATTATTCACCATAGATTTTCATTCCCGAATACGATAGTTCGTTTTGTTGCTTGGGTGATCTTTCACAAAACTTTTGGGTACATATTAGGGCGGGTTAATTTTCTTTTTGATGAAGTGTATAGCAAAAACGTAATCTATAGGTGATTCTAAGTCGGATTTGGAGCCCCCCAAAATCACAAATTAGAAATTTTTCCATATATACATAGAACAATTTAATTAAATTCGTCATAAAATCGAATAGAATTATAGTAGATTTCTCAGTCTGGGCTTGTTTGCGAGGTATTTTTATCACCTAGCAGAATCTGTATTGATACGAATATTTTTTTTATTTTTAGTAGAAAAATAGCCTAAAATGAACTTTTAACTAATAAATTCTGAATTTTCTTCGAGTTTTTTTTCGCGATTTTGATTATGAAAGTTCAGATAATTTCCAACAACTTTTATTACGACCAATTTTTTTGTTTTCGAACTCCTTTTTGTAGGAAAATCGATCTGAAAAAATCAACATTTTCAAGGTTTTAACAAAAAAACACTATTTTTACATTTTTAATTCAATTTATTTTTAAATATTATTCTCGACCTACAATTTAATGTTTTAACGTGGTAATATTATTTTTTAAGGTCCTTTTTACTTTCCATTCGAGGAGTTTT
Organism: Gymnocheta viridis; assembly: GCA_956483585.1. Lineage (NCBI taxonomy): Eukaryota > Metazoa > Arthropoda > Insecta > Diptera > Tachinidae > Gymnocheta > Gymnocheta viridis. The sequence goes on from OY101441.1 coordinate 86,931,223, forward strand.
CTTACGACTTTCTAATGTCACTGCCATAACTCCTTCACGATTCTTTTCTATAACTCGTTTTGAAACACTCGTTAATAATTGTACATGTCTTTCTGTTCCTTGTATGTGCAGTGGAATTTGTGGATCAGCCAGTGGTGGTTCTTCGAAATCTAAGTATTCTACCAAGTGATCATATGGAATATGTCGATTAAATGCTGGTTCAAATTATTCATATCAACCATATTGACATAATCGGTAGCATCGAAATTTAAGATTTATTTTAAGATATATTTTTTTGTAAACTCTGAGTTTAGTTGGATCGTATAATTTTTCTCGATAGTGTAAAATATTTTTGATAGCTCTATCCCGTATTGCTTTTCGATCATCAAATAACATTGTTAATAAGATATTTTCTGGATGTGCGTAATATGAGTTGTTTTGAATTACACCATCTACAATATTACGAAAGTTTGGTTGTAAGTATCGTGTCCAACGTATACATTTTATTAAAAGTGTACTGTCGTACACAACAGAGTTATAAAACTTCACATTGAAGTACATTGGCACATAAACTGTAATAATATAAACTGCCAAAATTTTTAAATTGGTCGATGGTGTATTAGTTGTTACATATAATCGCAGTAATCTACTTTCTTTGGTTAACCAACGAGAATGTGCAATTGGTCCTGGTTTAATGTTAGATAAATCAACTGGAACAATACCATTTGAAATTGCTTTAGCTATTTGATATAAATATTTAACATCTGTTGATAGTTCGAGCTCATGTTCATGATCCATCATTGCAGGCATATTCTCCATCTTGAATCAAAATCAGCTACTACCTGAAAAATGATATGTTTAGATCAATTAAAATGCAATTATTTTATTTTAACTTTATTCCAATCGAAAAAGTAAAATAATGACAATAAATAATGATAAAAATGATGATATTAAATAAAACAAAGTGTTAAATATATGCAATTTCTCACATTCTTGAATAGCTTTGAATAACTTTCCACTTGCTGCTCGTGGTCCACTGTTGACTGTTTTGTCCAATGCTTCATATAAATGACGAAATGGCAGTTCATTGAAATGAAGCAGACATATAAACCAGTGAATTGGTCTATTTAACTGTTTTTCAAATAATCGTAAAACACCATTTTCTGTTCCAGTATTTGCTGGCTCACCATCACTGCATATGCCAATTAATTGATCAACTGTTAATGTCTTATTGTTGAAAAATTCATTCAGTTTTCTGTGTTTGGTTTTTGCATCTTCTTGACTACCAAAATTTACATATCCAAGTAACTCATTATAGGACTCTTTCAGAACAACTAAATGCGGTTCTTTTACCATAGTGGTATGAAATTTGTCATTAATGTTTTCTGTGGTTAATGAGTCATATATATATATATGGAAAAATTTCTATTTTAAAATTTTGGGGGGCTCCAAATACGATTTAGAGCTATGGTCTTGAGCAAAATTTCTCAAAATCACCTATAGATTACGTTTTTGCTATACGCTTCATCAAAAAAAATCGTTCCATACAATTTGACCCGCCCTAGTATATATTTATTTATAGAAGTGTACAAAAGTTGTTCATTAGTCACCCAATGTGGCAAGAATATGTGCAGAATTTGTCTAATGTTTGCAACTTTCTGAGTTTTTGTTTGCGTTTTGAATTTTACACTGCAGTTGAATATTATAATTTTTAAAATTTATTTCTTTTTTGGAGAATAATTTAATTTATTTTTTGTACGAGTAATTATTTAATTTCGTTAATAAATAAATAAATATGAAATAAGTCCATACGTTTTTTAGTTATTTCGTCGAGAACCGTGTTTGTTCCATTTTTTGGACTTATTTCATTTTCTTTACTTTTATAGTTTCTTGAAAACATTTTGAAAGTCTTTTAAATAACTTGCTGAAGGATTTCTACATTACCGATATTCAGCCAGCACGAGGACTTTCTACTCTGGCTTTGTTTAATAAGGCCTCTCCAAAAAGTAAATAGTTCAGTAAGTTAATTAGATCCTTAGGTCACTGTACTAAACAAAATACTCAAATTTTCAGACCTGCTGCGACTAAAGCCATTCGAAGCCGATAAGCCCCGCGGCATATATTCACCCTAGTTTTTTTTAAGAGAAGTCAACTCACTTTTTTTTACCATTTAACCATTTAATATTTGTTAAAATATGAAAGTAATACCAAAAATGTCAATCAAACTAGGGGTGTAACCCCTTTTTGCTGATACTATGCCGATACTCAAAAAGAATTATCGGCGACTTAATTTAAAATTAAAAAAACTCAAGTAGACTAATACTTTTATTATACAAAATAACAGTGTAAGAGATTAAAATGTGCCAACAAACCGTCATTTTGTTGATTTTCTAAAATCATAAAAATTTTCAATACATTTCAATTTCTGAAATTCAAATTTTCAAAGAACAAAATGTATGCATAATTTTTATGATTATACAAAATAAACAATTTGATATATATGTTTGGAAGAATTTATCATTCATCGGACTAGCAGAGCGGATCAGTACTGTTTTCGAGGTCGCTACACCTTCTCATCAGCGTACTTTGTTCGATTTTACCATTTTTGACGGTGGATAATATTGACTAGGAATATCAACTATTTAACCGTATTATTTAACGAATTAGAATACGAAAAGTGCAACTTATTCATTTTTACACGTTAAATCAATTTCGGTTAATACGAAATCCCATATCTGATGATGAATTATTCCAAATTTTATTACTCTCTCACTTATTCAGCAACATTGACTGCTGATATTAAGCTGTTTTTCCATTAAGTTTACTTGTTTTTTTTATCGTTTGTAGTTGAATTTGTTAGTATTTAACCTTAAACATGGAATTTTTACATGATTCGGAATATTGTGTGCACCTTGCATTTCTTTTAAAATTTTAGTGCTGATTGTGGAATACCTAAAAGTTCCTAAAATAAACCTTGATTTTATAAGCCTTTTAAAACGTCTGATAATCAAAAGAAACAATTTCATTATTCTGTTCTGCTTTTAATATGTTATTTCTCTTCGTTGTTATGAAAAAAGGACTTGAAAATGAATTGTTTGTTCGAAAAAATCTAAGCAAATTTAACAAGTATCGTGGTATCGACAGCAAAATATCGCCGATATCAATTTATCGGAAAACCTGAAGTATCGCCGATGTATCGGTTACATCCCTAATTCAAACGCAATAGAGGTAATAGTATTGTAAAAAACTTCCCTTGATTTGTTAATTTTTGTGCAAAAAACAAATGTTCACTTTATAGAGATTTGTGATGTTCACTGTTTGGAGTAAAAAATAAAAAGTTCATTATACCCAGTAGTTCAAAATAAATAGTGTTCACTCTAAAACAAATGAACTGTACTACTTTTTAGTACAAAATTTTGATGCTCCGCCGATAGTTTTTCCACGGAATGTTTCTATGATTGACAACAGAGATTTAATAAAAAATATGAATAATAAAACAGCGCATATAATTAAATAAAGTCACTAAAAATTACTAAAAAAGAATATGAAATTATCTGCATTCTCATTTTTACAACTCAGCAGGAAATTTCCTGCTTTGTAACAAGTACCACAAACTAAATCAAAAAGGCCATTTACAATTGCTAAAATTTGCAATCTCAAATGTACAAGATTGTGAACAGGAATGTTGTATTCACAGATTTCAACCGCTTACCCACAGCAAAACACAAATTAGTAATTATTTTAAAATGTTTAATTACCTACATTTTATTTTTCGCACACGAACATATTTATCAATAATTGTTAAAGTTGTTAAAAAAAAGTGATTGAAACTATACAAATCGATCAACAACTAATTTGCTGTTAACAGCGGGAATGATCCAGGTTTTATTACTTCAGCTAATGAGCGGATAATGCACTTGAACACGCTGCAAATTTACAAAATGCCCATTTAACAGACAGCTCGTTTTAAAGCACCCTTGTAAAAAGAAAAATTTCAATTAACTTTTATTGTAAGAAAATCTAAAATTTTGTTTTAAAATTCGTTTTTCTTTATTTAATTTTTTAAAGCATTTATTTATTATATATTACAGTTAACAATGTTTTTAAATCAATTAAATTTGCAAAAAGTAAAAATTATTTAAATTTCTGTTGCTGTTTGAGCAAAATATCTTTCCCCAATAATCAAGTGAAAAACAATTCAAGTCAAACACTCAAGCTTCAATATCCAAATTGTACATGTTGTAAGATTTATTTCAATAATATACTCCAATAAACTGGACATTTCATTCAAATACAACACTACCGTTCTAACCCTTTCAGACCTCACGCTAACCTACTGGGAATTTTTTTTCATAATTTTTGGAGTATGAAAATATAATCAATGTTTTTGTTTTATAATTTTTGTATCTTTCAAGTATTTTTAGGACATGCACAATTGATACATCTCGGTAAAACTTTTTCCTAAAACGCTTTTTTATTGCATTAAATGACTTTAATTGGTTTGGAACAATAAAATTTATAATTTTTTTAATTAAAATATTCAAACTTCACTATTTGTTCACACGTAATTTTGTAATTGAAGACACAACTTACTTACTTCTGGGGCTCATTTTGATAAAACTGAAATTTGACGAAAGAATTTCACAAAAATTCAAGTAACGGTGAAACGAACAGCGAATAATGTGAGAAACAAACATAAAGAACAATCAGGGCAACCGATGCATGCCGGTCTATTTGACATTGGTCAAATACTCGTATATGCAAAAATATTGAGACATAAACGCACCCGCATAATCGATGCATCGCGGTCTGAAAGGGCTAAAATAGTTCAATTCAAGTCTTGAATTTTAATGTAATTCAAGCCTTGAAATAAAGTTTACCTCAAGGATTATTTACTAAATATGCACTACTTATATAAATATATCGTAGCATAAATAGAAAAACGCCCTAGTACCCAAGAAATTAAAATATCTTATCACTATAAAAACAAACAGAATTCCTCGAACGAAAGATAGCTGATTAAATACATTACACTGTGTGTAATTTTTTAAGTCATGAAAAAATAACTATATACGAACACCACTACGTGATAAAAGACCAAAAGTCATGCACTTTTTTATGGGCCCCCAAAGATTTGGGGCCTCGGTGTCATTTTTGCAAAATGCAGATCATTTTCTCAGGCTCATATCTTGCAAATCGTTCGGAATTTTGATTTACTCTCTAAGGCGATGTTGTAAATTTTGTCATAAAGAACAAAAAATTTCCAAATATAAAATCATCTTCAAGATGACAATCGTAAAAAAAATTTAAAAAAAAAATAGTTTTTTTAACTTTTTTCCACTGTTTAGGTCAATAGGTAGCAAACCATCAAATTCAAGAAAACAATCAACTACAAAAATGTACCTAAAATCTCAATAAACAACTTTTTAAAACATATGAAATTCCTAGGAATGATTCTTAATACCGTTTAGGTAGCGCTTAGGTATTCGCAAAAGTGAAAAATTTCCGGATAATTTAATTTGTTTTTTCTTTACTCCAACATTGAGATACATACATACCATGCTATCTATTACAAAAATGTACCTAAGATCTTAATAAACAACTCACGCGATCACGCACCGACCGCAGCAGCACAGGTAAAGCAATAAGCGACGTCAACGAGAGATCAGCGCTGAAAGTGCTATTACATAATTCAAGCACAACATTGGCAACTCACAATTTCAATATGCAGTGTTAAAAAATTTATTTATTTTGCTACGTTTGCGATCATCAAATCAGAAAAAAAGTTCTACAAGATTTCAAAAGGAAAATAATCTTTTAACTAGTGACCGGTGAAAATTACACACCGAATACAGTGTGCCGCCAATGTTAGAACAATCTCATGGCATTTTTAACTGGAGGCAAAGATAGTATGAAGTATTGTAAGCCGGTAAACTGTATTAATCGCCCAGGTGATCATGATGCAATCAGTTACTATGCATGCGCAAATTACTCATGTTGTCTAAATAGACATGCAACTATAACAGCCACACTACGAGTGCTTGCAGCTGAGGGCGCCAACTCCAGATCGTAGGACAGAATTTACAGGAATGACTAGAGCAAGTGGTGTTACTTATGAAGATCTATTTGATAGCGATTATGTGTCCCAACAGGGAAGAGATGGACCACAACTAATAACACAAATGGAAACGGATTTCATTGTGGGCATATTGGGACTATCGCAGCTACTTGCCATATTTTTGACATCGTTTTTAAAACAAAGAAAACTCACACATTCTAATGTCAACTCTAGAGCGTACCGCAAACGGCAAGCTGACATTAGAAAGCTATTCAAGAGCAATTTTGATTCATCGCTTGATGAAAATCATTAAATGGCATGGATTTACCTTCAGCGTGTATGCACCAGAGTCTTGGGAGGGATCGAGACGCAGAACCGGAAGCAAGAGAATGGGTGAAAGAAATGCTGTATTATTTTGAGAAAATCGGCACATCAATGACATTAAAACTATATTTTCTTCATTTTCATTTTGACGATTACATCAAACAACTCCCAACCGAGTCCGATGAGCGAGGGGAACGGTTTCACCAAACCACAATGCCCATGGAAAAACGTTACAAAGGCAAAAAACTCTACGCATTGCTTGCAGAAATAATATCAATTTTATTGATGCACTGTTTTGCATTCCTTTTTTGATTTCTTTTATAATTCATTTCAGGTGTGTTGGTGGAGTCACAATATCACTCTCTATGATGTTAATGAAGTATTTGAAGAAGAAAAAGCTGATGATGGAGGGCAGTCTGGAAGCAACGTGCCTGTGGACACGTTCTGTGGATATGTTCTGAATCAGAGTCAGACTCGGACGATTTGAACGACTATTTGGATCCACTACATAAAAGAGTGCGATTTGCAAGTCCAGGGCCATCAACATTATAAACATAATACGAATATTTTTTTCATTATTTTTGTAATAGATAGGATAGCATGTGTGTATCTCAATGTTGAAGTAAAGAAAAAACAAATTAAATAATCGGGAAATTTTTCACTTTAGCGGATACCTGAGAGCTACCTAAACGGTATTAAGAATCATTCCTAGGAAGTTCATATGTTCTAAAAAGTTGTTTACTGAAATCTTAGGTACATTTTTGTAGTTGATTATTTTCTTGAATTTTTAACGCTTTGCTACCTGAACAGTGGAAAAAAGGTAAAAAAGCGATTTTTTTAAATATTTTACGATTTTCATTTTGAAGATGAAGGTTTTTTGATTTTATATGTTCACAATTTTTGTTTTTAATGACAAGATCTATAACTTTGCCTCAAAAAGTAAACCGAAATTCCGAACGATTTGCAAGATATAAGCCTAAGAAAATTATCAGTATTTTGCAGAAATGACACCGAGGCCCGAAATCTTTGGAGCCCAAAAAAATGCATGACTTTTGGACACGTGTCTTTTTTTGTTGTCTTTTATCATGTAGTGGTGTCCGTATATGGTTATTTTTCCGTGCACTGTGTTATTTTCCAATTCACCATATATTTTTTAACTTTATACAATTTTTATGTCCTTCATCAAAACGCTTGTAAAGGGGATCCATTTGTAGGATAGTCATTCCATATGTAATTTCTGCATTATTGACCCGTTTTAGAAGTTAAAGCGACGTTTTAGAAGTTAAACAAGAAATATTGAAATTTTATATTAAGCTTTGTAATCAGATAAAATTTAGATTTGACTTTAAGCGCAAAGGCATCAAACTGTTGCAAATGATTACTCCTTCTAAACTGTTGTCTAAAGAAAATATGTCTATATTGTCCCTAATTTTAAAATATTCCAATCTTGAAGATCGTGACCCCGATATCATTACTTTACAGTGGAACTTCTTACGGTTACGATTATGTGATAAAATTTATTCCAATAAAAACTGATTAAATTAGAAAAGCTTTGGTGATCTTGCCAACTTTGTATTTAATCTACTTTCGCTTCCACATAGTTCCGCTGCTGCTGAACGCAAGTTTTCAACACATTTTTATACCCTTCACCAAAAAATTTGGAAAGGGGGTATATAGGTTTGTCATTCCGTATGAAATTTCTTCATTATTCATTTAAGACACCACAAAGTATATATATTCTGGATCCTTTTAGATAGAGAAGTCGAATGAGCGATGTCCGTCTTTCCGTCTGCTACATTTTGGTGTAGTTAGAATTAAGGCCTAAATTTCTTCGGTTTGCATATAACAAAACTCGGTCCAATAATTATTCAGATATAGCCATAAGACTTTTTTGTTATATTTCCCATTCTGTTGTTTTTTTATGGCCCCAACTGTCCTACGGTCAATTTTATGAAGCAAATCTCTTGTATGGATTTCTACGAAGGTTTCGACTGAAAATAATTGAAGTCGGTCCATTAACGACTAAAATATAAGCAAAAAAATGGCATTCGAATATACTTTTAAAATTTTTTGGAAAAAGTTGCATGGGGATTCAAGTCACAACCGCTTCTTGTACACCACAGAGCAGTTGTATTTTTCATAGTAGTTTACGCGTTTAAGAACATAATATATCTTATTTATTATAAAATACTAAAACTTCAAATTCTTGATGGAATTTGGTGTGGTTGTTGTAAATTGGCCCTTTTTGTCACACATATATTACACACATACTGAAATGCGTTCATGGGCACATGTACACATTTTGTGTATGCATGTGTAAACTAAACAGTCTTAAAGTTAAAAGTTGTTTTTTTTTTGTTTGTTTCTTTAAACATTTTTTGTACGTTTATTAGTATAATATTATGCATACGTATTACAGTATTTTTTCTCGCTTATATTTTCTTTTCGTATATAAATAACCATAATTATTTTTTATATTATTTATATTAAAGAAATGTAATGGATCGTCAAGACACTATGTACGAGTAGATATACAAAATCAATGAAATTTAATTTTAGTTTTGTTTTAAAAATAGAATTTGATAAGAAAAGTTTCTTTCATTCTGTAACATCAGTGAGTTAATCTTCAAAAGCACTTCAATTAATTGCCTTTTCTATAAAATAAAAACAAAGTTTGATGTAAGAATTTAATTTTATATCAAGTTCCAAAATGTAATTAGCAAAGAAACTAAAAAATTGAAAACTCCGCGAAAATAGCGCTTATTCTAAAAATTGCAACTGCAATATTGGAAATTATTTCCAAAATTTATTTAAAAAAATCATATAATTGGCAATCGGCACCCAAAAATCTTGAAAAAATCTCTAAAATGCCAAAAATTCTTAAAAATATGAGAACATCAGGAAAATTGTATGATTCAATATTGATTAAAAAACAGCAAAATTATAAAGTAAAAAAACTTAAAAAATATAATTTCCATTGTGAAAATTAAAGTTTTATTAAAAACTATTTTCTATTTGGAATAGAAAATTAAAAATGCATTTGTTTTTGAATAAAAGTATTCCAAATACCTATTTTCTACAAATTTATATTTAGCTTCTAGATTGCATTATACATTTGAATAATTTAATGTGGGCTTAATTAAAATGTGGGCTTAATTAGAATAGTTCGCAATTCATAAAATATTTTTCAAACAATCAGTTCCTATCATATACATACATATGAACTTTGGATTTTTGGATCGGAATGTTCGGGTTAAATTTCCAAAAATAGTATATGCATACATATTTGTATTCAATTTTTTTTTTGCATATTTTCGTATTTTCCCCAATTCAACATATACAAAGTGATAAGTTAAGATCTTAGGAGATAAGAAATTGATTTCTTCATATTCATATAAAATTAACTGGTCTTACATTCATTAAAAACACCTAAAAAATCATAGTTTTGGAGAATATGGCATGTCGATAGCACGCACCACGGAATTGGACGCGGATTAATGGTAAAATATTATAAAAATAAGCCGAATTATGGGTTGGATTTGAGAGCAAGAAGCTTTCTATTTGCGATTTTATCGTAATTTTTCATATTAAGATCTCTGTCTTACTTAGTAAACGAAGAAGAAGATTTAAATAAAAAATGTTTTTAATTAATTCCATCTGGCAGGCTGAATATAAATGACCGAATTCGTATTTTTTAAATCAATTGAGGTTGAAATTCGATTATGTTTCTATATCAGAAATATACAGGTTATATTGAACCAAAACCTTTATCGTCTGGTCCAACCGCAATACAGGTAAGTAAATGGAAAAGTTAACAAAATTTTAAAAAGACAACTATCAGAATACCACTAGTTTACATACATACGTACATCATACGAGTTTCAAAGAAAAAATTAAATTAATATAATGAATTAACATATGTTGTTATATTTTATAATTTAAAATTTTTTCTTACACCGCCAAGTTATTTTTATTATTGGTGTTATTATTATATCAAATAAAAACGTCGACAACTTACTGAATTCATTATACAATTATTTTATCACTGTACAAAATCCTATCTGAAAACATATTTGGGGTGTTCACACTGTGGTCATATCAGTCATATTGTCATAATGTCTTATTATTTTACAATGGTTTAAAAAAGTTGTTGTTGTGCTTCAAGCAAAAAAGTCATAAAATAATAAGACTTTTTAAGGTATGTTTTTGGTTTGTCATAAAATAACAGTAGAAATCTTAGTCGAGCAGCTGTAACTCCTTATTCGAGCCGGCGATAATATTAACAAGCCGCCGCTACAAATAACACAAAATGAAAACAAGGCAAATTCATTACCAGGAGGCGAATTAATTATAAGGTGGTTGCAGTGGCGAATTCACGTGAATTTATACATTAACTGTCCTGTCAAATTTGTTACATATTTTCCATGGTGTAATAATATAAGGTGCTCTTATCAAACAACAATAAAAAACAACATGCATTTTGTTTGTGTAAAATTATCACAATATTGTCAAAAAAAAGCTGTATACAAAACATAACAAAATGTGGTTTGTATGTATTTAGTGGTTATGCAAAAACAAAAAGCATAACGTAAACAAAAATATTCATAATGGCGGCCAAAAATGTAAACAACTTTTGACAAGACCGTGAAACTTACCATTTTTTTTGCAGATTATTTAACGGTCAAAACACAACCCTACAAAAAACCATATTCCTTGTTGCGCACACCTGATATTATTACACCATGATATTTTCCGGCGCCATTTTAATGTAATTTTCCTGCAAAAGGCAAATTTATTACGACTACAATAAATCAACAACAAAGCAAACAACAGGCATTTTGTTTGTGTAAACGGTGAATTCATTATATACGCTGTCAAAATTCTCCATGCATAAAAAATTACATTAAAATGGCGCCGGAAAATATTTAACAAATTTGAAAGGGCAGGTAATGTATAAATTCACGTGAATTCGCCACTGCAACCACCTTATAATTAATTCGCCTTGAATGAAAATTATGCGTTTGTGTAAGCTATCTGCCTGGCAGCTTATGGATGTTTTTCTACTTGCCGCCGTAAGAAAAAATATTTCGGCTCATATTTCTGTCAACAGCTGCTTTTTTATATGCACATATTTATTTTAGCAAGTTGAATTTTTTTGTTCATATTTACTTGAGGTAGCCATTATCACGTTTAACATGTAATTTTCGCACAAACCAGCTATTATTTTACTTTTTTCACTTGATTTCGGCATTTTGATATGAAATTGTATTTTTAAATGTTTTTTTGTATCAGCTGGCACAATTATGACATAGCACACTAAATTATGACGGGGTTGTTCACACTTGTCATATTTTGGTGTGCTATTATTTTATGACATAAGACTTATGACTACAGTGTGAATACCCCAATTGGATATTTTTGAAAAATAAACCTTTTATCGTTCATAAAATTGGAAAAAACGCAAAAATTAAAAAAAATATTATAAATGAGATTGTGCCTGGTTTTTTAAATAAATTGTTGAACAAACTTTTTCAAATAAAAAGTAAAAGTAATAAAAACAACTAAAATGTATCAAAAATTCTAAAAAAATAGCATTTTGTTGTGTTCAGGATTCGAAACCGTGACACCGGGTAGGGTACGGTTTCAAATCCTGACCAACCATTTATTAATTTATTTTTAATTTTTGATACATTTTATTTATTTTTATTACTTTTACTTTTTATTTGATAAAGTTGGTTTTTTAAAAATTTTTGATAGCTTTAAATTATTTTCAATGTGAAGATAATATTGGAACATTTTAATCAGTAGACTAACAGATTTATGTAATAGTTGGTGATTTTTTGAATAAATTTTGGGAGAATTTCTTCATTATTAAATTTTTTCTTACGTTTCAAATCATTTCTTTGTTTAGTCGAAGACCACTGGCTTTTTGATAAAGACGTTGAAACACTTCTTGGATGTGTGAAAAAATATATAAGTGCTAATAAGGGGATGTTAATATTTTTATAATGCACTCTAGGCAAGAAAGTGTAACAAATTTGTTACGAAATTCATAAGTTATGGCTGACTTCATAAACGCAGTTTGCAAGCAACACGAGAATGCCTTGTAAACTCATGCTTCCAAAGTTGTTTTGCAAGTTGTGTTTATGAATTCAGCCTATACTATGAAATAGAGATTAGAACCAATAATTCACGATCGTGATTAATTTTTTGTTTCCATCACGTGGGGTGAGTCCATGAGACGGTGAATGGCAATTTTTTTTGCTTTAATGTAATTTTTCCATTTAAATTATTTTTTTATTTTATTTTTTTTCGTATTTCGTGTGCGTGAATTTTCGTGATTGTGACTTCTTTCATCACTCCATACTATGGTGAAGAAATAATTTAAGAAATAATCTCGAAATGAGTACAATTAACAATATCTAAAGAGCTTATGAAAAATAATGTTGCACGCTATGTGTGGTCAGCAAAAAGGGATCTTGCTATGTTTATGTGGAAATTTCTAACAAAATCTATACAACACGCAAGTCATACGAATGCATTTGAATTGTATAATTGTATGATGCTGAAGAAACTGTATTTTGATCTCCTAAATCCAAAGCTTGATCAAATAAACGAAATAAGTATCTAGGTACTTAAATATTAGTCAAACCGAAATAGTTTTTCTTAGGTAAAAATAAAAAATTGAAGAGGAAATAGCACATGAGATAAATCAACGTGTAAAATGGGATCATTTAACGTCAATTTGCTGTGGTAAAATTTAAATATTGATCGTGATGCACTACAACATAATTGGAAATCACATTCAACCGAGTCCCCTAAACAGTGGCATATACATGGAAAAACACGTAATCCCGATGATGGGAGTATAGCAGTGATGTGCAAAACTTAAACTGTGATTGTGTTGTTGCTTATTAGTATTAGTGGAGAAATCGAGTTTTCCCAACAACCATAAAGTTGAGTTTGGAATAAGACGCCGTCAAACTAAAAAAACGCGTGTCTTACAATTGTGGCATGGGCTGTTCATCAATGGAGTATAGCGACTTCCCTGAGCTAACGCTCTTCTGTTCTGTCGTGTAAGCTGAAATTATTTGATATTAATTTTCCATTGGTCCTTTGGAATATTTCATATCCAATTCTTTCCTTACGATCTTTATCCAACTAATAATCACTTTGGATTATAACAAGTCACAAAGCTTGGTTTATTATTGATAAGTTCTGCTTGAACCGATTAAAAACATAATTCCTCTAATAGGTAAATTTTTTCAGCATTTTGTTGTTCTTTTCTATTTTTGTAGGTTAAAATATCGTATCTGAAAATGCTCTTGGTATATATTTAGTTTTTTCATTGTACTCTTATCGAATTTATGATTTTGATTTTTTCGAAATATTGATAGTGATAGGTGTTAAGTAAAAATAATCAAATTGGCTATGACATATTTATAAATATAATTCATTAATTTCTGCCATGACTAAATGACAGCTAATATTTCCTTTTCGTTGGTACTATAATTCTGATTTTTACTACTTACGGTACGAGACAAGAAATAAATTGGGTTCTTATTCTGACTTAGTACGGCCCCAAATGAGTTGATATAATCCAACCTGTTTCTTTAATTTTAATTTTACTACGTCTAAATCCTCTATGGCAGTCTTATCTAAATGAAATTCTGTGTTCCTATATTGATTTCCTTTACGGGATTTTCTCCTTTTAAATGGACTGTTAATGGTGTGTTATTTGACACAGAAAACTAAAGGCGAGGCTTATAAAATTGTTAGGAAGATTCCACTGACCCATTAGGGATTCGAGTTAGCCTGGAAGGACTTGTGGTCAAGATATGAGAATCGCTGGGTGCTTGTAAATGGTCAACATAAAAACTTGTTCAATCTCAAGACCATCTCAGTCTAATCTGGCAAGGCGCTTGAAACTCTACAAAGAGGCGTTAACACCGATATCTCCATACTACGCCTTTATGATATCAATGTTAAAAGGTGATCTCCAATTTTCGTTTTTATATGTACAAACCGACTTTCCGAAATCTTTTATATACCATGTCATGCGGACATTAAGTCTGATAGTGTAAGCATCAGAGTCCGAGTCGGGTTTAATGCATCGTCTCCGTCAGGCATACAGGCATACATACGCAATTTTACAAATCTATTTAATGACTGATTCTGAAATGACCATTCTTCCGATGCAGATATTCAGAAGATGTATAGACAGAAGTTAGTTGATAAGAACCATACTCCGTATCAGAGAATTCTTTTCCGTGATGACCGGAAAAATTCTCTTTTCGATTACAAATTTAAAACGGACACTTTCGAAGTAAATCGCGCTCGCAATCTGGCCATTCGCACTATACTTCAACTAGCTGATGACTTATAAGCTTTGTATCCCGAGGCTGCTTCCATCATTCGAAAATCTATGCGCCTTGACGATATTCTGGCAGAACCTTATTCAAAACATCAGGTCATCCAAGCAAAAACTGAGTTTATCCTAGATCTACAATATGCCGGGTTTTCACTACGAAAGTGGGCCGTTAATTCCTGGGATATATTAGCCGACATCCCAAAATAGCAATTGCTGCATGAAAACTTCTTGAAATTTGAAGATGCCAATTCGAAAAACACGTTGGGAACTTGTTAAAATTTCAGAGTTCGATGAAGTAGGTACGCAAAAAGGGAAGTTCTATCGAAAACAGCCAAATTGTATATAGTAAAATATATGGATGGAAGGGACGGGATGAAATCCTGTTCTCTGAGACGCTAGAATAATGGAAGACACTCAAAGCAGGTTATCCTGCTATCAAATCCATTCGTATTCCTCGATGGATTCAGTATATTCCTGATGCTGAAGTACAATGCCGCGAATTCTGCGATGCCTCCACAAGCGATTCTGTACATATGCAGTTAGTATCTTCCAAGACTAAAGTGTCTCCTATTAAGACATTGTCTATTCCTATGCTGGAGCTTTGTGGAGCAGTACTTTTGGAGGACATGATCAAAAGCCTGTTGCCAAGAATGAACATTGAGTAATATACAACTTTCTGTTGGACGAATTCTGTAGTATGCTGGCTGACAAAGCCACGTTGCAATTGGCTGACCTTTGTAGCAAACAGAGTCTCGAAAATATCGCAGGTAATAGATTTTTTTCGATGGAGTCATGTAAGTTCTGACTTGAATCCAGCAGATTTGGCAAGCCGAGGACTTTGCCCTCGTGGTAGTGCGGGTCAAAGTGGGTTAAGAATGCACCGACTGAATGGCCAACACCAGACTCATTCAATCCTCCCAATACC
This sequence comes from Gymnocheta viridis, assembly GCA_956483585.1. Taxonomy (NCBI): domain Eukaryota; kingdom Metazoa; phylum Arthropoda; class Insecta; order Diptera; family Tachinidae; genus Gymnocheta; species Gymnocheta viridis. The sequence goes on from OY101441.1 coordinate 86,946,880, forward strand.
GACCAGGAAGCCAAAACGCTTCGGATTCACTTTTCAGACTTTAAAAACTTGCTGGAACGAATTTTCTCCTTTCCTAAGGGACTGCGTGTAATGGCATACGCCTACAGATTTTTCTATAAAACTAATTCCAAATTTTGTTCCTTCTTCTATCAGTGCTCCATCCTACTTACCAGTTCCGATATCAGTGCAGTTCATGATCGAATCATTTCCGTTGGACAAAAGGCCGCATAACCGAATAAATATAAAGCTATAGCTTTCAAGAACTTAACCCCATTTCTGGATGCAGAGGATATAATTCATTCACGTGGTAGTATACAATTATTTCCCGAACTTTCCTAGAATGAAAGGCAACCCAACGTTGTCCAATACACTTGCCAATACTCCCGCCTCTTAGTGAAGTTTATTCATGATGTTAGTCTACATGGGAACCAACTATTTTTATATGGCACTTACACCAGATGAAAATTTAGTATTAACGAGATTTCGAGCAAAATCTTTTGACTAGATTTCCTATACAAAACAAAATCTACTTCGTCGCTAGATTTTGAAAAAATCTACTTAAAATCTGATAGTACTTAGTGATGCAACTATGGTTTTCCCTTAATTGCACTGAAAAATACTCCGCTGTTCAATAATAATTCTTTGAAGGGCGTACTCGCCATGTGTTTCTCATTTGCATAATAATTTTTGTATGGAGTTTGACATTTAAAAATGAAAATTCCAATCAACTGCTTTTGCATGAATTCTTTGAAGGGTGTGGTCGCCAGTTGTTTCGCATTTGAGTGGTAAGTTTTTGTATTGGGTTTGACACTTGAAAATGAAATTTCCAATCAACTGTTTTATCACGGATACGAACTCTTGAAAAATGTTGATAGAGATTTCGATTGAAATCTACTAGATTTCGATCTGTTTTAAGTACCGTATTAAGACCGCACAAAAAGTTAATTAGGAAGAGCCTGTCGGAACACCAAGAGATACGTGCGTATATTTGTATGCTTCCCACAAGGGCTATACAATTGGAAGTTCTTTCGGATCTTTCTACTCCCACATTTCTAGCCGCTTTTAGTCGATTTTTTTCATGCAGTGGATGTTCATGGCATATTTATTCCGCCAATGGGACTACGTTTGTGCGTGCATCCGAAATTCTAGCAGACGAGTTCATTCAGACCACAAAATAATTGTAAGACGTTCTTTTGTGGTTATGCACATCAAAATATATACTGGCATTTTATTCCAGCAGGTGCCCCACAAATGGGTAGACTGTAGGAAACAGAAGTAAAGTTTCTTGGCACATTTCCGGAAGATGAGAAATACACTCGCGAGGAGTTATCAACGCTATTATCAAGGATTGAGGTATATCTCAATTCCCGACCGATATCCCCCATGTCCACTGATCATACTGATCTTTGTGGTTTCACTCCAGACCATTTCCTCATTGGCTCACCAATATTAGCGCCTGTTGATCCGCTAACTAATGATTTCTTACCTACAGCTAATCCATGGCAAAAACTAAAACTTATCCATACAAATTTCTGTCACCAATGGAAAAATTAATATCTAAAGAAACTCCATAAACGCATAACGTAGCAAATATCAAGGAAAATGGCCTTGTAGTAATAAAAAAAAGGGCTCACACTGGCTTCGACGGCCGTGTCCGGTTGGCCGACGCATTAACGCAGGGAGGTGTAATAACGCGGAACATATACAAAATCGTCTTTCTGTTTACATCCTCTTAATTTTCGATTTTCCTATCTCTTCTCATTCTTCGAAATCAAAGGATTCCGCAAGGATATTATCTGAAAATAGAACGCCGAATCTGCGAACATGCACATTCATTGCGAACATATAAAATCAAGTGTATATTCCAACGCTGATAATCTTTGTTTTATTTCCATTTCATTACGATTTCCTATTGGGGTTGTGAGCAAACAACTTAAGAACATCTTATTTTGTTTCATAGGCTCAGACCTTTATATAAATTGATTCGACTTCCACTTCGACATTCCAACAACTTCCCTTTTGGAGGAAATAGGTACTCAACATCAGTCATAAAAAGTTTGAATTTCTCATTCGAAAATTTGGAGGAGCTTTATTCAAAGCTTCAAATAATATGTGTATATACAAATCTAGATATCAAAATACTATGCAAGTACCTTGAAATTCAAAATCACATTCTGAATAACAGATGACCTCTTTATTTTTTTCTTGAAACTGAATTGATAGAAGTGGGATCTTAATTATTTAACACATAAAAATAAAAGTATGGGTGTTTCTACGTTAATAGGTACTATCGACGGCTACATTAAAAAACCAAATATAAATTGAAATTTTTGAAAATGTCAAACGTGTTTAATAATAAATAAAGTATACTTTTTTAACAATAAATTGTAATATCTAAATTACCTTAGAAAAAAGTATATCCCTGGCCTGTCCCTTTACTATTCTGTATCAAAATCTTTGAAATTTAACATATTACTAATTCATTAAACATCTGATCGTTATTTATTACATAAAGTTATATAAATGAAAATTATGGTCATTTAAATAAACTTTTAAATTACTTATATATTCTATTAATAAAAATTACACAGTTTTTGTCCCTCGTATTTTAAGTCTCCTCCCCAACACATTTTTCGACCGTTTAAAAATGCCGTTAAAATGCGTTGCCGCTGCAAATTTAAATAGCAGAGCATTTGTTTTGAAGTGAATTTAACAATAAAAATCTCGGGATCTTATTGGGCCGATAATTCGACTACACCACTCGGGTCGCTCGCACGTGTCAGTGATTGATGTATCTCCAGTGGTGGGTTTTATTCGCTTGTTATTTGTGGTTTAAGTTTGTTTGTAATATTTATTTATTTTGATTACAGTATAATTTACTCTCTTAGTTTGTTTTTTCGTTAAAATACATATTTTTCTGAATGTGCTAGTTTTTTAATGAAAACATCTCTCTCCTGCTTAATCAGACGCCTGGGTAGGTAAGGAAGAGAGATATCACTTCTTTCTTAGTATTTCACGTATATTATTTTACGTTAAATAATAAAATTACTAAAAGTATTTTTTGTCCCAAAAAATTTTGTGGTCGGCACTTTGGATTTTGGCTCCATGAATACCAAACCGCATCTTAATATTGATAATGTTTATGGCCCTGAAAGTGAATCTGACGACGAACCACTAATTAATTATATTAAAGGACAAAGGATTTTTTATGCGGAAGTATTAACATATTTGAACAGGCGTGATATCAGTCGTTATATTTTTCAATGTTTGTTTTTATAAGTAGAAGTTCTTATTTAAACTTGTTTTTATGGGAGCATTGGTGCTCTATATGCTTTTGTTACCTTATATTGCAAAATATGTGCAATTAAATAATTTACCTCTTTTTCGACTACGTTTATGTAAGCAGTAATTAAGTTTTTTTGTCTTCTAAGTTACATAAAAGAAGACTGTACGGAAATTTTAGTCGAATTTTTTTAACTATTACCAAATAGTGAATAACTAAAGTTGATTCCTTAGAAAATAAGGTTTGTTTTTTATTTATCTTTCCCCTGTAAAGTAAAGTACACTGACCTTGCCTTCGTGTCTTTATTCCGTGTAGAGTATATCCATGATCACTTAAAATACCGCTAAATAAGATTGCTTGGCTGGCCATTATTAAACATGCATTCAGACTACCTGAATAAACACCATTATATTGAAAAAGGTTACCAAAAATTTAATTAACTAACTTGAAATTAGTTAATTAAAAGTGATACTTATTTAATAAATTTTATTCAGTTCACAAATTTTATTTGTTTCTTTTTAGTTAAAAAAAATCATTAAGTATAAATTTATTTTCCTATGTGCTTTTATTTTGCCGCATATATTTGTTATTTTTTTAAACGGCTTTTGCCAATGCGATACCTTCCTCAGTTTGCAAAAACCTTTGAAAGTTTTTACAATTTTCAGTAAAATTTATTCTTATCTCTTATCAACTCTGCTTTCATGAGATCAAAATACAAATTTTACAAAGCAATTCTTTTTAATTTGAGTTTATATTACAAAATTAAGAAAAATTTTGAAAATTTCTTTTAGCTTGAGGATTACTATTTTATCTTGATCCTTGAGAAGCCCTTAAAAATCTTGAGAATCAAGCTAAATTAATCTCATCTGGCAAGCCTACATATCTACATATCTTTTGAAAATTATTGGTTAATTTTTTAAACATGTTAAAATTCGTACTTGTCAGCGTTAACGCAAAAAACTGTTCTAAGTCCTGCGTCGTAAAATACTTGCCTTACCTTGATTTTGTAATGTAACGCTAATATCAGGTAGGATGCATCTATCAGTTACCGTGTGTTCGTTGAGTTCCCTGGAATCTATAACGATTCGCCGATTACATTTCCCATTTTCGTCTAATCATTTTTTATTTCATTATTTACGAACTCTGTGTCATTTAAAATAACTGAATATTATTTCATCCAATGTTTGAGTTGCCCTGCAGCCTATGAAAATTTTTTATTTCTTATTATCTTTATCATTCATAAATATATAGTACAACCCGTCAATCAGATAAAATTTTTAAATATTATAATTTCTAACATTTTTTGCTGCAATGCTGATGTTGTCTTCTTGATGGCATGTTTCTAAGTACTTTTCGAGGTTGCTGAAAATTTCAGCTCTGTTCCCATATTATTTTCTAGGGTTGGCTGTGGAAGCATTGTTGTAGCATTTGTCTAGTGTTGCTTGAACATGTGACCATTGGTTCAGGCGTAGATATATTTTGATATAATTTGCTCGTTTTGGATGAATTGTTCATATGATGAACGCCTATAATGTTGAGGATTTTTCTTGAATTGTTGCGGTATAGTGGGAGATTATATTGAAGTTATGTGCTTCCATATTGTAGGCTTCTATGGTTGTTGTCATGCTCTATCGTTCGTGCTATGGCAGAGTCATGCTCTAGATCCTTGATGGGGATAAAGTATAACGTGGAGCGTATAAAGTTATTATTAATTCCATTTTTAAAGGTTCTTCCTGCGTCTTCTATGGCATACGCCATCATGCATTTGATGGATCCTAGGTGTTCTCGGGATATAACTATATTGAAATGTCCATCGTTAAACCCCTTCTCAAATCTTCGTAAAATTCAGCTAGACTAGAAACTGATCAGCGTGAATCAAACCAAATACTTGAATTTGGATTGGACTGAATTTTTTGTTTCTTGGGTTTCCTTTTTGTCTTCAAGCACTTGGAACTTGAAGATTAGAAATAATTTAAACAAAAGATTTTTAACTACTGATATATTTTGTATGTTTTATTGGACTATTTAAAGTTAAAATTATTCAAAATTGTGCTGACTTAACAAAATAATAAAATGCAAAATTTAAGGTGTATTAATTAACCAATAAGAATAACAAATGCAAGAAATATAATTTGACTGACCAACTGAAATTTTAACTACTTAGTATTAAGGGTATTCACGTAATGTTCAAAAATATTAAGGTCATTAATACCAACACTTATATCAACATGGTGAGTTTGAACAGACGTTGATCACAATATGTCCAGTCGGTTGCAGGGGCAGTTATTTTGGACTTTATTATCAATAGTGCTTGCACATATCGGTTTGAGTTGCAGAGCTGATTAATGCTGTTCATCAGTTTGGTAGCACCAGACGATACTTATTTTGGTACCGTCAAATGTAGAGTAGGTCTTCAAGATTTCTAAATTTGTGCCATAACTATTCCTATGGTTTCGTCCGAAATTCTAATATTGTCGAATAAATTTCTTCTGCATAAACTTCTCTTTTAACAATTACTTTTAAATACATTTTTTGTGTAAGATATTTTTATTTAACTGATTTATCCTTTCTCTGAGGATTAATGTTTTATGAAATATAGTCGAACTTCTATATAATGAATCTGCATGGTATCAGAAAATCGCTTCATTATATAGGAACTTCATTGTACAGAAATTATATTTTTTGCACTCTTATTTTAATGCCTTGTTTTTTTAAATATTTGATAAAGTGCTGGGAAGAATTCCAAACTCCTTAGCTATATCTTTTTTTCTTTCATCTTAACCCTTATTCATTAATAATATTTTTTTTTAAAGAAATGCTACTTCGCTTAGTCATTGAACACTGATGACAATAGGCTTGCCAGATTTAATTTGTCAAAAAGCTTGACATTGACCAAAAAAAACTTGATTTTAAAAAAAAAACTTGACAAATAAAAGCATTCATACTAAATATATAAAAGAGATTTTTAGTTTTTAAAGAAGAACTTCTGGATAATTATTATTGGGAAAATACGAATTGAATTTCAACTTTTACTCGTAAAAACAATTTTGCTGAGAGTTTTTAGCTAGTCTATAATAAATAAATAATAATTTTCATAAATAACTTGACAATTCTTCAAACACATAAGTTTTATTAAAAAAAAAACAATGTAAAACCGCCTGTATTATTCCACCATGGGTATATCAAGTCGGCTAAGCTGATAGAAGGATGGCGCGCCGGTAAAACCCCGGCTCAAGCCGAATCGCCGCCGCCGCCGATGAAAAGTCCACGACTTGCTTCTCTGGTTCAATGTTGTCAATTTACTAGTGTTGAGTAATAGGGTAAATATCAGTGTTGGCACTTTTATAATAATTGTACAGAAAGTTATAGTTATTTTTTAAACTATAATTGTAGAAAAAAAATATGTATCATATTAGTCCTTAGTTCTATTGATAGTAAAAATATGGGCTTTAGATTTGTTTTTTTTTAGAAATATACACATACTTTTTTTAAGTATTATTACATAGCTAGAATAAATTTGAGAAAAAAAAAAATAACTTACAAAAAAGCTTGACAAATCACTTTTTCACTTGACACTTGACGCGCATTAAAAAACTTGACAATCAGGCCAAATCAGGCCCTTCTGGCAACCCTAGATGACAACTACTGTCTAAATTGTTACTGATGGGACTTTGTTGTTATTTTTTTCATCTTTTGGGAATCCCCTATTTATATATTACATTATTTTCGCCACACATATGGAGACAAACGCGCAAGAAACTAAAATTTAAATCTTAAAAATTGTTTCATTGTAAAGAAAAATTCACTGTATAGAAATTCACTATAAGGAGATGAAAATACACTAACATTGGACCTAGAAAGCTGTGTTTTTAAAATGTATTCATAGTAAGGAGAACTTCATTGTATAGAAGTTCACTATAGAGAAGTTCGAATGTAGTTATCCTTGCTGCGATAATGATATTGGTCCACTCACTATAGTAATAAACCTTATGTCACTCCTAACACGAAAAATAAGTGCTCTCAATTTTTTTTTATCTTTATTATATTTACTTCACTTATGAACTAAGTCGAACGACAGTATTCATAGTTCGTACTATATATACAATGAAATGGTACATTAAATCAATTAAAAATCTATCATATTTTTCACTATGTTGATATCATGTTATAATTTTTTTTGTTGTCTACCTGTTTTATTGTCTTATGGCATTTTCGTTTCCAAAAAAATTACAACATTTTTTGACATTATTATTGAAAATTTGCAAAATAATGATTATTTAAAATAGTGAGTTTTTTGGGATTTATTGTAACGTCACTTAAGAAAACTTTTAATAGCAATTTTTTTATAAAAACTAAAAGAAATGTTACATTTTCTTTAGAATAGAAAACGGACATACGTATTGGTTTTTCCAAGTAATTGCTATCTTTATTTTTTATGCTGTTCTTGAGACTGATCTTGGCACACGTGCTAACACAATTCGTAAAGTATTAAATATTTTGTGCTTTGTTTGGCCCTTCCTATTTAATAAAAGCATACCTATAAGAATTTACGATTACAATACCACACACTTGTTTTATTTGTATTTAAAAAAAAATCGTAAAATTCCTGCAGGTGCATGTCATATGTATGTATGTAAAGACGTAAAAACGACTCTGGTGAGGCTGTAGAACACTCACTCCCACAACGTGATGTTCTAGTTACTATAATAGTGCCATAAGGTGGCGTTGTTGGAAGTGCTATCTCTGATTTCCTACTACATCAAAATCAAATTTCAGAAAATAAAACGCAGATTTTAAGCACGCGTTCTGAAAACTGATGTAAACAGTGGGACATTAAAAAAGAATCAACTGCAGTATTTGAACTTTTACACATTACAAGTTTATTGTTAGTACATACTCGTATTAATAAATTGTTATTATTTTGTTTAACATTGAAAATTTTACCGCTTGTTTTAAACAAGAAAAACAAACCTGTCACCCATAATTGTCTATTATCGAACTGTTGGGCTGTCCGTACAATAACGTATGTATGTATGTTAACATAAATGTGGAAAGAGAACAACTGCAACAGGTAAATAATCATTAGCGAAATGAAACTTTTGACAACACAACACATTCATTCATTCTACTCGTAGATACATTCATACGTACATATGTGGGAATACCTTCGCATGTCGACGTAAAACTTAAGTCTTTTGTAGTATACCGCAGGAAGTTTCAAACAACAGCTAACCACTTCTATGGACCCAACCATCGTCATTGCCATTAACATGGTCATCTGTAAATTTATGACGTTAAAGTTGTTTCAGTGGTGCACCTGCGGCACCACATTCAAAACCACCTAGAATTGTACGTTTAAAAGCACGTTTGCTGGTCACCACATGTTTAAACCCACATCTAAGTCTTGATAATCAAGAAGCACATCATGAACTTCAAATGTATGAAGCTCGAAAAAGGAATCAACAAATCTAATGGGATTATCTGAAAATAATGTTAATTAAGTGCATCGCTACTCTTTGAAAGCATATACAAACATAAGAACATAGATACAAAAATACATACATAAATATATTTTCAATTCAAGCAAACATTTTTAAATAAAAATAAAAACATTTAGGGTCATATTCATAAACGATTAACAAAGTTATAGTTAAATTTTCATTTGGGAAACACATTTACTTTTTTTAATCGTTTATTAATATGGCTCCTATTAAATATAATACATATTTGAGATAATCTCAAAATTTAATTTCGAAAAATTTTATTAGTTATTTCAGAAAAATCTGAAAACGGGAACATGTTATCCTTATTTTTATATAGCACTTACACTATAGAGGAAAATCTAAAATTTTGTGTCCTGAAAACTACTGGGAAAAAATTGGAAAAGCTGAAAACTTAACTTCTTATCTAAAGGCATAAGGAGAGTGATATAAAAATGCTTCGTAATGTGATACTTACTTCAGTGTAATTATTATTTTTTTCAACAAAAATCGTTACAATTTTAAGCAGTTTTCTAATAATATTTTCTGTCCATTTTTATTATTTCATAACTATTTCATCTATTTTTTAAATGTGGACTAGGGTGGTTCTTAATATTAAAAGTTGGATTTTATCAAGTCTCAAATCCCAACCTGGGGGAAGACTAATCATGACAAATATTTTTGGTTTGATAATGGATTTTTGACATAACCTGCATACAAATACGGTCACCCAAAAAGCAATACGAGCTAACTAACAAAAACATCAATATTAATTTTTTTTACTTATTCTTAAAGAAAACTTTTCATTATCGGATTTTACAAAAATTTATATTCAACTTGTTTATTTTTATTATACTAAATATTATAATTTTGTTTAATTTTTGAGAGAGTTTTCATATTAGTTTGTTATTGATTTTTTAATGCATCCGAGATATTTGCGTCTATAATCTTGGACAACTTGTAACACATATTGTTTTTGCTCTTCATTTTTTGTCAGTAATGAATTATATTCCTCCACTATTTTGACTTTCGTTTCCGCAGGGTCGTTGACTACCCTTAATTGCCCAATAATTTATTTGGCTTAACAAAAGAAGTAATCCCGTCCCAATCTTCAGAATTCGATTTTAAGAACTCTTGATCTATAAATAATCTTTCGAAAAAACGAAAAAACACAAATTGTTCAATTCTATTGTCTATGATGGTTGAAATATTTTGATTAGCAATAATGGGTCGTCACTAGCGATGGGCACCGCTCACGTGATTAGCGTGAATCATGCGTGATCATGCATGATCGTGAGCAGTTTTTGGTTTCAATCACGTGAGCGTGCATGAGCGTGAGTATAAAAAATCTTAACGTGAGTGAGCGTGCATGAGTAGATTTTTTGTGTGATTGTTTCGTAATTTTTTCGATTTTGGAATTTTTTTCATATTCTTAAAAGTTACGTTTTTTCATTTTGTCATGAAGACATAAAACGTTATGCCGGTATGTATTAATGTACTGATGTGAATGAAAGAGTCAAAGTAGCAGTATAAGTTCGAGTTTCGACAGGCGAACATTTGAAAGAAAAACATCTGCAATTATCTTTAATTTTTTCATTCGCGTTCACACAGACGAACAAAACCTAGAAATTTTAAGTTTTTAGAAAAAAGCTTAAGAACTTCCAATTCTGAAAAAATTAGCTAAACAAATACTGTGTGTTCTTCGCTTGTAGCTGACACATCTTTTTAAAAATTTCAAGTTTTGAAGAAGATCAATGTAGTTTAACATTAGGGTCAGAATTAAACATTTACTCTCAACTGAATGTCAATATGATTTGAAACTTTAATCGCAAACCATTATCTTGATGTGAAAAGAGATTAAGATTAACGTTAAGTATCAGATAAAACCATTTTGATTGTTTCGATAATATAACATAAGCGCAAGATCAAGTACAATTCATTATATGTTTTTAGTTAATAAAGAAAAACTTACAGACTTCAATTTAGTACTGTGGAGGTAAAAAAAGTACTAATTAAAATATTTTTTTGTACCGAAGAAAACTTTAATTTTCCATCACTGATTTCAGAACATTGGAGTTAGTACATATTAGAGATTTGCACCACTCACGTGATTAGCGTGAATCACCCGTGATCATTACTTTTGAAAATTCTTTTTATTAGGAAAGTAATGCTGGAACATTTATCCATCAGACTAGCAGAACAGATCAGTACTGATTTAACGTCGCTACACCACCTTATCAGCGTTATTTGTTCGAATTTTCCACTTTTGACGGTGCATACTAATGACTAGAATATCAACTATTTAATCGCATTATCTAACAAGTAAGAATACGAAAATTCCCATATCTGATGATTGATTATTTCATATTTCATTTCAGTTTTTCATTTATGAATGTTTACTTGGTTTTTGTGTTTTGTAGTTGAATTTCTCAATTCAACCAACTGTGCCAAAGTAAACATGGAGTTTGACGGTTGTCATAGTTTTAAATATTAATGTTAGTTGAACTGTTTTTGGTTTATGTTGAAAGGAATTGTTTGGATCAAGTAAAAATTTGACTTCACACATTACTTCTCTAATTAAAATTTATTTTTTGATTAAAATATATTTATCTCGAAAGTATTATTAAAACAATTTATTTATCAGACAAGCACAACGGACCAGTAATAATATTAATTTTTTTTATAATCTAAAATTGTTTTCGTGAGTATTTCGTGAGCTTGACTTTTCGTTATTATGACCAACTTTTTTTCCATCACGTGATCGTGTATGAACGGGAGCCAAAAATATATGGTCGTGAATGAGTAAAATTTTTTTATCGTGAGATTGCATGAGCGTGAGTGAAAAGTCACTCACGATTCCATCTCTAGCACATATAAACGGGACTTTTGACATAATGCTAGGAGTCGGCCATTAAACAGACTTGTATTATTATTGGATCATGCTACAAAGTTTGAAGTCGCATGACACATATCGTCACCTAAAATGCAAAAAAACGTATCATAAAAAAATTTAAATTTGACTTTTTTATTGATTACCACATCATATTACGAGTACATACAAGTATGTGTGCAAAATTTCAAGCTTCTATTAACAAAAACAAAAAATTTATGACCCAAATTTAAATTAAAGTTTCATAAAGTGAATGATTTTATTAAACAAAAAAAGTATCATCATCAGTGTTGTCAACTATTTACATTAAAAATACGCTGTCCATTTGCTCAAAATTCGCTAGAAAGCGCTTAAGACCGTGAAAATATTATTTCAATATCTCAAAAACTTTCACTTATGAAAAGTGATGTTACGTTATTTTGCATTTTATATGGCGATATGTACATACATATGTGTAAATCCTGCGTGACGAACTCTACATTCGTACGCGTTTTCACATTAATAAATGAGTGACATCATATTTTTCCTATTCTGAAATTTCATATTTAATTTCAATGTTTCGAAAATTGTAAATACAACATTTTTTTACTAAAATTGAAGTGAATTCAATGTATAAAAATATGGCTTCCGATCGGGCCTTCTTGACTAACACTAAAGTAATGATATGAATGCCTAAAAAGTGTCAATTTCTAGTATGAAATTAGAAGATCTGAGGTAGGGTTGGATTTGATAATAATTTGTGCATAATTAATCGTTGAAATACATTTATTTATAAAACTAATTATTGCTTATTATTTATTTATTTATAAAATTATATATCTTGTCTAATATTCCTTAAGAAAATAAACAATAAGTTGGATCAATTTCAAAACATTTTGGTTGATGGACTGTTTCTGGGACTTGCCCATATCTTAAAATTGAAAAATATTATGTCAAATCTAACAAATTGTTTCAGAAAAGTATATTTCTCAGTTAAACATAATTATCCTCTTTGATTCCAGAATTTTCTAATTGTATATTAAATTTTTCTATTTGCAGGCTGTGATTTGTTCATGAGTGTTACGTGAGCGTGAGTTTTCGTGATTGTGACTAACTTTTTTTTCCACGCACGTGAGCGTGAGTTTCAACCATTTTTGCTTTAGGGCTGTTCGGTACTCTTGAATCAAAAAATGCTACGGAAATGTTTTCAGGATTGAAATACCAAAAATGGTTTTGCATTTTTTGAATGGCAGATCGCGACAAGTCTTTGTCAATGCTTTTAAAATAGTGTGCGTTTTGCAAGAACAAAAAAGCATTATAGGGGGCATGAATTGGTAAGTTACATGAAAACCAAGCCTCGACGTATATTGTTGCTATAAAAATGTAAATGTTTTGCAAATCATTTTCTTCTTGTTTGGACAATTTAAACTCTTCGCGAAGCAAAAACATTTTTAGGCTGTAAATAGCTTTTGACATCCACCTAGCGTGATGAACTGCAGCCGGTGCTCGAAACAATACGGCATTGGGGTTTTTTAGTGTTTCCCCTAAAAATATTAAAGCGAGTTCTAGAAATTCCTTATAATCGTCTCTTGGTTGTTTTTCTGTGAGCATTGTCTGAACAAAACTTACAACACGACTGCTGGAATTTTTTAAAAGATGGAATGCTATTTTGTGGTCAATCCCAAAACAAAAGTTTTGCAAATTAAATTTTGGCCATGCAGTCTTATATTTTTCGAAAACGGCAACATTCGGACTTCTTTTTTTTTAAATTTCTCTTCAAAAACACTTCTCAAAATAATTTTATAGACATGTTATCTACAAGGTAACCATAAAAGTGATTTTTCTAAAAAAAATTCAATAATAGGTTCCATTTATACGACCGGTATTGACGGCTGTTCTGTTAAATGCCATGGTTTTTATGTGGTCCTGAAGGCTCCATTTTTGAATGGCATTGCAAACCGCTAATGCTTGTTGTTTTCCGGTTCCACTTTCTAAGGAAGGAGCTTGAAGCAACTGCTCATCCGGTTGAAATAATTATAGGGCATCTAGTTTCATGGCTTTGAATTGCTCTTTCAGAACTAAAACGTGCTATTTGCGAATCCTTTGTCTTGTATTTCGGATGGAACTTCTATTTATAATATAATTTTGTGGATCGAATCCTAACGCTTCAACTGTTGCAGTAAGAATATGCACTCCTTTTCTGTCGCTTGTTTTGCAAGCATCTAAAGCTGCATTTTATGAACATGTTAATATGAAGTATATGGCTTTTTTTCGATAATTTGTAGTTTATTTTTATTTATATTTACAGAAAAGTCGTTGGTACCAACATCACGGACAATAACTCTTTCAAGTACTTATTTTTAATAAAATTAATATTTATTAAATTATGAGACACAAATAAAAAAAAGCATTTTTTCAAACATTGGAGGGCGTGCGACACGCCTTATTCTAAACTGATTCGTCTGATTTTTTTAGGATAATTTTTCCCAATTTCCCATCGATTTAGGGTATGAGAGCAGGAAAAAAATCAGGAAAAAAATTTTCGATAGAGCTTATTTATAACCACTCCAATGTGCACTCAAAAGGAAAATCAATCCATCCATCTTAAATCAACCCCAAGCGGTGTTAAAAGTACGGAAATCCCATATTTACTAAAATCAAGTTCAGAAAGATTTTTTTAAGTACGGACTATTAAGTGCTCAATTTAATTTTTTAGTTGATTCCAGATTTTTCATGTGATTAAAGAATTTTGTATTTTAAGAAACTACAGGATTTCGTTTTCAGCTTGATTAAAGTACATTATATTGCTGTTTTTACTCAAAATTTTAAGTACGACTCGTAGTTAAAGTAAGTAGAAAATGCCTCAAATTTAGTACGGCGTTTTTCTTTCTGTGTATAAGGGTTTATCTTTATTTAAAAGCTTAATTATTAATTGGATTAATTCACTATCAGTTTCATTTAAAATGTGTAATAGGTTACAATTATGTATGTATATACATACATAAATAAATTCTAGTGGCTTTTATTTGTATGACTGCCCATGGAAAATTTCTTCTTAGGCCTACACTCACCATATTATTACATTAACGGACTGTACGTTATTCAAGAAGTACTCCGTAAAGCGTTGGCTTGTAATCAAATGACTTGTTTCTCTGATGTAAAGCCAAAAATTTTTAAAGTATGGAAATTGATTTCTGATCCTTTCTGATAGTCTAATATTTTCCAATATTACTTTTTTAATAAAAGTGTTTTAAATATATCTAATGTTTTCAATATAAAATTTAAAAAAATTTTGAATTCATGATGTGCGCCCGAGCTGGCTAAAGAAGAAGTAGATAATTGATTTTTTTATTAAGAATTTCTTATATATTTTTATTGCTTTGACTTTCATACATAAACGTAAACAGTTCCTGAAAACATACATAAGTGCATATTTTAATCTATATATAAGTAGGCGAAGAAAAATTTTTAAATCCCTTTTTCTCCTTTGTTTGCCAACCGATTTTGTTCATTCTTTTACCAATGAGCTGTAGTGACACAATTATATATTACTTAAATCGGTTCAGTATTAAGGGAATAAAAGGCTCATAAAATTGACACCACTACAAATGCTAAAAAACACTCTTACACACATTTACTTATGTAAGTATTGGTTCAAGCAAAGCGATGAGAGTGGTTAAGAGTAGCTACATACATATGTATACGAGTAATAAGATTGTTTTATAAGTTTGTGTGCCATTTTATTTGGATTATTGTTTTTTTCCGTGGGGAAGGGAATAAGTAATTAGGTAGTTTTTTCTGTTTAAATTAATGCAAGTAACATAGGTATACGTTTAAACTCGCGGTAACAATTTAATACAATAAAAACACCAAAAATGAAATTAAAAGTATTCTATTAGAGTTAAATTTTATAAATCTTGTTATCTTTTCCATTTATTTGTCTGTATATGATTTCTATTATAAAATCACAATTGAATTTCAACCAAAATTGAGTCGATTTAAAAAATATTATAAGATCCATAATCAGCATGCTAAAATTATTATAACAAAAACAGATGAATTTAATTTAAAAAACATTTTTTACCTAAATTATATTTTGCATCCGTAAAATTTTACAGCGTAAAATAATAAGCTCTTGCTCTCAAATTTATACCATAATCAAAACGCATTTTAGTGAAAATGCAATATAGACTGTTTTGAATATAAGCCGTTGATATACAAAATTGTAATTCAAATGAAAAGTTTTTCAAACCACATACAATTGCGCTTTAAACGTGACATTTTGTGACATCGGCATAGGTAACATTGTACAACAATTTCAAACTTTTTCCAAAATTACATGGTTCCGACGATTAATTCTGGATTCGGCATTATACTTTAGAGGCGGTTGAAGTTTCCCAGTTTTGGCCTGTTCTTGCAGCATCGGTACAAAAACTATGTTTTCTTAACATCTGAGGTGTAGAGTATGTTGAGCAACTTTGTAGAAAATGTTATGGTAAATATTTTTGTAGAACATATTAACCCTCTAAGTCCTCCTATATATGCCAGAACCTAGATGGCTCATCAGGGTTTAAATAAATATAAAAAAGGATTATTAAATTTATTAATCGAGATCGCCTCGATATCTTCTTTTAAAGATATTTAAAAAACTTTTTTTTGTTGAGGGGTTTTTTTAGCTAGTCTGTGTACATGCATTTCATTGGTGCTAAAGTAAAATCAAACATTTCAAAATATGTTTTAATGCATGTATAATAGACTAGCTAAGAAACCCCTCAACAAACAAATGTTGCTTATAAAAAATTATTAACATAAATTTGTCAAAACTTGCCGAAAAATACAGAGCTGTGGAAAATAGGTTTTTGTAATACTTTTATTGTAAATAAAAACACATTTAAATTTTTATATTTGAAATACAAAATAAATTTTAATACAGGTACATATTCGAAATACAACATTAAAAGCAAAACTTTTAGCAAGAAGGCGTCAGATCCGCACAAAAACACAAATGTGAAGAAAGGCCAAATTCCTATCCAAAAACTTCCACAAAAAGAGGACCAAGTTGTTGACAGGTGAAATAGTAAACTAGGTAAACTTCTAACTTGGTAGCTGATTCATACAGAAGTAAACGACACTCACCTTTGTTGTGAAAACCCGTAGAAAATATAACAGAGATGTAAACTTAACGCAGAGTGAAAACCGCTATCACAAATAAGCAACGCAGATTAACAAGGTAGTAAGTTGCACGAGCACATTGGACGTATCTGAATAGAAATCAATTGTGTATAATAGTGATTGCGTTGACAATATACTCATAATATCATGGCTGACTTTAGACTGATGTGTGACATTTTCTGAAACATTCATCTGTGCTGATAGTGCCAAACGGTTATTTTTTTTTTGACAGCTAGTTAGGTATTTTCTACAACAAATTATGTATTTTTGTAGGGCCGCTACTACTTTTTTGGTCAAATACGTTGTGCTTATCAAAAAACACAACATATTTGACTGTATTAACATAAACAGGGTAAAACAATTCCAATTTCGATCAAGAATTTTTAAGTTTAAGTATTTTAAAATTAATAAGAAATATGTACTTAACTCGCAAAATAATGTAAACGAAAACTCTGTAGTGGATAAGAGGACTTACGACTAGCGACCAGTGTGTTATAGGTTTGAAAGCGAAGGTTTTTAAAAAAAATTTAAAAGCAAAGATTATCTCGCATAACTTTTCTTTGTACATATTTTAACAATATATTGACCGACTTTCAATATTTTCAGTAGAAACCTTCCCAGAACTTTACATAGAAAATCTATTTATAAAATGGACTGTAGGGGGTTATAAAAAAAAAGATTTTATGTTTAGGATTAAAAATAATGCCTAGACAAAGTTTAAAACAAATGGCGTGATAAATATAAATTAGCAGCAAAAGAAGCAATGAAATATGTATGAAGGACTAATGCCGATGCGATAATTTTCATAATTGAATATAATTTTTAAGACAGTCGTATCATCCAAAATGGATTGTATGTAATCGCCACTACCTCTACCCTCCTTCACATATTCAATCCTGCTAGTTCCAGCACATACACAGCATGAGTTGCCCCTTAATCAGCGCTTACATTCTTTTGTAATTGCGATTTCTCTTTGTAATACATTCATAGAAACTCAAAGGTCGGGAGATTTCTTAAAACGGTTTATGTAAAACTAAAATAGAAGGTGACAATATTATAAATAAACGATGATTTTCTTACAAATTGGTCAAAACATCTTTTGTTTTCGACATACATACATACATTTTTAAATAATAATAGCTCAAAATAATTACGTTCATTATTCATTTATCATTATTCTATATTCACACATTTGTATAATTATTGAATATATTTAAAGCGGGGTTTCTTGTGTTATCCTTTCTAATGAGTCTAATATTTTCAACCAAATGCCACTAGAACACTTTGAGCGTAAAACCATTCATTTGAACATAAATATTATTAAGTATCAGCATACAGATACATAAATACTTACTCATTCTTTTAGTATATTATCAAAAAAAAAATATAATAAAAAAAGCAGAATCCAAGTATGTCAAACTGTTTCTACTACTGGGAGATTTATGCTATACATTTGTAAGGCACAAAAATAAATTTTGCTTAAATCTGTAATTGTACACATGAACGCTTGCACACCTTGCGATTGAAGACAAGGAAAAATGCCGCAAACTAAATAAAACGTAAAATACGAATCCTAAGAAACATTGAAACATAAATGTACTCGTACCCCATTGTGAATATCGCACGAATTCCCCACAACCAATTGCGGCCAGCTTGTTCGAATATAAGGTGTCAAGGTGTTGCACATTGATGTTTATAATCTATTAACATGTACATACATACTTCAAAAGTTGAGAGCTAAAATCTCATGAAGAAATAGTAATGACGAGCATCGATCACAAATCGTACAGTTCCTCATAAACAAGTACTTAAAGCACATTCAGACAAACATATGTGGGCAAGCTGGAAACGCTTACAAGTAAGAGTATGTTCAGCTATACCGAGTCTTATATACCCTTCACAAAAGTATGGAGAAAGAAATGTATGTAACAACGAAATAATTTCACTGTATAAAAGTCAGAACTGTTGTTGTAATAAAAAGTACTTCTTTGTGTTTGATCCTTAGAAAATGGTCATAACAAACAAACTAAGTGGCTTCAGCTTAAATAAATATACATATTAATTTCATATAAAAAAATATTTAGCTTATTTGCTAAAATATTAGTTATGGGCGAAAACAACGTTACAAATTAACACCAATTTTTTAAAAATAAAACTCCTGATAAAAAAATTTATTTTGGAAATAAACAAAAGGTTGCTGCATTCGGCTGAGTCGAATCTTATATGTATACTCTTCACCATAGCATAAAGCAGGGTTCAGAAAAATTCATGTATTAATATTCATGTTAAATTGTCATGTAAGAACTTGTAAAATTTTTTGTTTTCTGCTCGCATTCGAAAATGTATAGTTAAAATTTTTTTGATTTTAAGTACACATGTATGGATAATTTGTTTTTTTCTTTTTAAGTACATATGTACATGTATGCGAATAGTGAGATATAAAAAAAAATTCACATATTCGAAAACGAACAGCAAACAATTTATTTTAATCTGAATGTTCATGTGCATGAGTGGATGTGCTTTTTTAAGCTGCTCATATTCATTATGCATGTTGAATATACGCAGCTTAAGAAACATGGGTGTACATAGTGGCGCCTTGTGTGTGTTTGTAAGTACGTTAGTGTATTGATTGTAAATGTGTATTGATTGTATGTTGTTGTTTTGTGTATTTTCTATGGAATATTGTGCACTGTGATTGGAATGTTGAAATGTTAGGTTTTTCTTAAAAATATATTTATGGATGTATCTACATACATATATGTGATCATGCATTGATGTATGTACATATGTATATAATAAGATCTATGGAAATAAAATCAATTGAATTTATTGCCTTTTTCAAGTGAAACAAAGTCATAAAAAATTGCATTAACAATGCTTGAAGAATGGCTACTCAACCAAATTTTTGGAAATCAATTAAAAATTTTATTACTTTTTTTCATTACTTACTTTTTTAAAAACCCTTTGACCTAAAAGCATTTGGGTATGTTGCTATGTACATATATGACTTTATTACCCTTTCCTATGAAATAACTAGGTTGGAGATGTTTGCTACCTGCGAATTGCTTGTGGAATGATGTTATAAATACGCAAAAAATTAAAATTTTTAGCCCAAGAATCAACACAAGTTGCATTATGCATTCTTCTATAAGAACTTGGGTAAACATTTTTGGTACCTGTGGTTAACTGAACGATTGATTGACAGCTGCCTTTAAATTCTCCAAATTAATATTTCACAAGTGTGGCAGTAAAAATTTAATTTTGTACTTGTTGATATTTTTCATATGCAAAGCACGGTATAACGAATCTTAACGAAAATCAAATATAACATCTACCGTTTTTTTCAACTAGTGCTTATTTCGTGAATGGTAACACTTAGCTCATGTCTGATTTGACAGATAATTGGTTTTATCCTTCCGCTGAACGAATATGGTTGTGTATACGTTTGAACAACGCTGGGAAATATTGCCTGCGATCGACTTACAGAAGATGCCGATTTTGCCAAAAAAAATCATCTTTTCAGATGAAGCTCATTTTGATCTTGGCTGGTATGTAAACAAGCAAAATTGTCGCATTTGGTGCACAGAAAACCAGCATGCATACATTTAAAAGCCGAAGCCATTTTTCTTCGAAAATGAGCAAAGGAGTGGCTGTTACAGTTATCGGGCCATGTTGAACGGATTTTTGTTCACAAAAATTTAAGAGAAGGACATTGGCAACATTTGGTTTCAACAGGATGGCGCTACGTGCCACACAGCCGAAGCTACACTCGATGTTTTGCGCCCTGTTCTCAAAAAAAAATTTATCTGGCGGACCCTATAGCTAACATTAAGGAAATTTTTTATTCGATATAACGAAAACATATAAGATAAAAATGTATGTACATACGTATTGAATATATTATATGAAACAAAATTCAAAGCAACTAGAATTTTGAATTTCTGTCATTTTAGTGTGATTTACTTTGATAATTTAAAAACAATTGTTTCATTAATAGCCAATAAAACAGCGTTTCATCAATGCAAAATATACTTAAGTAAAACATGAAACGGAGAGATTTTTTTTACAAGAAAAAGGATATCGAAAGAATACTAGGCATTTGTCTTTGCTTAAATTAAAAACTGAAATTAATTTTCACAACTGATGCCATATTGATGTCAATGCCTTGCTTGCGACGAGTTTATAATGGTTTTTTATAATTGCTGTTAATATTCCGCATAGCTCCTTTTTGCACGATTCCATTATGTAAGTGTTTTTTTCCGTAATTTCGTCGTACGATACAAATTTTACTATATTAAATTTTCTTTTAGGCATTGCTAATCAAACGATAACTTAGTATCTTTAATATCAAATATAAAAAAAGTCCTCGCATTACAATTGCAAATCACAGGTAGCTAAAATCTCAAGTTATTTCATGGGAAAGAATAATAAATTCATATACTCGTACATGGAAACATACATACATACATACTGTAATGTCAACCCAACCAACATATGTATTGGCAAGCGTTTTGTAAATTAAGATTGCAGCAAGCTTGCATAAATAAGAGTTTTGCGAATGTCGTTGACAATTTGCTTGCAAATGCAAGTGTTTTACAAACGTCGTTGACAATTCGCTTGCAAATGCAAGTGTTTTGCGAACGTCATTGACAATTTTCTTGCAAATGCAAGTGTTTTGCGAACGTCGTTGACAATTTGCTTGCAAATGCTAGTGTTTTATAAATTTAAGCAAAACGTGTCATTCTCGCCGATAAAAATTGTGCTAATAAGTTGTGTTAAATTGTTCTTAAAGTTGTTAAATTAAGTGCGTTTGATACTTTTAATTATCATTTGCGATTAAAAAAGGTAATTATCAACTTATTTAATATCTGCAGCAAAAAAAAAAGTGTTGTACGCAGCAGCACCGAAATTTTTGAGCATCTATGGAACGGTGCGGCTGCAAGTATCCAGAGTGAATTTGTGGAACACGAGGTTGTGCCTGAAGCACAAAATAATTTAGATTTCTTGCTACCAAACGAAGATTATATTTCTGATCACGAGAAATATATTTTAGAAGATCATGACTGACAACGTTGCTGAGAGTTTTTCCTGGAGAGGAACTGCAGATAAGAAGAGCATTAGGGCCCTCACTGTCGCCACTGCCATTCGTCGTAAGTGAAATACGTTTAATAGGTTTCTAGTTAAATTTTTATATTCATATTTATATTCTATTGCAGAAACTTTCGCTGAAAATGGAGGCAAGGAAGAGGACTTTGTGTTTGCCTCTAAGTCATATTTCCAGTACGCATAAAATGAAAAAACCATGAAGTTCCTATTTTTTATATTTTAATTTAATATTTTTCTATTAAGAAAAAAATTTAATATTAAAAATGACTTTTTTTTAGTTTTTATTTTTCGTTGCCGTTCTGTGCCGTTCTTTTCTGCAGAAAATATTTCTTACTTACTTGTTCTGTGTCTGAACTTTCGAATGTGACTGATATAATTATAGGATTGAATTTTGTTAATGTTTCCAAAATGTTTTTTACTTGACAAAAATATATAAATCTTTAATAATTTGAATTAAAATAAAAAATTCTGACTTTTAAAACAAAATTTGTAATATTTCAGACCACAAAAAACTAATATGTACATACAATCTCTTGGCTGTTACTTAATGTTGTATTCTATTTTCTATAGAATTGTCCGCAACAAAACAGAACGAAAAGGACCAACAAACCACAGAAACAGTTTTTCAATTGAACAGAAACAAAACATTTTCATTAACATTTCAACATAGCAGCCACAGTGCACAATATTCCATACAAAACATACAATAACAAAAAATATACAATCAATACACATACATATATAAACATACACAAGACGCCACTATGTACGCACATGTTTTTTAAATAGCGTATATTCACTCGGTGAATATTCAGAAATTAATATGCGCAGTTAAAAAAATACGCATACACTCATGTGCATGAACATTCAGATTACAAATCCTTTGCTGTTCACGCTCACTGACGGTCATGGACGCACGCTCGCGTGATTAAAACAAAAAATTACAGTTTTTACACATCCAAGAAGTGTTTTGATATCTTTATCAAAAAGTCAATGATCTTCGACTAAACGAAGAAATTATTTGAAACTTAAGAAAAGGTTCAAGTATGAAGAAATTCTCCCAAAATTGATAAGAATATCACCAGCTATTACATAAATCTGCTAGTCTGATGATTAAAATATTCCAATATTACCTTCATACTGAAAAAAAATTTAAAGCTATCAAAAATTCTTTCAAACTTTTCCAAATTAAAAGTAAAAAGTATAAAAATAACTCAAATGTATAAAAAATTTTAAAAAGTAGCAATTATAGTTCAGGATTTGAGCCCGAACACGGGCACGGGTTCAAATCATGAAATACCAAACATGTTTATTTTTTAAAGAATTTTTATCATTTTTACTGCTTTTACTTCTCATTTTAAAAACTTTGTTATACAATATATTTAAAAAACCAGGCACAATCTCATTTATAATATTTTTTTTAATTTTTGCGTTTGCTAATTTTTTTGAAATACCCAATAAGTTATTTGATAGGATTTTGTACAGTGATAATAATATAATGAATTCAGTAAGTTGTTGACGTTTTTATATGATATAATATAATAATAATACCAAAAAATAAAAATACTATTGACGATGTAAGAAAAAATTTTAAATTATAAAATACAACAATATATTTTAATTCATTATATAAAATTTAGTTTTTCTTTTAAACTCAAATGATGTACGTATGTAAACAAGTTGTATTCTGATAGTTATCTTTTTGAAATTTTGCTAACTTTTCATTTTATTGTCTGTATTGCGGTTGGACAAGGCGAAGAACGTTTTAGTTCAATATAATCTGTTTATGATATCTCATATAGAATCACAATCGAATTTCAACCACAAATGATTTCAGAAATATGAATTCGGCAAGTCATATTTGGCCTGCTAAGAAAACAGATGGATTTAATTAAAAACATTTTTTATTTATGTTATGCGCTTCTAAAATTTAACTTTGTAAGATTGAGAAATAAAAATAAGAATATTCCACCAAAACGCAAACAAAAAGCTTTTTGCATCAAATATATACCAGAGATCCAGCTTATTTTACGTAATAGTGTCCCATCAAATCTCGTCCAATGGTGAATTAAACTCGATAGTTCATGGTATTAAAAATGCGATGTTCTACAAAACTATGATATAAGACCAGTTCATTTTATATGAATGTAGAAAAAATTGTTTTAAATTTCGGGCCATTTTGTATATGTTATGTAAGGAATATGCGGAAAAATAAAATAGAAATTTAAATTCAAAGGAATTTTAAAATACTTTTTTTCGGTCGATCATTCCAACGTTCATATTTAAGTATCTATATGATGGGAACTGATCGTTTGAAAATGTGTGATGAATTGCGAATGATTCTTGAAATACACTTTAAGCTCACACCAAATTATTTACTTGGAAAAAGCAATCTAGCAGTTAAATACAAATTTGTGGAACAAACAGAGTTATGGAAAATAGGTATTTGCAATGCTTTTATTCAAAATATAAATGCATTTTAATTTTTTTATTTCAAATACAAAATAGTTTTTAATAAAAGTATTTGAAGTACAAAATTCAAAATCGTGAATCTGAATTAACAATTTAAGTCTTTTCTCTTCACGATTTTGATATTCTTAACAGTTTCACGAATTTTAAACAATTTTTATGGCTTTTCAACATTTTCTCGATGGAAATGATATTTTATAAGTTTTTCGACTCTATAATTTTACTGTTTTTTAATCAACATGCAAATTTTCCGATGTTCGCATATTTTTAGGAATTTTCGCCATTTTAGAGATTTTTTCAAGACAAACCTATATATGTATACCCTTTCCAAATTTTTTGGTGAAGGGTATAAAAAATTCATGCGAAAAAATTGCAAAATAATATGGCCGAAGTTGTACTCTGTTTATAGGTAAGTACTCTGTTCATCATTTCGTGCGAACTGCTGTCAAAAGTCCATATAAAAAAAATTCTTGCGAAATAATTGCAAAAAAAAATGGCCGAAGTTGTACTGTGTTCATCTTGTGGAAACATACGAAATGTTTCTGGCAGCATTATTTTTTCAACCACAACATGTTACTGGCAACATATTTTCCAACTGCGAAATAATGTAAGCACCACTTATTTCGTACGGAATTTCAAACAACAGCTGATCAAATATGTATGTATGTATTACTTGCGTTGTGGTTTTAATTTTAAGTTTGCTGCGCAGAAATCTTTAAAATAATGGAAAGTAGTCAAAATATAACAAAAATTGAAAAGGATAAAATTAAATTTAGTGACACAGAGAAGCGTATACTTATATCAGCTATAAAAAAAAGGAAAAATATTTGGGATAAGTCACATAAGCTACATTCTAACCGCAACGCTATACGAGCATCGTGGAGGGAAATTGCTAAGGAAATTGGAAAACCCGGTAAGTAGTAGGATAGATATTAATGTGAATATGATGTAACTTCTCCAATATAATTTATACACTACGAAGATGAAGCATGTAAGCAAAACTGGAGGAGCATTCTGGACAGCAAACGTTATTACAAACAAAAGCGGAACGTGACAAAAAAATCTGGAAGTGGATGCGACTTAGAATTTTTGTCCGACGAATCTGAAGATCCGTGGGAGTTTTCTGAGGACCTTGAATTTCTGACCGAGGCGTCGGAGCTAAGAACGTAAGTATTATTGTTATAAAATTTTGTTGCTTTTATATCACTTACATTGTTCATGAAAATGTTGTTTTCAGAACCAGTTGCTCAGAAGTGCTTTGCTCACCAGATTTACAGCCAGCCCAAGATATTTCTAGTGATTTGGAAATGCTACCTGCTACTTCACCGGACTTAACAAAACATAGTTATTCATATGTAAGTAGACTCTAACTTTACTGTACATGCATACATATAAAACAGTAATATGCACTAGGAATGCCCCAATGGATGTTCGGCCTAAAACTTGTTTTTGTAAACTTGAGCCTTTGTTCATTGTTCTAGTGTATTTTTTAATAATTAAATGTTTGTTTGATTGTTTATTATGCTTATGTACAATGATCGAACTTCTTCGTCATTTTTCATTATGTGAAATGTAATAATTTTAACAATCGTTCAAACTTTAGTAAATATACTTCGAATAAAATAATTATTCCATGTTTTTTTTTAGAAAAATAAAACAGTTTCTTCAAAAAATGCATATATGAATGAAATGAGAGAAGGTGTTTTAAAAGTGGCAGACGTGATGACAACATTGGTGGATTTAGCAAAAAACCAGAACCAAAATAATGGCAACAAGCCGTTTTTAAATTATGTTGATTCGTTGTTGTCAAAGTTGCCCAAAGAGGTAACAGAAGATGTGCAATCAAAAATTATTTTAATACTTCATCAAGAGATCTCTGCTCAAAGACATTAATTGCCATTAATTAATATTCAAGAAACTCCAAAAGGACCAACATCATTTTCAACAATTGCAATGCAAACTATACTATGCGAAGTCGTAATTGCTTGAAGAATTGTTGAAAATTTTGGGGTTTTATATATTTATAATTAATATTTTAGTTTAATTTTTTATTTATTTTTAAGGAAATGCTTTAAAATGCTGAAAGGCGAATATTTACCACCATAAGTAGAAAAATTAAAATTAGTTTTATATGAATTTTATTAAGAGTAATAGGTAATAGTTTTTGTGATTCTTTTTTAAGACTGGCCACAAGAGGCATGAATTTATAGAAAGACTCAAAACATTCAATGAATTTTTTAATTAAAGCCTAAGATTTTTTATGTATTTAGCTATAAATGTTAGTGAATGACTTTATTTTGTTTTAATTATGTTGTTTTTTGTTATATACATACATATATATGTTTATATGTACATGTGTATATGTACATATATGCATTAAAAATAAAATACATATAGTTAAATTTTAAAAACGTGTTTTTTATTGCTTTTAAACATCATATTAATTTAATACTTATTCATCTAAGAAAGCATATTTTCTTTGCCATGGGACAGAGCCAATCTCAGAATTAAAATAAGTTTTAATTCTGTTACGAACAATACGGCCCGATTCATCTTGTCTCCCATAATGTGCAACGTTCATTTTAGATGAAAAGAGGGAATCAGCTGGTAAATGATTTCTAAATTCCCCGCTAACCAGAACTCCAGATTCATTAACATAATCTGCATACTTTAATGGTGAGTACTGCTCCAGCCGTGTTTGGATCAAATAATTATGTAAATACATGCAAGCTCTAGTAATGTTATTTGCACGATCAGGGCCACAGAACATCTTTCGAGACAGACAGAAAAACTTGGAGCACATTATTCCAAATGCATTCTCCACACATCTTCTCGCTCTGCTCAATCTGTAATTAAAAATATTTTCGTCGTCGTCAAGACGTTTGCCAGATTTTGGTTTGAAGGGTTTCATGATACGTCGATTCAATGGAAATGCGTCATCTGCAACAAACACGTATGGGGTTTCGTTGTCTGCTTCTGCTGGAAAAATCAAACGGTTTTGCCGGATGGCAGCCCCAAGTGAGCATTTCTCAAAAATATTTGCATCTCCCTCGCTACCAAAAGCACCAATATCTACATAAGTGAATCGATAATCACCATCAGCAACAGCCATTATAACTATGCTAAAAAACCCCTGCAAATTAAAATTTATTTTAAACAATTCGGTGGCTCGAACACAAAAAGTACCTTATAGTTGTAAAACAGGCTACCTGATCCTGGCGGACATTTTACCGCAACATGTTTTCCGTCTACTGATCCAATACAATTTGGAAAATTCCACTTCTGATATGTTCTAGAAATGCGCTGTAATTCTTCCTTTGTCATTGGGGGAATTTGATCTTTTAGTACTGTAAATATAGCATTACAAACTTCGTCGATTATCAATCCAAATTTTTGTTTGCTAATTCGATAGCAACTAGCTATATGGCGCTGCAGTGTTCCACAAGCTAAGTATCTAAGAAAATACATTATATAATTAGCAGAGTAATATCAATGTACATACATATGTACTTACTCCAACACTATAGCCAACTTGTGCTTAGGTGAAATACCATCAGAAGGATGTGTGTTTCTCTTCGGCTGAAGTAAGTGCTCCACTTTGCTGAATATATCTAAAAACGCATATATATCCATATGAAAGTTTTCTTTAAATGCTTTCTTGTCTTTAACCATATCATCGAACTGAAGAAATAAAGTACAATATGTATTTGCTTATGAGTAGTAAGTATATTAAATACATGAATAAATTAGGAAATTACACTTACATCTGAAGCAAACCTTCCTTTATCATTTCTTTCCTGAAGGTAGGGACTTTTTGCAGAGCGTGTGTCTTCAAAGAGCTCCTCCATAGATGCTGCAATTTGCATTAATTGACACGTTGCAGCGCAAGCTCCTAATATTATTTCGTTGTCCATTTTCTAATTTTTTCCTTAATTATTCACTTCAAATATATGTAGACATATGGTTTTTGTTTACATAAGAAAAACAATGTTGCTTACTTCAAGGCAATAAAAACGATAAATTTCTTCTAAATCGTGGTATTGTCACCACTTATCAGTTGTCAAAATTTTCAAACGAAATAATCAATGTTGCTCAACATTTTTCGCAAATTCAAACAGAGTACTTAGCTTATCTTGTGAAAACATACGAAATGTTTCTGGCAGCATTATTTTTTCCACCACAAAATGTTTCTGGCAACATATTTTTCAACTGCGAAATAATGTAAGCACCACTTATTTCGTGCGGAATTGCAAACAAGAGCTGAAGATATTTCTTGGCGTTGTGGTTTTAATTTTAAGTTTGCTGCCCAGAAATAATGGAAAATAATGTGAATATAATATAAAATGAAGGTGAGTGCTCTTTGCAGAACGTGTGTCTTCAATGAGCTCCTCCGCAAAGATATGCAAATAGAAGACATGATTTCTTTTAGATTTTATGTATTCTAAAATACTTCTTCACTATTCTTCAATGTAATTTGAAGTGAACGTTCAACGTTCATATCGAATTCGTTTAGCAATAGTGCATTAACTCTAAATTGTAGTTTTTAATTTTTGTGAAAAATCGAGAAGTAAAATTATATCTTCCTGCTGTAAAAAGGTCACACTATTTTGTCTACTTTTTGATAATAAAATAAATGATTAAAATTGTTTTTTCATACATGATCAAAAACTTGGTAATGACTTACTGCCTGCATTGCTTTACAGTAGTTATATAACAAGTTTTTAGTAAGTAAACAGGTTAACTATTCTTTGCGTGGCGGAGTAGTAGAGCATGCGTCATATAGATGGTCCACTGTTCAACCCCAATCTAAGGCAGGTGTTTTTTTAAGTGTGAGTGTGTTTGTGAAAACAAACTCTGAGTGCGTAATAAAATAGTTGTATGTTGTATTATAGACAAAGGAGTAAAACACTTGATATCAAACACAACAATCCCTTAAAAACCACTAGATCACTGTGTTGCATGCATTTTTAAATTCCATTAAGTTTTGTATATTTAATGACATGAATACATGCCTCCAATACCAACGACATATTAAAATAATGAATTAAAACGTCAATGTAAAATAGTGAGGGAAAAATAGGAATCATTTCATACACAGTATGCTTTTGTTTTCGTATTCATTAGCTCAAAAAATCAAATTTGTTTGAAGAATATTTTAAACATTTCTTATTAGTAAACTCTAGACAAATATTTTTGTCAGTAATAAATATCACAGCAAAAACTTTTAGACGAAGCAGCTTTGTAAATGAATATATTTAAAATAAGTGTATTTCGCAAAAAATATAACTTTTTGAAAATAAAAATATTTGAAAAAGTTTGCGTTTTTTTAAAAAGTTATATTTACAAAACGTTTGTTTAAAACAAAAATTCCCAACTACTATTTTATACGAATTTTGAAATATTAATTAGTATTTTTTGAAACGAATTTCTTAAAAATTAATCTTTTCTATTCTAAATATAAAAAGGTTCTTTTTGTATTAACTAAAAATTATGGTTACAATATTACAAATGATAGACATAATGTATAAAGAAATGGCGCTATACGAAGTAATTTTTAAAATTGGTCCTCTACGAAACGTTCTTTTTTTATCTTAAATGAATATTTTCGTAGAAATATAATTTTGAAAAACTAACATTTAAAAATTCAGCTTAAAAGGTGTTTCTTGATAAGCTACCATTTTCAAAAGGTGCCATTTCAAAAGTACAGTACTGTTTAAAAAAACAAAATTTAAAAAAGTACAATTTCAAAAAAGTACTATTTCTAAGAAATACTTTCTTATAAAAACTCTTTTTACAAAAATCATCTTTTAGCGCGTTTACATTGGCTCGAAATCTAGTAGATTTTATTTGAAATTTTTATCAATATCTAGTTCCTTTAGATTGTATTTTTTGACGTTAACAAAATTTTATTTGAAAAACAAAACCAGCTGACCAATATTTAAAAGAAAAATATATAGTATATTTAAAAATTGGGTTTGATACCAAACAATATCGGATAATATAAAATATTTCTTAGTATTTTATTCATTTTTTCTGTAATACAAATGAAAATAGGCATTTAGTAAATTTCATTACCTTTTATTAACCATTTGTACTTTATTTATACTTTCAGTTTTATTTGTTAATTTACAGTAAAAAACAGTAAATGAGTATTTACTGAGGACACTGAAAAATTTACTTTAAAAAATGTCGCCCAAAAAAGTATGCGAACGGAAGAATTGTAAAAATTATTAAGATTAAGAAAAAAACTGATTGCAAATAAACGTACTCGATGCGATATTTATTATAACACAAACAATTTAAGATAATATACTTAAATTATTTTCTGTAATCTTTCAAATATGTTTATTTTAATTTTATTTGATTTTGGTAATTTGTGTCCTAGAAAATTTATTCAAAAGTATATATGATTTGTTTCTCCTATTGATTACCTTAAGAACAAGTGCAGTACTAAGTAACCACATACAAAAGGAAATAAATTTTGTAGAAACCATTTATAGCCATTTTCTTTGTTATTTTGTTATTTCCTTGGAGTTGAGAAAATGCTAAGTATATGGTTACTTAGTACTACATTTGCTTTTAAGGTAGTCAATAGCAAAACCAAATAATCACATACTTTTGAATAAATTTAATCAGACACAAATTAGAAAATCAAATAAAATTAAAATAAACACGTGGAAACGATTATAGAAAATAATTTGTTTATATTTTCTTAAATGTTTGTCTTACAATAGATATTGCATCGAGTACCAACAAGAAAAAGAGTTGTGTAGTCCAAAGTGTAAATATATTTCAACACTATATTGATTTGCAATCACCTGTTTTCTTAATTTTACTAATTTTTAAAATTTTTCCGTTCGCGTACTTTTTTAGACAACAGATTTTTCTGAAAGTAAATTTTTCAGATTACTCAGTAATTACTCATTTACTGCATTTTACTGTAAAAGTACTCGAACGCAGCTTATAGTAAGTACACTTGTCTTATTTGCGTTTTACGTCAAATTACATTATTGCCATAGTATATAGTTTGGCATTTTGATTAATTTCGAAGTAAAATAAAAATTTTTTACATTAACAATTGAATCTCAATAAAATTTGTTATTAATTAAAATTAAACCAAAAATGTTTCCATCTATTGAAATAGACTTTGATAGAGATTCAAGTGAGAGTGATAATGTAGACATTCATTTATACCGCAGAAAAATCCGGGATGCTTTAAATGTATTGGATCTACCGGAAGACAAAAAAAAATCTTCTTTTGATAAAAATGGACACAAGTGCCTTTTTTGCTTGTCTGTTTTTGACAGTACTGACAAATGAAAATATAATGTAGAAACCGCAAAAAGTGTTACTCTTACGTTTTCGCTCAACAACACTTGACGTTTGTGTTATAAAACCGAAAATCTAATTTTCGCACTGAATTGGGCAACATTTTTGAGAAACTTGTTATGTAAGAACATGCCATAAGAATATTTTTTTCACAAATTGTGTACTTTTTGTTTGAATCATATATTTTTTTTGTTTTGCTATATTTTCCTAGCAAAAATTTCTGCAGTAAAAATTTGTTAATACTCAGCCATGAACTGCCACTTTACGCTTTCAATTTGTGTTCTCATTTACTGCATTTTGTGTAAACGAACGAAATTTAGTAAAATGCAGTAAAGTTAAGGAAACATGTGTAAAAACCTTTGGGAACTCGAACGCACTTAATATTTTTTCGTTCGATTTCTGTTTATTTAAAATGTCATTTATTATTCTTGCACAGCGTAGTATTACTACTAGATTTCGAGTAAATATTGTGAAAATCTAGTAAAGAATTCGATTTGGATTTGTATGGGAAATCTAGCCAAAAATAACTAGATTTTGCTCGAAATCTCGTTAGTACTAGATTTGGGTGCCGTGTAAATGGACTATTTTTAAAAAAAAGTACAACTTAAAAACAATAAATATTAAAAATTTTACATAACTAGAGTACGCCCAGTGGTCGAAATTCGACCGCCAGTTTAAACGTTTCAACAGAAGAAACTACGTAATTACGTATTCCCTTCCGCACGGAAAAAATAATAAAACAAATAAATTTGCATACAAACACGCACATTTATAAAAACTCTTATTACATATATACATATGTATGTATGTACATAGGTACTTTTAAACACTCTCATCGCTTTGCTTGAACCAATACTTACATAAGTGAATGCGGGTACGTTTGTATTTTTAGCATGTTTAGTGGTATCAACTTTATGAGCCTTTGATTCCTTTATTAATGAACCAATTTATATATCGTTAGCTAAAATGCAAACGGCCCTAACTAACAAAAAATCCAAAATCGGTTTTTTTATTGATTCTGATGCATAGCATCAAAATACACATCCACAAAAAAAATTGGACCCATCTGACTAAAATTACCAATTTTATTAACGAAAAACAAACGGCCCTATCTACAAAAGCATTTATTTCATAAACGCAAAAAGACATAACTGATTGTTTGTATAGACAACATTGTAAGTTGACAAAAAAAAAGATAGATTTGACGGTTGAACAATTTATTTATTAAAGAGAAATAAATTTGTAACAGCTTAATGCAATTTTTTAAATAAAATATATTAATTTCATCTCAAGAGCAATTTTATCTGAGTTGTGATTGATCTATGTATTAATATATCTGAAATAAAGAAAAATAAAATAAAAAGCATCATGTCAGCGATGGATATAGATTATAATGCAGCAGCTAGTTTGAAAAAGACTAAAAAAAGTTGGAGACATTGCAGTCAACGAAACCGGATGGAAGGAAAGGAGTATGAAGGTCTTTCTAAAGGAAATGTGAAATTTGTACGTAAGCCTAGAGAAATGAAGGATGCATGTAAGTCCAAGTTTTGTGAAAAAAGCTCGATCCGACATTGTTCCTATTTTTCCGAAGTTTCTCGCAAAGAGATTTTTGATTTATTTTGGAAAATGTCATGGGACAACAAAAAGCTTTATGTCCAAAGTCTTGTTGAATGTTCGGAGAGACAACGTATTACTGTTGACAATTCCAAACGATCAAATACAAAATATTACTTTTTAAAGCACAATACAAATCGTATCCAAGTATGTAGACAAATGTTTTTGTCTACGTTGGCCCTATCAAAAAAAAAATGATACGGCCGTGGGTATGTCCCAGTTACTCCAATTCTGTTCAAAGACTTTCTGAAGAAGTGACAAATAAAATAAAACGATCTGTATATGATAAAAAACTGAAATATTTACGAAAATGGTTAAAAGATTTACCTAAGTTAGAATCTCACTATCGTCGGAAATATACTCAAAAGGTGTATTTTGAAGCAGATTTCAAAAGTTATAAAGAAATATATGATCTTTATACTGACTCATGTAATGACAATAAAGAAAATGATATTGGGGCTGTATCATTTCCCAATTTTATGAAACTTTTTAAATCTTCTAATTATGCTCTATTTAAACCTCGAAATGATCAGTGTGACTTATGTTTGTCTTATAAGGCAAAAAACTTGCCACAGGAAGAGTTTGAAAATCACCGAATAGAAATTGACCAAATGAGAT
The DNA here is from genome assembly GCA_956483585.1 of Gymnocheta viridis. Classification (NCBI taxonomy): domain Eukaryota; kingdom Metazoa; phylum Arthropoda; class Insecta; order Diptera; family Tachinidae; genus Gymnocheta; species Gymnocheta viridis. Next base: position 86,980,820 of record OY101441.1, read on the forward strand.
CTGAAAAGGAAAATGATATTGAAAACGCAAAATCAGGATTGTGTTTACTACTTTGTATAGATATGCAAGCAGTAAAGCTTTTACCCCAGTCCAAAGCTAACTCGTCTTATTATAAAATGAAGCTCCAGCTTCATAATTTTACCATTTACAATGTAGTTAATCACGAGTCTGACAATTATATTTGGGATGAAACTGAGGGAAATCTGGTTTCATCCACGTTTACTACAATTATTATTAAACATTTGAGAAATTCACTTGAACGTTTTCCTGAAATTCACCACATCATTATCTATTCAGATGGTTGTTTTTATCAAAACAGAAATGTCGTTCTTTCAAATGCTTTGCTTTCTTTATGTGTAGAAAAACACATTACCGTAGAACACAAATACTTGGTGGTTGGTCATACGCAAATGGAATGCGACTCTACGCACTCTCTTATTGAAAGAAAGATTAGGAATAAAGAAATAAATATGCCATTTGAATTTGTTAACTTGGTAAAAGCAGCTCGCAAAGCCCCTTTTTCTCTAAAAGTTCACCACTTGAATCACAATTACTTCCTTGATTATGAATCTGTCAATAAGCGGTATAAATCTATAAGACCAGGTATAATATGAAATGTATGTATTTCTGTAAAATCTACTGAATCGAAAAATTATATTTTATTTTTAAGGACAAAAATCCGGGGACCCCACTGTCAATATGGTACGTGCACTGGCATACGAACAAACAGGAACTATTTATTTTAAAACCAAAATAGATGACAATTATGCCCAGCTTCCGCAAAAAACTAGAAACAAAATCATTACCGCTTTACCTCCGAGATTGCACGAAGAAAGATTAAAAGTTTCTAAAAAGAAGTGGCAGCATCTGCAGGATTTAAAACCACTACTTCCAAAAGATTGTCATTATTTCTATGATAGCATACCCTTTGAAAATTAATTAATACCTTATAAATTCACTCTTCTTTATTCCAATTCTTGCAACTCTTTAAATGAATTATTTTTTGTTTAATCTTTATGAATTATTTTAATTTAATTTTTTTGTGATGCAATATTAAATTGAATTCACACATAATATGTTTATTAAAAATAAATAAAAAGCGTGAACATATAATTAAATTTATTGAACAGCGTTTTCCTAATAAATAAAAAAATACAATCAATCTACTTTGTATTAATGTGTAGATAGGGCCTTTGATTTCATAAAATTAGACTACCAAAGGACCTAACTAACAAGGCTTTTTAAATATTTAAAAATTTTATTTTATTTTAGAAGAATTCAATTTCTCATACATTTTTTTATAATACTGGTGAAAATCATGCTGATCGAAACTATACCATTAGTTTAAAACAGTTTTTTGCTTCTCCTGTAAAATTTTCAAAATGTTAGATAGGGCCGTTTGCATTTTAGCTAACGATATGTAAGTCACTAAAGCTCAACAATGTTTACCACTTGGCAAAAGAATGAACTAAATCGGTTGGAAAACAAAGGAGAAACAGGGATCTATAAATTTGTTTTTGGCTAATTTATAGCCAAATATATAGATATATTTTTTTAAGCATCTAAAGAAAAATTATACAGTGCCATAATGTATTTGACTTTAATAAAACTTACACGTTATTTAAATATCCAAATTTTATTAGTTTCAGCAATAATCGTTGAAGTATATACAAAGATGGAAACAAGAATAGAATGAACAAATAAAATAAGTTATTCCTTCAGAGTGTTTACGGAGTTGCCAAGCCAAATTTAATTTAGTTAATTTTGAGTTTTTTGTTGTATTTTTTTTAGCAAATTAAGAGAGAAAGAGAGATCATGGCTTTATGATTGGCTAATATTCTTAACTGTTTTTAACTATCTTAAGCTCTAAACACATTCACGACAGCAGACAGCAAGCAGCAATATGTCAAAAATAAAATCCATGTGTTTAAATGAAAACGATTATTTTGACGGCAGCACAGCAGCAGGACTGCACACCAGCATTTGCTGCTGTTGCCAACTTAAGCTAAGTACTCTGTTCATCATTTCGTGCGAACTGCTGTCAAAAGTCCATATAAAAAAAATTCATGCGAAATAATTGCAAAAAAAATGGCCGAAGTTGTACTCTGTTCAAATTGTGAAAACATACGAAATGTTTCTGGCAGCATGATTTTTTCAAATACAACATGTTTCTGGCAACATATTTTCCAACTGCGAAATAATGTAAGCACCACTTATTTCGTGCGGAATTGCAAACAACAGATGCTCAGCTTTTAATTAGCATTGAATTTGTTGCGCACAATTAACTAAAATAAAGGAAAATAGTGTGAAAATAACATAAAATGAAGGTATGGGATTGAATGAGAACGTGTGTCTTCAAAGCACCACAAGCTCTTAAAATTATTTTGTTCTCCATTTGTTTTCACACATGGTTTTTGTTTACATAAAAAACAATGTTGCTTACTTCAAGGCAATAAAAAAGATAAATTTCTTCTAAATCGTAGTGTTGTCACCACTGGCTAATTGTCAAAATTTTCAAACGAAATAATCAATGTTGCTCAACATTTTTCGCAAATTCAAACAGAGTACTTAGCTTAAAGCTTTAAACACTTAGACGACAGCAGACTTCACAACTTCACGGCTTCAAATGCTGCCAACTTCATATGCTGCTCTGAAGTCAGCTTCATAATTATTTTGAAAACAGCAACAAGATAAGAATTTCAAACACAAACAAATTGCAGGAATGCCGCATATATATTTTATAATGAATAAAATTAAAATTATTGATAAAAAATGTAATAATATCAAGAAAACTATAAAAACATATAAATTTATTTATATATTGTATTTTTGTAATGTTCTTTTATGTTTAATATTAACAAAAAGTTTTTGTTCTTATTTTTCCAATTTATATATATAATGGCAACACTATATTTGTTTATTGCTGCCCGTCAAAATAGAAAATAGCCTAAAGCTAAGTACTCTGTTTGAATTTGCGAAAAATGTTGAGCAACATTGATTATTTCGTTTGAAAATTTTGACAATTAGCCAGTGGTGACAACACTACGATTTAGAAGAAATTTATCTTTTTTATTGCCTTGAAGTAAGCAACATTGTTTTTTATGTAAACAAAAACCATGTGTGAAAACAAATGGAGAACAAAATAATTTTAAGAGCTTGTGCTGCTTTGAAGACACACGTTCTCATTCAATCCCATACCTTCATTTTATGTTATTTTCACACTATTTTCCTTTATTTTAGTTAATTGTTCGCAACAAATTCAATGCTAATTAAAAGCTGAGCATCTGTTGTTTGCAATTCCGCACGAAATAAGTGGTGCTTACATTATTTCGCAGTTGGAAAATATGTTGCCAGAAACATGTTGTATTTGAAAAAATCATGCTGCCAGAAACATTTCGTATGTTTCCACAAGATGAACACAGTACAACTTCGGCCATTTTTTTTTTGCAATTATTTCGCATGAATTTTTTTTATATGGACTTTTGACAGCAGTTCGCACGAAATGACACAAAAATGTAGAAGAAACAATACTTTCTGCACTGCTCCTATTGACAATCTATCAACCAAAAAAAAAAAATCGAGCGAATATGTTGAGTTTAAGTCAGTTAAAATGGTTCTTAACTTTTTTCACTTGCCTATTTATATATAGATAATAGAGTTGCTTTAGTTAGGTATGTACATACATAGATACATATATGCAATTATATTGTGAAGTGCTAAAAGTGACTTGAATAACATTTAAAATCAATAATTCAAAAAACACAAAAGATTATGACGTCAAAAAAGTATTTGAAAAAGTGCCTGATGACCACAACAAAATTAAATTGAGCATTTTAAACAATCTTTAAAATAATGGCGCAAACTTGCGCAAACTTTTTTTGGGTCTATAAGTAGAAATTAGAAATTTTATTGTGGTACAAAATATAATTTGTACCTTCACTTTTAAAAACCTCGTTATTTTTTCAAAAAAAAAATACCTACGTATTAAAATTTTCCAAAAGTAAAAATAATAGAACATTTCGATTAAAAAAATTTTTACCGTTTGTTTTTTATACTTTTATATGAATGAAGTCGGGTTGGAATCGTGAATATTCTATTCTACTTCCTTATGAATGTTAAGCAATATTATGATATTTTCTTCCTTGTACAATATGATCAAAAATCGCTTAATTAAATTGACGTTTGAATACTTAGTTACACATAACAAAACCGAATAATCTCCTCCCAGCTAGAATTTGATAACAGTTCCCAAAAACTTTCTAACTTAAACTTTAATTCAATTTGCCAACGCTTTTTTGGTGTTTCTTTTTTATTTTGGTATTTTTTATATTCCAAACATGGTATTTAATCCTACAATAAATGTTTCTTTCATTTTATAAGAACAGTTAATCTTTAAAAGCTTTTCAATCAGTTTTACTATAAAGTGGAAGTTTAATGTAAGAATTTATTTTGATAGCTTAGATTATAAAAAATTAAAAGAGAAAACCCGTCGCGAAAATAACGGAAATTTACATGTTTACTTAGAAAAGAAAATACAAACTTAAAATACTCGCGAAAGTAACGCATATTCGAAAATTTAATTGCAACTACAATATTAGAAATAAGCCCTAAAACTAATTTAAAAAAAATCATATAATTTTACCGATTGCCAAAATCTCTAAAATAGAGGAATTTCTAAAATACATGCCAACATCAGAAAAATTGTAGGATTCATTATTTATTTAAAAACGACAAAATTATAGAGTCCATAAACTTACAAAATATCATTTCTATCGCGAAAATGACGAAAAGCCGAAAATTTATTTAAAATTCCTGAAACTGTTAAGAATATCAAAATCTCGAAAAGAAAACTCCTAGATTGTTAATTCAAATTCACGATTTTGTATTTTTTTAAAACTATTTTATATTTGGAATAGAAAATTTAAAATTAAAAAAAATTAAAAATTTCACAACTCCGTATTTTTGGAGAATATATGACAAATTTCTGCTAATAATCCTTTCTTAATGTTTCTTTTATTTAAAACCTAGATTGCTCTTTCCAAGTTAATAAAGTAATGTATTCTAGGAATCGGTCGCAACTTATCACTATTTTTTAATCAATCAGTTTACAAACATGTGAAGTTTAGAACGAATGGCCAAAAACGCTTGAAAATTCCCAAAAAATTTGTGGGGCGTAGCGATGATAGTTCGCGACAGAAAATATATGAAATGAAACTAAGATCTTAAGATATAAAAAATACACTTTTTTACAATTATATAAATTAACCGGTCTTACATTCATTAAAAATCCTATTGGATAAAGAGAGACGAGAGAACAAACGATATACACTGGAGAGCCTCAGAATACAACAAAAAGGGAACAATGCAATAAACAAAAAAGAGGACAAAGACAATACAAACGCAAATTATTCGATAATTATACTTTAGTTTTCTGTGATAATAATTGTAAGAAAATTCGGTTTTAAAATAATTTTTAATTTCACTTTGTTTCTTTTTTTGTAATTTATTTTATAGTGTGAAAACAAAGTAAATTTAATTATAAATTAAAATGAAGATTAAATGTAAGTATATTTTTGTTTGTTAGTATAAAGCTTCTATGTTTTTGTTAGTTGCTTACCTATTTACACAAACTTATACCTATTGTATTTTATATTTTTATTAAAACGTTACCAGATTGAATAAAAAACATCCCTGAGGAAGTTGGGAAATTCCAACGAAAAGTAGGATGAAATTTAAAAATAAATAATCTTTTATTTTTATTTTTACATATCATGACCTTAAAAGCCCAATAAAGAGAAAATTACAAAATAAAAACAAAGAAAGGTCAACAATATTTTTTAAAGTTCATGAAATTGGCAAAAATGTAAAATATTGCAGAACAAAATTTTTAAAATAAAGGCAAAGCAATAAAAATAATTAAAGTGTATCGGTGACGGATTGGGTTTAAATCATGAACTTAGCATTTTTCCATTTTTTTAAAGAATTTTTGATGCATTTTCATTATTTGTATTACTTTTATTTTTTCTTTTAAAAGCTTTTTGTTCCGTCTTGCAATTCAAATCATTTTTTCATTTAGTCGAATATCATTGACTTCTTGATAAAGACATTGAAACACTTCCTGGATAATAACATAAATGTGCTAATAAGGGGCTATTCATATATTATTAAAGCATTAAAAGTTTTTGTATAATATAAGAAACTTTGAAACTTTTCACGAGTATGGTTTAAGGTCTACTGATTATTTGGCATTAGCACCAATGAAATGCATGTACGACTATTTGGACTAGCTAAGAACACCCTCAACAAACAAAACCTTTTGCAATTCTTTGAATAAAGACAATTAGTTACACGATTATTCTTATTAGTGAAGTAAATAAACAGTATTGTACATAGATATGTATAAATATGTATGTTTGTGTTCTTATTTTATTTTCGAACAATTAAAAATAAGCAAACGTTTAAGAAAAGGTCTATTATTATTTTCTTTTCCCGACCTATTGCTAATTGTTGACTATTGATAAATTGTTAATACTGTTTTCTTAAAACGGAACATTCGTCAATGTTGTAACTGCGCAATAAAAAAAAGCAATTGACATCTACGGCAATTATTTATTTACTGTTGTAATTGCCTGCAGACAGGTTGCACAAATTTAATGACTACGAATCCACCCAAACTTTTACATTTTTGTTCATCAATGAAGTACTAATTTTTAAAATTATTTAGAAAAGAACAAGTTCCTCATTTGTCATGGATAAAATGGAAAAATTTCGTCACAGAGAAGTTTGTTTTGAAGATGTTCGACTGTATTTATTGTCTTATATTGAAAAAAAAACATGATTTTGAAGCCACATTCTAAAATTTTTTTTTTACTTACTGCGAAATTTCATGAGATTTTTTAAGCAATCAAGATTTGTCGACATTTTCCATTATATTTATTCGTATAAAAAAATATTTTCTAGGATAACAGACAAGTCAAAAAACTTTTCTTTTGAAGTGAAGCTACAGAAAAGTGTTGAAACATTTGAAAGGTGGCCGGAGGAGCTGAAACCAATTTAATGATTGTTAACGTATACATTTGCTAGTTATTAAATGGTTGTTCATCTTCATTTCCATGTGGGTGTAACATTAATCCGAAAAATACAATATGAACACGTTGTTTTCATTTCATTTTTAGTGTTATTTGCAAGTTATTTGTTTACTTACATACATACTATATACAAATATCTCAAGTTGTATTTTTAAAGTGTTTTTATTTAACAAAAACCACACACAGTCTTCTTTTGAAATTAATTTAAATACCATGCAAAAATTGTTGGAATACGTAGTCCATTGTAGTTAAAATGTAGTGACTACAACATGTTCCTATCTAATGCATTCATGCACCACATGTTTATGTTTTAGCACGCACACAAAAACATTATAAACTAAGAACAATGTTCAGCCAATGGATCCAAGTAGAGTGGATGAGAGCAAACGTCTAAAACTAATTAAAGTGAAGGTTTAACTTGGCCTTCTTTTGCACACTATAGACTCGGGATAGGAAACTATGTATTCCCGCATTATTAGTAAGGGGAGGGCTCATTAAAATTGTGTAAACTGTGCTGCAAACATTCTTGTTGAACACTTAAACCCTCCACCTCTTAAAAAATGGGTATTTTTTTCCCCTTTCGAACAAGCAAATTAAAATTACACCTAAAAGAAAAAATAAATAAAGACAGTCGAAAGGGGGAAAAGTTAACACAATTACTGCTGACGGTATATCTGCAGTGTTACTCTTTTTCAATAGTTAAATTTAAATTTTATAAATATTTTTTGGATTTTTTGCAATCTTTCTACTCACCGCAATTAAAATCATAATTCTGTTTAATTAGGTAGAAAACAAAATTTTATGATTAAACAAAGGAGATTGCGATGACAAAAGTCAGTCGTAATCAACAACTCCAAAAAAAAAGTAGGAAAAATTTAACTATTATGTAATAATTTAATTTTAATTACATATTAAGAACTAAAACATTTTTCAAGTTGAGAAAACCCAAACTATTATTGAGAATCCTATTTTTCAGAAGTTGCGTTGGGAGTTATCTGTTGTGGGGTGTTACTTACTTTTTGTGACGCTTTTTAAATTGGGTAAATATTGGAATTGGCAGTTAATTAAATTTTCCTTGGGACTTATTTAATTTCATAGGGGGATATTTAATTTTTTGAATTTATTGTATTAGGAATCATTCAATTTACAAATTATTTAATTTTGCACTTTAGTTGTTATTTAATTTTTTCCGTAGACATAAAAGGGTTGGAAACTATTTCGTTTAATAGTTATTGCAAATCGTTCTTAATTTGATTGAAATTGTTTATTAGCTGGATATGTAGCGAGATCCGTAAAAGCATTTTTAAAGACATGCTTAAGATGTTGTACTCTTTTAAAAACTTCTACTATATTATATATGTTGAGATATACTGGAAAACGATTCTTGGACATGCAGAAGTCAAATTAGTTTGAAAGTACTCTATGAACTGGATAAGCAAAAACTCAAAAAAGTACTACTAAAAAAGTTTTTTTGTACCGAAGAAATTATGGCTTGGTTGAATGTAAAATGTAGTCTCACCAGCAGTGATCACATGATCATAGTGTAGTGGACTTGAAGCCCGGGATGCTGATGCTCTTGATGATCCGGCAAAATTATTACAATAGTGGTGTCCCCGCTGTAAAATTATTAATGTGGAATTCTAAACATTTATTAAAAGTTTTAAAGATGAGTTCGACAAACTAAATAGCGACTTTTTATCAGTTCAAAAAAGGCCTTCTGAATTTGGTGAAATGTTTACTAATTTTACAAATATAGATAAATTCGTAGGCGCCCGACATCTCTCTTTTCAATAAAACTTCCGACGGCGTGTCTCCAACTCTTCCCCAAATTAGTGTTCCGTTGCCAAATGATCCTCAAATTATATCAGAAGATAATACACAGGCTGCTCCAAGGGATGTTAACAATATTTCTCCAACAGCTACATATACTTGTGCTGCACTTTATGTAACTGGCAGGGAATACCCTGGCACTGATGCAGTATTACCACAGAATTATTTTCGATGTGATGTACGTACTATTCCACACAGAAAAACAATTTTTGCTACTCGTTTTTATCACGACACAACAGTTGATGATATTACGGGTTACATTCAGTCTAAAATATATATGGACCAGTCTAACAACATTAGTGTGTACAGAATTAAATCAAATAGAGCGTGTTGTAAAATAATTGTACCAGTTAAATTTTTCGAAAAAATCGTGAACAAAAATGTTTGGCTTAAATACACGATTTTTCGCGAGTTTATTTACCAAGATATTCTTGCACGTATTCCTGTCTCTGCTACCTCAATTCCAAAAAACTAATGTCGTTTTTAAACCTCATTATATTATGTCGGAATGTTAATGGTTCATTCCATTCCAAGCTTAATAGTACTTTTCTTAATAGTTTTAATACTGAATTCCATATTGCTGTCCTTACTTTAATAATAATATGTACCATCAATGCTGAAATTATGTGTGATAAGTGCCATATTTTTAAACGTGATAGAATTGTTAAACAAGGGGGTGGAGTATTGATTGCTGTTTCTAGCTTATGTCCAGCCGAAGAAGTAATCGTTGAAAATTCTCTTAACATAGAAATTGTTCTCGTTGCAGAACAAATTTTAAATATATCACTCGTTATTATTTGCTCTTACATTCTTCCTAATTCTGATCCTCAAATTTATTAATTGAAAGCCCTGTTAATCAAATCCGTTGTTAATAAACATAAACTGGCTGATTACTTGGTGGTTCTTGGAGATAATAATATTCCATCAGCATCTTGGATTTCTTCTGATGATACTGATTCTTTGTTTCCGATTACTCCGAATGACTGGACAAATGGCTTTCTTATGAGCCTTACTGATATTAATGTTTTTAAATAATCAGGGTTGTCACAGAAGCCAATGTTGTCGGAATTGGATTTGAAAAGGCGACAAAAAATAATTTGCATAATGAATTTCAATGTTATGGGTTTTATGTTCAATCTAGTATTACCATCTGTTTTTAACATTGAATTTCATCACACAAAAGTATTTTCGTATTTTCAAATCCAATTCCGACAACATTGGAAGGCTTTCTTCCCAAAGCTGCTTGTTCTCAATCGGGTAAAGGTCGGAAGTTTGAGGTATACAATACATTACATTTATTTGATTTTTGGAAATCAATCTTTTACAGCCTTCGTTGGACGCCATCATATTTCCATCGCCTTCTTTTACCGTGGTGGTCGTGCATCTGGGGTTAATCGTGGTCTTCGAACTTCAACTCTTTCTGATCACCTGAGGTTGAACTAAGACTTTTACTTTTTCCATTGTTGTGGAGTCAGTTTTCGATTTTTTTCGGATACAAAGAGATTTTTTGTGCATTTGTATCTTTGGAGACCGTATTCCCGTGCTAAATGGGAATATATGTTTTCGCTTCTTTAGGAACTGCATTGGGATATTTCGTGGAAAAATTTTAATTTTTCGATGTTCTCGTACAGTTGTTACACGAGGTTTTCTTCCCTTATGATACGTATATTGCTGCCGTTGACTATACTGCAAATTGTTGACTTAGGCACAGAACACTTTCACAAAATTATTTGAGAAACTACACAGCGATAACAGTTTAAAATTTCTTATTTAAATTCTGAATTGTATTTATTACCGGCCTTTTTATTACGCCAAAAACACTTTTTCAAAATAAATTCATTCTTGTAAAGCTGAATAACTAATGTGCAATTTATAATAAAATGAAGATGACCGAAACTCAAATTATGATAAAAAAAATGTGGCTGCAGTTATTTTTTAACTTTTGTTAGAAAAATTTCTTAATTTAAGAAAATTTTGACTTTCTCACTCAAAAACTAGTTTCTGTAGTTCCAAATGTTTTGAGCACTAATGTACTTATATGTATATGTAAGTATGTAAAAAATTACATATATTATATATTTTATGTACATTTATTAAATCATCGGCAATTCCGAAAACATACCAATAATTCTATAACATTTTTAAATAGCATCGAAGGTAGAACAATGAATTAAGCGTTTGAATTTCAGTACGATTTCATTATTTAGTTTTTTCATGGTAAAAAGTCTTTCAACCTCAGCGTTACTGAAAGATAATAATTTGAAATGAATACACCCGTTCACGGGACAAAGAGATAAATTGTGCCTTTATAATAATAGAAAAGACAGTCAATTAGTCTTTGCAAGGCTAGCTTAAGACTTTTTTCGTCTTTTAGCCTGGAAAATATAATTTTAAAAGATATTAAAATATTTATTCAATGTACAAACGTAAGTACAATGAAGACAAAATTATTTTGATTGAAATCCAATGGTGGCGCAATTAAGTTACAACTGGACAAATGTTGAATCAAGAGTTGAGTTTTGAGTGGAGGTGTGACAACTTAAGAATGCGCTGAGAGAAAATCCATTTCTTGATTTGGTTCATTTAGTATTTAGCTATCCATAGGGTCTCCCAATAAGAAGTTTCATTTTGATATGTAAAAAAGTATAATGTCAGCAAAATGGCCGCCATGGCTAAGCCTGTAAGGCATTGTCCTTCCCATGAAATTTTCCAACACTATTTTGCTCATTTGCAACAATAACTTCACGAATCCATCTTTGAGTTCTTGAATCTATTGTGGGCCATTGGCATAGACCATATCTTTTACGTAGCTCGAAATAAAAAAATTCTAAGGGTTAAAGTCAGAAGATCTCAGTGGAAAAATGTGATCGCCTCTTCGAGTAATCTCATAGTCAGGAAACTTTTCACGTTTCGTTGGTGGAATGTCAAATTCCAAAGACCGACGAGAAATGGGTTAACCTGGGATTTTCCTAACACTATGGACTACAACAATGATATTCTTAGTTTAGCGACATACATTAGTTTAATTTTTCAATCACTGACCTGTCGCAACTGCTAAAATTTTTCACGAGTTTCACAATTGCTAACCGAGAAGAACGTGCTTCTCGACGACGCAAAAATGATTTAATTTTGTGAAATATGACCGCGAAATTTTTAGTATATTTTTATTGAATTTTAATAATTTCAGTGGAGTTATGACAATTATCATTATCACGTCTTATTAGACAACTCCATAGTTATTATCCTTTAGTAAGGCTGAGGTTAAAAAATTTGTAGTACCACGAAAATAATTTTAAAAATCGTACTAGAATTAAAATGCTTAATTATTTATTATACATTCAATGATCTTTAAGAATGTTACATATATCGTCGTCCCGAAGTTAGTCTTCACGTCTATCACAAAATCAAAAAACATGAGACAAGACCGCTTCTCCTAAAAACTCAAGACTTGAAGAGTAAAACCTGACGTGTATGAACCTTGTCTAAGATCCTGATGGAAGTACTACGAATTGGGATCATATAATAATTTTTTTTTGTATGTAATATTGAAACTTGAAACTCAACTTCGCAGAGACGTGAAGATAAATTTGGGTCGACGATATGTTGCCATGATTTAGTAATTTCCGGTGATTTAATAAAATTATTAGACTCTCGTGATATTTATGCTAGACATGGAAATGCATTAAAGAGATTGGGGTTGGTAGGTATGAGAAAGTAAACAACTTGCAGCTAGATGTCGATGAACTTAACAAAGCATTCACGAATATACCTCTGGTGCCAATTGATTACAGTTTATACAACTTTCCAAGTTTAAGTATCAATAACCCTGTAATCAGTAGTAAACCATTTCAATTCTCTTGTGTGAGTCAATCCGAGGTCCTTTTATGGTTTAATTTAGGTTTAGGCAATCAGGTTTTCGTACAAATCATAGGTGTGTTTCTGCGCTACTGGATATATCTTAAAATATACGGCGGGAACTTGATGAATGTAAATTAAATTTCTTTATCATTCAAAAGTCTTTGACACGGTTGATCACAGCATGCTTTCCATGAAGCTTAGGAACTTTTTTAACTTTTCCGAAACTTCAACACGGCTTTTATTTTCTTACCTCCAATCTATATTAATTTTATTTAGAGGTGTACCTCAAGGGTGCATTCTTGGACCACTTCTTTTTACAATTTATGTAAACGATTTGCCAAAACATCTTGTATACTGCAAATTTTATATGTACGCAGATGATCTGCAGTTATATTTAAGTAGTCCAGTGCAATCTGTCACTGATGAATTGGATCGAATCTACTGTTGGGACACGGCAAATGGACTTTGTTTAAACCCTCGTAAGAAAAAATCGATTCTATAAATGTTGCCAAAAACCTTGGGCAGATTTTCAATAACAGCCTTACTTGAACAAATCATGTTAATACACTCGTCGGTCAAACTTATACAAAGCTAAGGTGTCTTTGGTCGACGACTTCTTTAAATATTAGACAAGTGATTGCAAAATCTTATCTTCTGCCAGGTTTAATGTATGGTTGTGAACTTTTCGCAAATTGCGATCCTGTTAGCAAAAGGAAGCTGATCGTTTTATATAATAATATTGTAAGATATGTGTATGGCCTGAGAAAATATGATCATGTGTCACATGTCTCCTCAAAACTATACGTCGTTTCATTTAACAATCTTTTAAATATTCGTGTACTCTTACTATTGCACAAATTTATTTATTCGGAGATTCAACAATATCTTAGTGATAAAATTAGGTTTGCCAGATCACTTAGAGCGAAAAAGATCATAATTCCAATGCACCGCCTTCTTGTATCTGAATGGCATTTCTTTATACATGCGTCACTCCTTTGAAATTGTCTTCCTCAAGCTCAGCAACTTAATGGCAACACAAGTAGTTTTAAGAATTTCTTATTAAATTATTTTGCACCATAGTAAATCATCACTTTTACAATGTTAATTATTTATAGTTTAATTTAACTTAATCTATACAAATGTGTGATCTTCTAATGTAACTTATTATCATTGCTTTCGTGTACTTTAAATATAAAATTAAATCTTGTTGGACAGGAATTGGATATACAATAAATAAAATAAATAAATAAAACAAATAATTATATATTTAATTAATTATTTATATATTAATAGATATCTATTAATCTAACTATACTTGAACGAAAATTTTTGCATCGTTAAGTATAAAAATGAGAGTCCAAAAATTTGTGGATGATTTTTTTTTAATTTATAAATTATCTAAATTAAATACCTAATTTTTAACATATTAAAAATAAAATTATAATAAATGATTAAATTTAATATTAATAAAAAAATTGCTTATATATATATATATTGCTTATATATATATAAATTGCTTATATATATATAAATATACATATACATAATTTATATTAAATTATGTCTATATAATTATTAATTTAATAATTAATAAATTATTTATATTCATTTATAAAAATATGTATTCATTATATATATGTAATAACTTATTATATATATTCTTTTCCACATATAAATTGGATATATAATTATTATTAATGTTTTAATTTAGGTTATTCTGAATTAGATTTTCTTTTTGGCTTTTATTTTTGGGCCATTTCCCTTCTTCTTGCCTTTTTAAAAAGCCGATCTAGCCTCTTTTTTCTCCAACTCCTGGCAACACTGCTGAGAAAGCCACACTAAGAAGTGGCGAAATATCGGAGTTTGAATAAAAAATTTTGTTAACGTATTTTTAAAAAGTGACCTAGAGCTTCAATAAATTAGATTAATAAAAAAGAAGGTCGAATAATATGTAAGAATAATTTTCTTACAAACATTAACCGAAGGTATTAAACATGAGTATCTTCAAAATGTACTATAATTATTAAAAAAATATTGTTTACATTTTAACTTAACCAATTTTATATGTAATTCTTATGTTTTAGAGAGCCTTAAATCCTAGCTACTCTTATCAATAGCTAGAGAAGGTTAGGAAGTCTTTGTTATTTGCGAATTAGGGTATGTTCATTGTGAGTATGTACATATGCCACTCGTACATGTTGTTAAATTTATACTTTTTTTAACGTTTTCTACACATATATAATTTTATTTTTAATTGCTCACAAAATAAAATAAAAGCACAGAATTATTTGCAACATTGTTTATTCGCCAATAAGAATAAACAAACACATTTAATTAAGTAACTGTCTTTGCTTATCGCAACAGATGTTTAGACAACGACTATTAAATTCAAAATTAATCAAATACTAGATTAAAAAAAAAAAAACTATGTAAAAGCAACTAAAGAAGTTTGAAAAAAGCAAGCGCAACGAAATATTTGACCATAAATATAACGTAGGTAATTCCTTAACTATATTAATATAATTTAAACAAAATAGTCTGAACATTTTTAGAACAGCTTTATAAATTAATTTAGGCTTTTAAAATTTTCATCTATTTCTTGAAAGTTCTATATAAATGTTGAATTTTTGCAAGTTTTATAAAATATGAGTAAATGTTTCTTGATGTGCTGGCATAGGACCAACCAAATGCGTGGCGCAAGAAGAGTACGTTAAGCCTGACTTGACTATCTTCATTTTAGAATAGCTTATATTTAACTACCCGGAAAAATTTAAATATTTGATTAAAATATTTGAGAATCATTCCATAAATGGCAGATAAATGAAAATGAACCGGTTAAAAACAATATCAACTACAATTAATGATACTGATTTTGTTATCATAATTTTTGTACTAATTGTAATGAACAACCGATGAAAGGTATTTATGAAATTAAATTTATTAAACTAAATGCAACTCTAGAACAATGGAAAATCATTGTCAAACTCTATAAAAGTATAAACAAAATTTTTTATATAAGAAACTTGTTTGACGCTAAGAAGATTTTACGTTTTTGTTGTATAGATTCCTATACCTGAAAATTTTTAATTTGTACGTACGGAAATGGATTAGTCAAAATTAATAAATACGTTAACTATTCATAATTAACTTTTTTATTATTTTACTGATAACAGAATCAAGAGAAACACAGACATCTAAAAAGATCTAAATTGTATTTTGTGTATATGTTAACTGTATCTCGACAATTGGTAAGATTTGATGCATCATATTAATACCATAGTGCTAATGAAGAATCTTTTAATGTCACAGCAAATAATTCAAATACAGCTGAGCACTAACAAGCCAATTAATGTTTTACTGGCAGGACAAGTAGGCAACATCTACTTACTATAACAACAGGACCAACACCAATGGCGCCACTTAAACAAATGTTACCATCGGAATAAAATTAACATACCAAAAACTCACAAGCCTCTTATATTATATTCTTTCGCGATGCTGTAACTGATATATGAGTAAAACAGCACAATCCAACATGTTAATTTTAGGACTTATCAAAAATTACAACTTCAATATGTATCGCTTTAAGTCCCTTGAATTCTGAATATTTAAAAGACATGAGCAACAATCTAATATCATCAATGTAGCTGCTGCTTCTAATGCTAGCTCAGCATTAATTGATTTTTTAATTCTAATATTCCATTTGATGATCATGTGCATTCAATAATTGTTCAATTATGCATTATTTATTTATAGAATTATAAATGTATAATAGTAAAAATAATAAATAAAAAAAATTTTCAATTTACTTTATTTTTATTACAAAGCGTATCCATACATAATATGTATGTGTTGTATATATTTAGTTGATTTAACTAAAATAAACGTATTTCCAAAGGTGAAAACCTTCAATATAAGTATAAATTTACTTTTCTATCATTGGCAATTTTTAAAAGTTAATACATTATTTTAACTAAATATTGAGTTCATCAAAAATTGTCTAAATTTACAGTTATATTACCAAAGAAACTTAGTAACTACCATTCTAATTTTGCACTTATTTATACAAAGTTTTTTTTTGAAAATTTTACATATGAAATTTTTTCTGTGTATGTATATACTTTTTGTGTGTGGTTAATGAAAAACTAAAAGTGAACCATTCTCACAAATCACGTTGTGCAACATAAAAGTGACAGAAAGTTTATCTTTTGGCTGACGCTACAAGACATAATTGTAAAGTATTTACGTACATCTTATTCGGCTCCAAAACTCTTTGCACATCAACTATAAAAATAACAAGTGTTAGTGCAATTCCTTAACTTAAATTATTGTTAATACTCTCGTATCTTAAACATAAAAGTCCAATACAATCCAAAGTAATCCCAATAAGCAGTTTTGCTTAAAATCAAGTGTAAGGCAACTTGTGTTCAAGTCATTCACTCAAATTTCAAGGCTTTAATTCTCCTACATGACACATGCATTCAAGTTGGGAGTTTTAGAGTAATTCAAACTTTGAAATAAAGTATACATCAAGTGTAGAATAATAATGTATACATACATATGTATGTATAAATAAATGAATTAAGTGTATTCTGGAAAATCACGTCGAAGAAGTAAGTCTACATATATTAGTTTAGTATAGGAGTGCCAACTTCTCATAACTTAAAAATAGCTTAACCGAACGGAAATAAATTTGCGGTAGTCTAAAGGCATTGACATCAATAAGATTTTTTCATATATTAAATCGATTCGTTTGGGTAGATTTCGAGAGTTTTCTATAAAAGTTTTTATCAAATAAATTTTAGACTACTACACTGATTGAATCCAAAATCTAAAAAAACATTAAGTAAACTTGAAAAGGAATTGGAGTAAAGCTTGAAGTCAAGTTTGCTTCCAGGTGTATTTAAAGTACTGGAGTTCGCATTTTATAAGTGCCTATTGGGAAACGAGTATAAACACTCTCCTAAACATGAACATAATTGCAATAACTTGTTGTGTTAATCTTAAATAACAACCCAGTTAGTTCGTAAATGAGTGAAGGAAAAAACGTTTCAACGTTGTGTGAGGCAACAGGTAGCCCCGCATCAATTGTTAATGGACAGTCAAACAAGTGCGAAATATTAATTAAAACGTTGGCCTGCAGATGATGAGTACGTGCTAGTGTACATACACCACCCAGTGAACATTATTTTTAGAGACAATTTCTTGGTAGGCTGTTTCCGCGCATCATCTGATGTATTGGGTAGATTCGTAAGTTATGAATTGCTCAATGATGAAAATAAGCGTTAAAAAACCACCATCCGGCAGAACTGGAAAAACCTGTCAACCGCTTTTTTTGTGAGAAAAGTTTTGATTTAAATTTACTATATGAAAAAAATTTAACAATTCATGTAAATACTATAAAATAATATAAAAATTAAAGGTAAAACATAAAAATTAACTTCATGTACATATTATTAGACATATACATATGAATGTATGGGCAAGGTGGACAAACAAAATGTACGTATATGGAAAAATGTATATGCAATCAAAATCAGCCATTAATATTAATCCTAAATATTTACTATTAAGTAAGTAGCTTGAACTATTATAAAGAGCTGGGGGATCACTATGTATTTCGATTCGAAAGAAAACATTTTTGAAGCACAACGTATGAGACATACAAATTTCAATGATTTTCATTTCGAATCGATATACAAAGCAAATCTCCTGATTTTGGTGCTACACATTTTTGTATATACATATAGAATGATGTGTTGAGTGTGCTCCTGAAAGAAAAAACTTGGTATAAAGCGCATACAGTGCGGACTCCGTTAACGCAACCCTCTATAAGCCCAACATTCAAAAAACAAGACCTCAATTAACGCAACTTTGCAAACAAAATTATGATTCTATAATTCGTTTAGTTTTTTAATTTAGTTTTTTATTAATAAATTTAAAACTATAAACATTTGTGCATGAAATCTTATGATTACGTCAGTGTTGTCACTCATGTGTAATTACATATCATGTGTAATTTTTATTTTCATGTGTAGCCCATGTGAAACTGGCTGCATATGTAAAATAATCTTTTAAAAATAAAATATAGTTTAACTGATTTGGTGAATATCTATTTATTTCTTTACTTTTTATAAAATAACAAATTGAACCTTTCTCTCAATGCACTTGTTAGACATATAGTTAGCAAGAATTTTTTATTAGTAAAGTTTTTCAGTTCTTATTTTACATTTGTCTAAATATATGAAATCACTTAAAAAAATTTCAAGACATAAAAAGACATTCCATTTTTGAATTTGATGATTTAAAGTGATTTTGGACCTTTCTCAATCATTTGATATTGGATTCGGGTAAAACAATTTTTTTATTATTAGTTTTGATAATTAAATTGGTAAAACTAAAATTGTATTTTTCGTATTTTTAATTATATTTGTCGATTCTTCCGAGTCTACCTTTTGATCAGCACCTGAAGGTTCATAAGTCCCCTCGTTATCGAATAGGCGACCGACCATATAACTGAGAGGCGAATATCGTTGTTTCATTTATGGAAGAGTATTTGATAAACTTCTCGCTTTTGGGGAATTTTACACTACTGAGATCCAGTAGCTAAGTATTCAAAACTTTTAAGCGACGCACTGTGAACCATTTTATGAGAAAGCTGCCAAAAATCATTTTTTATGGTCACCGATTGTAAAATGTTAAAGTTCTTTCGAAAGTAGATATGAGTGTACCTCGGGAGCCAAAATAGAAGGCGGCTAAACTTTATTACTTTATTTAAACTATATCACAGTGAACAGGGTCATTCAAAATGGTCATTTTCAGTATTTCGCTAAAATAAAAAATTTCTTAGTAAGCTTTTGATTTTTAAAGATCTATAACTCTTTCGTTTTGAAAGATTTTCAAACGAAGTAAATTTTTTTATTTGCCTATTAGTACTAGAAAAATTAAGTGTTTATGACTTTTAAAAATTATTTTTTTAAAGGTCCAAATTTGCCTAAACCCTCCCACTGACACTATGTTCAGACATGCATTCTTAATTGAGTCAATATTCCGGTTTATTGACAAAATTATTTAGCGTTCAGATAAACTAAATTTAGCTTACTCAATAAGCATTTGATAGTTAGAAAATAAAATTGTTTTTATTTTCCTTGAAATTTGTTGAAATTTGTTTTGAAAATTACCAAAATTGAAATAAATTCCTATATAAAAAAGAAATTAATATTATGTACTAGAAACGCTGAGCTGTTGAGTTGACGCAGAACACGATGATGGTGCACCACGATACAATGCCGTTGATAAATTGGAAGCATCTGCATAAATAAAAATATTTAATAATAATTTAATATCAAAAATGAAAACAGGAAAAAAGCTTTTCTTCTAATGAAAATGATTCCCTCAACTGGTTAGAATAAAATTCACAAAAAGACTCGAATTTATTTATAATTTTAAAAAGAAAATTATCTTATTCCTTGCTACGATTATATTGGTAACTTTTAAAATTTCAAGATATAATTTCTGCGTTCCCTGACAAAACACATACCATCTATGCTGTCTAGTGCCAACTGAACAAACAAGTTTGCCTTGAACCCACCAATAATTTGGTGGACAATTCCATATTGTGGACAACTTCCATTTGGAAGGAGATCCACCAGATACTCCCATTGCCGAATTTTCTTTTCTGCAAAAATGTTAATTTTAAAACATTTTTTATAACGTTTTTATATGTACATACTAGAGATAGGCATCGTGATTAACGTGAATCACTCACTTAACGTGAGTGAGCGTGCATGAGTAGATTTTTTGCGTGATTTTTTCGTGATTTTTTCGATTTTGGATTTTTTTCATAATGTTAATAGGTACGTGGTTTTCAATTTTGTCATGAAGACATAAAACGTTGTGCCGGTATGAGTCAAAGTAATAGTATAAGTCCGAGTTTCGACTGGCGAACATTTGGAAGAAATTTTAAGTTTTTGGAAAAAAGCTAACGATCTTCCAATTCTGAAAAATTGGCTAAACAAATACTGTGTATACCATCCGGCTCAGCTACTAGCGAAGAAGTTTTTTCAACGCCAGGAAGAATACTTGAAGAGATGTGAAACAGACTTCTCAAGAAAAATGTTGACAAAATTTTATTTCTTCATATATCTATTATCTTCTTAACGCTAAAGTACAAGATCTTACTTAATCTTAATATTTTACACAGATTGCTTATGAACAAGAAACTTATTTCACTTCAAAACTATAAAATAAAATAAAATTTATATTTTCTTTAAGAATTTGCAATTGTATTCAAATGTCCAATTTAACTTAACCTACAAGGTTTGAAATCGAATGATACATATTTACATACATACATATGTGTATATCCTGTTTGATGAACGCTAGCTACATTCGTGCGCGTTTTCAAATAAATATATAAAAATTTTTAGCAGGTATTTGTTGCGAAATAAATTATCGCAAAGTTTTATGACGCACGCTACAACAAACGCAAGTAACTTTGAAAGTTAAAGTTTGTTTTCGTAATTTTTAGTGAATTCGGCATAATAAAGCACACAAAATATATTCCTAAAAGAAAAATGAATATAAGAGAATTCTAAAATAACTTATTTGCAGCCACAAAATTTGTCATTTCTTGTCAGAAGACCTGAACCCTTTGTGACGCACGCTACATGACGAACTTTACATTTTTTCTCTTCTATTTTCTATCCTGAAACTTCATATCTAATTTCAATGTTTCCAAAAAAGTAAACACAAAATTGGTTTACTAAAATTTAAGTGAATTCAATGTATAAAAATATGGCTTTCGATCGGGCCATCCTCATTAACACTAAAGTAATGATATGAATTCCTAAAAATGGTTAATTTCTGGTATGAAATCAGAAGATCTGAGGTAGCGTAGGATTTGATAATAATTTGTGCATTAATGATCATCGCAGAATTTTCTAATTGTATATTAAATTTTTCTATTTGCATTCAGAAATTTTAATGTATAAATACTTTTTGTGAGGTTGTGATTTTTTCGTGAGTATTTCGTGAGCGTGAGTTTTCGTGATTGTGACAAACTCTTTTTCCACTCACGTGAGCGTGAAGATTTTTTTCTAAAATATAGATTTTTTTCGACGAATGAAGATTTCTCTCTGAAAATTTCTGGCACCAGAGATGGTATTGTGCCTATCAAGAACTTTCACTTTCGATCTCAGTACTTCTTACGGCCGAAATTTTTGGATAGGAACTTGGCCTTATTTTCATATTTATGTTTTTATGCGGATCTCACTTCTTTAAGTTATTTTTGTATAAATATTTATATTTGTATTTATATATAATTTATTTTTAATTTAATGTGTTATTGCTCACCAGGACCTACCTGCATACCAAATTTCAGCTTTCTACCTATACTGAAAGTGTCCCATACAAAAGGAGGTTACCGTAGTCCCTCCCGGGTGGAAAGTTCCCCTTCTCAGATTTTTAATTGCTCGCCAAGACCTGCCTACATACCAAATTTCAGCTCTCTAACTATTGTGGAAGTGCCCAATAATATTAAAGAGTCAGTGAGTGAAATTTCACCTATGAGGTCCTTTTTGTAGGGAGACCTTATGTTTCAAGTTTCATTATTTTATGATAAAGTGGAGCAAAGTTATGAGGGCGTAAAAACAGCTCGAATGGTTTCGTGCAATAATACACATTGTGTGGCCGGAACTTGCCCTGGCGCACTACCGTGCGCCTAGATTTACTAAAATTGTTTAATCAAAAGTAATTTTCCGAAACACTAGACGAATGATTATTTTATAGTTTTAACACTTTGTGTACATTAACCAATTTTAAATTTACAAAAGTTTTAAGAAATTTTACATATAATATTTATAATGTCTATTTTGGACTTAAATAGAAATCTACGTATTCTTTTTTATGTTCGTTACTTAATAAACTAATGTTTTCTCCAACTCCCACAAAAAAACAACCTTTAGCTCTTCGTACTAAAAATTTCACGGGGGCTAAAGTTTGTCACTTTCTGACAAAATTTAAGTTTTCAATAAGTTTAATTTGTAAACGTGACTCAAAATATAAGACTTTGTGTGAAACAAACTTGTTTAACAAGTTTTAAAACTTGGCTTTTGTACCAAAAATCAGCTGAAACATAAAATGCATTTTAAACCCATCATAACTATTTTTCTAAACAGTCGATTTTAAAGTTTTATTTCTTAAGCTTGAAGCCTATAGTCTCACTTTTTGATCGCCTTCTTGCGAAATGGTCCACTGTACGACGTCCATTGCACACCAAAAGGCCATTTTAGTCCTGCTACCACCTCATAAAATTATTTCGCCACACCCAAAAAGCATCTAGAACTTTTACACAAAAAAAATCTTGGAAAATCAACAGAATACGTTCGTCTAAGTTTTAATGTAATAAAAAATAATTTTATTGTGAATATATACAGATAAAAAAGTATTCAACTGAGCCGGTTTTTTAGTAATTAATCGACATTCGAAAAAAACATTTAAAAAAACCGACAACCGTATTGTACAAAATGCGGTTGAAACATATAAAAATATGGTTGGATGTGGATGTGAATTGAATGAGTAAACATATTTTTATTTCACTCATAGTAGTTGACTAATGCCGTTTTCTTTTCTAAAAATAATGTAAAATTTTTTAATTTTTATTAAAAAAATTGCTATTCGAAGACTTTTTACGACAAAAATTTTGCCATGTAAGTGATGACACAATAATATCTAATAATCTCACTATTTCTGAAAATCATTATATTGCAAATTTTCAATAAAAAAGGCAAACAATTTTTAAAAAAGAAAACGCCATAATTATATAAAAGTTGTAAAGAAAATGAAATATATTCATATCCATGATCCAATAATACAGGTCTGTTTAATACTCCAGTTGATTTTTTGAAAATTATTAAGTTGTCAAAAGATTTGTGTTGAAATCAGTGATGCAAAATTACATTTTTCTTCGGCACAAAAAACATTTTAAATAGTACTTTTTTGACCCGTTTTACTCCTCTGGTTCATTTTGTACTTTCAACCTAATTTGACTTCTACGTGTTGAACAATCGCTTTCCAGTATATCTCAACATATATAATATAGCGAAAGTATTTTAAAAGAGTACAACGTCTTAAGCATGTCTTTAAAAATGTTTTTACGGTTCTCGCTACATATCCAGCTAATAAACAATATCGATCTCAAATTAAGAACGATTTGCATTAACAGCTGGCAAATGAAATAATTTCCATGCAAGATGAAAAAGGGTCAACGGGAAAAAATGAAATAACTTAAGTGTAAAATTAATTAAGTTTTAAATTGAATGTTTTCTAAAACAATAATTCCAAAAGAAATTAAATATCTGTCAGTGAAAGAAGACTTAACAAGAGTGAAAGAATTCTTTATACAGAAAGTATCAACAGAAATGAAATAAGAACAAAAGAATTGTATGAACCGCAATTTTAGAACAAATAAATAAACTCCCAAAAAAATTAAATAAGTCTCAATGATATTAAATAAGTCCCAGGCAAAAATTTATTAACTTCCAATGCCAATATTTCCCTAATTTAAGAATCCTCGCAAAAAGTAAATAACTCCCTATAACAGTTATGAAAATATGATAACTCCCAAATATATTTCTTTGGGTGTTATATCATTTGAAAATCCTTTGAACGTATCGTAACTTCTGAAGTTTGGGTTTTTCTCAACTTGACAAATGTGTTAATTCTTAATATGTAATTGAAATTAAATTATTCCATATTAGTTAAATTTTTCATACTTTTTTTAATTAATTACGATACTCTAAGGACGACCTACTATAACGGGTGGTTAAAGTACAAGCCTCTTTTTGAATGGTATGATAATTTAACACTTAAGGGTTTTTTCTCTCCGAAATATTTACTATCGGTCAGTATCACAAAAGCGAGGACCAAAATTTGTCGTTTTACGCATGAACATTTTGAAATACTGCAAACTTATTGGCGCACAAACAACAAAGTTTTACTTAAAATGTATTTTTAGTTTGAGAAACAGTACAATTTAGAAAAATACACTTTTTTAAACATTCGAAGTCTTAAAGAAGATCAATGTAGTTTAACATTGAGGTCGGCACCAACCATTTACTATCAACTGAGCGACAATTTGATTTCAACCTTTAATCCCAAACCTTCATCTTGGTGTGAAAAGTATCAGGTAAAACCATTGTATTTGTTTCGATATCATAACAGAAACGCAAGAACAAATACAATTCATTATATG
Organism: Gymnocheta viridis; assembly: GCA_956483585.1. NCBI lineage: Eukaryota > Metazoa > Arthropoda > Insecta > Diptera > Tachinidae > Gymnocheta > Gymnocheta viridis. The sequence continues at coordinate 87,005,849 of OY101441.1, forward strand.
ATTTTAGTTAAAAAAGAAAAATTTACAAAGATTTCAACTTAGTACTGTGGGGGTCAAAAAATTTTTTCCGAAGAAAACTTTAATTTTCCATCACTAATAGCCAGTTTATGACTTCATATTTAAATACGCATTTAGTTAATTTTCATTTAAATTTAAGTTGCATTTAAATACAGTTGCAGTTTTTCAGTGTTAAATTATTGTTTGTATTTAATTACGATAAAAATATGGCAGCATCACGAAATTCTCTAAATTTTTTTGGAGAAACAGCTGTTGAACAAAATTAAAGAAAAATTTCTAATGTGGATTCTTTTTCAGACCAATAACACATATAACTTCTTTTTTACCGGTATAACATTTCCCGTTGGTTTCATCCCATCCCGATTTTGACTGTCGCACAGTGTTATTTAAGTTTCATTTAAGTTTGTACTGTAAATCTTAATTTCGTATTTAAATAGAACTTAAATATAAATAACATTTTAATACGAAGTCATAAACTGGCCCTAATATAATAATATAATTTTCTTCAACTGTTTTTGACTTCCCTGCGATTTAAACAAAAACAAAATGCCTGTTATTGTTTTATTCTTTTATTGTTGTAGTACTAAACAGACCTTTATTATTAGATCATGTTCAAATCGAATGTAATTATTTTTAATTTTTGAAATTCTCATTTGTTTTTTAAAAGTTGACGGATAAGGTAAGAGGTTTGAAACTTTTCAAGGTCTGCTGATGATTTTGGCATAAGCACAAGCAAAAACCCCTCAAACAAAATTTTTTTGAAAATCTTTGAAAAAATTATGTCGAAGCAAAAAACAATGAGAAAATACACATAAAATACCAGAGCATAAAATCAAAACAGTAAAATGAAATAATTTCCTTCAACTTTGTAGCCGTTTCATCGGATTTACAACATCTTGCTCTTCTGCCTTTCTGATTTGATTTAACTTTGTGGGTATTTGCTGAAGAAGAAGACGTGAGATACCTAAGATCTCCTAATATATATAGCGGTGCAGATGATGCAATGACATCTCATACCCAGACTTAAGGTCTCATTAGTTTTTACTTTTCGTTGCTGTTCTTTCGTATGTGGACGTTGTAATAATAGGAATGAATTTTGTAAATGTATGAAAATGTTTTTTACTTGACAAAAATATATACATACATAAATCTGTAATAATTTTAATTAAAATAATATATTCTCACTTTTAAAACAAAATTTTTAATATTTCCCACTATAAAAAAACTAATATATACAAACTCTAGGCTGTCACTTAAAGTTGTATTCTATTTTCTACAGAATAGTCCGCAACAGAACAGAACGAAAAAGTAACAACAAACCACACATACAGTTTTTCAATTGAACAGAAACAAAAAAGCTGATTCGTAACAGAACAGAACGTTCAAACTAATTCTGCCTTTAAGTTTTCATGTGAGTTCTGTCGCATCTGAGTGACCGCAGGTCTCTTTCAAACAAAGGGCCAGTTTATTCAATGCAACTTTTGTCACTTAAATTTTCTCTTTTCTTCTTTAAAGTTGCGTTTACGTTTACACTGTTAAATTTTTATTGCAGACATTTTTTATGGATGTATACTCCGTACATTTGCATTTGAACGAAGCAACGCGAATTTCAAGAGCACATTCATATATCGCTCCTTTATTGCAACGTAGTCATATCTCAAAAAAATCGTTCGTCATATAACGAGTTTAAAGTTTTTAACTTGCACACAAATCAATGGAAAACTAAAAAAGTATTCTCCCCTCAAGAGGTGAGTAAAAAGATATTTGTATAAAATTTGAAACGAAATGAAGAGGGACACGAGGAATATTTCTGCATTCTTAACTCGAGATATGACTACGTTGCAATAAAGGAGTGATATGTACTCCTTTTAAATCCTCTTTCCCCTCTCGCCGACAAATTAGGAATTGCAGCGACAACTTCCCTAATATATACGGGTACTAGATTGCGAACCGTCTTACTCCGTAAAATTTGAAAATACTTTAGTTCTTAAACAAAAATCTTGATGATAAATATAAATTTTAAATACTTAAACTCTGTTATGCTGTAATTTTTATAAAAGAATAGTTTTGCCAATTGAATTATGCAAGTGACCGTTCATTGAGGTCAAAATTAATGGAAATGGTGAAAAATCCGCAATTTATCCTATAATTATCATGGTTTCTTCGCTAGAGGTATGAACGTGAGACTGAACTTAATTAATTTTATGTCTTCAAGATATCTTTCAAACATACCTACACACATCTCCATACATTTTATTTAATTTCTTTTGAAATTGAGTTTAAAGTTGAATGCGATTTATGAATTTATTTTTATAATACAATTTTTTTTTCTATTTTTGCAACAACACACAGAAGGGTTGATAATAGCGGGTAAATAATAGTGTTGCCAGGAGCGGGAACAAAAAAAGACTAAATAGCCTTTTTAAAAAGGCCAGAAAAAGGTAAATCAACGAAAAATAAAAGCTAAAAAAGAGTTAAAAAATGTTTCTTAATAATTCTACGTTTATTGCATAAAATATGTTATAAGTTATTCAAAAACATTCACTTCAAGTACATCAACAAAACAAAAAAATATAACAGTCTATAAATTTTTAAATTCATATAAGTTAGTATAGAACATAATTATCAGGTATTTCTTTTGACTTCAATTCAGTATTGCATCAAAAATATAACAGAATATTTGAATTTAGGGATAAAATATTAAGCTCGTGTACATCGCTCAACTGAGAATATTGCTGTTGTAGGCCATAGTGCTTGGGATATCCAAGGCTTGTGCATTTCTCGACGATCTTTTGAATTGGGCATTCCAAAAATATCACGAGAAAAGGCTCCTGACCTTGTGAGTTCCTGAAGAGGCAATCACAATTGTCCACCAAGACCTTGTGATTTAAATCATTATGTTTTTTTATCTGGGGTTACGTAAAAGATATGGTCAATGACCCATCAAATGTGCAGCAGCAAATGTGCAAAATGGTGAAGAAGAATGAATTGGATACCCACCTCTTCACAATTAAATAAACATCCGTTGATTTCGCTTAAAATTACTCTTTTTTACATATCAAAATGAAACTTCTTTTTGGAAGGTCCTATAGACAGCTAAATACTAGATTAACCAAATCAATAAATGAATCTTCTTGCAGTGCATTATTAAATTGTCACACCTCCTCCCTTTCGCCATTGGATTTCAATCAATGAAAATTTGTCTTTTGTGTAATTATGTGTGTACATTTATTGTTTCAAGATGTTTTTATGGGTTCAATCGAAAATTAAAAATTAGTCTTTTTGAAACTAAACTTAAAACAAAACCAAGTAAGAGAGATATATTCGGCTGTGCCGAATCTTATATACCCTTCACCATAGTATGGAGTGACGAAAGAAGTCACAATCACGAAAATTCACGCGCACGAAATACGAAAAAAAATTAAAAAAAAAATAATTTAAAAGGAAAAAATTACATTAAAGCAAAAAAATTGCCACTCACCGTCTCACGGACGCACCCCCACGTGATGGAAACAAAAAATTAATCACGATCACGCATTATTGGTTCTAATCTCTATTTCATAGCATAGTCTGATTTCATAAACACGGCTTGCAAAGCAACACTGAAAGCATGAGTTTACAAGGCATTTTAGTGTTCCTTTGCAAACTGCGTTTATGAAGTCAGCCATAAATTATGAATTTCGTAATAAATTTGTAACACTTTCTTGCCTGGGGTGCATTATAAAAATATTAACATCTCCTTATTAGCACTGATATAATTTTTCACACATCCAAGAAGTGTTTCAACGTCTTTATCAAAAAGCCAGTGGTCTTCGACTAAACAAAGAAATGATTTGAAACGTAAGAACAAGTTTAATAATGAAGACATTCTCCCAAATTAGATAAAAAATATCGACACCTATTGCATAAATCTGCTAGTCTAATGATTAAAATGTTCCAATATTATCTTCACATTGAAAATAATTTAAAGCTATCAAAAATTCTTAAAAAAACGAACTTTTTCAAACAAAAAGTAAAAGTAATAAAAATAACTAAAATGTATCAAAAATTAAAAAAAAATTAATAAATGGTGGGTCAGGATTTGAAACCGTATCCTACCCGGTGTCACGGTTTCGAATCCTGAACACAACAAAATGCTATTTTTTTTAATTTTCGATACATTTTAGTTGTTGTTATTACTTTTACTTTTTATTTAAAAAAAGTTTGTTCCACAATTTATTTAAAAAACCAGGCACAATGTCATTTATAATATTTTTTTTTTAATTTTTGCGTTTTTTCCAATTTTATGAACGATAAAACGTTTATTTTCAAAAATATCCAATATGTTATCAGATAGGATTTTGTACAGAGATAAAAAATTGTATAATGAATTCAGTAAGTTGTCGACGTTTTTATTTGATATAATAATAACATCAATAATAAAAATAACTTGACGGTGTAAGAAAAAATTTTAAATTATAAAATATAACAACATATGTTAATTCATAATATTAATTTAATTTTTTCTTTGAAACTCGTATGATGTACGTATGTATGTAAACTAGTGGTATTCTGATAGTAGTCTTTTTAAAATTTTCTTAACTTTTCCATTTACTTATCTGTATTGCGGTTGGACCGCAATATATATTCTGATATAGAAACACAATCGAATTTCAACCACAATTGATTTAAAAGATACGAATTCGGTCATTTATATTCACCCTGTTAAGAAAACAGATGGATTTAATTGAAAACATTTTTTATTTAAATCTTCTTCTGCGTTTACTGTGTAAGACAGAGAACTAAATATGAAAAATTACGATCAAATGCGATATTCCGCAAAACGATGATTTTTAAGGTGTTTTTAATGAATGTAAGACCAATTTATTTTATATGAATATGAAGAAATCAATTTTTTTATCTCCTAAGATCTCATCTTATAATTTTGTATACTTATGTTGAACTATTATCGCTACGCTTTACAAATGTTTTGGAAATTTTCCCCAAGACATTCCGATCTAACAATCCAAAGTTCATAAGTATGTATACGATAGGAACTGATTGTTTAATTAAGCCCACATTAAATTATTCAATTGGATAATGCAATCTAGAAGCTAAATATAAATTTGTGGAAAGTAGGTATTTGCAATACTTTTATTCAAAATACAAATGCATTAGAATTTTTATTCAAAATACAAAATAGTTTTTAATAAGAGTTTAATTATCACAATGGAAATGATATTTTTTAAGTTTTTTTATTTTATAATTTTGCTGTTTTTTAATCAATATTGAATCATACAATTTTCCTGATGTTCTCATATTTTTAAGAATTTTCGCTATTTTAGAGATTTTTTCAAGGTTTTTGGCTGCCGATTGCCAATTATATGATTTTTTTAAATAAATTTTGGGAATAATTTCCAATATTGCAGTTGCAATTTTTAGAATATGCGCTATTTTCGCGGGGTTTTAAATTTTTTAGTTTCTTTGCTAATTACATTTTGGAGCTTGATATCAAATTAAATTCTTACATCAAACTTTGTTTTTATTTTATAGAAAAATGGCAATTAATTGAAGTGCTTTTGAAGATTAACTCACTGATGTTACAGAATGAAAGAAACATTTCTTATCAAATTCTAGCCGGGAAGAGATTTTTCTGCTTTGTTATGTGTTACTAAGTATCCAAACAACATTTTAATTGTCAGGAGATTTTTTTATCACATTGTACAAATACAATAATAATACCGGATTCTGATATACTGCAGGTACGCTTGCACCTGAATATAGAAAATAATTAAATTTACACAAGTATAACACAGGATGTAAGCATAAATTTTACCTTTCTTCTGAAATCACAAATAGTCATAAAAAATTAAAAATTAATATATACATTTTTAAAACAAAACTAAATTTCAATTTCATTGATTTTGTATATCTACTCGTACATAGTGTCTTGACGATCCATTACATTTCTTTAATATAAATAATATAAAAAATAATTATGGTTATTTATATACGAAAAGAAAATATAAGCGAGAAAAAATACTGTAATACGTATGCATAATATTATACTAATAAACGTACAAAAAATGTTTAAAGAAACAAACAAAAAAAAACAACTTTTAACTTTACTTTAAGACTGTTTAGTTTACACATGCATACACAAAATGTGTACATGTGCCCATGAACGCATTTCAGTATGTTTGTAATATATGTGTGACAAAAAGGGCCAATTTACAACATTCACACAAATTTCCATCAAGAATTTAAAGTTTTGGTATTTTATAATAAATAAGATATATTATGTTCTTAAACGCGTAAACTACTATGAAAAATACAACTGCTCTGTGGTGTACAAGAAGCGGTTGTGACTTGAATCCCCATGCAACTTTTTCAAAAAAATTTTAAAAGTAAATTCGAATGCAATTTTTTTTGCTCATATTTTAGTCGTTAATGGACCGACTTCAATTATTTTCAGTCGAAACCTTCGTAGAAATCCATACAATAGATCTGCTTCATAAAATTGACCGTAGGACAGTTGGGGCCATAAAAAAACAACAGAATAGGAAATATAACAAAAAAAGTCTTTTAGCTATATCTCATTAATTATTCGACCGAGTTTTGTTATTTTCAAACCGAACAAATTTATGAAAAATTCCAAGAGAATGGTATAAAATTTATTTCTCTATGTTGTGTTTTGGCCTTAATTCTAACTACACCAAAATGTACCAGACGGACATCGCTCATTCGACTTCTCTATCTATAAGGATCCAGAATATATATACTTTATGGGGTCTTAAATGAATAATGAAGAAATTACATAGGGAATGACAAACCTATATATCCCCTTTCCAAATTTTTTGGTGAAGGATATAAAAAGGGTTAACAAAGGCACGAAGCTTAAAAGTATATTTTGACGCTGAAAGGCAAGAAAGTATACTAAATCTAGCCCTAAATTGGCATTATTGGTAAGTAACATTATTATTACCCATGAATCAAGAAAATAAGATTGCGCACTCAACCATACAAAATAAATTTCTACTGCGCATGTACATTATCGTAGAATACAAATGAGTGTTTGTTGTAAAAAGTGTAAGAGATTTTTGGAACAAAACTGGAAATAACTAAATAACTTCTAACTGCTAAAAAAAAAACTAAATGAAATGCAGTCGAGTAAAACTTTTGAGTTTGAGCTTGAAGCTATTTGAAGAGCTTCCTCGGGCTATCAAAGTTTTACATTGCGGCCTGCTTTCCATACAAAATGTACTTTTGTTTACAACACAACACAATCACACACAACAAAATAACGGACCTGCGCAATGTGCAATCTTGTTTTCTTTATTCATGATTATTACGTACATGCAATCATACAAAAGACATAAATACTACGCATTACTTGTCATCATAGACTGCCAATGCTCGAGCTTTTAAACTTGACCAAAGAAAGTACATATATCAAAAATCAACAAGCACTTAGTCAAGATCGATAGCGAATCAATACATTTTTGAAGAATAGTTCGAAAGTGTGCTATTTTATATACATACATACATATTTCCGTAAAATATGTAAAGGGAATACAATTTATACGTTTTTATTTGGTTGAGGTGAAATTTTTGAAAGCGCACTAGGATGGAAAAATGTTGATTGAATTTCAGGGCGGAGGAAGAAGAAGTTGATCGATTTTCAGTTATCGTCACATATGATGGTAACAAGCAGCTCTTGGGTGTACGTTCAGGTAAAGGGAAAAGTTGTCGTATTGCGGAAAACATTTACGGCCATTTACTTCAGCTCTGGCAAATCTTTATTGCTTGAGCAATTCCTAGAAAGAGATCTACCAGCAGATATCATATTTTTGAGCTATTTGAAGCCAAGCCTTAAGGAGCAATTGGAAAATATTAGAGATTAAACATACCGTCATGGCATAAATGACAACGCAGTTTCAGCGAAAGTGCCGATCCAAGTACAATTTGATACCAAGTCGATTTTTTTTGCGCAATTTAACAAACAATAACCGATTACAAGGAATTTCTTGAAATTGTTTTACTGTTTCTTGGTGTAAATACTCCCAATCATAGCATTAGCCAACCAGAACCTACCAGTCGCGCTCGATGGATGACAAAAGGCATTTACGGTGTAAAAATGTCTTTATTCCGAAAACACCATGACTTAAGCAGAAACGAATTAAATGAACTTCGCGATGCTATCATTTTCATTTAAATTTTCTACCAAAGTTCGAAGATCGAAATAATGATTTTAACGTTTTAAAAGTGATTGCTCATTATGCTTTAATTGCTAAGATAGTTTCAGAGTGGCAAGTGAAGAGATTATATGGACATCTCTGTCATCATAGTGGTGAATATGTTGCTTTTGCATTATTTGATCAGAATGTACCATTTGAAAAATACAAAGAGGAATACAAAGAATGGCTGTGGGCCATGAACGAATCGTTCGAAGAAGATAGCGAGAGAGACAACTTGTATGACATCGAGGGAGAAAAAGTCAAATGAAATTTGGTTTATAACGATCGCATTGTTGATCAGTTTATGGATTTCGAAGGGTGAAAAGAATTGCATTGCCACAAAGAGAACTAAACGGACAGTTGATGAAGAAAAATTTGTGCCATTAAGTTACACCAGAGACATGCGAAAATTACATGTTTGCAACGATGCTTGCGAAAGGGACGTAAACTTAATAAGGAATAAAAAATATTTTTGCTCCAAGTCGCTGTCGAAAATAAGAAAAAATATTCCTTTTATTATAAAAATAAATATGTAAATCGCACTCGACTTTACAATCGAACCAATTTCATAAAAAATTATAAAAATGTGTTTGGGAACAATCCTAATGAATCTAACTATGTTGTGGAAAAAGTTTGAAATTTAAAAAAATATTCGGGTTTGGTCATACAATTGATATCTCTACTGGCACCCATGGGAAAATTATAACGGCGCGCAGCAATTTTTTGAAAAAAATTTACTTTTGAATTGGAGACTCCTCAAGGAGTAGATATGCGGGTTGGTATCACATAATATCCTTCTAGTAGTGAATCCGTGGGAGTTAAGAGACATTTTGTGGATTTTTTCCCCTTTTCCTTGAACTTTGTCCTCGATGAGTGGACATTTGGCAGCACTCTACCTCCCCCATTTTTTACCACATGCATTTAGAAATCGAAAAGTCGCTGAATATGTCATAACAATTGTACATACCAAAAATGATGCTTAAAATAAATAAAATCATATTTTTATATAAGTATAAACAGGCCACAAGTTTTTTTGTGGTACACTTTTAAGTATGTTATTGTCCACCAATATTAATGATACATACAGACATATGTATGTAAAGCGTTTCAAAGGTTCTTTTCTCTAAATATGCACGATATTAAAAATTTTTTGAAAATTCTTTCAATAAAAGTGATTCAAAGCGTTTTAAATTAGCTTGAAAAACAACAACGACAACAACAACAACATGCTTATGCTCATCTAAATACACGTGTACCCAAATATAAAGTACATATCAAGTAGACTGTTCAAATATGTTTTAAATAAATTATAATTTAATAAAATAAATGTAAAAGATTTTTCTTGTTGGCGAATGCACAAAAATTATTTAAATAAACATCAACTATTCTTTCAGTTACAAAATCAGTAGTAACAGTGGTACACGCAGTAGCTTTACCTTACAATTTCAAATGGAATTTAATTCTAATTTGCTTGTCTTTCTTGTAGTGGTGACCGTTTCATAGCACAATTGTGCAGAGAGTACTTACACGTATTCTTATCCTCTTTCATTTAGTCGTCGATGAGACAGCGACGAATGCATAATTATCCAGAAGCACACGTGTATCATTTCAATATAATTTATATTCTTTTAATATAAAAATTTTTCTGAGATGTGACATTGTTTTAAGAAAATTAATTGATATTTTTAAATATTTAAATTAAGTTTTAATGAATATAATATTGATTTAATTGAAAAAATCAAAAAATATGTTCAATTCATCAACTTCTTAATTGAATCTTAAATTTTCTTAATTGAATCTTGTTTTTACTTTTTCCTGTGAGCAATGAATTTCTGCAATTTAAGCTATTTAAAAAATATATATTTTATTTCATATGCATAAAGTATTACCTAAGGATATATATTGCAGCATTATATTTCAAACGCTTGCCTTTGTGTTTGGTGGGTAACTTTGTTAACTCACTAATACTAATAAGAATCAATAAGACCACAGTTTTAGTGGACCAAGATCGTTTCAATTTCAATACTTAAAAAAACATACGATTACACTTTATAATAAACATTCGTTTAAATAAAACTGATTAAAAATTATTAGTCAGTGTTTTTTCGTGTGAATATTTTAAAGATTTTTTGGAATATTTGCATGCATATTTTAATAATTTTTGTGCTTATTTAAACTTGCCCTATTCATTACATTCCAACTAGGGTGTCTTTATTGGCACATCATTAAGCTCGCTTACAACGCCGCTTTCGATCTAAGTGTAATGTAAGTGACACCTAATGATATTGTAACTAACTTGCGAACCGTGGGTACACCGGTCAGACAGCCTATGGCACTTTTATATTAAATTTTAGGGGGGAAATAACCAACCACTGATATACTAAAAATTAGTTGTAACACCGATTACGTGATGTTTATTTTTATCACTGGGAGGAGCGCTATGTAATACACATTTATGTTTCTCTATCTCTAAAATTTTGTTTAAGCATATGCCATGAATTATAAATTTTGTTCATTTGATTTATTTCATTGTTAAGGAAATTTTATTTTTAAGTTGCAAACCAGTGATAAATATTTACATCGCGTAATCGACGATAAAGCCAATAATTATTAGCAATTACCCATTCGGTTAGAATGGATGACAGTAAGCGTCGAAAACGGACTTGTAAGCGAGCTTGCTGATGTGCCAATAGACACCCTAGTTAGAATGTAATGAACAGGGCAAGTTTAAATATGCACAAAAATTAGTTTAAAAAACTTGCCCTGGTAATGAATGTAGATTACAGCCATATTTGAACGTGTAAGATGAAGCTAGCGCGTGGTACCACTTATCCTTTTTATAATTTACTTAAAACATATATAACAATATTAAAAAAAAAGATATGCGCTAAACACTTTCGTCACACGATGACCTTGCAATGAATATGAAAAATAATATGTATTCATTTTCGGTATGTACATTCATACATACATATCGCTCCTGAAAAACTCATACAAATATCTTGTTTTTTCACCTATTGAAAGGATAATAATTATATTTCCATTGATGTGTGAGTAAAATACATACTTTATACTCGTTTTCTGAAGAACAAGAGGAGCGCTATGTGTATATGTCAATTAAAATATATATATACGAAGGAAAGGGATATTTTCTGCGCACTAAAAATATAAAAGGAAAAACAACAATCGAAATCTAAGTTATAAGCAGTACATGCCCTCCAAAAAACCCAACTATAAAAATAAATATGTAAATCGCACTCGACTTTACAATCGAACCAATTTCATAAAAAATTATAAAAATGTGTTTGGGAACAATCCTAATGAATCTAACTATGTTGTGGAAAAAGTTTGAAATTTAAAAAAATATTCGGGTTTGGTCATACAATTGATATCTCTACTGGCACCCATGGGAAAATTATAACGGCGCGCAGCAATTTTTTGAAAAAAATTTACTTTTGAATTGGAGACTCCTCAAGGAGTAGATATGCGGGTTGGTATCACATAATATCCTTCTAGTAGTGAATCCGTGGGAGTTAAGAGACATTTTGTGGATTTTTTCCCCTTTTCCTTGAACTTTGTCCTCGATGAGTGGACATTTGGCAGCACTCTACCTCCCCCATTTTTTACCACATGCATTTAGAAATCGAAAAGTCGCTGAATATGTCATAACAATTGTACATACCAAAAATGATGCTTAAAATAAATAAAATCATATTTTTATATAAGTATAAACAGGCCACAAGTTTTTTTGTGGTACACTTTTAAGTATGTTATTGTCCACCAATATTAATGATACATACAGACATATGTATGTAAAGCGTTTCAAAGGTTCTTTTCTCTAAATATGCACGATATTAAAAATTTTTTGAAAATTCTTTCAATAAAAGTGATTCAAAGCGTTTTAAATTAGCTTGAAAAACAACAACGACAACAACAACAACATGCTTATGCTCATCTAAATACACGTGTACCCAAATATAAAGTACATATCAAGTAGACTGTTCAAATATGTTTTAAATAAATTATAATTTAATAAAATAAATGTAAAAGATTTTTCTTGTTGGCGAATGCACAAAAATTATTTAAATAAACATCAACTATTCTTTCAGTTACAAAATCAGTAGTAACAGTGGTACACGCAGTAGCTTTACCTTACAATTTCAAATGGAATTTAATTCTAATTTGCTTGTCTTTCTTGTAGTGGTGACCGTTTCATAGCACAATTGTGCAGAGAGTACTTACACGTATTCTTATCCTCTTTCATTTAGTCGTCGATGAGACAGCGACGAATGCATAATTATCCAGAAGCACACGTGTATCATTTCAATATAATTTATATTCTTTTAATATAAAAATTTTTCTGAGATGTGACATTGTTTTAAGAAAATTAATTGATATTTTTAAATATTTAAATTAAGTTTTAATGAATATAATATTGATTTAATTGAAAAAATCAAAAAATATGTTCAATTCATCAACTTCTTAATTGAATCTTAAATTTTCTTAATTGAATCTTGTTTTTACTTTTTCCTGTGAGCAATGAATTTCTGCAATTTAAGCTATTTAAAAAATATATATTTTATTTCATATGCATAAAGTATTACCTAAGGATATATATTGCAGCATTATATTTCAAACGCTTGCCTTTGTGTTTGGTGGGTAACTTTGTTAACTCACTAATACTAATAAGAATCAATAAGACCACAGTTTTAGTGGACCAAGATCGTTTCAATTTCAATACTTAAAAAAACATACGATTACACTTTATAATAAACATTCGTTTAAATAAAACTGATTAAAAATTATTAGTCAGTGTTTTTTCGTGTGAATATTTTAAAGATTTTTTGGAATATTTGCATGCATATTTTAATAATTTTTGTGCTTATTTAAACTTGCCCTATTCATTACATTCCAACTAGGGTGTCTTTATTGGCACATCATTAAGCTCGCTTACAACGCCGCTTTCGATCTAAGTGTAATGTAAGTGACACCTAATGATATTGTAACTAACTTGCGAACCGTGGGTACACCGGTCAGACAGCCTATGGCACTTTTATATTAAATTTTAGGGGGGAAATAACCAACCACTGATATACTAAAAATTAGTTGTAACACCGATTACGTGATGTTTATTTTTATCACTGGGAGGAGCGCTATGTAATACACATTTATGTTTCTCTATCTCTAAAATTTTGTTTAAGCATATGCCATGAATTATAAATTTTGTTCATTTGATTTATTTCATTGTTAAGGAAATTTTATTTTTAAGTTGCAAACCAGTGATAAATATTTACATCGCGTAATCGACGATAAAGCCAATAATTATTAGCAATTACCCATTCGGTTAGAATGGATGACAGTAAGCGTCGAAAACGGACTTGTAAGCGAGCTTGCTGATGTGCCAATAGACACCCTAGTTAGAATGTAATGAACAGGGCAAGTTTAAATATGCACAAAAATTAGTTTAAAAAACTTGCCCTGGTAATGAATGTAGATTACAGCCATATTTGAACGTGTAAGATGAAGCTAGCGCGTGGTACCACTTATCCTTTTTATAATTTACTTAAAACATATATAACAATATTAAAAAAAAAGATATGCGCTAAACACTTTCGTCACACGATGACCTTGCAATGAATATGAAAAATAATATGTATTCATTTTCGGTATGTACATTCATACATACATATCGCTCCTGAAAAACTCATACAAATATCTTGTTTTTTCACCTATTGAAAGGATAATAATTATATTTCCATTGATGTGTGAGTAAAATACATACTTTATACTCGTTTTCTGAAGAACAAGAGGAGCGCTATGTGTATATGTCAATTAAAATATATATATACGAAGGAAAGGGATATTTTCTGCGCACTAAAAATATAAAAGGAAAAACAACAATCGAAATCTAAGTTATAAGCAGTACATGCCCTCCAAAAAACCCAACTAGTCCATACATGCAAATGACCAGCGACTGGTCCAAAACTAGTCTAAATACATATAAAAACATGATGTTTTTAACGTTTCGATGCTCTAGAGCTGGACCATATAGTCGTGTTTTGTATTACAAATGACAAACCCAAAAACTACTCCTTGTCATTAGTACATGGACAACTCAAAAGTAGTTTGTTTGCCATGAGTACGATCGTTAAAGCAAGAACAATAGTCGTATAGTAATAAGTTCTTGTTTGCAAATGACATAATGCTTGACTGCATTACATAGGATCATGTTATAACTAGTCCGTTTCGTCTATAATGGATCACGTAGTCCAATATTATCTGCAGGGTGATATGTCAAATTACACATACATTACAATCTAAGTACTATGTTTAATTTACCGTTGGGAAGCCCCCAAAGCGGAAAAAGAAAGCACTCCATGTGGACTTGAGCTAAAATCGGTTTTGCTGTGAAATGTTAACGGAACTTTGTATGCCTATGAAATTTGGGCGGCGGAAAATTCTTCAAATATTGAAGATAGTATGTTTGCGCCGACGTTTATGTAGATATGTATGTATTATTAGTATATCGCCTTTTAGTTTTTATCGAAAAAATCGACTTCTTTATGCGTGTGGCCCTTGTTTATTTTGTATTTGAATTAATTGTAGCTTGTTAGTTGAACTAAAGGGTTTTATTAAGCTTATTGTCCCAACAACAATAAAAAAGGTGAAAATAAAACTGAACTTAAAAACTGCTTAGTTAACTAATGTTATGTTGCATTATATTTTTTACGGATTAGTTATTGTAGGTACTGTTTATTTACTTAAATTATGTTAAATGTATGTCACCATATGGTTGGGGTTTTGTTTGGAACTTTTCGAAACTTACCATGAAAACCATTAAATTGTAAAACAGCTTACAAAATAATGATAGCTGCCGCCTGTTGCCGATATAAAACTGTTGCACCGATTTTGCTTTGTGTATGATTTTTTTTAATATATTATATATGTATGTATGTATATATTTTTTATGAAGACAATTGAAGATTACTATTAAGTATTATTTTTTGTCGTATTAGTAGTGGCAGTTGTTATTTCAGTTTGTATTTGTTAAAGCGAAAAAGTGCGGCTGCTCTTATTACTGTTGCAACAAATGTTGGAGGGTAATTCTTCAACGATTGCTATTTGGCAAAATACAGCAAAAACAACAGAATAACAAAGTGAAGTAAGGCACAAAACTGATGTAATCCATGCAACAGCATTAACTGCATGGAGACAACAGCAGCAACAGCGATAATAAGAAATAAATGTTGCTTTTAATGCAATGACAACTGTTGAACACTTTCCTTATTGCCGATGTTGTTAGTTAAAATAGCTTACGATTTTCTTTTAATTTCTTTCATACTTTTAACTATTGTTTCATTCACAATCACTTTTTTATGTGTCAAAAGGCACACTTAACTTTCAACACTTGGAAGCTTTTTTAGCTTTTCTTTACGATTATTACAAAAACACATTCACTTATACCTAAAAGGCATCCATCCACATTTATTTTTAATTTTTTTTTTTTTTGCATCAACACCTTTTTCAATACAATTCAACGAAACATATGTATGTATGTATGTATATTTCAAAGCAGCAAAAGCTTTGTGCGAATGTGTGTGCAACAACAATAGAAAATATGTAGAAATAATGAAAATTCATCAAAATTGTGCAAGTACAAATCAAAATTCAACTTTATAGCACAGCACACGCGCATCGGTGTAACAAAGAAATGATACGAAACTCTTGTAGTTTTATTCTCGTATACATGGTACGTATGTGGAATACGGTGGCGTTTACAATGCGTGACGTTCAACTAGGGCGGCAATACAACGGGGCAATGTAAATGGCAACGATTCTTATTTTATATTGTTGTTATTATTGTAACTATTTATGTTGCTTTTGTTGTAGGTTTTGTTGTTTTCTTTATAGCGGCACAAGCGCGTTGTCTTTAAATCCATAAGCAAAAAATTTATGAAGCAGAAACCGTACGCGCTACTTCTTGTATCCAACACTAAAAACAAACACAGTGTTCAAACATCCCAATATACTTATTACTACACTTAGATAAATACAATAATAATAACGAGCGGTCTAGCACTTATTACGTTTAAGATTTGGGCCAAACACAATTTCTTGGGAAGCAATTGAAAATGTTCACAAAACTTTAGCCACACAAATTACGTAGGTACCACAGATCGTATGTACATACGTAGAGCACTTAACAAACAAAACTGTATTTAAAGTCAATAGTTTTTGCTTTTCGCTGTTTATCAGCAATAAAACGCTAACGAAGTCTTCCTCCGCAACATATAAACCACGCCATTGAAAGTTTGATTTAGAAAAAAATAAGTAGAAAATATTATCGAAACAAAAACAGATTTTCAATTGTCTCTAATTGACACCACCCGCGGAAAAGCCTGCACAACACATCCGGCTGATTGGGTTCAGTCGTTGATTAGTGCGTGAGAGTGCAGTGTTGCGACTTACAATTCACAATATTAATATACTTTGTATTTCTTATTGCGTTTCTTTGTCTGGATGACATGCCCAAAAGTTACTATCAAATGGTTGTAGGTGTACATATATAAAAAAAAACAAATAAACAAACTATCTGTGCACATCCGATAGTGCAATGTTACAGCCTGTGTTATTTATGGCTATTTAATTGGGCGACACCACAACACTCGAGCATTTAAAATTGTCAGCACACACCCTAGTGAGCAAAATCACTTGTTCTCTACCAGCAGACGGACGCCCGTGTCGTTATGCTGCGCAAGATATGTCAATTGTCAGAATCTACGACATTTGATGCTACGGTGACGGCGTGCAAGCATTCATCAACACCGGGTAACACCTTAGACGAGCAATAGAACTTCAACTTGGTTTGGTTTTTTTTGTTAAGCAAGTATTTTATTTATTTCTTTTTTGTGAATCATTGGAAATACTTTAATGCTGCTGTGACGTGGGCAAATGTCTTAAAATGCAACGTGAAATGATTTGATTGCAACTCACAAAATAAAAAAACGTATTTCGCTAAAAATGGTTAGACGTTCCGTCGTGAAACTATTTACTTTCCCGCACATGTTACAGCCATTCCAAGTGGTAGGCTCTTTTCGTTCTGGTTTTTATTATTGTTGTTTTCGCTGTGATTGTTACAAAAATGATTATAGTCTTTTATTGCACGTATACGACATTCATATATTACGAAAAATGCACATCAGTCTTTCTACTATGACAGGTAATCACCAATTAATGTGAATGCATGTATTTTGTATTTATTTATTTTTTTAATACTATTTATATGTGTGCAGCACTTTCAAACGAATTCACACAATTATGCACGCAATAATTTTTCATTCAACACTCAAACGTATGTTGCACGAGCACCATCGTTAACAGTTACAGCGGACGGGCGAGCGGGCTTGGTAGGTATTACTACTAGTACGAATAGCACTTTACACACAATCTAGTGTAATAAACAATAATTTCATTTCAACTGATCGCATCGCCGTGTACAAATCAATGTTATAATCTTTATTTGTTTATTATCTTTCTACACTACGGCATACATCACGGTCTCTTGGAAATTACAACTTTTACAAACATGCGTCTTACATGCCTCTTTGTTGTGTTATTGCAGTGTGAGCTTTCGAATGCAACACCATCACTACTAAGAGGTAAACACTTAATGTCACTCACTGTTGAGCATGCGCACAACCGGCAAATTTTCGTTTTTGTGATAAAAACAATCGTACAAAATGTATTAAGAAAAACCAAATGTGTTGTTGTTGCGAATAAAAGGCTCAAACAAAAAACAGCGTATTTAAACAACGAAAGGTTAATAAAGAAAACTAAACAAATTCTACCGCTCGTACGTTTTGCTCCATCACGCGATCACTTGATACTGAATTCGTGCAAATATTACAGTTTCGTTTAGTCAGCCGCACAACCCAACATTCGACAATATTTGGATTCGTTTAAGCGATTAACGCGACAATAACTCCCCACAACTGAAAACGAATAGAAACTGCAGACGAGAGCGAAATAAAGTAGTGTGTGTTAGTGAGTGAGTGATCCACACATCATGAGCATAATATATATTATGTTAAGATCTCTGTTAGCATATTTTAACTGTAGTGTTGCCAGAATTCCATTGCCAATATATTCGCTATTAACTTTAAGCGCCAGTTGAGCAATAAGAATATACTTCCAAGGTATATTCAATCTACAATTCTGCAACCATTAGAACAAAGCAAAGGCCGGAGCATTTTTTTGGTAAAAAGATTACAAAAGTTGGCGTTGGCTCAGGTAGTAAGCTCGTTGACTACAAACCCAGCGTCAGACAAGAGGCATGAAATAAAAATACCACGCATTTTTCTAATGTGCATTAGTGTGCCTTTGTGTCCGTTATTGGCGGAAGGTTTCAGTGGTGAAGCCAGTCACTGGTCCCTAAACAGTACCAACTTCATCTGATACTATTTCTAATGTTACATCATAGCGCCCTCCTTCGTTAGTGTTGAGTAGCAGAATCACCGGCGAAGTAAAATAATGAATAAAAAGTGGCTACTAAAATAAGCACAGCTTCAAATCTCGTAATGCTCTTCCTAGACACCAGAGGCGTTGTAAAACTGCTCTAAGAATAAACGTGCAAAAAACAGAGTTGTAAAAAACGAATGAAGCTTGCTGTCATATCTACCAATATCCCTTTCCACTACTTACAGCACAATGCATTGCATGTGTAGGAGTCAGCCCCTGAGTGCTGGTCCAAGATGAAACAAATATATGTAGCTGTGTTCTAGAACCCAAAAGGTTTATAAAAATGTTTACTGAAGTCTGCTGCATTTGACTAAAGTGCGTTTCTTTAAACAAAGCAAAACATATGAGAATTGAGAAAGTACAATTGACTGAGTGTTTACAATTTTATACCTTTCATGTACAATAGCATCCCCACGCCTAATTTAGCACTATTTCATAATTTTCTTAGTTTTATTTCATTACACGAAAGCATTTAAATCATTATCCCATTTTTTATATGTCAACTCCATGTTAACCATTCTAACAAATGGCAAACATCATAAATTGCTGTGGTGTTTGGCAGTTAGACATCAGCCATGTTATGAGTACATTATCAACACAAATTTAATATTACACAATTGACAGCTAGTCAGTTTTTGGAAGAAAGTAACAAATATGAAAAATTAACTAAATGAACCGATGTTTACTGATATTTCAAGAACTGATAAATGAATATTATCCATTCTACATTCTTCTGCAAATGTGGAAAGATTTATTTTCTTTTAAAAATTTAATAAAAACAAAAGAGAGGAACAGGTTGTTTGTTTCGACTGTCTCTATCTTATGCTAACAAAGGATTTGCTGAAGTCATCTAATTCGTGCTGCTACAATTTAGATTTGACCAAGAGTTTCTTAGCAGGAATTATATCATAAAGTATAATTTTATATTCAGATCTTAACAACTGACAGTCTTTTGTGTACCTTTGGGAATTAAGCATTAAATTTAATTGTTAACCTTGTCTAATAATACATGATTACTTAGTACAAATGAATTTTTATGTACATTTTTAGTTAATTGTTAATAAAAAATATTATAAAGTAAAAAGTACAGTCGGACTGAAAAAAGTACACTTTTTCTTAAGACTTAGTATAATATGATAATTTAATTTTGCATCCCTGCTTTCACCATATCAACCTCAAAAGAGGGCAATATTATTCTAAATAAATTAATTTTGAAAAGACTTTAATGCCATAAAATATAAAAATAAAATTTACAATTATAAAGAAAATATTTTTATTTTATATATTGAAACGATTAATTTTGGCTCAAGTTCAAACCCGAATTTACCCATTTATTTATTCTAATTTTTAATTTTTATTAGAAAATTTTTTTGGATAAATTCATTATTATTTTTTTATTAAGAGAGTACTATATATAGAACAATTTTTATTATTCATCATACTAGCAGAACGGATCAGTACTGATTTCGAGGTCGCTACACCATCTCATCAGCGTTCTTTGTTCAATTTTACCACTTTTGACGGTGGATACTAGTGATCAGGAATATCAACTATTTAACCGTATTATTTAACAAATTAGGATACGAAAAGTGCAAACTTATTCATTTTCACATGTCAAATCAATTTCGGTTAGTACGAAATCCCATCTATGATGAATAACTACTCTATATATTTCAGTCTCTCTTGCTTATTCAGCGCCATTGGCTGCTGAGAAATAAGCGGTACTTAATCATGTTGTTAGGTTTCTGTCATTTGTAGTTGAATTTCTTTTTTAGTATTCAACCAACTATGACCAAGTAAACATGTAGATTTTTAATAAAAAAATAATAATGAATTTATCCAAAAAAATTTTCTAATAAAAATTAAAAATTAGAATAAATAAATGGGTAAATTCGGGTTTGAACTTGAGCCAAAATTAATCGTTTCAATATATAAAAAATTAATAAAAAGTTAGACTAATTACTTATAAACATTAATTATAAATAACGATGGCACGCGTCAAAAAAAATCTACATGTTTACTTGGTCATAGTTGGTTGAATACTAAAAAAGAAATTCAACTACATATGACAGAAACCTAACAACATGATTAAGTACCGCTTATTTCTCAGCAGCCAATGGCGCTGAATAAGCAAGAGAGACTGAAATATATAGAGTAGTTATTCATCATAGATGGGATTTCGTACTAACTGAAATTGATTTGACATGTGAAAATGAATAAGTTTGTACTTTTCGTATCCTAATTTGTTAAATAATACGGCTAAATAGTTGATATTCCTGATCACTAGTATCCACCGTCAAAAGTGGTAAAATTGAACAAAGAACGCTGATGAGATGGTGTAGCGACCTCGAAATCAGTACTGATCCGTTCTGCTAACATGATGAAGAATAAAAATTGTTCTATATATATAGTACTCTCTTAATAAAAAATAATAATGAATTTATCCAAAAAAATTTTCTAATAAAAATTAAAAAAAAATAAAAAAAATTAGAATAAATAAATGGGTAAATTCGGGTTTGAACTTGAGCCAAAATTAATCGTTTCAATATATAAAATATTAATAAAAAGTTCGACTAATTACTTATAAACATTAATTGAAAATATTTTTATTCACAAAAAAAACTTAAAAAGACATGCAAAAATCATTCTGATCCTAAAATTAGTAGTACACAAAAAACAAATTGGTTGCATACATTTTCGGAAATGTCAATTTTCACAAATTCTTTTAACGAGTTTTACTCTAATAATATCAAAAATTTGTTTCTGAACTTAATTTATTTCTATCTGGCGTCCACTTCGCCTTGATTAGAGAATATACCTAAATGTTCAACGTTGGCATTACAAGCAGGTTACCAAAAATTAAGTTTAACAAGTTCTTTCATTATCTTCAATAACATAAGTTGGATCGAAATTTTTTATCAGTCGATTTAATTGAATAGAAGTTGCTACGTAATTCTTCAAGACGATAAATCATTAAGTAAGTTTTCATAGTTAAAGGCTATGGTACATTTTTTATAAACAGACTTTTCAGGTTGGAAATAGTACTAGTTACCGGCGCACAGTGGCTGCAAATCGTTTTTCATTGGCCAAAAGTCTAATTTTTTTGTCACCGATTTTTTAAATTTGTACGACTTTTTGTAGCTAATATATCCAGATTAAGGTAGCCAAAAAATTAGGTTAAACTATTGATAATTGTGGACGTGGCATGCTGTCAAACTCAACTGATTTTTTAATTTTAGAAAAATGTGTTTTTCTTTTGTTTTTTATAAAAAATAAATGATTACTACTCGCAAGCTATCATCGATAATAGCCTGCGGTGTTTTTTATAACGTTGGTAGGATTATAGTCTTTAGTTTTTGTAAGTGGTCAGAGCTCTAGCGTTTAATATTAAGGGCGTTACGGAATATTTATGAAACTACTATATTTTTCTCAAATTTAAACTTTAGTAGAATAGAACTTCTAGGGAACAAAAGGGAACAAGAAATGTATACCACCCGGAGAAAGGTGAAAGTGTCCTCTTTAACGCTATATATACCTTTGCACCCGTGACGATCCGTGAGTATAACACTTTTTTCATTTTAATGAAATTACTCTAAAAAAATTCAAATTACGATAACTTAAGCAGCCCTATAAGTACTCGTATACAATGGTGTATTAAATTTTCACTTTTTTGCCTAAAAGTTTATGTTTTTTTACTTTAGACTACGTAAAACTAAAAAAATTAAATATAATACCAGCGAAAGGGTTTAATGGCTTTGTTTTGATCAGCAAAAAATAAGTCATAAAATTATCACAATAGGTTCTACAGTAAACATATGATATCTTTCTAAATTTACCTGTTATCAAATGTTAGGGTCAACCAAAGTCATAAACAATTTTATAACAATAATCGGGACATTAAACCACTAAAGAAAAAAAAAAACAACCCAACAACAACAACAAATATTGGCGAGATACTAATCAGTTTTACCTGATATTAAGGTCTGGACAACATGTGCAGTTATGTTCAATTTAAGCATTACCTGTTATGAAATTAAAGATCAATGTTTGAATAACATGTATAAAACTACGGATTCGATAAGGGATTACTCAGTAATAAGTTAATCCTCTAAGTGTACGGATAAAACATAACAGACGCACATAAAAATATTCAGAAAAATATGGAGAGCTTCAGTTATAAAGAACTAGCCGAAGAGTATTTTAGAAACAAAAACCAGGAAGATGTTCTTAGTTACGTTACAATAAAATTAAACTTAAATTGGTGTAGCACCGAAATGCAAGAGCAATTATATAATTTCGTCAAAGCACTAAAAAAACGCTACAAAGAAGTTCGCTACAGTAAACAAAACTTTTATATAAAAAGTGCAAACTGGTTAGAGGGCAAACTTACTGTCGCTGCAGAAACAGCAAAGCAGCGATAGATCTAAGAGGCGGAAACTTAAAGATATTAACGATGCAATTGGTAGTACAAATATAAAAGAATCTTTCCTACATCAATTACTATCACAGAACCAATTAACAAAAGTGGATATCATTGAAAAAGTTACTAAAGCTAGTCCAGTGAGAACAAAACGGATTCTTAAAAGTATACCAACTCCGAGTGGATTTGAAATTAACGAAACAGCAATATATTAAGCTCAGACTGCGTGCGATTGAAAAAGGTTCAAATATGTATCCAGCATATCATTACATAACCGCTGCTAAAATGGACTGTTTGCCTTCAAAGGACACTATTACAATCACACCAATTTCGGCAGAGGTACAACTACAATCTCTCCTTGATCACACAGCCAAACGCTTGCTACAATCAATAACAGGAAATGAGTTAAAGAAATATGGAAACACAAAGTTAATTCTTTTTTGTAAATGGGGATGTGATAGTTCTTCGGGACAAAAACAATACAAACAAGTTGTATGTGAAAATATTTCGGACTCAGATATGTTCATTTGTACCATTGCGATTGAAAAAGTTTTTGGAAGATTCAGAGCCTTCGACTAGAACAACGCAAACAATGGATATTTGGAAAAATGAGACACCATCTTCTACGAAATACTGCAGGCCAATCAAATTTGAATTCAAAAAAGAAACTCATGATGCCATTAACAAAGAAGTTATTGGTATCAAGGCCCAAATTGCAACACTACAGCCATTACAATTACAGTTAGATGGGCAGCAAATTGAAGTAAGCTACCAATTAGTGCTGACAATGATAGATGGAAAAGTAGGTCAGGCTCTGACTAACACGAAGGATGCATCTAGCTGCATTATATGCCAAGCAACATCAACCCAATTAAGCCAAATGCCGACAAAATATTAGATAATACTGATGCATATGAATTTGGATTATCACCACTACATGCAAGAATACGACTTATGGAACACATACTAAAAATCAGTTATGATTTGGATTTCGGGTCTTCAGGATCAATAAGAAACATCGAAACCAACAAAGAGTTAAGAAGTTCAAAAAGAAACATGTTCAAGATGAATATCGCAAATTTGGATTAATTATAGATCAGACAAAACAAGGGTCAGGCAATACAAATGATGGCAATACCGCAAGAAGATTCTTTTCAGATCCAGAAACAGCATCTAAAATAACAGGAGTGGATTTAAACCTTATTTTCAGATTTAAAATAATCCTAGAAGTACTTGCGTGCAATGAAGAAATTGACTCTAGAAAATTTGGAGATTATGCAAAGGAAACTGCAAAAATATATACAACCAACTACCCATGGAGAAATATGTCTGTAACAGTTTACAAAATCCTTTATCATGGAGAAGATGTCATTAAATATCATTTGGTGCCACTTGGTGATCTATCAGAGGAGGCTCAGGAAAAAAGGAACAAGGATTACAGATTTTATAGAGAGCACAATACTAGAAAAATTTCACGAAATTCAACAAATGAAGATCTATTTAATATATTATTGGCAACGTCAGATCCGTTTATCTCCAGTATTCGAAATCAATGGAAAGTGGAACATCGGGATTTAGATGAAGAAGCCAAAAAACTACTAAAGAACAGAGGTAGCACAGAACAAACTATGGAATATTTGCATTCAATATTTGAGTCAAATGAATAATAATTATAATTGCCTTTAATTGTTATTTAAGTACGATAAACATAGTATTAGTAAAAAATAATAATAAACAGAACCTACCATTGTTACAAATGCTATTAAAATTTATTGCAGTTTTTATTTTTAAAATGTTTTTAAAATTATCAAATTTGACAGCAAAAAATAATAAATTTTTCTGTAGTAATAGCAATATTTTTAGATAATATTATTAAAGTTTTTTTTTAAGTGTAACTATTCTTTGAGTGTAAACAAATTTGCAAATTTGTCAGCAACAAATTTTTAATTTTTCTGTAATAGCAAAATCTCCAGTTGATTTTACTATTTTTTTCAGTGTAAAATTTTTTTAAGTGTAACATTAAAAAAATTCCATTATTACAAAAAATATTTATAATTATTATTAATTTCCAAATATTAAATTTTTTAATAAATAAAAAAATAATAAACCCATATTTCACTCTAAAAGTTAAAAAAATTCAAAAGTTCAACTTTGACCTAGAATTCCTTAAAAAGTCCTCAATCAATTTTAATGTAATTTAAACTGAGTCAAGCTGAACTAAATATCTATCCAACAAAATAAAAATTACTTCAATATTTTGATCGGTTCAAAAGTTACAGAATTTTGGCCAATGAAAAACGATTTTCAGCCACTGTGCGATGTCCGTCTGTCCGTCTGCTATATATTGGTGTATTTAGAATTAAGGCCAAAAAACAACATAGAGAAATAAATTTTATACCATTCTCTTGGAATTTTTCATAAATTTGTTCGGTTTGAAAATAACAAAACTCGACCCAATATTTAATGAGATATAGCCAAAAGACTTTTTTTGTTATATTTTATATTCTGTTGTTTTTTATGGCCCCAACTGTCCTACTGTCAATTATATGAAGCAGATCTCTTGTATGGAGTTCTACGAAGGTTTAGACTGAAAATAATTGAAGTCGGTTCATTAACGACTAAAATATGAGCAAAAAAAATTCGAAATAATTTTACTTTTAAAAATTTTTTTAAAAAGTTGCGTGGGGATTCAATCCAACAACCTACAGGTTGGTAGTCACAGGCGCTTCTTATACACCACAGAGCAGTTGTATTTTTAATAGTAGTTTACGCGTTTAAGTACATATTATATCTTATTTATTATAAAATACCAAAACTTCAAATTCTTGATAGAAATTGTAATTTCACTCTTTGTACACATTGTGTGTATACATGGGCAGTCGAGAAGCAAGGATTATTTTTTTTTTGTTTCTTTAAAATTATTTCTGTACGTTTATTAGTATACTATTATGCATGCATATTACAGTATTTTTTATCGCTTATATTTTCTTTTCGTATATAAATAACCATAATTATTTTTTATATTATTTATATTAAAGAAATGTAATGGATCGTCAAGACACTATGCAAGTATACAAAATCAATGAAATTGAATTTTAGTTTTGTTTTAAAAATGTATTAATTTTTTATTTTTTATGACTATTTGTAATTTCAGAAGAAAGGCAAAATTGATGCTTATGTCCTTTTTTATACTTGTGTAATTTTAATTATTTTCTATATTCAGGTGCGTACTTGCAATATTTCAGAACTCTTGACAATTAAAATGTTGTTTGGATACTTAGTAACACATAACAAAGCAGAAAAATCTCTTCCCGGCTAGAATTTGATAAGAAATGTTTCTTTCATTGTGTAAAATCAGTGAGTTAATCTTCAAAAGCACTTCAATTAATTGCCTTTTCTATAAAATAAAAACAAAGTTTGATGTAAGAATTTAATTTGATATCAAGCTCCAAAATGTAATAAGCAAAGAAACTAAAAAATTTAAAACCCGCGAAAATAGCGCATATTCTAAAAATTGCAACTGCAATATTGGAAATTATTCCCAAAATTTATTTTAAAAAAATCATATAATTGGCAATCGGCAGCCAAAAACCTTGAAAAAATCTCTAAAACAGCGAAAATTCTTAAAAATATGAGAACATCAGGAAAATTGTATGATTCAATATTGATTAAAAAACAGCAAAATTATAAAATAAAAAAACTTAAAAAATATCATTTCCATTGTGATAATTAAACTCTTATTAAAAACTATTTTGTATTTTGAATAAAAATTCTAATGCATTTGTATTTTGAATAAAAGTATTGCAAATACCTACTTTCCACAAATTTATAATTAGCTTCTAGATTGCATTATCCAATTGAATAATTTAATGTGGGCTTAATTATACAATCAGTTCCTATCGTATACATACTTATGAACTTTGGATTGTTAGATCGGAATGTCTTGGGGAAAATTTCCAAAACATTTGTAAAGCGTAGCGATAATAGTTCAACATAAGTATACAAAATTATAAGATGAGATCTTAGGAGATAAAAAAATTGATTTCTTCATATTCATATAAAATAAATTGGTCTTACATTCATTAAAAACACCTTAAAAATCATCGTTTTGCGGAATATCGCATTTGATCGTAATTTTTCATATTTAGTTCTCTGTCTTACACAGTAAACGCAGAAGAAGATTTAAATAAAAAAATGTTATTAATTAAATCCAGCTGTTTTCTTAGCAGGCTGAATATGAATTACCGAATTCGTATTTTTTAAATCAATTGTGGTTGAAATTCGATTGTGTTTCTATATCAGAAAAATACAGATTATGTATATTGAACCAAAACCTTTATCGTTTGGACCAACCGAAATACAGATAAGTAAATGGAAAAGTTAAGAAAATTTTAAAAAGACTACTATCAGAATACCACTAGTTTACATACATACGTACATCATACGAGTTTCAAAGAAAAAATTAAATTAATATAATGAATTAACATATGTTGTTATATTTTATAATTTAAAATTTTTTCGTATACCGTCAAGTTATTTTTGGTGTTATTCGAAACCGTGCCACCTGGTAGGGTACGGTTTCAAATCCTGACCAACCATTTATTATTGTTTTTTTTATTATTTTAAAATTTTATTACTTTTACTTTTTATTTGAAAAAGTTCGTTTTTTTGAAAGAATTTTTGATAGCTTTAAATTATTTCCAATATGAAGATAATATTGGAACATTTTAATCATTAGACTAACAGATTTATGTAATAGTTGGCAATTTTTTAAATAAATTTTGGGAGAATTTCTTAAATCTTTTCTTGCGTTTCAAATCATTTCTTTGTTTTCTGTAAGACCACTGGCCTTTTGATAAAGACGTTGAAACACTTCTTGGATGTGTGAAAAATTATATAAGTGCTAATAAGGATATGTTAATATTTTTATAATGCACCCCAGGCAAGAAAGTGTTACAAATTTATTACGAAATTCATAATTTATGGCTGACTTCATAAACGCAGTTTGCAAAGGAACACTAAAATGCCTTGTAAACTCATGCTTTCAGTGTTGCTTGGCAAGCCGTGTTTATGAAATCAGCATATACTATGAAATAGAGATTAAACCCAATAATGCGTGATCGTGATTAATTTTTTGTTTCCATCACGTGGGGGTGCGTCCGTGAGACGGTGAGTGGCAATTTTTTTTTGCTCTAATGTAATTTTTTCCATTTAAATTATTTTTTTTAAATTTTTTTTCGTATTTCGTGGGCGTGAATTTTCGTGATTGCGACTTCATTCGTCACTCCATACTATGGTGAAGGGTATATAAGATTCGGCACAGCCGAATATATCTCTCTTTCTTGTTTTATTAATTATTTTACTTCGCCGGCGATTTTGCTACAATACCGACAAAATCTGTATATACTGGTAAATTCGAGTTAAAAAACGATTTTAATGTATGTTGTGGTTTTTAATGGCCACACATGCTTTTCTCTCCCATTTGCTAAATAAAGTTCTGGGAAACTTTCGGAATACTTTTAAAAATTATTACAAATCTCAGCATTGAACATACAAACACTTACTTCTCGGGCTGAGGGACACATTTAAAATTTTTAGTAAAAGATCCGTTTTTAGCAATGCCGACGCAAATGTCAACAAACAAATTAAAACTTTCAAATGCTCATATACTCAATATGAGTTTTGATAAATTGACAAAGAGAACTAACTACCATCCATAAAATAAATATGTGTTTATCTTTTTATTAAATCCTTGTTTTTGTGCGTTTATACTGTTGCGTGTCGACTTTTCGTAGACGTTTTCTTGCTCAGGTTCTTTTAATTTATCAAAAATAAAATGAAATTTTTACAACACTAATCTCTCCTTCCATACATCATCCACCTTATATATTCCAAGCATTATTCAGGACGGTTCGAGAATAGCTTGATCGTCATATATTTAATTAGTGTTGCCAGTGGAATTTCCTTTACATACTCGTAGGTGGTTCTCCAATGTAGATAAAGAAAAAATTAAAACAGCATGTGGTAATTTTCATTCGCATTAAACGATGGCGCTGAAGTTTACAATTGCTATCAATATTTCTATCAGATTTCTTGCACAATCATAAAATACTCGATGCTTTCTATAGAACTTTCCTGAATTTTCTATTTCCGTTACTTTAAATTTCCTATTGTTGTCGATGAACGACTTGTCGGAATCCGCATCATAGCAACATTTGCTAACATTAGCCTAATTTCTCCTCATGCTCCGGCTGAAGACAAAAAGGTTCCAAAGACCGTTTCTACGATGGCATCGAATTTTATGATCGCTGTTTCAAATACGACATCAACATTGTCTTTGGCGATTTTAATGCAAAAATTGACAAAGAGAACTTATTTGGCCCTACAGTCGGGAATTCTAGTCTCTATAAGGACATCTTTGACAATGGAATGAGACTTTGCTGCAGGTCGAAATATGTTGTTAAAGGCCAATTCACACTATAATACTAGTATTACGTAAATTAACAAAAATGCAACGCTAATGATATTATTCTCTGAAAAACATAAAAAACAATAACAATTTATTATAACAGGGTCGCATTTTTCTTAATTTACGCAATACTTGTATTATAGTGTGAAATAGCGTTAAATCGTACCAGATTTCAGCGCCGCACAGTGGGGCTTTTGAGTTTTTTCGTTGCAAAAATCATAAGTTTTAAATTAATAAAGATATTTAAAAATTTTCAAAAGCATTTGAAAGAAGACTCTTCAAGCTTCAATATACATGATTTGCACGGTCATAGGTTAGTCGCGGCTCTGTGCACAGTGTCGGCATTCGACTATATTTATTACAAACATCATAACTTTAAAAGTAATAAAGATATTTTAAAAATCTATAAAGCATTTCATTTTTCCACTTAAAAATAAGTACCCTGCTTGACCGTAGGCCTACATAGGCACTATGCACAGTGGTTTTTTCGTTGCAAAAATCATCATTTTTGAAGTTACCAAGATATTTCTAATGGTTAAAAATCGCTTGAATTTTAAATCCTTCAGCTTCAAAATAAGAGCTCCCGCATTATGACAGGCACTGGGCACGGTGACACCTTTTGATATTTTTTGTCGCAAAATCATATTTTTTGAAATAATAATATTTTTAAAATTTAAGAAGCATTTAAAACACAACTTTTTGTGCTTCAAATGATATTCTCATAAGGAAGTCTATAAAAATACCACTATATAGACTTTAGACAAATATTATATTTTTTATTTACCTACTAGCGTAGGAGTAAGTTTCTTCTCAGAATACATATGAGCCAAAACTTAGGCAGTTTTTGATGCATAATCATGAAACTTTAAGCCATTTACCATTTCTCTAGAGTTTATAACATTTAGGATAACTGCCAACCTTTTTATAATATGATTGTCGATCCCAGTAATTTGGGCTGTTACCTCATCATTTTCAAAATAAACTCTGGACATATTACCATCGTTAGTATTGCTTTGGGCAGTCTATTGTCAGTCCAAGCTTCTTAAGAAGTTCATTTTGTATAATTTTTTTCGAGAAGATAGTTTTTCTTTTGGTGTTGAGTTCTTATCAAAACATTCTCCTTCTCGCAGAATTGTATACGCTAGTTTTAAAATAAACTCTATGCACCTAATTCTGGCATGTAACGGAGAAATTCCATATTCATAGCTTTGCTCATCACTTGAATCATCAAAATTTTGAAAGTATTTCTGCGACTTTTTTGCATATCGCACACTTCAAAGTTGACGAAGTATCTGTTATTACATTTAAGACTCTTCCATCAATCATTGTAAGACAACATTCATAATCAATAAAAACAGTTTTTCTAATCGTCATTTCAAGAACAGAAGGCTTTAGTTCAGAAATTTGCTTTTTTATATCGTTTACTGTAGATTTGATTATTTCTGAAGACTCCTTTGCATATATATAAAATACCGGACGGCAAAAATAAACTGATGATGGGCGAGGATTTTACCAATGCTCTGAGATTTCACTTCTCAGTCGTAAAGGAACTACAGAAGCTATAAACATATTTGCATCAGTAATAGTTGTATCATTTGTCGGTATTATTTGTTTGTAAGCACTATGACCAGATGATCCATCACATCCCCACTTATTTATCAATGTAAGCTTATCTGGAAGTAATGCTGCTTCCTTTTCAGGCAAACTTTGAATAAGGCGTTTGGCTGTATGATCCATTAAGTCTTGCAGGTTAACCTATACTGATACTTCAGTAACCTTTACAAAGTAAAAACTTAACTGGTCACATTACACAATTGCGGTTTAATTTATTCCCAGAAATAAAAAAAGGTTCAAACTACCTGATTTATGAAACAGAAATCCAGGCCTCAATTAACTGGATTATACAACTGCAGTTTCTATTTTATTCAGTATGAAAAAAGTTTTAAAACTAGCTGCATATAAAATAGAATTCAAGATTGAAAATTCATAAAAAAATTACGTTTAATATATCGTAGAAATTTTTTAAAAATAAAATAATGACTATGTTTTTACCAATAAATAGTAAAGAAATAAAAATTACGAATTGAAAGTTTCATGCAGGTAAATAAAATGCTTCTGAAAAATTGCCAGTTGCAAAGCACATACCAAAAAGTTAAGCAAACGAAAAAGAATTAAATGAAATGAAATACGAGCATTGAAAATGGAACTAATTTAAAATAAATTAATATGGGCACTGAACTAGTTTAGTAATAAGATAGTTTCTAAGTATGTTAAAAAATATTGTGTAATAGTTAAATTAAAGTATGTTAACAAAAATTTTATAAATACTAGGGCGGATTGATATTGAAGCTACCTAGCGCTTGATGGCAACACAAACACAAAAACTTTTTTTTAGAAATTGCAATCTGTCAAACGTCAGCTGTTAAAATTTCACCTAAATTCATCGATTAGTTCATTTGTTGTAATCGTTTGAAGTAAGCAACTTTTGTGTTTCTTGAAAAATATAAAAAAGTGATTAAACACCATTATTTGAAAGGGAAAACGGCGAAAGAGTCAAAAGAAAAGCACGATAAACATTACAGTGAGTCTGCTCCGACAGATTACATGGTAAAATATTGGATTGCTGAATTTAAACGCGGCCGAACAAGCACTGCAACAATACCATCAACAGGAAGGCCAAAAGAGGTAATTACTAAAAACAAGAAAAACCTCGATATCGTTATGAATGATCGCCGAGTCAAGTTACGTGAGATTGTTGAAATGGTAAACATATCATATGAACGTGTGTTCAACATTTTGCATGAACATTTGCATATCCCCAACAAATTTACCTGAATCCATTATCAAGGAGGGAGGCAAACTATTAACTATTTTCGTCGCCACCCCTTCAAACATATCAGAATTAATCTTATCATATTTATTATTTGAATTCACTGGTTTGTCCATATAACATAAGCCGATATTAAATTTTGAAAGAAAATTTCGTCTTAATAGTAAGGGAATAGTTCCATTAGGCACAACAATTAAAGTAATTATGAATCTGTTTTCCAAAAGCGATCTCATATTCGAGTCTTCCGAGTGTACTTGTGTATTTTCGTTTTACCAAAACCCTGAAATTCAGTTTGTGTTTCTACTCTATTAGTATTAAATGGCACTTCAGATTCGCGAACCAAATTTACCGGGCTGCCAGTATGTTCACCATCAAAATTAATAAATCTTAAACATACCATATTAATAAATTTTACAGGATTTGTACCTTCATCAGATAAGTCATTTTCAGCAATGGAAGCAACTGTTGTCTTCAGCCTCTGTACGCATTTGATGTTCTTGCACGACTTGTGCTCATATCACGCTTGTCAACAATTGAAGCAAATACCAATCGGGCGCTCTTCATAAGGACATTGCGGTTTGATGTGACCCATTCGCGAACAATTATAGCAGCGTGTTCCTTCGTTGTTTGCTTTGGCGCGTTATACTTTGCTTCGGCTACATTCGTTTTATTTGTAAAACTGGTAAATTTGCGACAGTATTTTCGTAGCAGCGGCTAAAAGATTCAAGTTTTCTTCGGCGATCGGAGTCTTAATAGCAATGTAACCTCAGCAATTGTGGAAGTAAACGGTGTTGTGGAATGGTCTGTAGCGTAGGTGTTATTCGAATGGTTTGCATAAGCGGCGGCGGGAGTTGTTGTACATAATACATGACTACCAGTCGTTTCCTTTAGCTGGCCAGCGGTGGCCTTGGTACAAGTACTGGCTACTGATAAATTCAACTCTAAATCGAGCGGGGGTTCTATTAGCGGTTTCAGAAACCGAAGGAAAAGTTGAAATGGCGACTTGTGAAGAATTCGTAGGTTCAACAAAAGTTTTCGATTCGTCATCTCTGAACACACCGTCATTGTCGGCCTCGTTGGTATTAGCAGTGTCTGTTGCGATGATATTAGGATTTTCCTTCAATGCAGCCTCCATAAATTCTCCGTTGACAGAAAAAATTTAGCGGAGGGCTCGGTGGAATACTTACATGCATTATACTGTTGGCTGCAATTCTTACATAGTTGCTTAAAATAGTAATATTATAAAATATAGAGTGTATGTTATAATTATGAAACATAGATGGAGTTATAATGGTTTTAATTATTTAACTATATAAACTTAACAGTAGAGAAAAATAGCTAATAAATATAGTAGAGAACTACATGACATTACAAGATATATATATAATTCGATTATCACTAATTCACAAATTATTACCAAATCCTACCTCAGATCTTCAAACTTCATACCAGAATCTAAAAATTTTTACACATTGTAAAATAATAGTAAAAATATTTTTTTGTGTTTACTACTTTGGAAACATTGAAATTAGATATGAAATTTCAGAATAGAATATAAAATAGAAAAAATGTAACGTGCATCACATAGGGTTCACATCTTTCAATAAAAACCACCAAATTGTTTGGCTGCAAATAAGTTGTTTTAGAATTCTATTATATTCAACTTTCTTTTAGGAACTAGATTTTGTGTGCAAAATTCGCTAAAAATTACGAAAACACACTTAAGTTTTCAAAGTTGCTTCCGTTTTTTGTAGCGTGCGTCACAAAACTTTGTGCTTAATTATTTCGCAACAAATACCTGCTAAAAACTTATGTTTTATGCCATCCGAAAGTACTCTTAAGCGCTACTAAACACCATGCATAAGTTGATTGTACCTCTTTTAAAAGACCAAAAAATTTATATTTATTAATATGAAAATGTGTACGAATGTAGCCTTCAATTAATTTATTAAAATTAAATTTGACAATTGAATACAATCCTTAAAGAAAATTTAAGTTATCTTTTATTTTAAAGTTTTGAAGTGAAATTTAAAATTATGTACATATTTATAATATTTTGATTAAAGTCATTCATTTTCTAGCTCAAAAGCAATCTGTGTAAAATATTAAGATTTTTGTCCCACTATTTTAATTTTCGCAGGATTGGAATTAATGCCTTTGCCGGTCAACGCATGACCTAAAAGTTGAGTTTCTTTCTTCAGATAGTCGCATTTATCTACTTGAATTTTTAGTTTAGCTTTCCTAAAAATGTTAAACGTCTTCCATACTGTAGCATATAACGTTCCAAAGATTGCCATTGGTCTAGATGGTGCACGTTTTGAGTAGTGTAGCATGCATGGATATCCGGCTCATGCCTCGTCGGTTAGTGGGTGGGTCCATAAGTACTCATGTTGGAAAACCAACAAGAAATCTCTACAGAAATGATAATTTAGCTTGCATGCTGATTGAGTCGAGTTGTAGAAAAATGAGGAGGTATTAACTTCATATCGAAAACACAATTTCATCGACCGAATAGTTGTTAAAGGTGTTAGCACAAGTATACTGACCCTCCCAAACTTGACCATGTATTCTCCGGAAGAAATATAGTGTACATGATCCCAATTAAACCTACCTGATTCAACAGTAGCTCAAGAAATCAAAACTTTAAAATTTAGAAATACATTTCATAATGGGCTTTTATTAACAAAAAAATATATTCAAAAGTAACAAAAAGTTCTTTTACCACTATATTCAAATTAAATTGTGAGACTTATAACATTTTAAACTAACTAACAAGGCGAAATTCACAAAAATCTTAGCTGAAAATAAGAAAGCATCCAATTCGCTGCTAA
Source organism: Gymnocheta viridis (assembly GCA_956483585.1). Lineage (NCBI taxonomy): Eukaryota > Metazoa > Arthropoda > Insecta > Diptera > Tachinidae > Gymnocheta > Gymnocheta viridis. Next base: position 87,041,151 of record OY101441.1, read on the forward strand.
AAGTTATAATAATGACCTAATATATGTATGGCCTTATTCACAAACGCTTAATAAAGTTAATGTGTACATTAAAACCGGTTTTCCCATATAAAAATCCAGCTTTAAACTTACAATAACTTTATTAATCGCTTGTGAATAAAGCCATTATAATTTAAACGAATAATAACAAAAACTATATCCGAATTTAGTTCCATGAATTATTAGCCCATGCTGCCATTTTATATAATTAAGATATTGGGCAAAAGTTCATTTAGTCTAAGAGAAATAAAAATATACCAGTTTTTAATTCTTCGTAAAATTGGCGAAAGAGTATTTCGTATAAACACTATTCTTTGATTATTAACAAATAAAAAAGTTTAATCAACACAAGCTCGCGTTTACCGGTCTGTAACAAAAAAATTGACAATGTTCGAACTATTCCCGAATTGTTATATATTTACAGCCTTATTCACAAAAAATTGTTATTGAACACATTATGCTCACATTAGTTAATAATCAGTTTTAGTCTTATTAACCAGTAATAAGAAACTTTATTAACTATTAAGCGTTTTTTCAGTTTTGTGATTGTGTGTTATATAAGTTGTCAAGTTAACATTAATGTTGCTGTAGCATCTTGCTACATATGTATTTAATTGTTACCTATAATTATATTATTTATTTTTAATCGATCAAGTTTGATATTTATGTATTGTCTAAATTGTCTTTCAAAAGTTTTCATTCAAAAATATAATTTCAATAAAGATAGTTGTTTTAAATATAAAATTAATATTTTAATTATATAAACAACTACATTGGCGATCCTGCAAAAACTTGAACTTTGGACAACAAATATAATTAAACTTATCTTCAATTGAAGGAATCAATAAAAGGTACATTATTTATAAATACATATGTATATGTATGCTATTCAATTCAAAATCTATGAATATAACTTACATCAATCAATAACAACATTCAAAGGTTTTGGATCAAGCTACTTTTATTTAATTCAAAATCTATAAAAACCGTCAGTCAATACCACCATCAAGAAATCAAAAATTAACTTCAAAATCCAACTAAAAGAAGTCTAGGATTTTCAACTTATTATGCAATAAACGTTCTAAAATCATTCTATGTATGCATCATACATAATTGGTATTTACATATTAACACTATTATTAAGGTAATTTATAAATAAGTTTTTAACATTATACTACATTTATTAGTGCCGTTATTTTTAATTTGTGAATCTTTCCCAAGTGACTTAATATTTCCGTAATGGTTAACACGCATTCAATGACACGACACTAACACAAATATAAAATATAAATCAAGGTTCAATAAATTTACCACAATTTTGGAGTTCTTGTCCTGAAACTTGGTTTATTCAAAGCGAATTGACTTTTGAGTTTAACAATATTACAAATGACACAACTAAGTACCAACTTGTTATTATTTCTCTTCCTGAGGATGCACTTGGAAAATTAATAGACATTCTTCATGATCCACCTATAGAGAACAAATACGATTATATTAAAAAAATTATTATTGAAAGTTTTTCCTTAAACGAAGATATACGTTTCGATAAAATACTTAACGATTCAGAAATTGGAGACAGTAAACCATCTGAGTTTTTCCATGATCTTATTAAACTAACTCTTAATAATTCTTTGATAAATACTGATATCCTAATCAAATTATGAATGCGAAAACTTCCTTTTACTGTTCAGGTACCTTTAATAACACCGAACTTAACTTCTTTAACTGAGAAGTTAACTTTAGCGGATAAAATATTTGAATTATCAAATAAGTCCCAAATGTCTTCTTTTTCTTCGTCAATTCCGTCGTCTGCAGATGTTCAAATTCAACATTTAATTAAAATTACTTTAAATTTGTCGGAAAATATGGATAGTGTATCACATGACTTATTTGAAATTAAAAACAGCTCTAGATTTAATACTAACAATGATAGAAGAAATAATACAAAACAACAGCTCTGTTGGTATCATCAAAAATTCGGTAATAAAGCTGTGAAATGTATTTCTCCCTGTGATTTCTTTCGACATTATAATAAACAAAATTTAAGCTAAGTAGTCCTTTTATTGAAGCTTTTGAAATAGTAAAATCAAAATTTTCTCAGAAAACATTATTAACACATTTTGATAAAGATGCTCTTCTTACTTCAGCAGTAGGTGCTTCAAACTTAGCAATTGGAGCCGCATAACAACAACATCAAAAAAAATTGTTGAACCTTTTGCATATTTTTCTAGAAAACTAACTCACAGTGAGTGCAAATATTCTTCATTTGACCGAGAGCTTTTTTCTATTTATTTCTCTGTAAAACATTTTAGACATTTTTTAGAAGGAAGAGACTTTAGAATTTTAACCGACCGCAAACCTCTTACATATGTTTTGAATTCTAAGACAGAAAGATCTCGTCATCTAAAATATATAGCCCAATTTACTTCTTATATATGTTATATCAATGGCAAAAACAATATTGTAGCAGAAACACTTTCCAGAAGAATTAAGAAAACTCACGTATGATACACATAGTGCTACAAAATATAACGTAAAAGAAATCGATTTTCCTTTACTACACATTAAAATATGGTGTGATATTTCAGGTAAAACAAATCCACGCTTTTACATTCCACTTCAAACTACGGTTGACCAAGGAACACAATTTGCTTCGAAATTATTTAGTGATATAAGGAAATTTTTAGGAACATTTATCAGTTAAAAACAATGTGAAAAAGTGGTCTGAACAGTTACCTATAGTTTTATTGGGAATTCCCCACATGAAAATACAAAATGGATGGACCATTTGACGCGACGTACGTTCTCCGATTGGGATCTGGAGAAGATGCGCCAAGATGATGAATTTCATCGCAAAATCATCTTCAGTGACGAAACTCACTTTTAAATCAATGGGCTCGTCAATAAGCAAAATATGCGTTATTGGTCTGGTGAAAATCCACATGTGCTTCATGAATCACCACTCCATCCAAACTAAATAACTGTTTGGTGCAGGGTTCCCAGTTTTATTTTATACCTTATCCCCAATTTTCAATTTTTCATTCCCCAAGTTCCCCGAAATAGCTTATTTCTTGTTTTCTTCTTTTCTTAACAAAATTTGCAAAATATTAAATTTTTTTATTTGTTAATTTACAAATCGGAACTTAATCAAAAGGTCGAAATAATTATAATAATCTCATCCCACATATCCTTAAAAATTAAATAACATTATGTCAAAGGAAATACATGTATATATTTATTTACTTAATTAAATCCATTTGTGTAATATTATTCGAATTAATTTATACTATGAACTCTAAATATTTACATTAAAATGCAACTATGTATCAATGTTTATCATTTCGAAAACTTCAGAACCAAAATATTATATTTATCAGCCAATGCAATTTTGTTGCACATGTTGTTTGTATTAAAAGGTTTTAGCACTTTTTAGCAGAAAAGTATGTTATGTCAATATTTTCATGAATTTGAATAAAAAAGGAAAAGCTAAATAACCAAATTTATAATAATATATTATGCCCAAATAACCTAGTGAAAAAAGAACTTTTTCCCCGAAAACTCCTCTGGGGATTTTCTATTTGGGGACAAATCCCCAAAACTGAGACCGTTGGTTTGGTGTGGTTTGCATGCCGGCGGCGTCATTGATCCATATTTTTTCGTCGACAATAACGACCGTCACGTTACTGTGAATGGCGATTGTTATCGCGTCATGATTACCGATTAATTTTGGAGAACATGGACTTGGACGACATGTGGTTTCAACAGGACGATGCGACAAGCCACACAGCACACGTTACAATCGATTTATTGCAGAGTAAGTTTGGTGAGCGAGTTATCAAAAGAAATGGACCAGTCAATTGACCACCTCGTACGCGCGATCTAACGCCTCTATAATTTTTTATTTGGGGCTAAGTCAAATCATTGGTCTCTGTCAACAGAAGACGACGTTGGAAGAACTCAGAGCAAACATTGAACGCGAAATAGGGGTCGTTCCGGCGGAAATGTGTGACCGAGTCATCGAAAATTGGGTCCAATGAATCGGCCGCTGCCGACGTGCCCGTGGTGGCCATATGAACGAAGTCGTGTTCCATTCATAAAAGTTTTGATTGTATTGCAAGTCGATCAAAAACTTTTTGATGTATCTCAAATGTTTTGAGTTTTATTAAAAGAATAGTTGTAAAGTCCTTATTGCAAAACCCGATAAATTAAAAAATAAATGTTCATCAAACGTATTTTTTAACTTTCCTACTCTCTAATAACTTAAACTCATTAATGAACATTTCTGGATCAATGACTATGTGTGGGAACTCTGAAACTATTACAAAATAATTTATGTATTGATTTGTCTTTAAAAATGTTGGATTCAGCTATCATGCAGTGCTTTAATTTTTTTGTCATAAATGTCAATTCTTGATATTATGTCACCAAACAACTTTTTTATAATTTATAGAATGTTCCGAGAGAACGTTCACTCACGCTCACGTGAGTGGAAACTAAACATAGTCACAAACATGAAAACTCACGCTCACGAAATACTCACGAAAAAACACAACCCATAAGTATTTACACATTAAAATTTCTGAATGCAAATAGAAAAATATAATATACAATTAGAAAATTCTGCAATAAAAGAGGAAAATTATGTTTAACTGAGAAATATACTTTTCTGAAACAATTTGTTAGATTTGACATAATATTTTTCAATTTTAATATATGGGCAAGTCCCAGAAACAGTCCATCAACCAAAATGTTTTGAAATTGATCCAACTTATTGTTTATTTTCTTAAGGAATATTAGACAAGATATATAATTTTATAAATAAATAAATATATAATAAGCAATAATAAGTTTTATAAATAAATGTATTTCAACGATCAATTATGCATAAATTATTATCAAATCCAACCCCAGATAATTTCATACTAGAAATTAACACTTTTTAGGTATCCATAAAATTACTTTAGTGTTAATGAAGATTGCCCGATCGAAAGCCATATTTTTATACATTGAATTCACTTCAGTTTTAGTAAAAAAATGTTGTATTTACAATTTTCGAAACATTGAAATTAGGTATGAAATTTCAGAATAGAAAAAATATAATGTGACTCATATATTTTATGTAAAAACGCGTACGAATGTAGGGTTCGTCACGCAGGATTTACACATATGTATGTACATATCGTCATATAAAATGCCAAACAACGTAACATCACTTTTCATAAGTGAAACTGTTTGAGATATTGAAATAATATTTGCACGGCCTTGCGCTTTCTCGCGAATTTTGAGCAAATGGACAGCGTATTTTTTATGTAAATAGTTGAGAACACTGATGATGATACGTTTTTTTTGTTTAATAAAATCATTCACTTGATGAAACGTTATTCTAAATTTGGGTCATAATTTTTTTATTTTTGTTAACAGAAGCTTGAAATTTTCCACAAATACTCGTATGTAATATGATGTAGTAAATCGTAATCAATAAAAAACTCAAATTTAATTTTTTTGATGATTCGTTGTTTTGCATTTTAGGTGATGATATGTATCATGTATCATGATTTCAAACTTTGTAGTTAAAATTAAATTTGACAATTGAATACAATTGAAAATTCTTAAATATAAATTTCCATTGATTTTAAAGTTCTGAAGTGAAATTTAAAATTATGTACATATTTAAAATATTTTGATAAAAATCATCAATTTTATTGCTCATAACCAGGGACAGGGGTTTCATGCAAATGCATGTTTTTTTTCATAGGCCTGATAATTGTAAAACCAAAATAGCTTTTCGAAACAGTGAATTTGCTTTAAAATGGCATCGATTTGTTAGAGCATATTTTGATGAATATGCATATTTTTTCATATTTTTGCAATAAATGCATATTTTTATGTCATATTTTGATAAAAATTCGAATTAAAAAGAAAAAAATAGTTATTTTTTAATTATTAATATTTTCTTATTTTTATGAAGTTTGTCTTTATAATATTTTGTCTTGTCTAGACGAAGCCTAAGATAAACACTATACAAGTGCGCAGCTACTCGACTTGAAATAAATTGTAATTTCTGCGATTTTAAGACGAACATTTTTACAGTTGACGATTTTTGCGTAAAAATCGACTTTGAATTTAGTCTGGCATTATTCAATCCATACGCAGTCATACTTACAAATTTATAAATATATTTAGTTTTTAATATTTCATCGTCACGTTTGCTTGTGTATGTGTTTTTAACGGGTTTAAATTTCAACTGAAGACAGAGTACAAAGCGAATTCATGTACCAGGAGGTGTCAAGTCTGCAACAACAAAATCTGCCTAGTTAGTACATACATACCTTTTTGCAATGAAATTTGATAAGTCAAACTTTCTAAAAAAATCACCTTGTGATGATGCGATTAAAGAAAAATATTCTATAGAAGATCTGGAATCATTTAGATATGCTCCAATCACACCGGCAGTTGTTGAAAGGCCTTTTTCAATGTACAAAAATTTTCTGAGACCAAATAGATTGAACTTTACTTTTGAAAACAAAAAGCAAATTTTATTTTTGCATGTAAATAAATAAACAAATTTTGTAATATGTATATATATATCATTTTTTTTTGTATTTTCGACTACTTTAAATACATATCCAATGAGACTGAATTAAAATGTTGTTTTTTATTTTTTTATATAAATAAAAATTTTAAAATAAGTGCATATTTTTCTTTTTAATGCATTTTTTTGCATTTTGCGCTTTTTATGACATATTTTAGGCGCCTAAAACCCCTCTTTTTATTGCATGAAACCCCTGTCCCTGCTCATAACCAATCTGTGTAAAATATTAAGATTAAGTAGAATCTTGTAATTTAGCGTTAATATATAATAGATAAATAAATTTACGCAGAAATAAAATTTTGTCAACATTTTTCCCGTGAAGTCTGTTTCACATCTCTTCAAGTGTTCTACGCTTGTAGCTGAGCTGGATGGTACACACAGTATTTGTTTAGCCAATTTTTGCAGAATTGTAAGATCTTTAGCTTTTTTCCAAAAACTTTAAATTTCTAGGTCTTGTTCGTCTGTGTGAACGCGAATGAAAAAATTAAAAATAATTGCAGATGTTTTTCTTCCAAATGTTCGCCTGTCGAAACCCGGACTTATACTGCTACTTTGACTCTTTCATTCACATCAGTAGCTACATTAATACATACCGGTACAACGTTTTATGTCTTCATGACAAAATTGAAAAAACGTTACTATTAAAAATATAAAAAAAATCGAAAATCGAAAAAATTAAGAAACAATCACGCAAAAATTCTACTCAAGCACGCTCACTCACGTTAAGTTTTTTTGTACTCACGCTCATGCACGCTCACGTGATTGAAACGAAAAACTGCTTACGATCATGCATGATCATGCGTGATCACGCATGAGTCACGCTAATCACGTGAGCGGTACCCATCTCTAGTTCTAATGTCAACTAATGCTCTAGAAGCGATTGGTATTACTACTGTATACTTAGAAACTTTATCTAAGTGATATCTAAGTGAAGTATTTCACCTGGAAAATCTGGTATTAGTGACGCACCAATTAAGGACTGTGGAAGTTTCCTGTTGTATTTATTCTCCAACCATATTTTGCAATTTTTGTTAATAGTTTTAAGCATTTGCTTTATTTTGGGGAAAAATATCTGCAGTAATTTGTTTATAATTTTCTTGTAGAGTTTTTCTATTTGATCGCCTTTATTCGTTGTATCTTTAACAAATTTTTGTGAATGAATAAATTTTATCAGGGAAAAGTGATTAAGTGTTTCATCTTGGATTTCTGCTAGAGTGTTTAAATTGCAATGACTTGCATTAACAACTCCAGGATTGACAGAGTTTTGCAAAGTTAGCAAAACGTTTTGGATGTTACTAAAATAAATTGTATGTATTTTAAATATCTGGAATAAATACTTTGTAGTTTTACTGTCACTTGCAGCTTTATAAATAATTAACTTATATAAAAATTTATTAAAGGAGCATATATCGATGTTATCGTTTTCGGAAAAGATATTTCGCTATGTACAGTTTTAAAGTTTGTTTGACTAAGGTTGTTCATTTATTGACGAGACAATGCGTCAGCTACAAAATTTTCTTTGACATGCTTATAGAAGAAAATTCGGACAAAGTCGGCTATAAACGCTTGCCATCTTTTAATTTTCGGGTTTGGATGTTTATCTGATGTAGCAAAAGTAAGGGGCTGATGATCGGTAAATATATGAATATTTTTAACGCCATATACGTAATGTTGCAATTTTTGCAAAGACCAGACAAGGGATAGCAATTCGAGCTCGTTTTTAGCATAGTTCTGTTCCGTGGAGGAAAGTGTACGTAAAGTCTTTGTAATTGGTTTGACAGAACGGCACCAAAAGCATTACAGCTAGCATCAGTCGTCAGGTCGATGGGCTTGTCAAAATTGGGGTGCTGAAGAAGCACATCTGATGCTAAAATGCGCTTGACTTTATCAAAGGCATCGACTGCAGATGGAGACAAATGAATTTTAACGTTTTTTGACGCTTTCGAAGCAATATTATCATTGCCTCCTCTAAGATACGCAGTTAGCGGTTTTACGATATCTGCATAATTTCTAATAAATCTGCGATAGTAACCCGCCAGACCAATGAAAGACCTCAGTGCTCTTAACATTTTGGGTATTTGAAAATTCAAAATGTGTTTAACCTTTTCAGGGCATGTTTTTATTCCACTTCGCAAAATACGAAATCCAAAAAACCCAGCCTCTGGTTTAGAAAATATTGATTTCTCTGTTGAAACTCGCATTCCAGCCTCTGCCAATTTTTTTAGTACCTCTTCGACATCGCTTTGTGCATCTGGTGAAAATATAATCACAATATCCATATAAACAAAGCACGTTTTCCCTATTTGATCGAGTAGAATGTCGTCAATGGACTGCTGAAAAATGCTAGCGGCATTTTTAAGCCCAAACGGTAGCCGACGGAATTCGTATTTACCATATACGCTGAATGCTGTTTTGTGTCTGTCTTGTTCGGCCAATGTAATATGGTGAAATCCAGATTTTAAGTCGAGTGTTGTATAATATTCTGATTTGCCTAAGTTCGACAAAATTACGGTAATATCCGGCATTGGATATCTCCAGGATTGAAAAATCATTAGTTTTGCGAAAAACAACCACCATTCGTAAGTTTTGTCTACCGTTTCAATCAAGACCTTTTTTATTAACCACATGAACTGGCGAATTATAAGGCGAGGGCGATTTCCTTATAATGCCGTCTTTTAGACGGTTTTCTATTTCTTTGTTTATGAAATCGGTTGCGGAAACAGGATATGGGTAGCTACGCGAATAGATGGGTTCTTGTTTCGTCAAATTTATTGTAGCTTCCACTTGCGTGTTCGCTGGCAAGGCTCTGTCTGTCTGGTTCTGCGAATGCATTTAAATTATTCTGAATAATGATTTCGAATTCGGTTAGCAAATCTAACGGAATGTTTTTTCTATCAATTTCTATTGTATTTACCTGGTGGCACGAAAAATAGTTAATTGATTCTTTACCGAATTCGTGAAAAAGAATTCCATTTTTGGTATCAATCGAAGCTTCACTTTCACTAAAAAAGTCGTACCCTACTATTCCGTCAAAGGAAGTAAGAAACGCTAGTATAAAAAATTTTGTTTTGTGATGCAGTAGATTAATTTCGCATTATTGCTTAATACTGGTGGAGCCATTAATTGATTTTAGTTGGAATGGAGATTCTACTGACTTAATACCTTTAAGAAAGTTGAAATTTCGAATATAATTTTTAGATGTTCCTGTGTCAACCAAAATGTTAAGCTTTTGACCAATAATTGATTTTTTTACAATATATAGCAAGAGCGATTTTATACTAAAAAATTTAAGTCATCTATTGCATCATTCTCAGACTCAATATCAGAAAAATCTGCGCTATGATGCTATCATTCGATTGATAATTTTCAACGTAAATAATTCGTTATATGTTTTGAACAGGAGATTATTCTAAGTTGTTGCTGACGTGCAGTCTTTTGGGCTCATTTTCATGAACAATGGCTTTATGCATACTATAATTAGGGTTGAAGTTCTTATGTTCGGTACCGACACCGTACTCAAATGTTGTTGGTCTTCGTAAATAAGATGTCCCTTTGTCAGTTTCCATTGGAATGGGGGTACGATATTGTGGTGTTTGTTTATAGTTTGGGGAATGCATCGATAGGAATTTTGCTTGAACTATATTTGATGCAAAAAAATTTTTGGAGTTAGCAAATGTATTGGCAAATTTATACCTTTCATGATTTTGTTCTAGTTCTTTTGAAGTTGCCAAGGCTGTGGGCAAATTTAGTGGATTCGCTGAAAAGAAAATATCACAGAAATGTTTCCGAAGGCCAGATATAAGAGAGCTCAATGCATTTGAACGTGAACGATCGTTTAAAGCTTCGATTACCTATCGTTTGCCAGAGTTGGTCATTAACATAAGGGTTAATTGTTTGTTTAATTTATCATAATACTCGGTAATCGATAACTTGCCGTGTCTCAAAATCCTTAATTCGTTTTCTTTTGTCCGAGTACGATTGATCTAAACGAGAAATGATTGTACCGAAATTAAATAATGTATTCAATGCGCTTAAGGTGGAATTTACTTCGCCAATTATTTTATTTCTTAAGATTCCCATTGCCACATAATGCATGTCAGAACCGTGTAAGTAAAAATTCCTGGCAAATTTTGCCGCTTCTCTCCAACCTGGATACTCCTTTGAGTCTCCTCATTTTTATATATTTTATTAATTTTATAAAAAAAGACAATAAAATAGTTTATTGTGTACAACTTACACTAAAATTATTACATTATAAGAAGTGTAGAAATAATACTTATGTATTAAGAAATTATCAGAAATAATACATTGAATTATTAAGTAAACTATAATTGAAGGAAATACTAGTAAACATAAAAAATTAAGTATGGATATACAAGTACATAGGTAAAAATTCATATATACATATAAAAAATAATTGAATGCATTAAATGTTTTAAGAGAAATAAAAAGAATTCGAACTAAAGCGTACAAAAAAATTATATGTAATAAGAAATAATAAATGTAAAAAAAATGTATCCCTTTATTTTAACGGCTCCGCTGCGTTGTCAAGCGTTGTGTAAATATCTTCAGTAATACCTTCTCACCTCTCTTCAGATTATCGAAAATATAAATTTAATTTAACTATTTTTTGCTTCTGTAGTTTGTCCGTTTTTTTAATTTTTCGTATTCTTAATTAGCAAAAAATTAAATCTTAATTAAAGTTTTTTTGTTGCCTTCATTATTATTGCTGTGCAAAAAATTTAATGCCGTTTGTTTTGTCTTTCTTAGCACAAATTTATATAGAAATGAATTTGTTTTTTTTTCAGTTTACACATGTTCTTTACATACATTTGTAAATAAGTATACATATTTATAAAAAAAAGTTTCAATTATATTAATCGACACTTATATTGTGTTATTTCTTTAATATGAATATATTTTATATTTTATAAAAAAATTGTTTTAATTAATCCACATTTTTATGAAGAATTGCTTTTATTTGTAATAAGCTGTAATGTCACATTGATTTAAAAAAAAAACACTTCATTCATTTTTTGAAACAGAAAAAAATATTTGTTTAATTAAGCATTCATACATATGAAAGTTATGTTTTTTTCAATAATGTTAGGTAATATTGTTGGGCGCCAGTTATTTAGTCGTTGGCCACCTTTAATCGTGCACACGATCTTCTGCAGTTTGCACAACGTTTCACGCGTTCTTACCGAAAATCCAGCATTGTAATTGAAACGACGTAGTTGATTATCAAAATATGACTGAATTTATTATTCATCTTTATATTCTTAAATCAATAACATATTTCATATTTCTCTCTTATTTCTAATTAGCGATGCCAAATAGTACAATAATAATAATAACAAATACCGATTTTGATCTTTACAAATTCCCAATTGGAACTTTAGTATAATATGTTATCAGGGGTTTTAACTGGTCTTAACTTATATATTACTTACCAACTTTGCTATAATGGAATCAGGATTAATTTTAGCATTGAATTTTGCTAACTTGTCCATAGACCTTTATGAATGATTGCACATTATAATGTGATAATTATCATTTGTAGCAACTAGCTTCATTTCCACTATACAAATATTTCGTCCACAGTTTGAAATATTCCTTTTCTATATTCATTTTCATATATTCGTTGGCGGTTTTAAATTGTTTTAAATGAGTAATTGTTCTGGTATGAGGATCAATGTGGTTTTTTGACAAACTAGCAGCTATTTTTGGCTTCTATATCATTTTTAAGCCACGTGTGTTCTGTTTCCTATTATTTCAAATACTTTCTTACAATTTTTCTTTTAAATTCGTTCACTTTCTTCTTTTCCGGTGAACAAATGTCGGAAGAGGAAGAAACAATTTCTTTGTCTGTAGAGATATCTTCGACGAAATCAACGTCTGATACTTGGCCAATATTCTGCTTTACCGGCTGGCTTTTGTTGGCTTTTATTGAAAACCTATTACATAAAAAAGAAATTAATTTTTGCACTTTTTTAAATTACATACTGCACGTAAAATCCAAAAGACCGCAAGAGCCAAAAAATTAAAAATTTAGTTATTGATAATGAAGCACAATGGTGTCAAAACTGAAACTGAAATTTTGCGGAAAAACTGCTATTGTGTTGTTGCTCTTGTTTTTTAAAATTTAATCCGCATTAGTTTTTAAAGCCAATTCTTAAATTTGTCTAAAGAATTAAATGCGTTCATTTTCAAATTTTCCATTTTTGAAGCAGCAGCAAATTTATTTCCTTATTTTTTAAACTTTTATTTGTTGCTTTACATTTATAAAATCACTTTTCCTTTTATTCAATTTTGTAGAAATTGTTTTACGAAAGAAAAAAACTCTTATCAAGAAAACGCTCAACCCTTGAAATATAAAACGGATTATCATACACCTATCTAACTCAGATGGAATATTTATAAAAAAGTACCTAGTATATTGAGTTTGACAATTTAGATACAAAATGAGACCCAGTTGGTTATTTCTTATAAAGATTTAAAACTTTTTTGCAAACACTTTAGCTTTCGTATTGGTTGAAATACGAAATAAGCTGTCATTAGAAAGAATGCATACATATCATTTACACGTGAAAGTAATTGCACGAAAGTCGCAATACATTCACACTGTTTCACTAACACACTAAAAGTTTTTTTTATTAATTTTTTTACGTTTTCAGAAAGTAAAATGACGAAGAGTCAACACTGTTTCCCTCCTATAAGACTTCATAATTCATGACATTTTGTAGCAACAATCTCATTAAAATATTAACAATAATAATTATTCCCAACTAACTATTGCCCCACAAATTTGTTTACGTGATAATATTGGTAACTCTAATCAGGTAGTAAGCAAAACAATAAAAATGGATGCAAAATTAACTCTTCGCTTCGACGACATTTTTAAAATGAACTTTCACTTTCCTTTGAAAATGAACAAGAAATTTTCATGATTTTCAAGAAATGTGTAAAGGCAACATTACACAAGCAGAATGAAATTAACACATTTGATATTTCTAAAAAGGGGCAAAGTATAACATAGAGTAGCAGATTTATCACATTTTAAAAGAGTGGCACTGAAAGTGGCAAGAAGTTCAGAAAAGTGGCAAATTGATATTTTAGTGGCACCGACGGTCACGCAGCCTATGAGATATCATATGTAAATATCGGACTGGGAATTCTTTATACCCATTATACGTCGCTGTAATAATATCCCAACAAACATTCGGGAAACAAGCAACGTATTAAATTTTAAATGGAAAATTTTTCAGTTTTATTCTTGAACGTAACTTTTATATTTCAAATATAAAGTAATTTTATGTGCTGTTCATAGAATCCAAGCAAATGACTTGAGTAGAAAATATGTATGGAAACCACTCATAACATAACTGAGTGGTTTTCATACAAATTGTTCACTCAATTCGACTGATAGGGTTCTATGAACAGCACATTAGACTCTTCACTAGGCTTGCTAGTTCTTATTTGTCAAAAAGCTTGACATTGACCAAAAAAACCTTGATTTTGAAAAAAAAACTTGACAAATAAAAGCACTCAGAAGAACTTCTGGATAATTATTATTGGGAAAATACGAATTGAATTTTAACTTTTACTCGTAAAAACAATTTTGCTGAGAGTTTTTAGCTAGTCTATAATAAATAAATAATAATTTTCATAAATAACTTGACAATTCTTCAAACACATAAGTTTTATTTAAAAAAAAAAACAATGAAAAACCGCTAGTAAAAATATGGGCTTTAGATATGTTTTTTAGAAATATACACATACTTTTTTTAAGTATTATTACATAGCTTGAATAAATTTGAGAAAAAAAATTAACTTACAAAAAAACTTGACAAATCACTTTTTCACTTGACACTTGACGCGCATTAAAAAACTTGTCAATCAGGCCAAATCAGGCCCTTAGGCAACCCTACTCTTCACACACCCTATAATTGTTTTAAATTTTTATATTACAATACTGTAATGTAATTTACATCACGATGATTCATTTTTATTTTTCTTTTTTGTAATTATTTTTAACTAATTGTATACATACATTAGAACTTAAGTTTTGTTGTACAAGCTTACACAAATAAATAAATACAATATACATAGGTACAAATACTTTTTAAATTGACAATTAATATAAAATTAACAATATTATGCATAAAGCATTGAACAATAAAGAAAAATTAAATAAAAAAGAGTTTCACAGCAGCCACAATAACAAAATTTGAAATTGAAAACGCCATGTAAAATATCCATATACCACATAAACGTTTGATGTTTCTTCTGTAACAACATGCTATTTAAATAATTTATTCCGTCAGTGTACATAATAGATGAGCAGAAATCAGGGATGCAAAATGAAATTTTCATATTGTACTAAGTTTTAAGAAAAAGTGTACTTTTTTCAGTCCGATTGTACTTTATATTTTTTAAATATTTTTTTTAACAATTAACTAAAAACGTACATAAAAATTCATTTGTACATATGTATATCATTGAAATTCATTTCTACTTAGTACTTATATATTATGTACATAAAGTTAACAATTAAATTTAATGCTTAATTCCAAAAGGTACACAAGACTAACAGTTGTTGAGATCTGAATATAGAATTATACTTTATACTTTTTAGGCAAAACTATATTGTAGCAGCACGAATTAGATGACTTCAGCAAATCTTTTGTTTTTATTAAATTTTGAAACGAAAATAAATCTTTGCAAATTTGCAGAAGAATGTGGGATGAATAATATTCATCTAGCAATTCTTGAAATATCAGTAAACATCGGTTCATTTAGTTCATTTTTCATATCTGATACCATCGTCCCAAACAAGGCGTATTTAAGACCCCGTTAGCCGAGCGTTGCTGTACCCATACCGTACCGTACTGTTAGCACGTTGTTCCACTTATAGAACATTTAAAAACGTACGTTTGTTTTATATTGTTTGTTGTATTGCCAGGAAAAAGAAACAGCTGTTTACAACACAGTGATGGAAAATTTTCAATTGGTGACTTGTGCAGAAAAAGTACCTAAGATATTTAAATGATATCAGAACTGTATTTTGTATATGTATGTAATAAAAGATATTTATTATTTCACATTTATATTATAAAATTATAAATAATATAAAATATAAACAACAAATTAGTGTTTATATGTGCATACAAAAAAAATTTATACCATTTAAATTATTTTATATGTATATACATACGTACATATCACATTTATATATGTATTTGTTTATTATATACCCTGCAGATAACGCGACTAGTCCAAACACGCATGTAAAGTATACTCCATGAAGGACTAGGAGTAGTCCAAAACTAACCCAAATGTATGTAAAAAACATAGTCTATTTAACATTACGATGTCCTAGGACTGGACCATGTAACCCAGCTTTGCACTTCATAGGAGTAGTCTCAAAACTACTCCATGTCACTACCCCATAGAACACCCTAGAGGATTAGTTTCAAAACTACTCCATACCACTACTCCATGGAACACCCTAGAGGATTAGTTTCAAAACTACTCCATCCAATAGAAGGCCACCAAAAGTGAAATAATTTTTTGATTTATTAAACAAATGTTATAAAAATTCACAGCTGATGGTTACATACATAAGAGTACATTAGATATACATACTACATATTTATATAATAGTGATTAAATAAAAATGTTGAGAAACTTATTTATTTCTTTGTACTACAAGTCTTTAATTATCTATTAAAAAAAAGGAACATATCATTTCATAAAAAATATTTTAGGTATCTAAATTACTTATTTGATAAATTAAATTTGTACTTTCATACAATGAAATTGGTTGGAAGGAACATAAAAAGAAGGAATATTAATATTATTAAATATTCCAAGAATCTCGTTATTTTATTCTATATTATCTTGCTTTTTTTTTAACTAACAAGTCGAAAGTGCCGTTTCTTTACCACTTGAAGTGCTGATCTGACTTCTTTCTCCGAATTAGAGGAGTAGTTACTTATTGCAGCTAAGGTAAATTTAATTGTTAAATTATATTTAATTAAAAAAAATAAAAAAAAGCGTACCTAAAACAATTTTGTATATGTTTTTAAAACTTCTTAAACTCTTTTTACCGCAGATTCCATCCGTATTGTACATCATGCACAGGTCTCGAGAAAAAATTCGTTCCAAATTTTTAATCGCATTCCCATCAATTAAATATTTCAGAGCAGAAATTTTATAATTGGGCAATATATTATCTTGGTAATTCAACACTTTGCAATAATAGTACTTACATATTTTTCTTCATTAACTTCGCCTATTCCAGCTTCAATTTTTTTAAGATCGTCTTCAGTTTTGAGGGGAAACTCATTCGTCAAAATATTAATGCTTTGGCGAGTCTTGTTAAGTGTTTGTAGCTCAATTTTGTGGTCGGCCAACATATTCACTATTACTTCGTTTTGATGTTCTATTGTTGCTGAAAAAAAATTAAAATAAACATTTTATGATTCTTGGTTTACTACCACATTACATTAAGAACTACCTTGCAATTTTGAAAATTGTTCTTGTAAAATTTTTTGATCGCCCATCATCCCGGCTATCAATTGCTTTTGTTTATCAATAATTTCTGTAAAATAAATAATTGTTAGTATAGAAAATTCTGAAGTATATTTTTAACAATATATGTACCTTCAAATTGGAAGCAGACAGAGCATGGGGTTTTTTTTGAACGATCTAAAAAAAGAACGCAATATCCATATAGTATATGTAAAAACAGCCTTTATTATTATTATTATACTTACAATTTAAAAGCTCACTGCAAGCATTTAGTCTCTTCAGATTTCCCGGTGCTTTCTCCATTTTTATTTTTTGTATTTATTATTTAATTATTATTTATTTATTGTATAATAATTTTTTTCGCCGGTTTATATTGTACACACACAAAATTTTCATCAAGAATAAACAATGGATGACATCAGAGTTACCAATGTATAATCAACAAAGACAATAATACAGCACTTGGCAACACTATGCAATCGTGAAAGCACGAACAATTGTCGTATAGCAATAAGCTCTTATTTGAAAATGACATACTCCATGACTGCATTACATAGGACCATGTTGTAACTAGTCCGTTTCAGCAATATTGGACCACGTAGTCCAATATTATCTGCAGGGATACATGTAAACATGTATATCGTTTTATCAAATGCAAAAGGGCCTATCTACATTATAACAAAATTTTCAGTAGAGATAAAAAATTTAATAAAATGCAAACTATTGTGATAACAAATATTGTCTTTTTCAGCATAGTATCATTAATTTCGATTTTATTAATGATGCTACCTAGAAAAACTTGTTTTTATGATCACAATAGTATGATTTTTATTAAGATTTTTGTTGCCATATAAAAAATGGCATAATGATTTAAAATACTTTTGTGTAATGAAATAAAACCAGGAAAATTATGAAATAGTGCTAAATTAGGCATGGGGGTGCTATAGTACTTTTTACTTTCAAATAGTGCTAAAAAAAGTACAATTGTACCAACTTTTGCATCCCTGGCAGAAATATAATGTTTTTAAATTTTGCATTTTTTGTTTCATTCATAATAGTACATACATACGTACATAAGTACATACGTACATATTTGCCAGCTTTTCGATAACAGTGATTTGATTGTGGTCAACTAGGAATTTAATTCACCACTTGATTTATTTTTTTACCACTGTTAAAAAATACAAACTGTTATTGATCGTGCTCGTTAAATTAACTGTAACTACATTTCGTGCACATCAAGCTGGCTGCGTGGTTTTACCGTTTTTTGAAGGTGGAGCTATGCCAGTATGAAAATGAACGTGATGTCGTTCTGTGTTTACGTTTTGTTTACGCCGGTATCATCTTTACAAGTACAAATTCAAACAAGTAACCTTGATTGTGCATTTATTTATTTCCAATCTATGAATGTAAATTAATGTTTTGTAATTCACAGAAAAATTTACATACATATGTATGTTTATGTGTACATATTAATATATTTCTTTATTTACCTATTATCTTAAATTTTAGCCAACATACATAGTATGTAGCAATATGTCAAAAAATTGTTTTTATTCAACTTCAAGATATAGACTACACATTTTTATTGTGTCGGTGACATATTGGGCTACCTCAGGAGCCATATACATATGTATAGGTACAAACCAGGGTTCCGGTATGTGAAACAGGTTGTTTTTCTATGGTAATGTTTTCAGCCGAATAATAATTCTGCGCTATATTTTTTTTATAGCTAATGCCATTTTTAATTTTTGATAGGTAATTGGGATTGTTATTATCCATTATAAATAAAAAAATGGGCAGTACACTTAGAGAAAACAAATCGTATAACGAATAACATAAGAATGAAATATGTATATCTTAATTTATATATCAAATGGCACAAAAACCACCATACTTTTGGCCGTAAAATATCACAAATTGGTAGAAGATTTTTATATTCACAATTTTTAAGTACTATGTATGTATATACCGCTTAACAACACAATGTTTGGTTTGGCGACAAATGAGAAAACTAAAAATAAAAGATGGAAAATACCAAAATTAGCATTTTTTATCTTTATTTTAATTAAATCGGAAACTAAGTGTTGAATCGCAAAGCAGTATATCAAAATTTTAGATATTTATGTCATAAACGAGAATACAAAAATTCGTAGAAAAATCCTAAGCCGTTTCTGTGCCATTTACGAAACCAACAAGCAAATTTTAGGCAGATTTTGCTAATCCAAAGAAGTTTATGAAATCATTATACAATGAAATGATTTAGCTGTTGTAGAAAAACATGAAAATTTTCACTAAAATTACCTTTAAGTTTAATTAATATTATATATCAATCGGCTCCATATTTTCCGAGATATTCATGAAATTTGAGAAATAAAATATTTTTAAGCAATTTTTTAACTTTAAATATGTATTGAAATATTTATTCAAAACTGAAAAAAATCGTGTTCTCATCCTAAATGAATAATGTTAGATATGTTATAAATAAAACGAGCCTTATTCAGGTCTAAATTTTATAAATGACACATACATATGCATTAGAGATGGGCATCGCTCACGTGATTAGCGTGAATCATACGTGATCACGCGAATTAAAGTTCTCAACTTTCCTTAAAATAAAAAAAATATATTTTTTGGTCGACTATGCGACTTTATTTATTTAATACACTTTCTTAATTTTAAGGGAATTAAAAATATTACAACGTACACACGTCTCTATTACTTATTTTTAACTAACTAACTTTACATAAATATTAGTCTTAAATACTAAGGGAATAACATATTTGTCTTATCATAATTAATTGTTTACAATATTTAAGTTTATGATCTTAAACCTTTTTTATCTTATTTTACATGTTTTTCTCTTAATCTAGTTGTTTACGTAATTTTGTCTTTGTTCTTTGACTTATCATAACTTCTTCATTCTATTGTTCTAAAACGTATCTCTTTTATGGTTGTTTACAATATTTAGGTTGTTTTCAATATTTAGGTTGTTTATGATATTTTATGATCTTGTTACTAATTGCTACCTTATCACCTATGACAGTCTACTTGTTTCTTATCTTATATAATATGAACATGTCTATGCATGTGTGTCAATTATGCATGGGCGTCGTTAACTATGCATGGGCGTCGTTAACTCTCCCCTGGGTTAAACGAGAACGTCCCGATCTCTATTAATTTTTTCTACCTGCTGGTTGTAATAAATTTTAAATTTTTGTTCTGTGCATTTTCTTTTATATATTAAAACATATTTAAATATTTTGAGTCCGATATAGAATATTCCTGAAATTATAGCTATTAAAAGTAGTGTATAAAAAATTTAACGTATGTATATAGGGTGTTCTTCATATGGGATAACTAATCTTTTTAATGAGTCGATATTATTAAATGCGTTTTCACGATCTGAAGTGAGGATTTTTATGATTTCGAAATCTTCATCATGTTTTGTGTGTCGTAGTGATATTGTCAACTTGATGACTACCATCCAATAATATGAAACCTTCGTCAATTTTGAGTAACCCTTGGTTATATTCCTGAATGATTGTACATTTACTATTGCTGTTGTAGAGCAGTGGAAGTATACATATATCTGTTTCGTTGTTTCTTTTGCATATATTTTTTCCTAGAAAGTTCTTACAATGGTTTACCCTAACGTAGTCTTTGTTGCATTGGGCAATTTGATCGTCTGTTAGTATTTTTCCGTGCTTAAAACTTATGGGCGTGATTTTGAAAAGTTTACAATCATTATTCAATATAGGATATTTATAAATAGTTACAAACAAATCTCCTGTGCCAGCTATATGTATATCTGAGTATTCTAGAATATTTATTATAGGTGCTGAGATTAGTTCATGTTCTATTACTTCTTTTATGTCGTCTAAATTTAAGGATTCAGTTAAATATTCGTTATTTTTTGCAGCATTAATTGTCCTTACAAGTAGTAGGAGTTGATCGTGTACTTGTTCAATAATGAGATGGTTTTCCAGCGTCTGGCCTTGTAATGCGTCAATTAATTTTTCAAACATTGAGTTAACCAAACATTGTTTTTCGTTGTTATTTATTAATTCGTTTATTTTTGCTTCCAACAAGATGAAGTCGTCATGGTCGGGATTTCCTGTAATAAATTTCAATGCTGATCCGAGAAAGTTTAGGGATCTCGTGTGTCACTTGTGTTCATTTAGTTGGGATGCCATTATTTCAATTTTTTTATCCAGATTGTTTCTTGAGTAGTGGGTTTAAATTGTTCTGTAACAATTTGTCGATATGGTGTAAGTATTTTCGTTAAATTTGTGACGTGAAAAAGGTATGAATGTTTATCATATAGAAAAACGTCATCAGTCTTGGTTAGGATGAATTTCTGGTTGTCTAGGTTTTTTATTTCCACGTCTG
Source organism: Gymnocheta viridis (assembly GCA_956483585.1). NCBI lineage: Eukaryota > Metazoa > Arthropoda > Insecta > Diptera > Tachinidae > Gymnocheta > Gymnocheta viridis. Next base: position 87,062,689 of record OY101441.1, read on the forward strand.
CTTTGGTTTTTAACATGACCACTGCGAGGAATATCAGGTAGAGTATCATCTTTGTTGATTGTATAGTTTTAAATATTGTCTTTGTGTACAATCACACCCCTCGTAGTTAAGACAGTGTTCTCACGGTCTTCCTTCACAATGTCTTTAATGTATCTGGCGTCTTTTTTTCTTTCTTACACATTTTATTTTCACAAGAATTTGTTCGTTTGGTTGAAAGGTTCGATGTTTAGTACCTTGATTTAGTCTTCCAAGTGTTTTTTCTGATGTCTTTTTTAGTTTTTCGTGTATGTCCTTCTTATCATATTTTATTTTATTAAATAGGATGTCAATCGGTTTTTGTCCTGTGACCGTATGTATAGTGTTATTTAATTCCCTTGTGGTTTTGTAAATTTCTTCAGCTATTGTTGTTTCATTCTGTATTTTAAATATTCTGCTTAATTCCGATATTGTGCTATGAGCGCGTTCGACTTGTCCGTTTGAAGTTAATCTATAGACTGGAGTCTCTATCTTTTTTATTCCATATTTTTCACACATTATTTTTACTGCTGGTGTATTAAGGCATCTTTCATTATCAGTCATTAATCGGGTGCAGTTTGGATAATTATTTGTGATAATTTCCTAAATTTTTTCAGACATGCGTTCTCTTGAATCTATTTCTCTGAGGGTAATAAATATATTTTGAAAATTTATCGATAGCGACTAGAAATATTTTTTTGTCATTAAAATAAATATCCATGTGTATGTACTCTCCAGGTTCCGTTGGTATATCGGATTCTTTTAATGGTTCCCTTGTGGGATTTCTTTCATACTTGCCATATAAACAGGGTGTACATTGTTTGTTAAATGTCTTACATTGTTGTTTTATCTCTGGCCAATAATGAGTTTCAAGTATTTCTTTAATATTATTTTTGTAACCTCTGTGTGCTCTATTATGTGTTTTTTTATTATTTCGGTTTGTTCATTTTATTCTCGAACGTCGATTAATTTTATTGGTGTATATACAAGATATGCACCGGTAAATGTTTTAACTATAATGGGGCTAAATGCGTAAATATTAACCCTTGAGGTGTGTATTGCCGTCACTTTACTGGGATCTATTATCTTTTTTAATTCTATTGTTAGGTTTTCTTCATTAGTGAAATTTACTGTATGTCTAACCTTGTTTGTGAATACTTTACGTGTTCTTGTTTCATTAATTCTTTTGTTTGGTACAAGTTCGATTTGAATGGCGTATGCATTCATTGGTCGTGCTACTTGTTTAATTTGTTCTGTATACGAACTCTCGGCTGAATATATTGTGTCAATGGATGAGGTATTTATTTGCTGTCTAGATAAAGCATCGGCTACCACATTCTGATGTCCTGGCTTATAAGCTAATTTTGCTCCAAAGTCCTCGATTATTGCCTTCCAACGTTTTAATTTTGGGTTTGGGTTCTTCTCAGATATAGAGTGAGTCAAGGATTGATGATCAGTATAAATGGTAAGATCAGTTATACCATAAATATAATTCCGAAGTTTTTGTAGTGCCCAAATCTTTCTCATTTGTGCTATAATTTTCTTCTGTTTTACTTAGTGTTCTGCTAAGAAAAAATATTGGTTTTTTCATTTGACTAAGTACGGCTCCAATAGCTATGTTGGATGCATCAGTAGTAAGTTCAAATGGTTTATCATAATTTGGTTGGAAGAGTTCAACCTGTTCTTTTAAACATTTTTTTAATTTTTCAAATGCTTGTATGGCAGCTTCGTCTAGATTGTTTTTTGTTGTGGTACTTTTATTTTTTCCTATTTGTCCGTTATCTCCTCGTAAGTGAACTGTAAGGGGCTTACCTATGCTGGCGTATCCTTGTATAAATTTTCTATAATATCCTGTCATACCCAAAAATCCTCTTAGGTCTTTGAGCGTTTCTGGTAAAGGATATTTTTCAATTGTTTTCACTTTTTCTGGATTTGTCGAGATTTTGTTATGTTTAATAATGTGTCCCAAGTATTCGACTTCTGTTTGGAAAAACTTGGATTTTTCATTTGATACCCTAAGTGTTGCTTGATTTAAAGCATTGAATATGATATTGATGTGTTTCATATGTTCTTCTGGTGTTGAAGAATATATTAGTACATCATTAATGTAAACGTATGCGAACTTGCCAATATACTCCCTCAAGATATCGTCAACACATCTTTGAAATATTGAAGGAGCATTCTTTAGTCCGAACGGCATACGCACAAATTCGTACTTGCCACCATTCACACAAAATGCAGTTTTTTCTCTATCTTCTTTTTTTTATCTTAACCTGATGGAATCCTGATTCTAAATCTAAAGTTGTAAAATATTTGGCTTTCCCTAGGTTCTGTATAGTCATATTTACGTCAGGAATAATATATCTATCTGTTATTGTATTTGAGTTTAGTTTTTGAAAATCAACTACCATACGACGTTTTGGTCGGCCTGTTTTATCTACACCTTTCTTAGGAACAGTCCAAATGGGTAAATTATATGGGCTATTACTACGTTGGATTATACCATCTTGTAATAACTTTTTAATTTCATTATTTACGAAGTCGTTATCCGCTATGGGATATGGGTACTGCTTCGTCCAAATGGGTTCGTCTGTTTTTGTCCTAATCGTGGCTTCAACCGTTGTAGTGAAGGGTAATGGTCCTATGCCATTGTTATCCTTCATTAACCTATCTATATCTTCTTTATATAATTCGTTACCTATTGTATAGTTTATATTACTAATTTCTGCAATTTTATTTATTGTAAATGTCGCGTTTCTACTATCTACCGTTGCGTTTAGCATACTTATTCCCTTCCATCCTAATATCAAATCTGTTTTTCCCATATTATTTAACTCGAAAAAGTCTATATCCTTGCCAAGAAGTTTTACTGTTTGTTTCGTATTAACTAATGACGTTCCATGCATTGAAATGATTTGCATAGGTTGTATTTTTTGCGGGTAATTTAATTTTAATGATTTTTTAATGTAATTATGGGTTGCTCCAGTGTCTATTAATACATCGTATGATATTTTTTCTTCATCAATCATGCTTATGTGGGGCAACCCGTTTTTTAGCTTAATTCCTAACAACTAATTTATTTACAGTACCTGGTTCTACAATAATGCTGCTAGTATCATCTTCAGTGGTGATGTTGTTATTCCTCATAAATTTGTTCTGCTGGAAATTTCCGCTGGACTCTCGGTGTCGTTTCCATTGTTGATTATTGTGTTGATGATTTGAGTTGAAGTGTGTGGATCGTCGCTGAATTGTGTTGCCGGAACTTACATCCATGGGCTCTGGTCGTGGTTGAAAATTGTTGAATTGTTGTTTTGCTGGGAACTGTTGCCGTGGTTGTTGGAAAAAATGTTGCCGTGGTTGTTGGAAAAATTGTTTCTGTGCTTGTTGGGCAAACTGTTGTCGTGGTTGTTGAGAAAACTGTTGTCTGTGTGTTTCATGCGCCTTCTGCGGATGTTTGGATTCATATGACAGCTTCAAATTCTGGTGCCTACTGTCATGCTCAATGGTGCGGGCAATAGTATATGCATGTTCTAGATTTACTGGGGCGTTTGCGTATAACGTGGATTGTACAAACGTGTTATTAACTCCCGTTATAAATACTCTGACGGAATCTTGTTTGGCTTGATCTGTCATCGCATTTACGGCTTCTTGTCCATGTCCAGACATCGATATTTTGGAAATTATCAGGCTCAAGCTTTTATTTATTTCGTCGTGGAATTCTTCTAGGGTTTTTCTTCCCTGATAACACCTTTTCATTTCTTCCTGCAAAACGTACAGGGGACGTGTATCTGCATAAGTGTAGTCGAGTCTATTTCTAATGGCATCAAAGTTGAAGATAGTACCATGATTTGTCAAGACCTGCGCAGCTGCTCCTTGTATTTTTGTCTGTACTATCTGTAATGCCTGGGAATAAATACTTGTGCCTTTGAGAGGTTCTATACTATCCATCATACGAGATGTATCCTCTTTCCATACTCGGTATTTTGTGATTTCGCCATCGAATATGGGAAGTGATTTAAAAACTTCCAGCCTGACTTCATTGGGGTTTGTAATACTTGTTTCTAGTGCTTCTAGTGGTGCTGGTCGAAGTTGGTTTATAAGAGGGTTTACTCTTACCTGTTGCAATTGTTGTTTCAGTGCATTAACTTCCGTTGTATGTTGCTGCATCATGGCTTGTAATGCCGCCATTTGCTGTGTAAGCATTTCGATTTCTACATTATTTGACATAGTTGTTTCTTTGATTTCTTCTAAGGGACGAAATTTATCGAATGCAGATCCTCTTTCCTTTTTTGACATCTATTATTTTGCTTTATTTGGTTTTTTAAATTTTTTATTTTTATTTTGTCGATTTATTTTTTATTTTTGTTTTACTTAAATCTCCTTTATGAGAATTTTTTAATTTTCTTCCTATGAAGAATTTGCTATATCTTCTATGAAGATTTTTATTTTGTCCTTGCTGCGACAAGGATTCCGATGGTCCGCCTCTGAAGAATATGTATAATTATTCTCCTGGCAGAATCGCCAATTAAAGTTCTCAACTTTCCTTAAAATAAAAAAATATATTGTTTTAAATTTTTTATTCGCACTTTTTCCAAAAATTAATATTTTACTTATTTAGTAAAACATTAACCATTTTGTTAAAAACAAATTGCAATTGATTATTGAGGGGTATAGCTTGTTCCTATGCGCATTTCACTGTTGCTAATGCAGATCATCAGGGAACTTTACCCAAATATTTCTTAGAACAACTGGAGATATTATATTAAACCTTCATTAAAACAAATGAAAAGTTTAAACAATATCAAAGTTGTAACAAGAACTCAACAATCAACCAATTGTTTTTGTTTTCTTACTTTACCATTACTACCTAGGCTGACTTTTTTTCAACTCTAATTGTAATTGTAAGAGGTTTGTAGAAAATGTAAAAACAACAACTGCTATACATTTGTATAGAGTGATGTCAAACAAAATTTTGCGACCGGGTGCTTGTCAAGTTAATAATTGGTGCTTTTTATGGGAATCTTTCAAATTTTAGGTGTTTTAAATTTTTTATTCGCACTTTTTCCCAAAATTAATATTTTACTTATTTAGTAAAACATTAACCATTTTGTTAAAAACAAATTGCAATTGATTATTGAGGGGTATAGCTTGTTCCTATGCGCATTTCACTGTTGCTAATGCAGATAATCAGGGAACTTTACCCAAATATTTCTTAGAACAACTGGAGATATTATATTATAATTATAATATATTTTTTGGTCGACTATGCGACTTTATTTATTTAATACACTTTCTTAATTTTGAGGGAATTAAAAATATTACAACGTACACACGTCTCTATTACTTATTTTTAACTAACTAACTTTACATAAATATTAGTCTTAAATACTAAGGGAATAACATATTTGTCTTATCATAATTAATTGTTTACAATATTTAAGTTTATGATCTTAAACCTTTTTTATCTTATTTTACATGTTTTTCTCTTAATCTAGTTGTTTACGTAATTTTGTCTTTGTTCTTTGACTTATCATAACTTCTTCATTCTATTGTTCTAAAACGTATCTCTTTTATGGTTGTTTACAATATTTAGGTTGTTTTCAATATTTAGGTTGTTTATGATATTTTATGATCTTGTTACTAATTACTACCTTATCACCTATGACAGTCTACTTGTTTCTTATCTTATATAATATGAACATGTCTATGCATGTGTGTCAATTATGCATGGGCGTCGTTAACTCGCGTTTTTTGTTTCAATCACGTGAGCGTGAATGAGCGTGCGTATAAAAAACTTAACGTGCGTGAGTAGATTTTTTGCGTGATTGTTTCGTCATTTTTTCGATTTTGGAATTTTTTTTTTTCATATTTTTAATAATAATATTTTCAATTTTGTCATGAAGACATAAAACGACGTTGTGCCGATACTTATTATTGTACTGATGTGTGTGAACGAGTCAAAATAGCAGTATACGTCCGAGTTTCGACTGGCGAACATTTGGAAGAAAAACATCTGCAATTCTCTTTCGTGTTTTCATTCGCGTTCACACAGACGTACAAGTCCTAGATATTTTAAGTTTTTGGAAAAAAGCTAAAGATTTTCCAATTCTGCAAAAATTGGCTCAACAAATACTGTGTGTACCATCCCGCTCAGCTACAAGCGAAGGAGGTTTTTCAACGCCAGGAAGAATACTTGAAGAGATGTAAAACAGACTTCACGGGAAAAATGTTGACAAAATTTTATTTTTGCATAAATCTTTTTATCTATTATCTATTAACGCTAAAGTACAAGATCCTACTTAATTTTAATATTTTACACAGATTGCTTATGAGCAAGAAAATTCATGATTTAAGTCAAAATATTTTAAATATGTACATAATTTTGAATTTCACTTCAAAACTTTAAAATAAAATAAAATTTATATTTTCCTTAAGAATTTTCAATTGTCAAATTTAATTTTAACTACAAAGTTTGAAAGCGCATGATACATATGTACATACATACATATGTGTAAATCCTGCGTGAGAACCCTACGTTCGTATGCGTTTTCACATTAAAATATAAAAATTTTTTGGTCTTTCAAAAGAGGTACCTTCAACTTATGCATGGTGTTTAGTGGGATATAAGTGTGCTTTCGAATGGCATAAAAGTTGAATCATTTTTAAAAAAATTTTGTTTGGTATACTGTTTTTTCTGGGGCCTATCCATATATTAAAATTGAAAAATTGTATTAAAAACTAACAAATTGTTTCAGAAAAGTATATTTCTCAGTTAAACTAAGTTTCTTCTTTTATTGCAGAATTTTCTAATTGTATATTAGATTTTTTATTTGCATTCAGAAATTTTAATGTATAAATACTGATAGGTTGTGATGTTATCGTGAGCGTGAGTTTTCGTGATTGTGACTAACTTTTTTTCCACTCGCGTGAGCGTGAGTGAACGTGAGCCAAAAATATGAGGTCGTGCGTGAGCGTGCATAAGTGAAATTTTTTTTAGAGTGAGCGTGCATGAGCGTGAGTGAAAAGTCACTCACGATCCCATCTCTAATATGCATACAATGTTACCGCACTTGCATGTGCGAGTTTTTGAAAATCCACCGCTACCGATTGCATATAATTTTAAAAGTGAATTAAAAAATAAAGTCATAAATGGAATCGTTCATTTGAAAAACCAGTCAAGCAACAAAAAATCCAAAATTGAGTTATTGGGCGATTGCTGTTCTGTAAAGGTAAATACATCGTTTAATGCCAAAAAAATCAAATACTGTCCTTATCTGATGTTGAAGCAAAGACGATAAATCCTTGTTTAGTACAGAAAGAAGTCAAGTGACGGCGCTGAACTGGTTCCTGCTCAAATCGGCGGGTTTGTTGGCGCTAGGTCAATAATTTGGCAACCCTGTCTGGAATTCGCAGTTGTGTCTGAATCCCATGCTAGATTCTACAGCTGTGCCTGTCTTGAATTTTGCAGTAGTCGTTTGGTGTGTGACAACGTTGTTGCTCGTGTTTATTACTTTACAGTGTCCAGTTTAATAGCTGTTTGGTAATATCAAGTTTTTTATGAAAAACATTGACCACATATACACTCCAGAACAATGTGCTCAACTAATACTGGCCAGTAAAAGCCTTTCGAAAGGACAAGAAGGAGACTTTTAAAATTTCAAGTTACAAACAGTTTTGTTATAACAATAACTTGCCAGGAAAAGTAGTAGTGAAACGATTTATAGATGTATTTGTACCATCAACATTCACTTTGCTAAAAACGCATTCTCCTCCTGCCTTACCTAACGCCTTATTTAACGCTATATAATATTATGTCCTAATCAATTTTTTTTCGTGAATGTTGTAGGTCCAATAAATGTAAAAAATAAAAGATTTACAAGCTCTAAAACCCTACTTGGTTAGATATCAAGAGTTTTATGAGAATATTTTTCAATGGCCTACGATGGAAGCTGAATGCACTGGAAAACGAGTGTATCATGACGAATAGTCATTCCAGAAAAATATATATATATCTATGACAGCAATATTAAACTCTTTAAAAATTGAATTTTCCATTTTACTTTAGAAGTTCTTAATACAAATAGAAAATTTCGTATAAATTTTCAATAGTGATGGTTGTTTGTTCAGAAACCAGCCAAGTGCAATCTTTATATTATTATTTAAATATATGTCATAATCAGGGACAGGGGTTTCATGCAAATGCATGTTTTTTTTCATAGGCCTGATAATTGTAAAACCAAAAAAACTTTTCGAAACACTGAATTTGCTTAAAAATGGCATCGATTTGTTAGAGCATATTTTTGCATATTTTGATAAATATGCATATTTTTTCATATTTTTGCTATAAATGCATATTTTTGCTATAAATGCATATTTTTATGTCATATTTTGATAAAAATTCGAATTAAAAAGAAAAAAATTGTTATTTTTTAATTATTAATATTTTCTTATTTTTATAAAGTTTGTCTTTATAATATTTTGTCTTGTCTAGACGAAGCCTAAGATAAACACTATACAAGTGCGCAGCTACTCGACTTGAAATAAATTGTAATTTCTACGATTTTAAGACGAACATTTTTACAGTTGACGATTTTTGCGTAAAAATACGACTTTGAATTTAGTCTGGCATTATTCAATCCATACGCAGTCATACTTACAAATTTATAAATATATTTAGTTTTTAATATTTCATCGTCACGTTTGCTTGTGTATGTGTTTTTAACGGGTTTAAATTTCAACTGAAGACAGAGTACAAAGCGAATTCATGTACCAGGAGGTGTCAAGTCTGCAACAACAAAATCTGCCTAGTTAGTACATACATACCTTTTTGCAATGAAATTTGGCAAGTAAAACTTCCTAAAAAAAATCACCTTGTGATGATGCGATTAAAGAAAAATATTCTATAGAAGATCTGGAATCATTTAGATATGCTCCAATCACACCGGCAGTTGTTGAAAGGCCTTTTTCAATGTACAAAAATTTTCTGAGACCAAATAGATTGAACTTTACTTTTGAAAACAAAAAGCAAATTTTATTTTTGCATGTAAATAAATAAACAAATTTTGTAATATGTATATATATATCATTTTTTTTTGTATTTTCGACTACTTTAAATACATATCCAATGAGACTGAATTAAAATGTTGTTTTTTTTATATAAATAAAAATTTTAAAATAAGTGCATATTTTTCTTTTTAATGCATATTTTGCGTTTTTTATGGCATATTTTAGGCGCCTAAAACCCCTCTTTTTATTGCATGAAACCCCTGTCCCTGCTCATAATAAAGTTTTATGTTTATTAAACAGTTACAGAAACTAATAACTTTCATAGGAAAAAAATATCAGTTATGTAAAATAATTAATTTTAAGATTGCTAGGAAGTTTTCTTTGATTTACTCAAAATCAAATAAATGAAATAAACGATTCAATTACTATGTACAATTGAAAACTAAAATAACGTATTCTGTTGTTCTAACTGCAACAGGTAGAAGCATAAATCATTCCGACTTAAAAATTTCGTTTAGCAAAATGTGGTCATGAAGTCTTTTACACGTTTTTAAAATATAATGCAGATAGATAAACTTATTGAATTGTGTGACTTGTTTTATCAATTATCTGATATTGGTGTACAAAGTTAAAGAAAATCCAACAAAAAGTTTGGAAAACAAAAACTATGGATTTGGAGACGAAACTGTAAGAAAAATTAAAAAACCTGCACTCTGATATGAAGTTTCAATCATTAAAATAATTCTATAAAAATGTTATTCATCCAAAATTTTGTTAATTGTAATTAATATCTATACAGTATTAATTTAAAAAATCAGTGATGTTGTTTAAAATTTATGTTTAAGTTTTTTTCTTTAAATTTGTAATAATTTTAGGTTTATACACATAAAGAGATAAATAAAGGGAGATTAAAATTTTTTTATATATTTTTGCTTCTAATTGCCACACATGTTTAAATTTTCATAAACAATACATTTCTGGAGAGGTTGTAAAATTGTCTTGTTCATTGCTTCAACATTTGTTTAAAAAAATCCGGAAGTTTCAAATAATGGCAAATGGTATAAATTTGCCAAATTGAAGACCCAAAGAACCATTTTCAACAATAAAAAAGTACTTTTTCGCAAAAAATCGATTTTGACATATTGCAAAACATATGTAATAAGTACCGCAAAAAATTATCAGCGGCCGTGGCCCCTGTCACAAAAGTACTTTGCTTTTTGAATTGATTTACCCTGATTATAAAGACATCAAATGTTTTTCTCTCGGAATTTTTAAACTCTTTTGCTTTGGTCATAATATACATATATGTATATATATACATATATATGCACAAATCTCACAGATATCCACTAATTATGGTGAAAACCATTTATATGTAGCTCTTACAGGTTATTATAATTTTGGTCCGTTAGGCAAAAAGGAAAGGAAAATTAAGAAAAAATAAAGCAAAAAAAGTCAACAAAAGAGTAAGGATACAAAAACACAAATGATGGAAATACGGCAAGGAGATTTTTTCAGACCCAGAAGCTGCAGCATCTATCACGGTTGTAGATTTGGAACTAATAAAACGTTATGTTACAAGTTCTATCATGCAGCAGAAATATAAAAGCAAGAAAAATTGAAGAGATCGACAAAAAAACAGCAATACTTTATAACGAAAAAACTCTTGGATATATATGCCATCCAAACTTCATAAAATTTTCCACCATGGGGAACAAATAATGCAACACAATATGCTACCAATAGGAAATCTATCTTGAGGAAGCGCAGGAAAAAACAAAGACTACTGATTATTTTGCGAGCACAACGCAAGAAAAATTTCCAGATGTTATACTAATGAAGACCTTATAACTATTTTATTATGCACATCAAATCCCCATATGTCCAATAGCCGACAAAAAAGGAAAAGTAACTCTATTGAATTAGACGTAGAAGCTAAACTACTTCTAGAATATGAAAATCAAGCTCATTTAGAAGAAATATTTGGTATAACTGTTTAATTAATAGTAATTTTTCAAAACACTAGAGGTATCATTATTTTATAGTTTTAACACTTTATGTAGTACATTAATCAACTTTAAATTTACAAATTTATAATAAAAGTTTACATATAATATTTATATTGTCTATTTTAGACTTCAATAGAAACCTACGTCTTCTTCATTAAAATCTCTTTATCTAAAGTAAATAAAATAATGTTTTACTCAAACTCCCACAAAAACAACCTTTGGATCTTCATACTAAAAATTTCACGGGTGCCAAAGTTTGTCACTTTCTGACAAAATTTAAGTTTTCAATAAGTTTAATTTGTGAACGTGACTCAAAATATAAGACTTTGTGTAAATCAAACTTTTTTAACAAGTTTTTAAACTTTACTTTTGTACCAAAAATCAGCTAAAAATTAAAATGTATTTTAAACCCCTTTATAGCTATTTGTCTAAACAGTCGATTTTAAAGTTTTATATCTTAAACTAATCTAGTAAATAAAAGAAATAGTATCAAAATTCCAAAGTCAAAAGTAATAGATTTTTGACCGTCTTCTCGCGAAATGCTCCACTGTGCGCCGTTAAAAAAACACGCCGTAATATGTTTATTTATGTTGTTTAATTTGTAAACTTATTAAATTGCCTTATTAATGATATTTATAGCCTATTTCTGATGTAAGAATGTAAACTTAAGCGAATGAAACGCACTCGCTCGAATTCGAACCAATTTGGATTTCTCATTGGCACTCACTTTCATTCTCATTAGCTTACGTAGTATGTAGATGTGTCAATAAAATAATAAATCAAATAATAAAAAAATTTAATAAATTTTTTTTTATTTTCTTCCGTATTGTGGATTTAATAAATTAAATTTTTCTGTAGCTGTCGCCGCATTTATCTTCGCTACTCTTAGCTGCCTTCAGATTTTGCCTTTTTGCCGAACGTGAGATTGGTTGCTCACTGTCACTCAAGCAATTTCGCTTAAGTTTTGTCGCAGTGGAATTTTTTGTTATTGTTTTTTGGATATGTGCTGGCCATATTCGGGTGACAAGCATTCATTGTTGCATATGTACATACATAGTTCATTTTGGTGGCTTGTTATTTGGTGTAACCACTGCAACAGCTTTATGCAGATAGCTTGTGACTCCACCAGTGAAAATTAAACAAGCATCAATTGATTGGCCCTTTACACCAAACACTTTACCCATGGGCTGTACAGCTGACAATATAAATAGCGTCTTGTATAAGCCACCATCCGTTTCTCTAAGGCTCTTTTGGTTTTCCCTACTTTTTGGCCTATACCACATTAGCCGAACTCCAGTTTAATGGCAGACATTTTTCAGTGAACCCAAAAAAAGTCAATCACAAACTAGTAAATCTTTTTATGATTTATTACTATTATGAGATCTAGTATTCATCAAGCTTGATTTTGTCAGCTTTTAGTTCCACACCACAATACCCGAACTTACTCTATAGATAAAAAGTTCAATAGGTTTCTTCTAAAGCATACAAACAAACGTAATAACCTTTTTCATTCACAAATAGTACGAGTGGGAGGCCCAAGCGAATTTAAATTGTTGGACAGCTTTTTCCAGCTAATTTTGAAAAGATCTTTATTTTCATTAAACTCAAAAATGTTATTGCGAAAGCAAAACCACAAGTGACTGATTTTAACATTTCATTCTCAATGTTAACGACACATTCGTAGCACAGAAATCGGATTTTACATGAAAACATTTACGTTTTCATTCCAGTTGTCTATCGAGTCACTGTTTGTATAGAAATAATGTAGAGAAATCGAAATAAATTTTCTTTCTTATAGAATGAGAATGAACGTGTTCTTTCTTAAATCAGAAATAGGCTATTGACATGAAATGTAACACGCAGTGATGCTTATTTTCTGATCATAATAAGAAATCGCAAAAACCAAAAAAAAAAAAATAATGGAATAAAAAATATCCGCTTCTGTCGAATAATTTCAGCCAAAAAAGCAGCTTGTCGAATAACTCAAACTCCATCTTTTATAAAAACCACTTTAAAATACGGAAAAACTGATAATTTGAAAACCAGTATTACAAGTCTAGAGTTGATTTACTAAAAAATGATTCTACCTTTTCTGTATATCATTCAATTCTGTCCAAAAAAGATAACGAGAACTTTACTGTGCCATGTATCGTCCGTTAGTTACAGAAATTAGGTATAAGGAAGACAAATAATTTTTTTCTTCTCTTAAGACTTTATTTTTTAAGAGGTGTATATAATTCCTTAAAAAACCTTTATCTTGGCAAGAGAAGAAAAAAACTTTTGTTTTTGAATAAGTCTAATGTACATGCATATTCGTTGGATTGTAAGTGTGTGCATATGTATGTATATGTATATATTTTTGTGTTTGAATGTGTACATAAAACGTATTGAGTGAACAAAATACTATAACAGTATAAATAATGTATGAAGGTGGAGCAATTCCAAAATGCTGCTAACTGGTCAATTGATATAAAAAATGGAAGTTCTTTTTATTTTATGTCAAATGTGTCATAATATTGTGAACAAATACTTATGTACAATATGTACATACATATATTGTAAGTATGTACATATGTATGTACATTCGTAGGTGTGATCTGGTTTTAATGAAACTGTTGTATTAACGTTGGATGTGTTGTGTAATCGTGTAATTATGCAGTATTGTATTTTTGTTGTTGGTAATTTTCATACAAAAGTGTGTTATTAATTATACGTTTGAATTTTATATGTTTTATAAATGGTTGTATTGAGGCCAGCTATGGAAAGATACTATTTGTTAGATTTGATTTGTAAAAATATTTTATTTAATATATAATTTATTTTTTTTTGTTTTACATTTCAGGTTTTTTTATTTGATAAAAATAAATTTCTTGTTCGACATAAATTACTCACAATGAATTGACTACATTGAATTGGCATTTAAAATGCGACAAAATGACAATACAACAAATTTGTCTGTACACAAGCACATAAACATATATCGTCTTTTTTGAAATGATGAGCTTGTGAATTGCACAAGTATTTTAGATGTAGTATAATATTAAGTGTGTTCGAGTACCCAAAAGTGTTTACAAATTTTTACTGAACTTTACCGCATTTTACTAAATTGAGTTCTTTTACTCAAGTTACAGTAAATCAAGACACAAATTGAAAGCGTAAAGTGACAGTTCATGGCTGAGAATATACAAATTTTTACTGCAGAAATTTCTTATAGCAAAATTTAGTAAAAGAGAAAACATACATATGTGTGTATATACATATGTAAGTACATATGATTCTAAAGGTAAACAAACAAAAGTAAGAATATAAAAAGTACACCATTTGTGAAAAAACTTTTTTAAGAAAGGAAAACTGATAAAAGATAATAAGTGAACAACAATTTTTAACTATTCGTTCGTTAAACATGTACTTACATATGTATGTACATATTAATATGCCTTTTAAAAGAAAAAAGATGTAGAAACCATTTACAGCCATTTTCGTTTTTATATTATTTCTTTGGAGTTGTGAAAATGCTAACTATATGGCTACTTAGTACTGCACTTGCTTTTTAGGTAGTCAATAGCAAAAAAAAAATAATCACATACTTTTGAATAAATTTAATCAGACACAAATTAGGAAAATCAAATAAAATGAAAATAAACGAATGGAAACGATTGTAGAGAATATTTTTTTATATTTTCTTAAAATATTCGTGTTATAATAAATATTGCATCGAGTACCTACAAGTAAAAGAGTTGAGTAGTCCAAAGTGTAAATATATTGCAACACAATATAGATTTGCAATCACCTGTTTCCTTAATCTTACTAATTTTTAAAATTTTTCCGTTCGCGTACTTTTTTAGGCAACAGCTTGTTTTGAGAGTAAATTTTTCAGTTTACTCATTCACTGCATTTTACTGTAAAAGTACTCAAACGCAGCTACTATACATTAATAGTAAAAGTTTAATTTGGCTGGATAATTTGTTATAAAAGAATGCAAAATGGCACTGAAAGCTTTAAAAATGGCACCAAAAGACAAAATGATATTGAAAGGATATTTTTATAAAATTGTATAAAAATTTTGATTGAGGTCTTCCTCCGTATTGCATATTTTGGAATCCTTATAGTAATTACGAGGAGAAATTTTATTAAATCTTTTCAGAAAAATTTCTTTAAATTTTCAACCATACACTGCTGGATTAAGGCGGAATTAAGCTACATTTCGCCGTGGCGTGAATTTCAAAAAAGTGGTAATAAGCCCGTAACTTCTAAACTATGGAACCGATTTGCATGAACAAAATTTTTGAATATTGTATTGGGAAGCAGCCTGTAGCAACACAGGGTGGGTCTAAAAGGTGTCCACGGTGACAATTTCGTGTGTCAAAAAAACTTTCAGGAACTGTAACTTCTGTAAATCATAACCGATTTCAATGATATCTTTTCTGCAGCAATTTACATTAACAGACAGAGATACAACTATTTTTTTATAGCTTTGTTTGTTGTGGGTATTGATGATTCGGTATTAGCACCAAGGAAATGCTAAAAAACGCTCAACAAACAAACTTTTTAAAATTCTTTGAAAATAGATATGAAAATATAACTGTCTCGAATAATAAATTTAATAATTAAATTTTTTTGTTTGTTTTCATGTCATGATTTTTTTAGTTTTCGGGTCATAATTTGTTTCATATTTAACATAAACTTTCTTTAAAAATAGTTTAGAAAGCAGTTTCATCCCAACTCCTTTAAAATATCTCCAAACCAAGTATGCTAACGCTAATCCGCAATGCAGATTACACAAATTGTGTTGACTTTATTGTATATGTTAATATGTAGTCAATGAAGGTTTTACAAATAAAATACAAATTGATGTCATATATGTACAGTGACTTTAGTAAGGCGTTCGATAAATTTGAGAATATTATATCGCAAATCATTCAAGCACGTTCTGGAGTTGCTCAAAAAAGTCACTCTATTCATTTATGTTCCTACTGTTATTTTGCATTCTAAAGTACTGATGGATACCGATGATGTTAAATTTTTTAACATTATGTTAATTATATCTTCGACCTTAAATTTGTAATTATTTGTTCTTTATAAACCAAAGAGAATTTTAAATCAATGCCTCACGTTCCTGTGTTTTCTGAAAGAATTTCATACTCGGATGTTTTCGATAAACAAAATTTTAATATTGTTTTTAAGACTGATAGAACACTCAATACATTATTTTCGAACAAAAAAAACAAAGTTGTATTTATTAGATAAATCCAATGTAATATATCAAATGCCTTGCAACGGAGATGGGCTTAATGGGCTTACTTGTAATAAAGTATATGTAGGAACGACAAAGTCTAAACGGCACAAGTCTAGTTTAGTGCCACAGCTCAAAAAAATATATAGGAGTGTAGAAAGGGGTGAAATAAGACGGAAATGTACGATAAAAAATTTGGGGGAAACGTATAGTTCCCGAGTTATGGGCCTCTGAAGTTTCCATATATGTGATTTTCTACTATATTTATAAAAAATAAATTGACTAAATTTATACCACAAATTTAATAAAACAAAAAGAGTTTTATTTAAATAATTTGTATGACCTAGAGCCTGAAATAAAGAACAAATACTTAATTTTAACATTTTCAACGATATTAATGGACATACTTTACTAAGTGCCAACTTTAGGAATTTTTCTTAATAGTGCAGATTTAATTTATCGGAGTTAAATATCATGAAATGTAATTTTTCAGAAGCAATTGAGACTTATTATATTGATAGTGCTATTTGAAACAAAGTTCAAGCCACATTGGATCTTGGCATACTGTTTAGGGTTGTAAAAATATTAAGTATTTGAGTACCGAAAACTCAATAACGTATGTATATATTTCCCGGTATATACCGACCTGTATATGCTAATAATGATTTCTTTCGTCACGCATGTGTTAACTTTAATAAATGCTACCGCATTAGAGATATATCTGAGAGTAAGGACAAATCTTACTTCATATCTACATTATTTTTGTTTAATTCTCTTTTTATACCCTTCACCAAAAAATTTGGAAAGGGGATATATAGGTTTGTCGTTCCGTATGTGATTTCTTCATTATTCATTTAAGACCTCATAAAGTATATATATTCTGGATCCTTATAGATAGAGAAGTCGAATGAGCGATGTCCGTCTGTCCGTCAGCTATATTTTGGTGTAAGTAGAATCAAGGCCTCACACAACATAGAGACATAAATTTTATACCATTCTCTTCGAATTTTCCATTTTAGTTATTTTTATTACTTTTACTTTTTATTTGAAAAAGTTCGTTCTTTTTTTAAGAATTTTTGATAGCTTTAAATTATTTTCGATATGAATATAATATTGGAACATTTTAATCATTAGACTAACAGATTTATGTAATAGTTGGCGATTTTTTAAATAAATTTTGGGAGAATTTCTTCATTATTAAATCTTTTCTTACGTTTCAAATCATTCCTTTGTTTAGTCGAAGGCCACTGGCTTATTGATAAAGACGTTGAAACACTTCTTGGATGTGTGAAAAATTAATAAGTGCTAATAAGGGGATGTTAATATTTTTATAATGCACTCTAGGCAAGAAAGTGTAACAAATTTGTTACGAAATTCATAATTTATGGCTGACTTCATAAACGCAGTGTGCAAAGCAACACGAGAATGCCTTGTAAACTCATGCTTCCAGTGTTGCTTTGCAAGCTGTGTTTATGAAGTCAGCCTTTACTATGAAATAGAGATTAGAGCCAATAATGCGTGATCGTGATTAATTTTTTGTTTCCTTCACGTGGGGGTGCGTCCGTGAGACGGTGAGTGGCAATTTTTTTGCTTTAATGTATTTTTTTACATTTAAATTATTTAAAAAAATTTTTTTTCGTATTTCGTGGGCGCGAATTTTCGTGATTGTGACTTCTTTTGTCACTCCATACTATGATGAAGGGTATATAAGATTCGGCACAGCCGAATATATCTCTCTTACTTTTTTTATTTTTGACTAATTAAAAGAACTCAAACAAGTAAACGTTATCGAAAACAAATGTTCAGGGAAATTCTAGAGCCAACAACGAGAAACTCTTAACGGCAGTTAAAGCCGAAGTTCACGAAACATCCAAGGCTACAAATGAGAAACTGCAAGAAATTTCTGGAGTCATAAATAAAAGAATGGATGGCATTGTGATTGAATTTGACGAAAAGCTCTCTATACTGGAGCAAAAATGACTGACTTGGAAGTTACTGGTGACGAAAAATGGCAGGATCTGGAAACAAAAATTAATAATTTGCTGTGTTGTTGTTCCAGAAGTTTCTAGCAGAATAAAAACACATTGCTTTGATGGCACTGCGCCGTTTAATGTTTTTAAGTTCCAGTTCGACACAGTGGCCAGTAAAAACTCATGGGGTAGTGAAGAAAAGGCCATATAGATGATTTTGGCGTTTAAAGGCACAGCGGCAGAGGTACTGGAAACCGTTCCAGTGAGCTGCAGAAACAACTATGATGACATAGTGGCAGCATTACATTACTGGTCAGAGGCTCAGAGGAATGATCGCACACTAGCAAAAATTATAGCGGCTAAACAGGAAGACAAAAGGCCTACCTAAAACGAGATATCAGCTGAGAGCCCGCTCGTAAAATCTTATTAGGCCCAGTGGAATAGCCTAGAGCTGAAAAATGGATGCTTATATCGTACATGGGAAACTGCGGACGGCAAAGCGGTTTCTAATTTGCTAGTGGTGCCAGCATTCAAGACGAAAAATGTAATGAGGGAGTTCCATTATGGCCCCAGTGGCGGTCACCTTGGAGCAAGCTGTAGCCGAATGGATAGCAAATTATACACAATGCATTTCCGCCAAATATCCTGTAAAATGAAGTCGCGAACAGATGCAGAAATACATTTCGGAAGCTCCATTTGAGCAGATAGCAATGGATGTTGCCGGTCCTTTCCCTATCAGCAACGCCGGAAATTTTTATGTTCTTGTATTTATGGACTACTTCAATAATGGCCAGAAGTATATGCCATACCAAACCAAGAACAATACTGGATGTATTCGTAAACAACTGGGTTTGTCGCTATGATGTTCCAATAGAATTACACTCTAACAAGGGTAGAAAGTTTGAGTCTGCAATATTCCAGGATATGTGCGAGACATGTGGAATAAAGCAAACCATAACAACGGCGCACTGTGGCTGAAAATCGTTTTTCATTGGCCAAAAGTCTTTTTTTTTTGTCACCGATTTTTAAAATTTTTACGCCCTTTTGCAGCTAATATATCCAGATTAAGGTAGCCAAAAAATTAGGTTAAACTATTGATAATTGTGAGCGTGGCATGCTGTCAAACTCAACGGTTTTTTTTAATTTCAGAAAAAGGTGTTTTTCTGTTGTTTTTTATAAAAAATAAATGGTTACTACTCGCAAGCTATCATCGATAATGGCCTGCGGTCTTTTTTATAATGTTGGTAGGATTATAGTCTTCAGTTTTTGTAAGTGGTCAGAGCTCTAGCGAATATTAAGGGCGTTAAGGAATATGAAACTACTATATTTTTCTCAAATTTAAACTTTAGTGGAATAGAACTTCTAGGGAACAAAGGGGAACAAGAAATGTATACCACCCAGAGAAACGTGAAAGTGTCCTCTTTACCGCTATATATACTCTTGCACCCTTGACGAGCCGTGTGTAGAACACTTTTTTCATTTTAATGAAATTACTCCAAAGTACTCGTATACAATGGTGTATATAATTTTCACTTTTTTGCCTAAAAGTTTATGTTTTTTTACTTTAGACTACGTAAAACTAAAAAAATTAAATATAATACCTGCGAAAGGGTTTAATGGCTTTGTTTTGATCAGCCAAAAATTGGTAATAAAATTATCACAAATTATCACAAAATTCTACGGTAAACATATGATCTGTTTCTAAATTTACCTGTTATCAAATGTTAGGGTCAACCAAAGTCATAAGCAATTTTATAACAATAATCGGGACATTAAACCACTAAAAATAAAAAAACAACCCAACAACAACAACAAATATTGGCGAGATACTAATCAGTTTTACCTGATATTAAGGTCTGGACAACATGTGCAGTTTTGTGCAATTTAAGCACTACCTGCTATGAAATTAAAGATCAATGTGTGAATAACATGTATCTAAAAATGTATAAAACTACGGATTCGATAAGGGATTACTCAGTAATAAGTTAATCCTCTAGGTGTACGGGTAAAACATAACAGACGCAAATAAAAATATTCACAAAAATATGGAGAGTTTCAGTTATAAAGAACTGGCTGAAGAGTATTTTAGAAACAAAAACCAGGAAGATGTTCTTAGTTTCGTTAAATTAAACTTAAATTCGTGTAGCACCGAAATTCAGAGCCTTCGACTAGTACAACGCAAACAATGGATATTTGGAAAAATGAGACACCATCTTCTACGAAATACTGCAGGCCAATCAAATTTGAATTCAAAAAATAAACTCATGATGCCATTAACAAAGAAGTTAGTGATATAAAGGCCCAAATTGCAACACTACAGCCATTACAATTACAGTTAGATGGGCAGCAAATTGAAGTAAGCTACCAATTAGTGCTGACAATGATAGATGGAAAAGTAGGTCAGGCTCTGACTAACACGAAGGCTGCATCCAGCTGCATTATATGCCAAGCAACATCAACCCAATTAAACCAAGTCCCGACAAAATCATTAGATAATACCGATGCATATGAATTTGGATCATCACCACTACATGCAAGAATACGACTTATGGAACACATACTAAAAATCAGTTATGATTTGGATTTCGGGTCTTCAGGATCAATAAGAAACAACGAAACCAACAGAGAGTTAAGAAGTTCAAAAAGAAACATGTTCAAGATGAATATCACAAATTTGGATTAATTATAGATCAGCCAAAACAAGGGTCAGGCAATACAAATGATGGCAATACCGCAAGAAGATTCTTTTCAGATCCAGAAACAGCATCTGAAATAACAGGAGTGGATTTAAACCTTATTTTCAGATTTAAAATAATCCTAGAAGTACTTGCGTGCAATGAAGAAATTGACTCTAGAAAATTTGGAGATTATGCAAAGGAAACTGCAAAAATATATACAACCAACTACCCATGGAGAAATATGTCTGCAACAGTTCACAAAATCCTTTATCATGGAGAAGATGTCATTAAATATCATTTGGTGCTACTTGGAGATCTATCAGAGGAGGCTCAGGAAAAAAGGAACAAGGATTACAGATTTTATAGAGAGCACAATACTAGAAAAATTTCAAGAAATTCAACAAATGAAGATCTATTTAATATATTATTGGCAACGTCAGATCCGTTTATCTCCAGTATTCGAAATCAATGGAAAGTGGAACATCGGGATTTAGATGAAGAAGCCAAAAAACTACTAAAGAACAGAGATAGCACAAAACAAAATATGGAATATTTGCAATCAATATTTGAGTCAAATGAATAATAATTATAATTGCCTTTCATTGTTATTTAAGTACGAAAAACATAGTATTAGTAAAAAATAATAATAAACGAACCTACCATTGTTACAAATGCTATTAAAATTTATTGCAGTTTTTATTTTAAAATGTTTTTAAAATTATCAAATTTGACAGCAAAAAATAATAAATTTTTCTGTAGTAATAGCAATATTTTTAGATAATATTATCTACGTTTTTTTTAAATGTTACTATTCTTTGAGTGTAAACAAATTTGCAAATTTGTCAGCAAAAAATTTTTAATTTTTCTGTAATAGCAAAATCTCCAGTTGATTTTACTATTTTTTTCAGTGTAAAATTTTTTTAAGTGTAACATTAAAAAAATTCCATTATTACAAAAAATATTTATAATTATTATTAATTTCTAAATATTAAATTTTTTAATAAATAAAAAAATAATAAACCCATATTTCACTCTAAAAGTTAAAAAAATTCAAAAGTTCAACTTTGACCTAGAATTCCTTAAAAAGTCCTCAATCAATTTTAATGTAATTTAAACTGAGTCAAGCTGAACTAAATATCTATCCAATAAAGTAAAAATTACTTCAATATTTTGATCGGTTCAAAAGTTACAGAATTTTGGCCAATGAAAAACGATTTTCAGCCACTTTGCGGCGCTGCACCAACAGTCAGATGGCATGGTAGAAAGATTTAACCGTACTGTAATGAATTAAACCAAATAATATCTTTTAATTTATTGTGAGCTCATCTGGGAGATCCAACTTTATTAGAGCTCAGCGAGGAGCTCCTTAAGATGTTTGCCAATTAATTAATTTTAAAATAAAATACATTGTCTATACTAGTTATGAGAATAAATCGTAAGGGTATCTTAGAATAAGAGCGAAAAAAGATATATTTTATTAGTTAAAATTATTCTTTTAGTTTCCCACGGTGGACATGCTGCGTGTGTCTCGTCAGTGATTTGTAATAATTATTATTGCTTATATTTACCTATGCATGCAAATGTTTATTAAATAAGATTTATTTAAATGCTTTATACCGTTGCCTTTGAACAAATGCATGGGTGTCAAGTAACCGTCACCAAAACATTCCAGCTGTAGTCTGGCAATGCAACTCGACACTGCTGTAAGCACTGGTAAAACATTTTTGGTTATAGCGACAGTTAGATTACGCTACACATCCACCTTTTACAAGAATGTTCATATAACTTTTGTTTTATGAACATTCTTTTATTTTATTTATGATATTTAAAAGAATTTAAGTATAAGGGTATCTATATATTTTATTTAATATAAAAGCAAAGTAAAACTAAATATACTTAATTTTACAGTTGTAGTCCGGACGTACTAAATGTTATTTATTATATAGCTTACGTCTATTTTTATGAACTATTTGTTCTTTGTTTTATTTCCTATCAACTATGGTTACATTATTTCTTAGATCTATATGTTTTATTTTATATTGAACCTCCAATTTATGACCTATTTCATTTTTAATTAATACTAAATCTCCTATTCTAAAGTTATATTCTATTATATCCTTATCGTAATTTAACTTTTGCCTGAGTTTATTCCTATCTAATAAATGTTCTCTAAATTATATAATGGAGTAATTCGATCCACTTCGCTAAATTGATTAAAAGAACTTGGTTGTTTAGCAAAAACTAGTTCATATGGACAATAATTGTGTACTGTTGAAGGTGTTGTATTAAAACAGTAAGTAAAATATTTTAACCATTCGTCCCAGTCAGATTTGTCTACTGATATATATGAACGTACATATTTGTTGAAGGTTCTATGACTTCTTTCTATTGTAACGTTTGGTGGTGATGGTGAAGTTAGTTTTTGAATATTTAATAGATTGCATAGTTCTGTTAGTAAAGCATTTTTGTATTCTGTACCCATGTCCGAAATGAACGTCTTCATTGGGCCATAGATAAGTACAAAATTTTCAAATATTGCCTTAGCAATTGTTTTAGCGCTTTTGTCCTTAACTGGTATTGTTACTAAATATTTAGTTAAGTCACATATTATTGTAACTGCGTATTCATTTCCATATATTGATTTTGGAAATGGCCCTATGGTATCCACGTACACCTTATCAAATGGTTTTGCAGGTGTTGGTGTAATAATCATTGGATTTTTCAATGTTTAAAGGTTTTAGCAGTTTGGCACTTATGACATCTTTTTACAAATTTAGATATGTCTTTTGACATATTTTTCCAATAGTAATATCTTTTGATTTTTTCTGTTGTTCTATAAAGTCCACAATGTCATCGTGATATTTCATCATAATTTCAAGAATTGCCTTGGCATTAGGCTTGCCAGATCTAATTTGTCAAAAAGCTTGACATTGACCAGAAAAAAACTTGATTTTGAAAAAAAAACTTGACAAATAAAAACACTCATACTAAATATATAAAAGAGATTTTTAGTTTTTAAAGAAGAACTTCTGGATAATTATTATTGGGAAAATACGAATTGAAATTCAACTTTTACTCGTAAAAACAATTTTGCTGAGAGTTTTTAGCTAGTCTATAATAAATAAATAAATAATAATTTTCATAAATAACTTGACAATTCTTCAAACACATAAGTTTTATTAAAAAAAAAACAATGAAAAACCGCCTGTATTATTCCACCATGGGTATATCAAGTCGGCTAAGCTGATAGAAGGATGGCGCGCCGGTAAAACCCCTGCTCAAGCCGAATCGCCGCCGCCGCCGACGAAAAGTCCACGACTTGCTTCTCTGGTTCAATGTTGTCAATTTACTAGTGTTGAGTAATAGGGTAAATATCAGTGTTGGCACTTTTATAATAATTGTACAGAAAGTTATAGTTATTTTTTAAACTATAATTGCAGAAAAAAAATAAAAATATGGGCTTTAGATTTGTTTTTTAGAAATATACACATACTTTTTTTAAGTATTATTACATAGCTAGAATAAATTTGAGAAAAAAAAATAACTTACAAAAAAGCTTGACAAATCACTTTTTCACTTGACACTTGACGCGCATTAAAAAACTTGACAATCAGGCCAAATCAGGCCCTTCTGGCAACCCTACTTGGCATTCTTATTATCAATTTGGGTCACCTCGTTTAGTAGCGCTACTTTAATTTTCTTCAATATTTTATTGCCCACTTCTTCAAATTCATTTATTGAGATAATTTCGAAAATTTTCTCTGGGTGCCACTTGTATTTTATATATATTATGTTTACTGGCCACATATTCGAGCCTAGAGAAAAATTGTCCTGAGTCAAAGTTCCTTTTAGTAAACAAATCATTAATTTGTATATATGTTACCATAGATTTTCCTCGTTTGATATAACATCTTCCGGGGGAAATTTTTAGTTTATAATGTTTTCTGACGTCAGTGTTGTTTAAAGGTACATATATACTGGGCTTATTTTCATTATTTTTATCAATTTTATGCTGTTTCTTTATTGTATTACTCTTATTTTCTTATTTATTGGTCATCGATCTAGTCGTGACTCTTAATATAGAGCAAACTTTGATATTCCTGTCTTTTAAGTCATTTATTGTAATGCGCGACAGCGCGTTAGCAACATAGTTGTCTTTTCCTGTAGTATAGTACGGAATTTTGTTGTAAAGTGGCTGCTGTGCAACTGTTGACAAATTTCGAAACAGCTTCGTTCATGCTGTTGAACTGTCCTGCTTCCATTATTAATTTTACTTTATCTATGGTGCAGTTTTTAGTGAGTGATTTTACAGCAATTTGTGTAGAATATTTGGTGGCTAATTCGCTTGGCAATCCATCTGAGATGTATGCGTTTTCTAAAGATTTAGTTAAATTTTCTATTTTGGTACAATACGTTTTAGCCGTTTTGTTATTTTGATTTGTATTCATTATTTTTGCACTCAGTACCTCAACTGAATCTCCCTTAACAGGATTATTCAATTTGGTTATTATATTAGTAATTGATGATTCATTTTCTATTAGATTTCTAGCAGTTCCTTTTAGTTTTGTTTTTATAAGTGTTACTGCTACGGATTCGTGTGTGCCTTTTATTGAATCAACCAGATGCATTGAGTCTATAAAGGAACGTAAGTTTTCAGATTTACCATCAAAATCTGGTATTAGCTTTTAAGCTGTATTTAAAAATTCAATTACTTTTTGAGTCATGGTATATGTAGTTTCTTCTGCCAAGTATTGGAATTGTATATTGATTTTTTCGTGGAGTGTTTCGGGCAGATTTATATCTATTCCTTTCTTTATAGTTATATTAATTAACTATGTTTTTAGATCAAAGAAGAATGCTTCTGCAGCGCTTTTGTGTGCTTGAGTCAGACGTGCAAAATTTGCATTCAATATTACTCTACTTTCTTCTAAAATTATAAGGAGATTTTTAATATGCTTATTAATTGATTCTTCTTTAATCTGTCTAGCTAGGTTTATACATTTGTATGTTTTATCAAAGTCTTCTTTTAGTATTCTGCAAAAACCCCTTTACACAGCGAGGCGAAGCCAAATTTCTGGAAAATCTCCTAAAAAAAATTCACTCGGATTTTGAGTGATTTTACATAATAATAAGCACCCAAAACTTTATGCGGTTGATCATTTAGAAATTTGGGCTGTTTTTCACTTCTTTTGGGCGCAGTGCTTCATAGTTCTAAATATTGTTGTTTAACAAACCAAAACACAAGTGCGAAAATCGGTTAATAAATCCGATATCTAAAATATACTGAACCAAAGCCTTCAACAATTGATAGAGTTTACTTTTCAAATGAGTATTACTCACACAATCTTACAAATGTAATTAAATTATTCGGTTGTATTTTTGACTCGTGCTGTTAAAGTTTTTACTTTTTTTATAAAATTAAAATACTAATTTTTTATTTAATATTGAGAGTTATTTTATTACCGTTCATAATATTTGATAGATCAGCACGTCTGTAAACATCATTTGCTTTCTTTAATTCAAACTTGTTTAATTATTAAACTTTTCTTTTGAAAAATACTTATTTGTTTTTTTTCCAAAAATTTACTTTTTAACCAACTTCCTTCCAGATGCTTGCAAGCTAATATCATTCAGGTACTGTGTTCGTCTTAGAGATGGGATCGTGAGTAACTTCTTAATCACGCTCATGCACACCCTCGATAAATATATTTACTTAATGATGAAACAGAACTGGGGCTGACGTTTGCTTTCCATACAATTTGACATGAAATTATGCCAGACAATGTGGTCGTGAAATAGAATCTATTTTATTTTTACAACGTTTTTTCTTATACTCTCAATTTTAGACACTCATTCTCTCAACAATGTTTTCATACAGTGTTTTCATAAAATCACATACATTTTTCATACGAAAAATGCAAACAAAAGAAAATCAAACAATAATAAGAGAGTATTTGAAGTTACTGCCGTCGATTTTGTTATGGGCCACCAAGCGATTGTTCCTGAAGTTGCAGACTTGTTCTGTTTCATCATTTATGCACGACCTTATATTTTTGCTTCACGTTCATGCGCGCTCGCGTGAGTGGAAAAATAGGTTAGTCATAATCACAAAAACTCACCCTCACAAAATATTTATAAAAAAAAACTAATATAAAAAAATTAATATTAAATGAAAGAATTACAAAAAATCAACAATCAAGCTAAAAATTTTATGTTAAGTTTTATTTTATTTAAATATACATATATTCATATTATTATTATATATGTTATAATTTTAATATTATTGTTATTAATATAAAGTGTTGAAAATTCTTTGCATATTACTATTTCTAATCCTATACTGTAATTATAAGATTTAATGTCTTGTTGTATAGGATAACAATAAATAAATCTACTTATGAACGGTCACTCACGGTATACTAATCACGATCATGTGTGATCACGCGCGATCGCAAATGATTTACGCTTATCACGCGAGCGGTGCCTATCTCTAGTTCGTTTATATGTGATTGTATGTATAAACAAACGCAAAGTAGTCGCCGTGTATTGACAGGTTGATCGTTGATCTGTCAATCGGATTTGGTGCATGATTTTCATTTCAATACGATCTCCGCGATTTCTCTATTTTTTTTACTCCGCTCATCTATGCACTCAATCGAACTATTTACATTCAAATCAAAGTAATAAACAGATGCTTGCAAGATCGTCGCAATTTTGATGTGAAACGCACTCTGTGTACTTTGGGTCTCAGTGGTCATTTGATGTAGTCATTTCACTGCAGTGTTTTCACATCGTTTATAAGTGGTTGCTGGTAGATTTGTGGAATCTTTATTCTTCAGTAAATCATTGTTCACTTTTTGACTTTAGTGTGAAACTTTTGAATGCGGGAGCTGTGGGAGTTTAGTTGTTAAGGTGATCAAATAAAATGATATATTTTTGCTCTTTTTTCTGCTTTTGCCGCAAGTGTGTTTGTTGTGTTATTGTTCCTGGTGCTGTTGTTGTCGTTGTTGCGATTTCAATTACTGTAGTAAATGTGTTTGTGTGTGTATATGTATAGTATGTATGTACATCGGTATTTTAGATTAGCAACATTTGTGAGAGAAGAGCGTGATCTACTTTTCCACACGTTAGTTGCCTTACAGCGCCATCCAGTGTCCAAACAAACGAAAACGACATAAAACAAAAACATCCATTTTTGGTAACTGTTTAAATCGTGATGTATCGCAACAAACAAATTCAAATTTTTCGCTCTTGCTTGGACACATGTGTACGTACCTAGTATCTATGTGTTATAATTCTTTTATTTGGCTTCATGTTCATATGAAACCAAAATTGTACATACTGGTGATGTAACGAATATTCGTATTCGCAATTATTCGTTTATTTTAAATTTGTAGTTGCCGAATTTTCGAAATAAATACATAAATTAGAAATAACATTAGGTAAATGAAGCAAAAAATAGTAATTTATCATCATTTTTATTAGAAACTTGTATTAGTTGAACTGTTGATGTTGTTTTGTAAACAAACCGCTTAGATGAGTAGGGGAAATATAATTGTAGGCCAACGTATAACTTGGCACGTTAACGCGGCAGCGCGTTTTTACACTTTATACTCTTTTTTGCTAATCAAATCTCAAGCAAATTTCCTTGGCTTTTTGTTAGTTTTTTAGCTATAAATTCTTTAGTTTGCTTTAATTCGTTTTTCATCTACAGCTTAAGAAAATAGTTTTCTAATAATTGAATTTTCAATGTTAATAAAAGTTTTAGCGTCGGATCTTGGCAACTCTAACTTCTATATTGTATACGAGGCGTAGTGATGCGTTAAAGTAGAAAGTTGTCACATGCGTTGCATACTTTTGTATCTTTCTTCATGAGAATACACTGATTCAACTGCTTTTGAGAGACGTGTAGGACGTTAAAAGCGTAGAACGCATGTGTGGACAAAATTTGACGAAAAAGCGTAACCGACAAGTATGTTTTACTAATTTTTGCTTTAAGCCAAGATCAGTAGCCGATACCGTAATACATATCGATATCTCTTTAAATTTAATGCTGATGCCTTAACTTTTTCTCGTTGCAAAATGTTGATTTTCAAATACCGGTATCACCGTTTCGGTATAAATAAAAAGTCTCTAATACGACAGGAATGGTCAGGGGATTATTTTTCATGAAAATAAAATAACTCTTCCTTAAGCAATAAGTTTTATTTGTTGTGGGTTAAGTCAACATATGTATCTGTTTACTCGTATGCGCATGCTTAACATAAAATAATTAAAAAATTTTTTAAATGTGTATATGTATGTATATTGAAACCATTAATTTGGCTCAAGCTCAAACCCGAGTTGACCCATTTATTTATTCTAGTTTTTTATTAGAACATTTTTTGGATAAATTAGTTATTTTTGTTAAGAGAGTACTATATATAGAACAATTTTTATTATTCATCAGACTAGCAGAACGGATCAGTACTGATGTCGAGGTCGTTACACCATCTCATCAGCGTTCTTTGTTTAATTTCGTAGGGGTCGCTCTACGGGAGACCTACTGGCTTTTCTATCGGAAAGATGGTGTAATTCTATTCACCATTTTGGCGAGAGTAAGGTGGTGGCTCTAGATATTTCCAAGGCGTTTGATAGAGTTTGGCATTGTGCACTTCTGTCAAAACTTATTGCTTTTGGTGTCGGTGATGTCTTCTCTCGATTTATATCAAGCTTTCTCAGAGATCGCACTATACGAGTTGTTATCGAAGGGATCTCATCAAACTAGTTCAAGATTAATTCAGGGGTACCGCAAGGATCCGTTCTTTCTCCCACACTTTTTCTAATTTTCTTAAACGACCTTCTACTTCAAACTTTCAATCCTATCTACTCTTTTGCAGATGACAGCAGCATGTGCCATTCATATTCATTCAACAACAGACCAAGCCTGCCGGAGATCGCGGCAATGAGGCAAAATATGAATGATTCGATAAATAATGATCTTTTAGCAATCCATGAATGGGGACGTGCG
Source organism: Gymnocheta viridis (assembly GCA_956483585.1). NCBI lineage: Eukaryota > Metazoa > Arthropoda > Insecta > Diptera > Tachinidae > Gymnocheta > Gymnocheta viridis. The sequence goes on from OY101441.1 coordinate 87,092,610, forward strand.
AATAGGGTCTGATCTCCATAGTATTTACACCACCTATATCCGACCGAAAATGGAATACAACTCTCATGTATGGGCCGGTGCTTCAAAGTCTATTTTGAAGATACTCGACCGGGTACAGGAGAGGGCGAAGAAGCTCATCGGTGACAGTAGGGTAGCCAACTCTATTGACTCACTGGAGCATCGACGCAATGTGGGATGTATTTCACTGTTTTATCGTTACTACAATGGAATGTGCTCTAATGAAATCAGGGAACTTGTTCCCGAAACCCGCTCATTTGCACGAACAACACGTTCTTCGTTAAGAGCGCATCCATTTGTGGTTGATATGCCAGTGGATCGCACTACGCATTACAGAGAAAATTCGTTCTTTAGTCGAACAGTTCGCATGTGGAATAAACTTCCTGCAGAGGTCTTTCCTGTTACTTTCAGTGTGGGAAAGCTCAAATCGAACGTCCACAAACACTACTCCCTTTATCCTCCTTCCCATAACCAATTTTCCTAGTTCCGGCACAATGCATTGCATATGTAGGGGTCATCCCCTGAGTGCTGGTCCAAGTTAAAAAAAAAAAAAATTTTACCACTTTTGACGGTGGATACTAGTGATCAGGAATATCAACTATTTAACCGTATTATTTAACAAATTAGAATACGAAAAGTACAAACTTATTCATTTTTACATGTTAAATCAATTTCGGTTAGTACGAAATCCCACCTCTGATGAAATAAAAAATTAGAATAAATAAATGGATAAACTCGGGTTTGAACTTGCGCCAAATTAATCGTTTCAATATACATATATATAATAAGTTCGACTAATTACTTACCAACATTAATTTTTTAAAAATTTAATAAATTTTTATAAAAATATCTACAGCATATGCCCCATATATTTTTTATTAATTAAAATACTAATTATAAAGTCAATAACAAACTCACTTTTTTATTTTTATATGTATTTAATTTATCAATTTAATTTGAATAATTTTTTTATGCCATTTGATATCTTAATGTAATTAAATGTGATATATCGTTAGCTAAAATCCAAAACCACGTGGCTAACAAAAAATGAGAAATCGGGGTTTTGATTGATTATAATGCATATTATCAACATCCATGCCCCCACCAATTTTTTACTCACATATAATAAAAACTAAGAATTTTATAAGCGAAAGCCGAAAGTACGTAGCTACAAGTGCAATTATTATAAAGGGTCCGCCAGATAACTTTTTTTTTGAAAATGCTATAAAAAAACTACTGAATATTTTCTCAATTTTTTTTTATTTGAAAGTACAATCCTTCCGGTTAATAATGAAAAATAATTTCATTCAAATGGCTGCCTCGGCTGGCCATGCAGTAACCTACACGATCGGTCCAATTTTTAAGCACATTATCGATTGTGTGCAGCTGTATTTCACCAATGGCTTCACGAATATTGTCCTTTAAAGCGTCAATTGTCTCTGGCTTGTCGGCGTAACACTTATCTTTGACGGCACCCCACAAATAATAGTCGGTGTCAAATCGCAGCTCCGAGGTGGCCAAACGACATCTGCGGCTGATAATGCGATCTTCAAAAACAGGGCGCAAAACATCGAGTGTAGCTTCGGCTGTGTGGCACGTAGCGCCGTCCTGTTGAAACCAAATGTTGCCAATATCCTCCTCTTCAATTTTTGTGAACAAAAATTCGTTTAACATGGCCCGATAACGATCGCCATTGACTGTAACGGCCACTGCTTGCTCATTTTCGAAGAAAAATGGCCCAATTATGCCTCTGGACCAAAATCAGCACCAAACAGTGACTCGTTTTGGGTGCGTCGGCTTTTCAATGTATGCGTCCGGGTTTTCTGTGCACCAAATGCGACAATTTTGCTTGTTTACATACCCGCCAAGATCAAAATGAGCTTCATCTGAAAAGATGATTTTTTTTGGCAAAATCGGCATCATGATTTTCAAAGTAATGTCGCAATATTTTAAGCGTATACACAACCATATTCGTTTAGCGGAAAGATAACACTTATTATCTGTCAAATCAGACATGAGCTAAGTGTTACCATTTACGAAATAAGAGCTAGTTGAAAAAAAAAACGTTAGATGGCGGACCCTTTATACACCAAAATCACGTAACTACATACTTGTTTCTTGGAAATAGTCACCTAGTTTCCTATCCTAATTTTATGGCAACATTGAAGGAGGGCAATTACTTATTATGTAAACCGTATTGCATTTATTTTTCAACATATAACATATTTTGTTTCTACTGAAAAATAAAAAATATTAGTTTCGTGGTTCTGGATGTCAGCTGACGATATACACATTCACATGTTCCTGTACTATAAACACAATACTTGTCTTCTTCTGCAGGAAACCAAACCAAACCATAAATAAATAAATAAAAATAAATTAGATAAAATAAATGAACTTTGAAAATTATGTTTCTGCAAAATTAAACAAAATGGTTTATTAAGAGTATAAACTCTTAGGTCTGATCAGATATTGAGTTCCAAAACCAGCTAGAAGCAGGTGTGTATATACTAGGGTTGCCAGAAGGGCCTGATTTGGCCTGATAGTCAAGTTTTTTAATGCGCGTCAAGTGTCAAGTGAAAAAGTGATTTGTCAAGCTTTTTTGTAAGTTATTTTTTTTCTCAAATTTATTCTAGCTATTTAATAATACTTAAAAAAAGTATGTGTATATTTCTAAAAAACAAATCTAAAGCCCATATTTTTACTATCAATAGAACTAAGGACTAATATGATACATATTTTTTTTTGTGCAATTATAGTTTAAAAAATAACTATAACTATAACTTTCTGTACAATTATTATAAAAGTGCCAACACTGATATTTACCCCATTACTCAATACTAGTAAATTGACAACATTGAATTAGAGAAGCAAGTCGTGGACTTTTCGTCGGCGGCGGCGCAAGTACGAAAATTCGTCGGCGGCGGCGGCGATTCGGCTTGAGCCGGGGTTTTACCGGCGCGCCATCCTTCTATCAGCTTAGCCGACTTGATATACCCATGGTGGAATAATACAGGCGGTTTTTCATTGTTTTTTTAATAAAACTTATGTGTTTGAAGAATTGTCAAGTTATTTATAAAAATTATTATTTATTTATTATAGACTAGCTAAAAACTCTCAGCAAAATTGTTTTTACGAGTAAAAGTTAAAATTCAATTCGTATTTCCAATAATAATTATCCAGAAGTTCTTCTTTAAAAACTAAAAATCTCATTTATATATTTAGTATGAGGATTTTTATTTGTCAAGTTTTTTTTTCAAAATCAAGTTTTTTTTTGGTCAATGTCAAGCTTTTTGGCAAATTAGATCTGGCAAGCCTAGTATATACATACATATATTCAGCAGAGCATTAAAGGAATTATTCTTTTTTGAACTGAATTGAAATTTGATTTAATTCATTATGAATTAGAAATTCTTTAATCATTGATCTCCTCCAGATATATGAATTAATTTAAATATTTGAATAAATGCAAACTTTTTTCTAACTTTGCAATTTTATACAAATTTTCGCAGTTTTCAGAACTTTTTTTCAAGATTTTCTAATTTTTCAGCTTGAGAAATTTATTTCAATTAAAAAACTTGCAGTTTTTGTAAATTTTCATCATACTCGCAATTTATGCGTGTCTTTCGCAAATTGAATGAACGAATGCATGCATGCAAATGCTTTTTTCAAATTCCTGATGGGTTAAAAAAATTTTAATTCAATTCATATTTTGGAAGGATTGCTTTATATTCGGCAATTTCGGATTCGTGAAGAATTCATTCATATTTTAATTAAATTCATGTGGGAAATGAATTATTAAAGAATTTTTAATTCGTAATGATTAAATCAAATTTTAAATCCATTCGTATTTTGGGCCAAAATAAATAATTAAAATATTGGTAATTCATGATGAATTTAAGTCAAAATAATCAAAAGGTAATCTAAACAATGCATATATATGAAGAATCAGTTACAAAATTGTGTCTACTGCTTCTATTTTTAAAAATGCACTGGAAATCTATTCTCACTATACGTATGGATGTGCACACGTATGTTGTGTGTGTATGTAAGCGTCTCGTAACTTAAGAACCGATCTGAACCACATTTACGGCATTGTAGGGATATTGGCCTCACTTGAACCTCGTTAGATAATTAACCGAGAATTATAAATAACCGATCGACTGCAAAATACAACTCAAAGAACAACGTCATCCGTTCGAGAGATATCGTTCACGAAAAAATTGCGTAAAAAGCGTTTTAAGTCCCAAAAAGCTGGAGAGATCAAAAATTTATAAATTGGTTACAGTTTTAGAGTTGTGGTTAGCGGGAAGTTCGAGGGATGGCCTGCATGGTCAACCGCTTAACATATTTTTTTATTGTTTTATAGAATTTGGAGTACATATGTAAGCATACAAAGATGTATTTCGTTTGGTATTTATACCAAACTAATCCGTCCAAGTCTTTACATAAATTTTAAAAAGAAGAAAAAAATTAATTTTAGCCCAAAAATTTCTAAGCATTTGCAACATAACGATAATTTTGCGCCACCCTATAAAAGTTGAATTTTTTCGACAAATAGTTATACATATAAAGGGTGTTTTTTATTGAGGTATAGAACTTTAAGTTGGCATCACTTTTTTAACTGGCGGCCATTTTGTCAGCTGTCAAGTGATTAATATTTAGTTTGGTTTGCCATTTCATCATGAACAGGTTGACAAAAGAACAACGCTTGCAAATCGTGCAAATTTATTTCGAAAATAATGGTTCAGTTCGCGAAGTTTACCGCAAGCTCCGTCCATTTTATGGTCGACATAATCGTCCATCAGAGCAATTAATTCGGTTAACCATGGATCGTTTTCGCACTACGTTTACTCTATGTGATAATACGCATCCGCAGAGACGTCGAACAGTGCGCACCGAAGAAACAATTGCCGCTCTAGAGCAAAGTGTTGAAGAGGACCCGAATGAATCGATTCGCCACCGTGCACAGCAATTGGAGCTTTGTCCATCAACTTTATGGAAGATTTTGCGCAAAGATCTTGGCTTGCGACCTTACAAGATCCAGCTGATTTTCATCGCAAAATTTTGTTCAGTGATGAGGCTCATTTTTGGTTGAATGGCTACGTCAACAAGCAAAATTGCCGCATTTGGAGTGAAGAGAATCCACATGAGACCCTTGAGACGCCATTACATCCACAAAAACTGACTGTTTGGTGTGCTCTATGGGCTAGTGGAGTCATTGGGCCATACTTCTTCCGAAATAATGCTGGAGAGTCAGTTACCGTTAATGGAGACCGGTATAGAGCCATGATAACCGACTATTTTGTTCCCGAATTGGATGGCATGAATGTGGATGAGTTGTGGTTCCAACAAGACGGCGCTACATGCCACACAGCGCACGTCACAATCGATTTATTGAAGGAAACATTCGATGAGCGCATAATTTCGCGGAATGGACCTGTCAATTGGCCACCAAGATCGTGTGATTTGACACCATTGGATTATTTTCTTTGGTGATATGTGAAGTCGCTCGTCTACGCCAACAAACCAGAAACGTTAGGGGACTTGGAAGCCAACATTCGTGGCGTTATTGCCAACATACGGCCCCATATGCTCGAAAAAGTGGTTGAAAATTGGACCTGTAGACTTGGCTTTATTCGAGCCAGCCGCGGCGGCCACATGCCCGAAATCATATTTAAACATTAATGGCATAAAATTATCCTTCCAATAAAGCCAAATTGATGGACATTAAAACGATTTTCTTGTGTTTTATTTCAATTCGAAGTTCTATACCTCTAAAAAAAACACCCGATATATATATATATATGTAGGTTAGAAAGGGTAAGAATTTTTATTTACAAAAGCATTGTTTAGTAGTTACCCACGGTCTTTAGCGATACGTCTGATCTCAGAAAAAATTTTAAAATTCAGCAGACAATCAACCGAGCTATCTGAGATTCCCTTTAACATTTATCATAGTCTGGAATGCTCATGATCTGGAATATGATCCGATTAACCTTTAAGTATGGACATTTCTTTGAGCAGGCACATTCGCATCAACTAGTGCTAAATTAAAAAACTTTAACAATAGAAGGATTAAATGGTATTATATTAAAGTATTTAAAGAAGGAATATGTAATGTAAGAAGTCCGTCATTTTTTGCTTGCAAAAAAGCAATGAATATGTTTACTGAATCTAAATGCCACGTATCCGGAACCTCCCAATTTTAATAAAGCAGTGATGGAATGTTTGTTTGTGTGTTACATGGTATGGGGAATTTTCGCTCTTTTTCCGTACTTTTTTTAATTATGATATCTGTGGACTTTTGGCAATAAAGTGAATTTTTCGAAAATTGCGGGAGCGCGTAAAACTGTATTGTTTGTATGTAAACAATTTCGTAAATTTTCTATTTTATGAAAAAATTGCTGTAATTTAGTCCGAAAATTTTCGTTTTTTTATAGCCGATTAAGTAAAATGGTGACTTCAAAGATACCCATTATACATATAAATTTTAGGATATTATAATTAGTGTTGGCAAATGCAATTAAGTTAAGTTCAATATTTAAAAGCGGTTAGTTTAAATTTTAATTAATATAAAACATGGCCAAATAATCTGAGAGGAGTCTTAGTAGTGCGTGCGCTTATTTATCATATTAGATGAATAATACTTCAACCCCAACGAAGCAGTGAATTCTATTATAGTGTGTGTTCGTGAAATCATTTTTAAACACAACAATAATTTCAAAATCCCGAGCAATAATTTTAAAACGCGAATAATGGCCATAATGTTTTTTTAAATCACACAATCACTGCCGTATTAAAAAAAATCAATGTAGACTTAAAATGCATTAAACAAATTATAAACAATTATTTTTAAGGGATATGTTCCATAAATAAATTTTTTTAATTCGAATAATTTTTTTAGGTTTGCAAAATGGCTCCAAAAAAGCGATAAAAATTGCAAGAAAGGGAATAAAAATAAACTTAGGAATAAAAAGTTAATACAATTTTATCAGATAGTTGAAGAATAGTTGAGTATTTGGTGTTACTGAAGATAATTTGAGTCTCAATTTATGAATACTTTTCATTTTTAATTATATATTATTTAATTACAACATTTTAGTAAGCTTATGACAAAAAAACTTTTCTAGGCATCATCAATACATTTTTTCATTTGATTAACAAGTTCAAAATTTTGTTATACATATGTATATTGTAACTGCAATTAACAAGTCTAATTATGCATAGATTTTATAACTAACGAAGATCTTAAAAGAAGAGATATGCACTGCAGACGTGATTTATACATGATTCTTGAGCAATTTTTTGCATCAACCAGCTGATCATAAGTATAAAATTAGTATAACTTTTGCGTGATCATTTCATAGTTAGCATGTTCTGATTTTTCATATCAGATTTCTGAAAAACAATTATAAAATTATAAAACACCAATAAAAGTAGTGCATTATTTGCAGCAGGTTTGTATAAAATATGAATGATTAATTAAAAATGTAGAAATGATTTCGTTAATTTGATTTTTCCCGTAAGTATCTCGTAGCCACGAGTTTTTGTGATCGATGAAATTGTATGCAGTATATATAATTTTATTACCAAATATAACTAAATTCTTATATAAAAATGTATAAGTCCCAAAAGTCCCGGAACTGTACAAGTCCCGAATCCCGGGTTTTCAATAATCAGTCCAACTTAGCATATCTAATAATATCTTGATGCATTGATAAAAATTATGTATAAATAGATATAAAAACCAATATGTCAATTCGTGAATGAGATTTTAAGTGTGAACCTAGTCATATATGACTTCATATATAATAATAATATGAAATATATACATAATTTAATATATCTTTACGTGATATGAAAACAAATCAACACAAGGCACTTTTTATAATTTTACAGAAGTAAAAACACCTTATGAAATCATTCAAGTAATAGTAGTTGGAGTTTTTATTTTTGTTTGTTAGAAATTCGTGAAAACAATAAGTTTTGATATAACTAATGTAAAAAGAAATAAATTACTTTTTTAAGTACTTTTTTCTCACATTATATTTTGATATTTAGTAAAAAAGTTAGTTTAAAAATGAAATAACAAATAGTCATATGTTATTAACTAATAATTATGAAATATTATTCTTATTAAATTTCTTTTCCATTTGTCTTTCTTTATGGCCGCAAAAATAATGTACATACATACATACATAGTATATGAAATGAAAAAATGTCAGATTCGCCGGAAAAATAACGAAATAGACAAATGAAATAATTATAAGGGGTAATAGATTTTTGCATATGTAACAGATGTCTATCAGTCATTTTGATCTAGAAAATAAATTATCATATGATGAAAAATTACCACGATCATATATTCATATGTATATGCGTAATTCTTTTGGGACGGGCGTAACATTATAATCCATTTTAAATTTAAGAAATATTTTTCTAATTGCAAAAATATTCTTATTTTGAATTATGAAAAGTTCGATGCTTCTATTTGCTCCAAATGACCGTTATTAAAACTTCTCTAATGTATTCTAACGTTTTAGCGAACCCGGAAATCGAAGCTTTAAGGAGGAAAATCAGACAACAATTCAATACAAAGCATATCTAGAAACGGAATAAAAGAAAAAACCTTTCTAAACAGCGCAAGATTTGTGTACTTTTGCGTAGAAAATTGACAACATAAAATAAGTTAAAATTATTCTAATAATTGGATCTGTGTTGTTATACTAGAGCATTTTCCCTTTAGAATTATACCGAATTTATTTTGAAGTTCTTCTTAGTATCGAAATTATGAAGCCGTAAAGTGGCCTGTGTGACACTCTACATATCGATGGTCTCAAGTAGAATGGCCCTAACTCGTACTTTTTATACGAAATTTAGTTTTTCAGTGATTCGAATACATTTCACACAAATACACCTCGTCACAAAAATCTACTGCATTAGTGTAAAAAATAACGCTTGTCAATTAGTTTGTACAAAGCAGTCTTACAAGCAGTTGTACAGTTTCTTTTATGTTTTTACCTCCTCCTGTAAAGTTACAATTATTTGAGTTAGGGCTTTTCTAGTTGAGACCAACGATATACTAACTGCATATTTATGTATGTATTCATAAATTAGCACACACATCGACCATATACATACATTCATATGTATATTTGTATAGCTGCTGCTGATTTCGTCTCGAAAACATTAAGATTTTAAGCGTAAAATGTTAACAAATTGCTATGCTTTTTTCCTTTTCTCTAACACATCACATAAGTATGTACATACATATGTAAGTATGTGCTGGGATTTATTTCAAATAAATTTATTTAAAATACAAAATATTAATTTATATTTTCTACTTGAAATACTTCAATATGTACATTTTTTAAATTTTATTTTAGAACTTTCAAATTAGTATTTTATCAATTACAATTACAAAATAATATTTTACATAATTGTACATACATACATACATATATGCATTATGTGCACATATGTACATACATATGTATCTGATTAACGAATATTTGCGAATAATTTGAAGAGCAAAAGTTTATGATAAGACTTAAGATTATTAAAAACTTGAAAACTGCGAAATCTACAAAAATTTCCGAAGAATTTCAATATTATAAATAAGCCCTAAATTTTATATACATAATTCTATGAAACTGTGCAGAATGGAAACATTTTTTAAAAAACGCTAAAATGAAGTAAATTTGCATAACATTCTAAAATTCGGGAAAATTCTAAACTTCAATATCGCCAAAACTATAAAGAGATTAAAAACTTGAAATGAAACAAGACGAAAAATTACTTTCAAAGGGACAACATCAATTGCAAATTGTAGATGAGAATTGATTATTATTTAATACCAATGAAATATTTTAATTTCGTATGAAGATAGGGTTGCCAGAAGGGCCTGATTTGGCCTGATTGTCAAGTTTTTTAATGCGCGTCAAGTGTCAAGTGAAAAAGTGATTTGTCAAGCTTTTTTGTAAGTTAACTTTTTTTCTCAAATTTATTCTAGCTATGTAATAATACTTAAAAAAAGTATGTGTATATTTCTAAAAAACAAATCTAAAGCCCATATTTTTACTATCAATAGAACTAAGGACTAATATGATACATATTTTTTTTGTGCAATTATAGTTTAAAAAATAACTATAACTATAACTTTCTGTACAATTATTATAAAAGTGCCAACACTGATATTTACCCCATTACTCAACACTAGTAAATTGACAACATTGAACCAGAGAAGCAAGTCGTGAACTTAGCCAGCTTAGCCGACTTGATATACCCATGGTGGAATAATACAGGCGGCTTTTCATTGTTTTTTTAATAAAACTTATCTGTTTGAAGAATTGTCAAGTTATTTATGAAAATTATTATTTATTTCTTATAGACTAGCTAAAAACTCTCAGCAAAATTGTTTTTACGAGTAAAAGTTAAAATTCAATTCCTATTTTCCCAATAATAATTATCCAGAAGTTCTTCTTTAAAAACTAAAAATCTCTTTTATATATTTAGTATGAGTGTTTTTACTTGTCAAGTTTTTTTTTTCAAAATCAAGTTTTTTGGTCAATGTCAAGCTTTTTGACAAATTAGATCTGGCAAGCCTATATGAAGAGTTATTTTGTGCATGAAATAGAAAAATGAAGGAGCATTTTTATTCTGAATTTAAGTATTTCAAATACCTTTTTTTTACAACACTTTACATAAATAAAAAATTTAATTAAATTTTGTATTTCATATCCCACTTTTATTGCAAAGTAGTCATATCTCCAAAAACGTGATTTTTAATTAAGAATTGAAGAATATGTCAATAAAATATGTAGTTTTATTTTACTAAAACTTATGTATACTCGTACAATAGCTCGCCTGTTGGAATTTTCACTCAAACATGGCTGAAAGATTCGGCAATTTTTTTAACAAAGCTATCAATGGTACGATTTAACGATTTTTTTTCTTAAACGGGACGATTATTTTTCATATAATGAAAGTACTCCATCTTAATGTGCTTATTTATCTAAAACTCGTTCAAAATCTAATTTATATAGAAAATAAGAGCACAGTATCAGATATTTTATGTTTGTTTTAACCAAACCAAACGTATATAATTTCAGGCTTTTGCCATTCATAATTTGTGTGACAAACAAAAATCGGGTAAGCAGATTTTTCTGAATTTTAAACACGCTAACCGGTTTTTTTAAATTTGATGCCATTTAGCATTTTTTGTATTTAAGCCTTGTTATAGCTTCCTTGGCATTTTTTGTCTACATTTCTTTTTAATTTTCATTTTCTGCTGAAACCATAAAATAATTATGAAACATTTTAAAAAAGCAATCCAATGTTCAAAAGAAGACAAAATTACATTGATTGAAATCTTTTAACAAAAGCTTTTAAATTATAACTCAAATAATGAGTCAACAATTGAGTTTTGGGTGAAGGTGTGAAAACTTAAGAAATCCATTTCTTGATTTGGTTAAACTATTATAAAAAATTCCATTACCAAACATTTGTAAAACTATTAATTTTTATTTCAGTTGATCAAAATAAGAGTCTCCATATATGTAGGTACTGCCACTCAACTGCAGATTGATTTTTTTTGCAAATATTTCTTAAGGTAGCCTGAAATTCAGGCAGATCTACACATTCTACTCATTTTTAGGAAAAATTCCTCTTTTATCGTTCTTTGCTAAAAAAAAAAAAAATTAAAGACATATGTATGTTATATGTATGTATACATATAATCTATTAATTCCACTAAACTTCAAACTGAATATTTGTATTCGTACCACATGGTATTCGCGAATACATACCTACCTACTAAAAATTTATAATCGTTACATCACTATTACACACATGTACGTACGATTGTGTGAATAAATGTACTCCAACATATAAAAAATAATTTTAATTTTAATTGAAGCCGTTACAACGAATGTCAGCAGCAGCATCAGGAGTTGTACAAGCAGTATGTAGTTATTATTGTTGCATTTATAAGAACATATGGATGTGTATATAGACATACATATGTACATACGTATTTATTTATGTTTGTTTGTAGTTTTTTCACAATCACAGATGGCAGTTTACGCTGTTTGTTGGTTCACTCTGTTATACAGTTCAAGCTCGTATGGGTGAGTATGTCTTCAGTTATTGCACTTTTTTTCTTCATTTTTGGTTGTTTTTCCATAGACAGTCAAGTCAGCACGTTGAATTGTTTTGACTTTAGTAGTACAAAAACAAAAAAAGAAGAGTAGTTGCACCAAAAAGTCTACTAAAAATCTAGTAGTTCCCACGGCCATATTTGGAGGATTGTAATGAAGTCGTTTGTTGTAAGCTTGTTAAAGATTGATTTAATTCGAGAGTGGGTTGTAACATCGTTAACTTAAATGCCTTTTATCTGTTCACAGGCTCTGTAAAAGCATGGACTATTGTGAACTATTTAAATTAAGTTTGTGGTCTAAATTTCAAGTGTTTTCAGCTAACAATTACTAAAAGATGTTATATTGTGTCATCCCTAACACATCTCAATTCTCTAAAAAGAAATTAAATTTAGAGTGCATTCAGGATGTCATGAAATTAACAAACACTTTCACTTCTTATAATTTTCTTATTTTCCACTCAGATTTCAACGAAATTTTTAAGAAAGAAATTTTTGACGTTTTCAAAAAGTTAAGTTGCAAATAGGTAACCACTGTTACCCTTAAATTGATTTATGCATATTTACGGGATTGTGCTAAAATAATAATTTTAAATTGAACGTAATGCTGTTACTAAATGACAGACTATTAGTTATTTTCACAAACAGTTAATACTTTTTACAGCTATTCTATTTGTGGCGCGTTGTGTAACAGATACAAATTAATTATCGTGATGCACCCTTATAAATAAATCCTAAGCTATTCATTAAAATTAATATTAATATATAAAATTTTTTTAGTGTGCACCCGGTTTTTTCAATAGGAGGGTATTAAAACTCGGTTAAAACATACGGAAGGCCAAAAACAAATTAGCAAAAGAAGTCGTATGATTTTGGCAAAAATATTATTGGAAAGGGACCGTTTTTTAGGATGGCGTGATCGTAGTCGATGGGCAGTAAGGAAGTTTTAAAGAAGAGTACTTTGAGTTGGGTTCGAGACTTTTACGAATGCACGACAAGTGCCGCTGAAAAGTAAAATTTGGAAAAATATATAAAAAAGAAACAAATAACGCGAAGTGTTTTTCTTTTGTTTGGTCTTATTAAAAAAATAATTATGCAGCTAACATTAAAAATGTTAAAATAAAAAATATAATAAGTGAGACTTGAAATGAGAGGTTCTTGCCAAAGAAAGACGTTAGACGTTAATTGCAAATCGTTTTAAGTATTCATATTAAATTAAAATTATTAAATATATTATATGTAGACATTAAACCATATTTTTGAAATGTTTCAAACCTATTTTATACAAAAACTTTTAAAAAACCAATGAGAATTTCAAAAATTACAAAAGTATAAATAAGCATAGTAGGTTTTGAAACTTATTCAAAAATCACAACAAGCAAATTATATTATTCGATATGAATCTATAAGAGGTTTGAAACATTTCAAAAATATGGTTTAAGGTCTACTGATGATTTTGCATTAGCACCAATGAAATGCATGTACAGTGTAAATTCGATAATCCGGACTCCACTAATCCGGAATATTCGGTAATGCGGACAGAATTTTGCAGCTCATTGCGTATTCTATAATCCGTTTTGATAGCAACTATATAGTCCGGATTGAATAACACCCGTTTTTATTTATTTTTTTATTCAAATCACAGCATGCTTTAAAAAATACAGTTAGAATAGTGTGATATGAGTATGTTTTGGAACGTTGCACATGCGGTTTTAGTTTAGTATCTTCAGTGAAGAGAGCACACAAGACTTTATCTATTTTAACTGAACTGTACAAATTAGTATTTATGTTTTTATGTTTAATTTTGCTATGAATTATTATAATTTTTAATAAATACATACATCCGTAGTAATCCGGATAATTCGCTACTCCGGATTGGTGCCTGCAATCAATTATCCGGATTATCGAATTTTTACTGTATATAGACTAGCTAAAAAACTCTCAACAAACAAAAGATTTTGAATATATTATATGTCTTAATACCATTTTTTATACAAACCTATTTGCATTTCACATTTAATTAAACTTTTTCATACATATCCTAGTGATAAGATAATACTAATTAATTTTTTGAATTTTTTTGTTTTTTAAATTTTGTTGTCAATAAAGAAACTTTATATGATTATAACGTCACCTAATTAGTTCGGTTTTCTTCGAATATGGGTGAATAAACTTACTCCGGGTAGAACAATGGGTTGGCAGGGAAAGCATAAGTAATCGGTTTTAGGGGTACCTAGCGAATATGAGGCAGCCAAGGTACTATGGTGGAATCATAGGGATTCCAAAAGGGGGGACAGCTAAAGTTAGCATTACACCAGCTAACAAATATCCGCGGCAAAATAAATCAATATAGTAAGTATGTGGTGCTGAACTAAAAATACATTTTTTGAATTTCCTTTTTTTTCTTTTGTTACTTTAGGGCTCCAAACATATTTTTGTTATATTTATCAATCGTTTGATATATATTTTTTTGTTCCGTAGTCGTGTTAGCCAGATCGATAGGCAAGAACGCCACCCAAGACGGCGAGCTCCAGCCGGGGAAAAAGACCGCGTTGCATTTTTGTTAATGTACGTAATACTTTTACTATAGTGTGAAATGGCCTTAAACATGCACACTTCAAGCGTGTAGTATGTCTGTCTAAATTGTCTTTGCAGCGAAATGAAAACATCGATGAGACATACCGTTATTATTTTATCATAAGTACGTAATTGCTTAATTTTGTACTAACTGTAATTAGAATTAGGCCGATTGTGTCGGCCTTCAATTATACCATATGGAAACGGAGTTGTCATTCCATTATAATTTTTACATCATTTATTTAAGACCCCATAAAGTCTACTTATATATTCTGGAACCCTATAGATAGAGATTGTTTCGTGGTTTTTTTAATTTTTGTAATTTTTTCATAGTTCGAATATGTGGTTTTCAATTTTGTCATCAAGACATAAAACAAGTGGCAATACTACGCTGTGGCGGTATGCATTAATGTGCTCAAATGATCGAACAGATTCAAAGTCGCAGCTTAAGACCTAGTTTAGACTGGCGAACATTTGGAAAAAAACATCTGGAATTCTCTTTCGTTTTTTCATTCGCGTTCACACAGACGAACAAGACTTACATATTTTAAGTTTTTGAAAAAAATAGCTATAGATCTTCCACTTCTGCAAAAATTGGCTAAACAACTACTGTGTGTACGTACCATCCAGCTCAGCTATAAGTGAAAGTTTTTTTCAACGTCAGGAATTATACTTGAAGGCAGGCGAAGCATACAAAAATGTTGACAAAATTTTATGTCTGCATGAAAATTGTAACTCTAAAGATAACTAAATTAAATGAATATTTATCTATTAAAGCCAAAATATAAGAAAAGACCTACAAAATGAATGATTTTAGTCAAAATATTTTAAATATGTATGCACATAGTTTTAAATTTCACTTCAAAACTTGAAAATAAAAGCTAAGTTATATTTTCAGTAGTTTTTATCCAAAGTGATTATTATTTTGGCTAAAGTTCGTAAGATTTTTAGTCAGAAAAAATTGGGAATCAGACAATATTCCAAAGGTACAAAGGAAAATTTTAACATCAATTAATTTCAACTTGCACGGCAGAAGAGAAACAAAGTTGTTTTTCGGGAGCCGCTACAATCCCATCATCAGTGTTCATGTGTATTTCCATGTATCCGCCACTGTTTAGGTGGCTCGGTTGAATGTGATTTCAAATTTGTATTTATACAAATAATAATTCGAAAAAGGATACGAGAGTTATTTGTATTGTGGAAGGTATTATTAGTTGTTTTTACAGTAAACACAACTTCACCACTATCAAGATTCAAATTTTACCATCACTAATCACTAATTAACTAATTTTCCTTAAGAATTTTTAATTGTATTCAATTGTAAAATTTAATTTTAACTACAAAATTTGAAATCGCATGATACATACACATGTACATGCATATGGGCAAATCCTATGTGGCGAACGGCACATTCATACGCGTTTTCACATTAATATATAAACAAAGTTTGGTCTATCAAAAGAGGTACCTTCAAATTATGCACGGTGTTTGGTAGGATATAAGTGTACTTTCGAATGGCGAACAAAATAATTTTTTTAGCAGGTACTTGATGCGAAATAATTGGTAACAATAATTTGAAAGTTAATGTGTGTTTTCATAATTTTTAGCGAATTTTGCATAATAAAGCACACAAAATTTAGTCCCTAAAAGAAAGATGAATATAAAAGAATTCTAAAATAACTTCTTTGCAGCCAACATATTTTGTAGTTACATTTTTTCTATCCTGTTTTCTATTCTGAAATTGCATACCTAATTTCAATGTTTACAAAATAGTAAAGACAAAATTTTTTTACTAAAATTGAAGTGAATTCAATGTTTAAAAATATGGCTTTCGATCTGGCCATCACCATTAACACTAAAGTAACGATATGAATACCTAAAAATTTTAAATTTTTTGTATGAAATTAGAAGATCTGAGGAAGGGGAGGATTTGGTAATAATTTGTGCATTAATGATCATCAAAATACATTTATTTTATTTATAACATTCTATATCTAGTATAATATTCCTTAAATACAGATAAAAAATAAGTTGGATAAATTTCAAAAAATGTTGGTTGGTGAACTGTTTCTGGGATTTCCGCATGTATCAAAATTGAAAAATTTTAATTTGTAATTTTTTCTTTATTGGGCTTTATTTAAAATTTTATTTCAAAACTAACAAATTGTTTCTTAGTTAAATATAATTTTCCTCTTTTATTGTAGAATTTTCTAATTTTTTCTAGAAATCCCGTATACAATCTGCCCCTACATGACCAATTCTCCATAGTCGGCAATATTACCTACGGCAAACTCTCAAAATGTACCTTAACGATTACACAATCATTGGAGCCGGGCGAGCCAAGGCAATAACCTCCATAGCCAATCTCCCGTTTTCGCCTTTCTAACATCTCCCTTATACCTATTGTAACTTATTCTAAAGTTACTTCAATCCTCATACCTTCGCGAATGCTTTTCCAAGTTGAATAACTTGACTGATAGTGGACCTTTGAGTCTCAGCTCGTCTGTCCACCATCTCGATTGTGAGCGCCTGCTTGGCAAGCTCAGCGGTCAAGATCGCTCAAAGCTGCTAAGCAGCACCTCCGTAAAGGTTCCTACTAGTTGCTACACACCGGTCTAAGGTTAATATTTACCAGTCCCGAAAAAGAATTCCAATTAGTCCTCCTTGGATTCCTATAAGAACTCCTTTTTACTTCTCAAAGATTAGAACTAAGAACAGACGCCTACGTTCAGAGAAGGAAAATCCCAAAGCTACCCTCCAATCCTCTACTAATTCCCTATAGTTCGTCAATGTTTTATCTATTACTGCCTCCCTATTCCTAGTTCTGGAAGTTTGCGTATTACCCCTATTACAGATACAGAGATTGTTGGCATTAATAAAATCAAACAAAGACTCACCTCTTTTGCTTATGTCGACACTACCCCATTGGGTATGGTGTGCATTGACGTCACAACTTAGTACCTGCCTCGAGCACTTTCTGCTTGAGTGCTCCACCAACTCTCACACTTTTTCACCAGGTGGATTGGTAGCATCGTATGGTAAGTATGTCGCTGCTAGTGCCAGGATATTTCAGTCTCTGGCTTCCCCTATCACAGCCGTGATTTTGTGCTCATTTCTTACTAGAATACAAGTTCGTACCTTCTCATCAGTGTGGGGTAGAAACAATGTATACCTCGTTATCTTTAATCAAACTATCCGCTTGTTTTTGATCCAGGGCTCTTGGATTAGCCGATGAGGTTAACTTTAAAAGTTTTAACTCTTTTTGCGATTTTATACCACTTTATTTATCGTGGTATTTTTTTCCTAAAATAATTAAGCCAATGAAAAATATATAATATCTGAATCCATTTGGTACCGTTTGATGTTCATAGAAAACAGATTTGAAATTCTTCGAAATATCTTCATATCGTAGTTTTCCGATTTTACGAACAGCATTCTATCAGAAACACAAAAATATACGAGAAAATGCGATTTTTATACTTATTGTCTCATGTCAAGCTCGAACACATACATATGTATTATTATTAAAATTAAACCTACAATTATTGTTGAAGGTACAATGTTTATTTATTTTCAATTTTCTTAAGGATATGTTTTCTTCAAATGTGAGAGCTGTAGAGTCAACTTCAAGTATATATGTAGGTATGTATGTATTCCTTTTTTGACTCAATTTCAACTTTATTTTCGTTTGGAATTCAAATGATCATTTTTAAATCTGCTTTTATGAAGCATGTACCAGATATGTACGGCAATTACTATATGCTGAGCGTAATCTCACTATTGCTACTTTTAGCATTCATAAAATATTCTCTTATATCATTCCTATCATTTTCCACCCTGGTTTTTAGATAATGAAGGGATTTGTTCAGGGCCTCCCTCGTTAATAACTATTTGCTTGTGTAAACATTCATAGTTGAAACTCTAATAATTATTTCTATATAACTTGTAAGCCCTGTTGTTATTTCCCATATTTATTTGCTATCTCTTCTGATACAAATCTACATTAGTCTGTAACTTTTATTCCTTTTGGTATATTCGTATGTCATTAATTAAGCATTGAAATGATCTTGGTTTCACAGTTAACTGAATCATAAAGAAATTATTCTGGATAATTCTATTGAAAAGAGTAAAGAGTTAATAAAGAGGGTTGAAAACAATTAATTAAATAAACGTGTTTTAATAGAAACGAGATATCCACGTGCATTAATTAATCCTCTATTTTTCCTATTCGATAATGGAATTATCTTTTAAGGAATGACTTTGCTTTCACATCGCCATGTCTTTATTCATTCAGTGTTGCCATATTATATTCATACAATATTGAGTAGTACTATATAAATACAACTAGGTATGCACAATGGGCCATAATATAACTTAAGTATACAACATCTCCCTTCCTTGGGATTCAATTATAAAAATTATTAATTTCCATTTAATTTAAGGATATATTAAAATATATTGCTTATACTTATACCAATTACAAAATAACTTTTAATTCTAAGATTTATAAATTTAATCTTTGTGGTTCTTTCACAATTCTACCACTTTTTGTTACATAGGTATTATCATTTCGTCTTTCACTTATTTTCATATTTGGTTCATTTGAAATTTCAACATTTAATTGATTTGGAATTTTTACATTTGTATCGCTCATTATATTTCTATCTGTACAATCGGTTTTTATTGCTTTATCATCCTGACTTTCAATCAATTTATTTCCTAAATATGTTCTGATATGTTGCTGATTTCTTCTATATAGCATTGCATTATTATCTTTAATTAAAAATGATCTTGGTTCCTTGCAATGGTCTATTATACATCCCGGAGACCAACTACTTGTAGGCGTTTTCTTAAACATGACTTTATCGCCTTTTGTAACAGGTTTAGATTTTTTGGCTCTTTGATTGTAGTAATCCGAATATTTTTGAATGCTTGCATCTAATTTTTTCTTGTATTCATTGTGATTAACCACTTTTGGTTGAAGATTTTTTGTAATGGATTGAATTTTTGTTCTCAGCGACCTTGACATAAGCAACTCTGCCGGACTAGGTAAATTACCCTTAGGTGTAGTCCTGTAATGCAGCAGCGCTGTATAAGGGTCCGATTTACTCTCATGACATTTTAATAATAATTTTTTAATTATCTGAATTGAGCGTTCGGCTAAGCCGTTCGATCTAGGTAAATATGGACTGGACGTCTTATGATCAATTTCCCAATTTTCAAAAAATGCCTTGAAATCTTTAGAATTGAATGGGGGTCCATTATCTGTTATTAAAATATGTGGAATTCCATGTCTTGCGAATAAAGATTTTAATTTTAGTATTAGTTGTGAACTATTATATCCAGAACTTAAGGACTCAATTTCAATATATTTTGAATAATAATCAACTACCAACAAATACATATTTTTATTAAATTCGAACAGATCACATCCTAGTTTGAACCATGGTAAATCAATTATATCATGTGGTGAAATTTCAGGTTTCGGGTTAGAATTTTGATATCGCGTACAGATTTCGCAATCTGTGACAATATTTTCAATATCATTATATATATTTGGCCAATAAACTGACTGCCGAGCTAAATCCTTGCATCTCTGGATTCCTAAATGTCCTTCATGAATTTTATTTAAAACAGATTTGCGTAAGCTTTTTGGTATTAGGATTCGTTGGTTTTTTAACAAAATATCGTTTAGAACACATATGTCGTCTTTAATTTTAAAGTACGGCATTACATCTTTGTCTACATTTTTCTTATTGCTTGGCCAGCCTTGTTTTACATACTCATATATTTTCAAAAAAGTAGCATCCCTTTCAGAATGCTCTTTCACCTCATTTATTTCTGAAAAAGGTGTTTCCAAATGTGAAGCAATAAAATTAGAATGTAATGAAATTTCGGTGTCCATTTCTGTAAATGTAGTTCCAGTTATTGGAGCTCTTGATAGAGTATCAGCAATATGTAAATATTTGTCTGGTTTGTAGATAACTGATAGACTATAACTTTGTAAACGTAACATGAACCTTTGAAGTCGTGCTGGAATTTCAAATAACGGTTTGTTAAATAAACTAACAAGAGGCTTATGGTCAGTTTCCACTAAAACTTGTGAGCCATAAACAAACCGATGAAATTTTGTGCAACCAAAGAGTATAGCAAATAGCTCTTTTTCTATTTGAGCATATCTTTGTTGAGCATCTGTTAACTTCACTGACGCGTATGCAATGGGATGTTTGTCATGCATGATGGTAGCACCTAGTGCGAATTTCGACGCATCTACTGACATAGTTATTTCCTTGTTAGGGTTGAAATATGTAAGAACTGGAGACTTAGTAATTTCATGTTTAAGATGTTTAAACTCATCTTCATGGATAGACGACCAATGCCACTGAATTTCTTTTTCAAAAGATCCCTTAAATTTTTATTTTTCGAAGACAGATTTTCTATAAATGGACCCAGGTAAGTAATCATACCAAGAAAACGTTGTAATTCTTTAACATTTTCCGGTTTAGGCATATTGACAATTGACTCTATTTTTTCCACGTCTGCCCTAATACCAGATTTATCAAAAATGTGCCCTAAAAACTTTATTTCAGTTTGCAGTAATTTGCATTTTGTTTTATTGAATTTTAACCCAACCTCTTTAGCCCTTTGAAAAACTTTTTCTAATATGTGGAAATGTTCTTCTTTTGTGGCCGAATGTATTAAAAAATCGTCTATATATATAATTAGGCCTGAAATATCACCAAATAATTTTACCATCTCGGCATGCAAAATTTCAGGTGCCGCGTTTATACCAAAAGGCAGTCTTAGAAATCGGTAACGGCCAAATGGCGTGTTAAAAGTACATAATCTAGAGGATTTTTCACTTAAGGGAATCATCCAAAACCCACTGTTTGCATCTAGTGACGAAAAGTAGTTAGAGCCATTCAATTGAGCTTTGCAGTCCTCAATGGTTGGAAACGGAAAATGTGGGCGTAGTATGGCTTTGTTTAAGTTCCTTGGATCTAAGCAAAGTCTCAGACTACCATTAGGCTTCGATACCAGCACAATCGAACTCACCCACTCAGTTGGCTCACTAATTCGTTTAATGACATTTAAATCCGACATTCTTTTTAATTCTGATTTTAACTTATCTTGTAATTTAAATGGAATTTTACGGGGTGGATCTACTACAGGCGAAACATTCTCAAGTATTTTCAAATTACACTCAGTTTGCAAGAGACCAAGACCATTGAAAACATCAAAATATTTATCAACTAGTTTATTTACCGATATGAAATTCACATTTTTTATTAGATCTAAATGAATCGCAGATTCAAGACCAATTATGTTTTTGCAATCAATCTTAACAATATAAAATTTAATATTATAAATTTTGTTCTGAAAACCTACTAATAAATTTGCCACACCTGCAACTTTTAATTGTTCACCACTAAATGTAAATATTTTTACATTAGTTTCTCTTACTAAGTGTTTTACTTTTAACAACATTACAGTTTCAAAAGAAATTATATTGGCTTGTGCGCCAGTGTCTACTTGACAAAAAATTTTGTTGTTGTTTATCGTTACCTCAATCTTCCATTCAGCTGCTGTTGTTGCTTTCCTGGAAAGCGCGCCAATAAACAAGTCATCTTCCTCTTCTTCCCTGTCATTTTCTCCTTCATTTGTATGCACATATTTTATGTATTTTTTTTTTTAAACACATTTTTTCAAAATGGCCACTTTTTCCGCAATTGCGGCATTTTGCTCCTAATGCCGGACACTTGTTTCGGTGTATTTGACCGCATTTTGTAAAAGCCTTTGAAAAATCAAGTGATATCAATGCACTCCGTCTATCGACGTTCAAGTCATCTCTAATGAAATCAGTGAGAGCTACCAATAACGAAGCAGTACTGTGACCCTGACGAAAAGCTAATAGAGAATCACAAACACGAGTTCTAATAGATTCCAACATCTGTTTCTTCATTAGATGCTCGACGATCTTAGACAGAGATGGAAGAACGGAAATGGATCGGAAATCATCCGGAATATTCGCAGTCTTACATTTAGGGATAGGCAGCACCCTTGCTGTCTTCCACGATGTGGGAAAGCATGAAGTAGTAAGATTGCAATTTATTACATCAGCCAGCAAAGGCGAGATATAGAGGAATATAAGTTTAACAAACTTAATCGGAATGCAATCCACACCAATAGCCTCAGACTTCACTTTATTCAAAGCATCAAGTACCTCAGACATATCTACACAACGAAAAGAAAAGGAATCGGAAGAGCCTTCGAAAACCTCGAATTCTCGATATTCACTCAAAGCGTAGTCCCCAACAAAGGCAATATTCAACGTGTCGTTATCACCATTCCAGGAATTTACAGTGACACTCGTGACGCACCCATAATTACGCAGTACCCTCCATAGCCCAGCGGAATCAAGTCCAGAAAAAACCATACCAAAGTATTCCCCTCTCCTACGACGAATAACATTCTTGACCCTATTTCTATAAACACAGTATGTTCTCCAACCTTAAGACGTTCTATTCAACCTAAACGCAGAGTACGCCAGATCACGCAATGACGTTGTCAAAGAAACATCCGCTGATCGCATCCACACATTCTTGGTAATGGGTACTCTTTTTCTCACAATCGGAACATGTGTAAAAAGGTCACTTAATAGGGAGGAGAAGGCAGCACATTTCGTGTTAATATTTGCTTCAAACAGAATACGCCCAGAATCAAAATTAGAAAGAGACAATAACAGTCCCATACGGTCAATGTCAGAGTAAGATCGATATTCAAAAAACTCATGCACACTGGGAACATACCAATGAAAATATGCAAAAATCAGAGCATGAGCCGTTACCGATGGGCACTGCACTTGCTTTGAAAAGCCCAAAAGAACACAAATCACTTACTAAAAAATAGTCTTACAATGATGTAGAATCATAAGCCAAATCATAACGCGTTGGCTTCGAGTTGTGAACAATGGATAAATTCATTCTTATACAAAGGGATATTATGACGCTCGACCCATTGGAGCCAAACAGATTACAGTTAAAATCGCCAACAATAATAATGTTACTATATTCCGAAAAAATGCTGTCATGGAGCTCTTCAAAGACATATAAGTTACCATGAGGCAAGTATACTACGCCAAATAACACTCTAACACTATAAAGATCAAGTACAATAAAAAGAGATTCACAAGAACCTACCTGGTATATCCTCAAAACGTCCGAAAAACGAATTCCCTTAGGTATATATATGCAAACACAATCACCCCTAGAGGCACGATCCAGACGGCATAACTTGTACCCAGGAATACCAATGGTCTGGTCAGATATAGAAATATCGAGCCAAGTCTCAGAAATAGCAAATAAATTAAACGTACAATCCTCTAATATAGACGAAACCTCATCAAACACGAAGCCCAACACGTCCACCTTGCAAAATATTGTTAAAATAAAAGTTGCCACTCACTACAGGACCCATGTTTACATTAGAAGACATCAATTGAATAAAAAGGGAAATTAGATGATGAGGCGGGGAACCAAAAGTAGCTGAAGAAATGAAATACAGTCAAAGCTCGGTATAACGAATGATATAATGTAAAAGCTATTCGTTATAGTGAAAAATTCGTTATATAGCGAAGTTTTTTTGTATGCACTATTTAATTAATTTTAGTTGATTTTTAATAGAAATAGTTTATTTAAAACATTTTCTACATTTAATGTTAACAAAATGGCTTCATTGAATTAAATAACTAAACAGACGTAAAAAAATTATTTATATATGTTTGTTTCCGAGCGATTTGCAAACTTTTTTGAACAGCTTCTTCTTGTATTTCTCTTAATACTAGTGATTTCGAAAAAGAAATATTATTTTGTTGACTCCATTGGATGCACTTTTCTAAACATTTGATTACCTCTACATGTTTAATTTTAG
Source organism: Gymnocheta viridis (assembly GCA_956483585.1). Classification (NCBI taxonomy): domain Eukaryota; kingdom Metazoa; phylum Arthropoda; class Insecta; order Diptera; family Tachinidae; genus Gymnocheta; species Gymnocheta viridis. The sequence continues at coordinate 87,117,292 of OY101441.1, forward strand.
TTTCATTATTGGACAATGTGCTTAAAATTTCTACATGCTCTTCATTCTCATCGTCGTCTTCGACCAACAGAGAATTATCGGTTTGGTTCCAAACATTTAAATCTTCGGTATTAAAAGGGATCTGCAAAAGTAAATCATACATAAATAAGGAAAAACACTAAAGAGATAAATATTTTACATTTGGAAAAACTGTGCTTAATACCCTAACACCGCGTCTAATAGAAACAATTTCATCTCCTTCCATAATTCTGGACAAAGGAATTTCATCTTCCTCATCAAACTCTGAATGTGTATCAATTAAAATTTTGTTCCAACATTTTGCCAACGTATCCTGTTTGACGTTATTCCATGCGAGACCAATCATACACGACGCATCATAAAGATTGTGGGTTTTTAAAAAATTGACGACGTCATCTGCTTCAGATGTCACGATTTTAGATAGGAGACTGTTCCTATAATGTAATTTTACAAGCCGAATTGCGTTTTGGTCCATTGGCTGAATAAGATTTGTAACGTTAGGTGGCATAAACATTGTCCATATTTTTCCACCTTCTGTAAACTTGACAAGGTCTTCTGCAGGGGGGTGACTTGGAGCATTGTCGAGAATCAGTAAAGCTTTCAACGGCAAATTATTAGATTTTAAAAACGATTCAACCTTAAATAATAGGAAATATGTAATAGCTCATCTTCATAAAATATTACAAAAGAATTCTTACTTCGGGAACAAACATTTCGAAAAACCAAATTTTGAAAATTCCAGAGTTCATCCAAGCATTCTTTGAATGCAGATAGCTTACAGGTAAAATTTTGTTTCGAAATGATCGTGGTTTTTTTGCCTTTCCGATAAGAAGAGGAGTCAACTTCATTTTACCCGATGCATTTGCGCACAGAAGAGCAGTTATTCTCTCTTTTGATAATTACCTCGCCGGGGCAGTTGCTTCACAGCATGAACAAATGTTTTGTCTGGAAGCATCTTCCAACACAAACCTGTTTCGTCCGCATTAAAAATCGAATCATGTGTTAGGCCCTCTTCAAGTATAGTTTTCCGTAGCTTTCTTTTAAATGGCTCTACTAAGTCTTCTCTTGATGATAGCTTTTCACTAGACTCCTTTAGAAGTCGTATTCCATACCGTTTCTTGAATCTGCCTAACCATCCATCACTTGCATTAAATCCACCAGTATATAGCTTGCCGTGTAGTTCTAGGGCCTTTGCTTTTAATCCTACTCCATTTACTGGAATAAATGTTTTTCGTTGTTTTAGGAACCATTCATATAACTTTTCCTCCATACCGGGATACTCCCCTTTTCGAAGAGAGCGTCGGGCTTTCGACCCGTTGTTGGTTTTTTCCAAATTCAAAACAATTTTTCTTTCCATTTTCTTTAATGTACATATGGAAGATTTTAATATTCCATATTTATTAGAAATTGCCGATAATGATGTGCCTCTTTTTCACTCTTCTAAAATTTTAATTTTTTCACTTAAAGAAATTCTTTTTCTATTGCCCATATTTCTTTGCACTACCAAACGCAACTAAAACTCAATTAAAATCATACTTCAATTCATACGCATGATCAAAAGTATGAGACAGATGAGCGTGTGCATACATGGACAAAATTACGGTAAAATAACGACTAATATTGTCTTTTTGTCTTTGTTTACTTTTGATTCATGGAAGAATTGTTTATGTTCATATATTCGACCATTCGTTATATTGAGCGTAAAAAATTAAAACATTCGTTATACAAGGTAGTTAATATTAAAAAATTACCCATTCGTTATATCGCGAATTCGTTAAAGTGAGTATTTGTTATACCGAGCTTTGACTGTACTAATGAAAGAAAGAAAATAAAAAAACATTGTAACTAATTTAATATATGTGACAGCGCATAGAGAAAGGGACCTAAGGGTAAAAAAAAATCAATTTTCACTTCTTTTTTTTGATGTGGACAACATCTGAGCATCGAATGAGAACGATCCCATGCCCCAAAAGTGTTCCCTCCCAGAGATATTCGTTTTATGAAACTGAAGTAAGTACACCAAAGATACACGTATTTAAATCTTTAAAATGGCTCTTCTGAACAAAACCGGTTTTTACCCTTAGGTCCCTTTCTACTTTGCGCGTCACATATGTATATATGTATATCCATAATTACTGGTACAAGAAATGAGATCATTAAATAAGAAAAGTTAGCAATTGCCATAAATATATGAGTGATAATATGTGTATCAATTTCCATTTAAAAATAAGATTTACAAAAATACTGAAGAATCCAGTGTGATGGATAGCAAGACACAAAGGTGATTCAAAGAGTACACCACAATGGATTCTTACAGTAACTACAAATTCATATCACCAAACTCTGTCCGCTCGCGAGGAGTTCACAGAAACATCTTTAAGTAACTCAGCACAGCCCCTAGCATCCATTACGCTCATATATCTTTCCATCAGGTAGTGTAAGCACAGCAATAGGCTTTGCATGATTAAAAACTTTATATTTAAAGATGATTTTATGTTGACGCAGCTTCAAACACAGTGCTGATTTTTCCTGATGCAGGGGTAAAGTGTTGATTGAGAAAAATGATCAAGGAAATTAGCTGGTATTCTGACATCATCAATAAAATCAAAAACCTTCAATGGATACTCTTGATTTTAGTTGTTTTTATTACTTTTACTTTTTATTTGAAAAAGTTTGTTGCACAATTTATTTAAAAAACCAGGCACAATCTCATTTATAATATTTTTTTAATTTTTGCGTTTTTTCCAATTTTATGAACCATAAAAGGTTTATTTTTCAAAAATATCCAATACGTTAGCAGATAGGATTAAGTACAGTGATAAAATAATTATATAATGAATTCAGTAAGTTGTCGACGTTTTTATTTGATATAATATAATATTAATAACAAAAAAAGAAAAAATATTAAATTATAAAATATAACAACATATTTTAATACATTATTTTAATTTAATTTTTTCTTTGAAACTCGTATGATGTATGTATGTATGTAAACTAGAGGTATTCTGATAGTTGTCTTTTTAAAATTTTGTTAACTTTTCCATTTACTTATCTGTATTGCGGTTGGAGCAGACGATAAAGGTTTTGGTTCAATAAAACCTGTATATTTCTGATATAGAAACACAATGGAATTTCAACCACAATTGATTTAAAAAATACGAATTCGGTAATTCATATTCAGCCTGCTAAGAAAACAAATGAATTTAATTAAAACAAATTTTATTTAAATCTTCTTCTGCGTTTACTAAGTAAGACAGAGATCTAAATAAGAAAAATTACGATAAAATCGCAAACAGAAACCATTTTGCTCTCAAATCCAACCCATAATTCGGCTTATTTTCGTAATATTTAACCATTAATCCGCGTCCAATTCCGTAGTGCGTGCTATCGACATGCGATATTCCGCAAAACTATGATTTTTTAGGTGTTTTTAACTTATCATTTTGTATATGTTAAATTGAGGAAAATCTGCTTCATAAAATTTACCGTAGGACAGTTGGGGCCATAAAAAAACAACAGAATAGGAAATATAACAAAAAAATTCTTTTGGCTATATCTCATTAATTATTGGACCGAGTTTTGTTATTTTCAAACCGAACAAATTTATGAAAAATTCCAAGAGAATGGTATAAAATTTATTTCTCTATGTTGGGTTTTGGCCTTAATTCTAACTACACCAAAATGTAGCAGACGGACAGACGGACATCGCTCATTCGACTTCTCTATCTATAAGGATCCAGAATATATATACTTTATATGGTCCTAAATGAATAATGAAGAAATTACATACGGAATGACAAACCTATATATCCCCTTTCCAAATTTTTTGGTGAAGGGTATAAAAATACTTAATGTAGAATAATTTTAAAAATTATTTTATTTTTTTAAACTACTCACGGATTTCAAAGCTCACATATTTCTATGAAGAAAAACTAGGCTTCATACTTTGTTATGATTTAACAGTGTACGCCTATCGTTTATAATTTGACCCGTTGAGGAAAAAATTCTTTTTCAAAGTACTGATGTCGCCAATATACAAAGCCTTTTAACCCTTGTGTTAATACCCGGGTACCGGGGTAGTTACAGAGCTCTATTTACATGAAAAAAACTGACAAAGAAATTCAAATTTTAATATGAGCTCCTAGATAGTCGTTATTTAGCTGAAAATCAAGCGAACTATGATTTAAATTTTAATTTTTTTTGTTCTTTATTACAAAAGATTAAAGCAAACTTTAACCATCGTTGCATGCGCTCCCGGATACCCCAGTACCCACAACGATATTTTTGTCAAATGTATATAAAATGATGTTTTCTAGCACATGCAAATAAACTTTGTAGCCAAAATAAATAAAAAACAGTTGTTTATTTTTTAATTGTTTTTAGTTGTTCAATTCACAAGCTCGTGTTATCGTCGTTTGTGTTGTGTAATCGTCTAATTATACAATATTATATTTTTGTTGTTGGTAATTTTCATACAAAAGTGTGTTATAATTATACGTTTGTACTTGGTAGGTAAGTTTTGCAATAGCTAGTGATACTTCCTCCGATGACATCATTTATTTTTATTTTTTATTTATATTAATAAATTTTATTGCAAAAATTATGCGTATTACATAAGTTGAATAATAATTAAAAATTGTTGTCAAACTCACTAATTTCACAGACTACATTGAGTTAGGTTAGCATTTAAAATGCAACAAAACGACGATACAACAAATATCGTCTTTTTTTAAACGATAAGCCATACGAATGAGCTTGTGAATTGAACAATTACACAGTGTTACAAAATTGAATGAAGTAGAAAAACCTGGGACCGGATATTATTTTTCTTGTAGGGCTTGTCGAGTAAAACTAGATTCCAATAGTGAAATATGCCGGACACCTCCAAAATCCGGATTTACGGTTAAAAAACCGGTTTTTGTACCTTTGCGCACTTATAAGCCTGTAATTTTGTTGATAATGATCTGATTTTCAATTTCTTATTAGATTTGGAAAGAAGAAACTGAGATCTTTCGAATGGCATATAATTTATTTGAGAAATTTGGGTGTTATTGTCGAGCAAACACAAATTTTGTAGATTTTTCAAAAATTTTTCCACTTTGGTGACGTTTTTATACATTATTTTATTAAGAAACTATAATACTGTTGAATTTATTCAAAAAGTACGTTTATTTATGATTACAACGCATATTTGGGTTTAAAAATATATAAATTATTGACTGAGTTATTTAACTTTTCATGAAAATAAACTTTTAAACTTTTTATACAAATTTTATTAATCCATTAACACAGTGCAAATTCCAAATCTCAGTTTCTTCTTTCCAAATCTAATAAGAAATTGAAAATCAGATCATTATCAACAAAATTACAGGCTTATAAGTGCGCAAAGGTACAAAAGCCGGTTTTTTAACCGTAAATCCGGATTTTGGGGGTGTCCCGGAAATTTCAAATACAGAATCCTGATCTACTCGACAGTAGCTACTAGAAAAATAATATCACATCCCAGGTTTTTTTTTTTGTCTCACTGTGTTATTCATTACATTCAAAACATTTAACAAAATTTTCTGAGGGTTCAGCACAAACTGGCTGTTCACATTCCGCGCAGCTCTTACGAGTTTTGCGTCTTATTTTTATTGATTGTTTGTAACATATGTATATGATTTGATCCTGTAACTTTTTTTCTTCCTGTTTTATCCAGCTCAACTGATGGAACATAATCCTCTGTGATAGCTACTACTTGGCTACCTACAACGCTTTTAATTGTAATTTTAGTTGTATATTTACGCATAACTTGAGGGTTTGTCAAGCGTAGTCCGATCAATTACAGCTTTATTTCTTTTAGGTACATAAGAACACATCCTTACTTTTTCATGAAAACCAAAAACTGTCGTGATTTATTTGCTGCCATGACACTTAGGATATATGGATTATTTTTGTTATTGTATCAACAACAGTAAGATTCCATGACAGCAAGTCCTTTGCTAGGGATAGAGTAGTAAAAAAATTATCCACGCAGATATTTCTTCCACTTCCGGATAAGGATATAGTTGTCCATTAATTGCTAAATTTCCAGCAGGTTTCTACACCTGAGATATGTAGATTTGAATATCACATTATCCATAAATCACGAATTGGAGCTGCGTTATTATTTTTTTATGATTAAATCGATTTTTATGATCAATAACAATAGCTATTTGAGAAAAACAAATTTAGCCCATTTTCTTTCATAAAAATTGTTATTACTTAAAAAGTACAGAATACAATGATGGTAAAATTGGGTATTGACACAAGAGCTAATAGCAGAAGTGTATAGCTGTGGATAATTTTTTGCTTTCGCTCCACCACAGTAATGGGTCTTAGGTTCTTTCCAAGTATTATTCATTGAGATACTTGTCTAACTCTTTTATAAATGCGACAGAGCTATTATCCGGACAAACTGTTTTGTTAAGGTCTTGGTCATAGTTGGACCGAAAGCTTAACCCTTCTACAACATTCACAGCTGTTCTCTCTTGGGTTTCGTTTATTTTCGGTAGTAGAGCTCGACAGTCTAACTGTACAGAGCCTTGTTTTTAACTTTTGAACAGCCGCGTAATACAAATGCGCACTTTTGAATTAATTCTCTTCTCTCGAACCGAGGTTCCAAAATTGTGCTCTCAGCATAAAAGGAGTTTTTTTCATAGTCTCCAAAACGGTATATCAACTCAACTTAATTTTTGAAATCAATGCCGTTATCTTGCTGTCTGTAGAAAAACATTTTGAGATAAAATCTTTAAAAATATTGCAAATAACAGTTATTTTTGAAAGGAAAGCGTTAATGTAACAGCATCCTTTGTTGATAGAAGTCTCTCCTACATGAGTTAGGTGGAGTTCTAGCGTGTTATCACATCATGTTTTAGTTTGAGTTCAGCCATTCATTCGCCTTTGACTCTCAAACAGCTTAAAAAGAGCCTGTGAACTTCTGTTGAAATGTTCAACTATTTTCTTACCTTTGGCAATCCAATTTCACATAAAGGTGGCTAAATGTGCAAATCATCCTATGCCCCGCCATTGTCCTTGCCGAATTGCTGCAACTATGTTTGGCGCATTATCGCTTACTATTACTATCTCTGGAAACTGATCACACCAACTGATCGATGTAATGAGCAGTTATGCTACATAGCTGGTATTAGCCCTGGAGGTTCATCCAGCTGTGGTAAGACACACTGCTCAGATACTCGAATGTTTGATTTTACTTTTTCGACAATTTCCATTCGAGTATTTGGAAGCAGGTTGCAAAATATTATCTTCCTTATGGGCATTTGGTATCCTGGGCAATACGATACTTCTTGTATCACTTCCCTGAGCGGCGGCTCTTTTACAATTGGCAAGGAATGATAACCCTTTGCCACAAATTTTAGCACCAGCTTATTAATTTTTTACCGTTTGAATATTAGGTGCTTTGCTGATAAATTGCGCAAAACTTTTCTGCTGCAGTCTACTTTGTGAGCTGTTCAATGGCTGTGACGTCGAAAGTTGTGTGCTAACCGAAAATTGTGAAATGGTTGACTGCAGCTGTTCCACAGACGATTGCTTTGGATCCAAATTTATTGCTGGCTGTTGCTGTAGTGAAAGAGATGTCAATGGGTGTTTGAACTTTAATTGATGAATTCCATGAGCTCCAGAAGCTATGCTTATCGAAGATTTGAAATAATTGCATTTGCCATGGCCAGTACCATCCTCGGTAAAATGCTGTCATATTTAGCTAAATTTTTTCCAGCCATTTAAATTTGTTTATTTTTATATTTTCTGTTTAATTATTAGTATTATTATTAATATTTCAAATTCAAATCACAGAATATTCCTTGTATATTTATACAGGTACGCGCATTACATAAAATACTCACCAACTGTTTTCCGTTTGGCAAGCAATTCAAAGCAAAGTCATTTAACTTTTCTAAGAATTTTTTTAAGTTAAATTTTGACAAATCTCATGGACATGTAAACAATTATTCTTAAAATAAATATACTAGCATCCGTTGTCTTTGATTCAAATTCAAAAAGGAGAAAGGCAACATTAGCACAGCGATGACAAGCCGATTTATTCAAGTTGTTGTGTAACGTCATCATTGTTAAAAACTGAACTATTTAAAAAGGAAATTTCATCTAGTTCGCCTAGTTCAATTGATTGAATCGTTCAACTGAACTATGTATATCATTGGTGAAATACCCAAGACTAGAAATGAGTACTGAAGAAATTACATATGGAATGACAAACCTATAAATACCCTTTTCAAATTTTTTTAGTAAAGGGTATAATGACAACATTATTTGAAGTAATTAAACGACCATTATACATACAAATATTATAATGTTGTTTCCAATGCATCAGTAAAGATCAAAGAATCAGCCGGCGTCATTGTGCAGTGAATAAGTGTAAACAACACAAAACATAGTAACAAAACTACAAGTGCAAATATTTTAGAAATCAGTTTTCATTCACAACACTTTAGAAAAATCTGTAGATACATACTTATGTACTTGTGGATTTAGCGGTACGCACTTATAATATATACATATATTATTCCAGTTGCTAAGGTATTATCAAAAGGCGGCACATTGTCAGCATTTTAGTCTCAATGTACATATACTCGTATATAAATACATACATATATGTATGTATATGTATGTACGTAGTAGTGACGCAACGAATACTTGTATTCGTGAATATTCATTCCTCTTTTTATATTCGTGTTCGCTAAATGTATGAGAATATTAACTTAACAAAACATACATAAAGTGTAAATAAGCATTAGATAAATGCAACAAGGAATACTAGTCTGTAAACATAGTTATCTAAAACCGTTATTTTCAACTTAGAATAAAAATATTATTTTAGGAAACAAAAAATATGTCATATTAATAATCAAACATCGTTAAAGGAATGTCGAACTTCAAAAATAAAATTACATATATTCTCCTTCAAGCCTATTTATTATAAGTCCTGTAGAATCCAAGAAATTTTTTTTTGAATTTCAATACTTCATTTTAGTTAAATTGAATAAAGACCTGTAGAAATGAATAAATTTTTCAATTTGTCTTAATAAAAACAAAAAAAGAACAATTAAGTGTGTGATGAAAACGATTATACATTAAATATTTCTCTTTGTAGTTGGTAATATATTAATGGCCTTATTCACAAACGGTTAATAAAGTTAATGTGTGCATTAAAACCGGGTTTCCCATATAAAAATCCAACATTAAACCTGTTATAACTTTATTAATCGTTTGTGAATAACGCTATAAACGTGCAATTTTGTGGTGATAAGAAATGAGTGTTTTAAATAAGTTTGACAAGTTTAAGTTACATATACCATTATATTAATTTATTAAAGTTTTGATATCAAATTATACAATTTTAAATCTAGGTAAGAGCTATACAAATTATTATTATATTCTTGTAGAACATTATGTACTTCATACTCGTGTATATTTAGATTCTCCAGAAGAAAATATCGGCGATAATATTGTAGCCATTCTTTTGGACAACTGCTCTTGGGCGGATATTGATGGCCATTCTTATGTATTAAACAAATGGTCACAGTAAAAAAAGTTCTTAGGTTTCAAGTATGTAAAATCTTAATAAATTTCTGGTTTTTCTTATAATGTCGACAGTTTTCTTTCTTTCTAAAATTTTGTTTTTGTTATAAATGTAATTGTACGAAAGAAAGAAAGCTTGCGACAGCGTGGAGCAGACAGTTAATTTGAATTATAGAATTAAAAAAATATATATATGATTGTTTTTTACTTTTTGTAGGTAGATATGGATTTTAATCAATTATATCCGAAAGCCGACTTTGAATAATAATCCGTCAATGTAAATAAAAAATTATTAAAAATAACTATGAATAAAAATTATTCAATATTAATAAAATATAACTAAAATAATTAGTTAATTTAGCTAATTTCTTACTCAATTTAACTAAAACTTCGTTACATATACAACGATGAGGTAATAGCGAAGTTGAAGAAATTTCTTCTTTATAAATATTTACTAAAATTTTTGCTTTTGACGAAAAATGTCCGTCAACGAGAATACGGATTTTTTAGGATGTATAATAACCTACATTTCTTCAATTATACACCTTATTTTGAGGTATTAGGTAAATTTTTTGTTCAGTGTGTGTACCCCACTTTATGGATAGTTTCAATCCAATAAATATTCCACAGTAAGCAAAAGTATATGAAAATCAGAATGTTGCATATTTTTGAGATTTTACATTTACTTGATTTAATAGGTTCCTTTTATTGTAGGTAATAAGTACCAAGTAAATATTTTTTAGATTTTTCTATCATCATTTATTAAGGTGCGTTTTCAAGAATTAACATTAAAACTTCAAATTCCAATATTATAAAAAATAAAGGTATAAATAACCGATTGTTATGCTTGATTACTTAACAAATGTTTTAACAGCACTAGCAACAATATTTTCGAAGTGAATCGGATGCTTACATTAAATCGCTAGTGCTTTTGATATTAATACATATGTAAATCATATTGAATTGTTTGAAAATATTACTATTTTTTGAACCAAAAAAAAACATATTTAACTTAATTTGCGTAACATTTTATTATCTTGTTAAGCTCAGCTTATGCAAAATTCACTTGTGATTTCAAGTCGCTGAAGTTTTGGCGATTGCCAACTACAGAATTATCATGTGATTTTAACTCGCATCGCAAGTATTATGTGAAGTGTGAGATTCAGAACCAGAGTGATTATTTCCACTTTAAAATGGAAGTAATTTTCAAAATATTCGAATATAATTAAAAAATAGATTTATACAATACGAAAACAAAGCTAACAAACTTAAGGATTTTCTTCTCTCCGAATGTCGAAGTGAAGCCCCACTATCACTGTGTAAAAATTTTTTTTGGATTGGCTGTAAATTTTTCTTGTTTTCCCTATCATAAAGGTTTTTTGGCTTCATTGAAAGAAAGACGAATTACAAGCCACTTGCTTTGTAAAGAATGGCTGCAGTGTTGCCAAAACTTCATTACGAAGAATAGCTAAAAATTGAAATGTAGCTAAGCAAAATAAATACAAAAAAATAAATCTTTAGAAATATTTATAAATATAATTCATATGTTATATTTTCACAATAACATTTTAATACCCCTGACAGACATATGCGTTTTTTCTCGCAATTTTTCATTTTCCGGGAAAGCGGGAAATTTTTTTTAATTTCCCGGGTTCCCGCTCCATGAAGTAATAACAAGTAAGAGAGATATATTCGGCTGTGCCGAATCTTATATACCCTTCACCATAGTATGGAGTGACGAAAGAAGTCACAATCACGAAAATTCGCGCCCACGAAATACGAAAAAAAATATAAAAAAAATAATTTAAATTGAAAAAATTACATTAAAGCAAAAAATTGCCACTCACCGTCTCACAGACGCACCCCCACGTGATGGAAACAAAAAATTAATCACGATCACGCATTATTGGTTCTAATCTCTATTTCATAGTATAAGCTGATTTCATAAACACAGCTTCCAAAGCAACACTGGAAGCATGAGTTTACAAGGCATTCTCGTGTTGCTTTGCAAACTGCGTTTATGAAGTCAGCCATAAATTATGAATATCGTAACAAATTTGTTACACTTTCTTGCCTAGAGTGCATTATAAAAATAGTAACATCCCCTTATTAGTACTTATATATTTTTTCACACATCCAAGAAGTGTTTCAGCGTCTTTATGTGGTCCTCGACTAAACAAAGAAATGATTTGAAACGTAAGAACAGTTTTAATAATGAAGAAATTCTCCCAAATTACATAAAAAATATCGACACCTATTGCATAAATCTGCTAGTCTAATGATTAAAATGTTCCAATATTATCTTCACATTGAAAATAATTTAAAGCTATCAAAAATTCTTTAAAAAACTAACTTTTTCAAATAAAAAGTAAAAGTAATAAAAATAACTAAAATGTACCAAAAATTAAAAAAAATATATATTAATAAATGGTTTTTCAGGATTTGAAACCGTACCTTCATACCCGGTGGCACGGTTTCGAATCCTGAACACAACACGATGCTACTTTTTTTAAAAGAATTTTCGATACATTTTAGTTGTTTTTATTACTTTTACTTTTTATTTGAAAAAGTTTGTTCCACAATTTATTTAAAAAACCAGGCACAATCTCATTTATAATATTTTTTTTTAATTTTTGCGTTTTTTTTTTCAATTTTATGAATGCTAAAAGTTTTATTTTTCAAAAATATCCAATATGTTATCAGATAGGATTTTGTACAGAGATAAGAAATTGTATAATGAATTCAGTAAGTTGTCGACGTTTTTATTTGATATAATATAATATTAATAAAAAAAATAAAAATAACTTGACGGTGTAAGAAAAAATATTAAATTATAAAATATAACAACATATTTTAATTCATTATTTTAATTTAATTTTTTCTTTGAAACTCGTATGATGTACGTATGTATGTGAACTAGAGGTATTCTGATAGTTGTCTTTTTAAAATTTTGTTAAGTTTTCCATTTACTTATCTGTATTGCGGTTGGACCAGACGATAAAGGTTTTGGTTCAATATAACCTGTATATTTCTGATATAGAAACACAATGGAATTTCATTTTGTATATGTTGAATTGGGGAAAATACGAAAATATGCAACAAAAAATTAAATACAAATATGTATGCATATACAATTTTTGGAAATTTTCCCCAAACATTCCGATCTAAAAATCCAAAGTTCATATGTATGTATACGATAGTAACTGATTGTTTAATTAAGCCCACATTAAATTATTCAATTGGATAATGCAATCTAGAAGCTAAATATAAATTTGTGGAAAGAAGGTATTTGCAATACTTTTATTCAAAATACAAATGCATTTTAAATTTTTATTCAAAATACAAAATAGTTTTTAATAAAAGTTTAATTTTCACAATGGAAATCATATTTTTAAAGTTTTTTTACTCTATAATGTTGCTGTTTTTTAATCGATATTGAATCATACAATTTTTCTGATGTTCGCATATTTTTAAGAATTTTTGGAATTTTATTTTTTCAAGATTTTTGGCTGCCGATTGCCAATTATATGATTTTTTTTAAATAAATTTTGGGAATAATTTCCAATATTGCAGTTGCAATTTTTAGAATATGCGCTATTTTCGCGGGTTTTAAATTTTTTAGTTTCTTTGCTTATTACATTTTGGAGCTTGATATCAAATTAAATTCTTACATCAAACTTTGTTTTTATTTTATAGAAAAATGGCAATTAATTGAAGTGCTTTTGAAGATTAACTCACTGATGTTACAGAATGAAAGAAACATTTCTTATCAAATTCTAGCCGGGAAGAGATTTTTCTGCTTTGTTATGTGTTACTAAGTATCCAAACAACATTTTAATTGTCAGGAGATTTTTTTATCACATTGTACAAATACAATAATAATACCGGATTCTGATATACTGCAGGTACGCTCTGCACCTGAATATAGAAAATAATTAAATTTACACAAGAATAACACAGGATGTAAGCATAAAATTTACCTTTCTTCTGAAATCACAAATAGTCATAAAAAATTAAAAATTAATACATTTTTAAAACAAAACTAAATTTCAATTTCATTGATTTTGTATATCTACTCGTACAATAGTGTCTTGACGATCTATTACATTTCTTTAATATAAATAATATAAACAATAATTATGGTTATAAAAAATACTGTAATATGCATGCATAATATTATACTAATAAACATAAAAAAATTAGTTTAAAGAAACAAACAAAAACAAAACAACAAATCATTGCTTTTGATTTTTTAAATATACACATGTTTACACACAATGTGTACATGTGCTCATGAACTCATTTCAGTATGTATGTAATAAATGTGTGACAAAAAAGGCCAATTTACAACAACCACACCAATTTCCATCGAGAATTTGAAATTTCATTATTTTATAATAAATAAGATATATTATGTTCTTAAACGCTTAAACTACTATTAAAAATACAACTGATCTGTGGTGTACAAGAAGCGGTTGTGAGTGCCAACCAGTAGGTTGTTGGATTAAATCCCCACGCAACTTTTTAAAAAAAATTTTAAAAGTAAAATTATTTCGAATCCCATTTTTTTGCTCATATTTTAGTCGTTAATGGACCGAATTCAATTATTTTCAGTCTAAACCTTCGTAGAACTCCATACAAGAGATCTGCTTCATAAAATTGACCGTAGAACAGTTGGGGCCATAAAAAAAACAACAGGATATGAAATATAACAAAAAAAGTCTTTTGGCTATATCTCATTAATTATTGGACCGAGTTTTGTTGTTTTCAAACCGAACAAATCTATGAAAAATTCCAAGAGAATGGTATAAAATTTATTTCTCTATGTTGTGTTTTGGCCTTAATTCTAGCTACACCAAAATGTAGCAGACGGACAAACGGACATCGCTCATTCGACTTCTCTATCCATAAGGATCCAGAATATATATGTACTTTATGGGGTCTTAAATGAATAATGAAGAAATTACATACGGAATGACAAACCTATATATCCCCTTTCCAAAGTTTTTGGTGAAGGGTAAAAATTTTATTTGCTAGGCATTAACAAAAATTGTATTAGAAAGTTTGAAACACTTAAACCCGTGATACACTATCATACACAGTCGTACGATTCATTCACTGGAAAATCTGACAGAAATCTGTACCACTTTTAAAAATCGCATTGAATTTGCCACACTATCATACAAAAAAGATGCAAACACATACTGTGTATTTTTCACTCAAATAATTTTATATTTTATTGATTTTTTTTCGCCTAAATAGTTGCAGATTTATAAAATAAATAGTTTTAATTTATTTTTGCTTTCGTTGCAACTTACTTTCATAAAAAGATGCATTTCTGATCGCAACAAATCTATCATTTTATGGAAATTTTCATAATTATATGCAAGTCGGGCCGACTTGTCAAAAAATCTGCCTCACAAGTGCATTTTATGAGCACACTTTTTGAACCCACCCGACTTTTTTGGCAGATCGCACGACCAAGTGTCACGGTTTTTGCTAAAACATACCTTATGTTTTAATAATACATTAATATGTCAACTTTAATTGAGTATTCCCACAGGAACTTTATTTTTTTACTTTTAGTTTGTAAATTCCTTAATGGTTATTTCCAAAATTTGTATATTGTTATATGAGATAAAAATAAACTTACAAATATAGGTGAACATAAAAAAAACATAACAATTCAGTTAATAAAAACAGACATAAAATAATAAGGAAAAAATAATACAAAGATACTTCAGGTTTGAATTCCAAAACAAAAATATTAAATTTTTAAGATAAGAAAATACTTTAATAATATAATTCATATTTTTTGGTTTAGGAAATAAGTCTTTAAAACGCTTAAAGCGTTTATGGACTCGTCAGAAAGCCTATTTCTAATTTCATTAACAAATTGCCCTGCTACCGAAAACGACCGATCCCTTTTCACCGTTAAGTTGCCAATTACTTTTTTTTATTATATCCCGGGATCCCGCATGAAAAATCCCGGGAAAGCAGGAAGTTTTTGGATTGAAACTCCCGGGTAATCCCGAAGCGGGAATTCCCGTTGTAAAAACAATAAAAAAAACTGCCACTGAATTTTTTTTATCAAATTACATCTAGAACTATCAATAAACTTAATCTTTCAATTCAAAAAACACCTTTAATAACTTTGGCCAGCTTTTTGGCCGAAACACTCCTCTGTGACACGGTTAATTAAACTGTGCTTAATCATCGCTGTATTTTTATGTTCGTTAAATTAGAATCTACATTTTGTAACAATGCATACATATGTATGTACATAATAGAGATTAAAGTTTGTTAGAAATGAAAAACTCTGTACAGCATTCATTACAAAAACTATTGATCACTTTTCATTTCTTTGCCATTCAAAGTAGAGAAAAATAATTGTATTTTTGTGTAATTATGCCAGTAGCACAAAAAAAATTTTCATATCATAAAATGTTTGTGTAATATCAATATTTTTTTTTTGCAACAAAAGTTGTAGACAAAATACAAATGATATATATACATATCGCCCCTTTATTGCAACGTAGTCAGAATTATTCGTATCGTTCTTCATCTTATGTTAAAAATTCATACAAATATCTTGTTTACTCACCTCTTGAGGGTAGAATATTTTTTTATTTTTCCATAGCCATATATGTAATTTAAAAACTTTACACTCGCTTTGCTGAAGAACGTGTATTTTTGAGAAATGGCTACGTTGTAATATAGGAGCGATATGCATGAAAACTATCATTTTATGAAAATTTTCATAAAATTTACCAAATCGCACGACTTGCGAAAAAAATCTGTCACACAGTTGCATTTTTAGTCCACACTATCATAATTTTTTAACACACTTGCTATATTTGGCAGATCGTACGATTATGTAGGATAGTGAATTACAGTCCTTAGAGCACAGTGAATTAATATTGTGTATCACAATATACGAGTATTCATTGTTGTTTTCATTCGATGTGCTGATAGTAAATTTAGCAACATTTACTGAATGAATTTTCAATGAGAATCACGCACATTAAATGCATTAAAAAATATGTGTAATCTTGCAATATCTCTATGAAAATAATGAATGAACAATTTTGCTTTTTAATGCGATTCATGCAAGTCTCTAGTATGTATCTCTGTATACTTTCTATACTGATTCATCTGCGAACAGCTTCCAACATAATCGGAACTACTTATGTTATCAGGCTTAATACTACATCTTACGAATTTTCTCCAGCTGAGGAATCGTAAACAGATAATCGGACAAAATTGTACACTGTCATGTCCAAAACGGAACAAGTATGACCTAAAATAACCCTGTCCAGTGAACAACTCTGTAATACAATAATTCAAGTCACCATGTCTTCTGGATAACAAAGTTCTTATGTCAGCGATCAAAGAATGATTCCACCTAACCTTGGCTGTGGTTGGAGATATTTCGGAATGCGCTACATACCAAGACAGCGACCGTCCCATAAACAGGAGACATTAGGTTCACATATGTAGCGAATCTCATTGAACCCGACCATAACGGTGATGCGTATATGATAATACTTCTTACCTCATTAGTGAGCAACTTCCTCTGAAAGTATTTTGGACCTCGTTTGTTTGGCATGATCCTCGATAGCGCAGAGCATGACATGGATGCTTTACAGACTATATATCTCAAGTTTTCCTGAAAGGATAGACGTGTATCAATCATGACTCTAAAATATTTTAGATATACCTTGAGTTGTATGGATCACGTTCCAATATTGAGTCTTTTGGCTTCTATAGTTTTGCGGCTACTTATCATAGTGGCTTCGTTTTTATGGTTAGTTAGAGAAAGCCCCATTGATATGAGTCAAGACCTTACGATCTCTATGCTAGCGTTTGCAGTGGTTTCTGCATCTATATATCTCGAACCATTTAACCGAATTGAATCAATTCGGAGCAGTTTTCTAAGTCCAACAAAGTCCTGCAAATTTATTTGACAAGGAATTTTTATTACTAAAAGAATCATTTTCTCGAAACTTCTCATTACCTCTCTCTATCAAGCAAATCAATGTACGGCAATCGATGTAGTTTTTTGAGGTTAAGAATATTTGATTTTATTAAGAGATAAATTAGTTTCATGACTTTATTTTCGAATGTTCTAAAAATCTATTTTGCCGAATCGGTTCGTTATCTCGCGAGATAAATATCTAAGTTGGTTTCGATCGGTTAAGTCACTCTTAAATTATGGTAGGCTCACAACATATATACACATACAATAATGCTATGCATACATACGGAGTGATGTCCGATGATTTAAAAATAGTTAGAGCAGATTCACATGACGTCGAGATTTGATTAAAACTCTATTTTTGAAATCAATAACTAACAATTTTTGACAGCGGGGTGTTTAAAAAGCTAACGGTACCTGGTTTTTTATTTAACATTTTGTTTCATTTTATACATATGTATGTATATAGTTTTGCTTGATTTCTATGTCAATAAGAAAAATTATACAATTTAATAATTGTAATGTTTATGTTTATTATACCGGTGATAATATTATTTTCGAGAAAGGTATTACAATTGAGAACTTTGCGTTTTGGTATTAATGGGCAGGCGGGAAACTGTTATTCTATTTGTTACATATTTGGTACATGAAAATTGGCGGAAACTTCGTTGCTGTAATTACAGTCAATTGCTTGCATAAAAAATCTTTTGGCGCAAAAATTTGCCGTCAATTGGCCTTGCGAACGCTAAACTTTCATTATTACACAGTTACTGAATTTCCGAATGTACCCTTACTTACATATTCCCATTCGTTTCTTAACAAGGAAATTCATTTAAGCAGTGTAAGAATTTTCATTAATACAATGAACTCACGAAACCTTTTCATTCAATGCAGGAATGATTTTTCTTTCAGTGAGAATCATGGATTAATGCACTAAATTTCAAACTCAATATTAATTTTCGGAAATAAAAAAATATATGTACATATATTCGCTACATCATTAATCCTTTTGAACAAAATATGTACATACATATGTATGTACTTACTTCCTTCACGTATTTTTAGCGGAGTGCGGACAGACGCTTATAAATCGTAAGTATTATTTCGTAAGGTACACAGAAAAAAATTTATAAATTTAAATACAAACTTAAATAATAATAAATAGTGCTATTCGAAAGAAAAATATTTTAAAATGAAAACAAGGTACCGGTAGTTTTGATAATGCGCTTAATTGAAGTAGGACCTGAGACCAGAATTAGTAAAATCAAAAAACATAATTAATAATAAAAAAATTCAAGATAAAATTTTTTTTGGAAATTGTTTAGAAATTAACATACCTATAAAATAATAATAAACAGGGAAATAATTTCTGACAATTGAGTGTTTGAATAAATAGTTTTTTCTGTGTAGTGCGGCGTAGTTAAGTGTTATGAATAATGCAAATCATGGGTGTAGCTTGACTGTATGTATGCATTCGCATCTAAGGATAGAAAGAACTACATACAGACATATGTATGTGCGAACGAGTGAATGAACGGTGCAACCGTTCTTGTAACTAAGTTTAATGTCATGCAGTATGCCCGGTGATGAGGGTGCAGCAGTAAAAAGTATCAGCAGCATTGATATTTTTTGTATTTAACTTGTATTGTAAGAAGTGCTGCCAGATGCTGGGAAAAATATAAGATCGACTTTGAAAAAGACCACAAATCTAAATCGTTCAAAAATTAAGTTGAAAAATCCATTATGAACGTTTTAAGGAATTTAAATCAGTGCTCAAAATTTTATATTTGAAGCTTTATCCTAATAAATTTCATATAAGCTGTAAAAGTTTGCCAATTCAATTTGTTGAAGAAACATTAAAAAAAAGAAAAAAAGATCGTAAATTCAAATGAAATTTAAATCAATTGGGACCTTTTACAGCAACAGTTGAGTAAAACTTAGGGCCAGTTTATGACTTCGTATATTAATGGTATTTATATTTAATTTCTATTCAAATACGAAATTAAGTTTTGCAGTACAAACTTAAATGAAACTTAAATAATATTTAAATGACCAACCTTGCTGATTTAAGTTCTATTTAAGTTGTTCACACATACATACACAAACATATGGTTTTGCTACCTTGTTGTTGTTTCGCGCAACAAAGTAAACAAAAAAATTGTGGCCATTGAAAATCAACATCTTTTGGGGTGCAATTTGGACTTCTTTTATTAATAAAATTTTATTATATCTTCTTTCTTAATTGTTTTACACTTATAAAACATTGCAGCAACCTATTACTGTTGTTATATTCAGCCTGGAAAAGAATTCACATTAGAAATTTTTCTTTAATTTTGTTCAACAGCTGTTTCTCCAAAAAAAATTTAGAGAATTTCGTGATGCTGCCACATTTTTATCGTAATTAAATACAAACAATTATTTAACACTGAAAAACTGAAACTGTATTTAAATGCAACTTAAATTTAAATGAAAATTAACTAAATGCGTATTTAAATATGAAGTCATAAACTGGCCATTAAAGTATTAAATAGTGAAATTATTCTTATCAACAAAAAATCAAAACAAAAATTTTTATAGAATGAAACAAACAATAAGTTAACAAAAAATAAGGTATCGTTAGTTCTTGTTTTAATTTTGATGGATAAAATAAGATCCTTAAAATTGTAAATTTAGTAAATAATATAAACAGGATTTTTATTGAAATAGGACCAATTAATAAAATCAAACACTAGAATTAATAACAACAAAATGAATGCAAAGTTTTAGTTTTAGAAATTTAAGCAAAGAAATTATAAAAACCAATAATATAATAATAATCAATGAAATAATTTCAGACAAAGACAGCACTAGTGCATGAAAAAGAATTTTTCTGCGTACTTTTTTTAATATATCCTAATTTTGATGACCATTAATTTTGCCTTCGAAATGAAAAAAGGTTAGAAAGAGGCCACGAAGCTAAAACATAGAAAAGGGGAAAAGAAGTATAAGCTGGCAACGCTGATAGAGGGTTTCTACACCCATGATAAAATCTGTCGGCTTATTTTGCATGAATGCTCAATAACAGATATTTTCGTTTAACATTATTCATATTTATTAAGTGTTATTTATGTTTTCTATAGTTGTTGAAATGCGAACGGAGATGATTTAAATGAGTATGTATTAGAGATGCGATCGTGAGTGACTTTTCACTCACGCTCACAGTAAAAAAATTTCACTCATGCACGCTTACGCACGACCTTATATTTTTTTTCTCACGTCAGTGGAAACGAAAAGTTAGTCACAATCACGAAAACTCACGCTCAGAAAATACTCACGAAAAAATCACTACCTCACAAGAAGTATTTATACATTAAAATTTCTGAATGCAAAAAGAAAAATCTAATATACAATTAGAAAATTCTGCAAAAAAAGAGGAAAATTATGTTTAACTGAGAAATATACTTTTCTGAAACAATTTGTTAGTTTAGAAATACAATTTTTCAATTTTTATATATGGATCAGCCCCAGCAACAGTCCACGAAACAAAATTTTTTGAAAGTGATCCAACTTCTTTTTTATTTTTCTTTATGGAATATTAGATTAGATATGTATATACTTTTATAAATAAAATAAATATATTTCGACGATCATTAATGCACAAATTATTATCAAATCCTACGCTACCTCAGATCTTCTGATTTCGTACCAGAAATTAATAATTTTTAGGTATTCATATCATTACTTTAGTGTTAATGAAGATGGCCCGACCGAAAGCTACTATATTTTTATACACTGAATTTACTTCAGTTTTTGTAAAAAAATTTTGTGTTTACTATTTTGGAAATATTTA
The DNA here is from genome assembly GCA_956483585.1 of Gymnocheta viridis. Taxonomy (NCBI): domain Eukaryota; kingdom Metazoa; phylum Arthropoda; class Insecta; order Diptera; family Tachinidae; genus Gymnocheta; species Gymnocheta viridis. The sequence continues at coordinate 87,138,693 of OY101441.1, forward strand.
AATTAGGTATGAAATTTCAGAACAGAAATATAATAGAAAAAATATAACGTGCATCACAAAGGGTTCATGTCCTCTGACAAAAAACGACAAAGAAGTTATTTTAGAACTCTCTTATATTCGTCTTTCTTTTAGGAACTATATTATGCAAATTCGCTAAAAATTACGAAAACACGGTTTAACTTTTAAAGTTACTTATATCCCACTAAACACCATGCACAAATTGAAGGTACCTCTTTTGAAAGACCAAAAAGTTTTATATATTAATGTGAAAACGCGTACGAATGTAGGGTTCTCACGCGGGATTTACACTTACATATGTATGTACATATTAGCATATGTATGTATCATGTGATTTTAAACTTTGTAGTTTAAATTAAATATGACAATTGAAAATTCTTAAAGAAAATATACATACATATGTACATACATATACTATTTTCTTTTATTTAAAAGTTTTGAAGTGAAATTTAAAATTATGTATGTAGACATTTAAAATATTTTGATTAAAATCATTCATTTTCTATTCCATAAGCAATCTGTGTAAAATATTAAGATTGAGTACGATCTTGTACTTTAGCGTTAATAGATAAATAGATATATGCAAAAATAAAATTTTATATATTGAAACGATTAATTTTGGCTCAAGTTCAAACCCGAATTTACCCATTTATTTATTCTAATTTTTTTATTTTTTTTTAATTTTTATTAGAAAATTTTTTTGGATAAATTCATTATTATTTTTTATTAAGAGAGTACTATATATATAGAACAATTTTTATTCTTCATCATGTTAGCAGAACGGATCAGTACTGATTTCGAGGTCGCTACACCATCTCATCAGCGTTCTTTGTTCAATTTTACCACTTTTGACGGTGGATACTAGTGATCAGGAATATCAACTATTTAACCGTATTATTTAACAAATTAGGATACGAAAAGTACAAACTTATTCATTTTCACATGTCAAATCAATTTCGGTTAGTACGAAATCCCATCTATGATGAATAACTACTCTATATATTTCAGTCTCTCTTGCTTATTCAGCGCCATTGGCTGCTGAGAAATAAGCGGTACTTAATCATGTTGTTAGGTTTCTGTCATTTGTAGTTGAATTTCTTTTTTAGTATTCAACCAACTATGACCAAGTAAACATGTAGATTTTTGACGCGTGCCATCGTTATTTATAATTAATGTTTATAAGTAATTAGTCGAACTTTTTATTAATATTTTATATATTGAAACGATTAATTTTGGCTCAAGTTCAAACCCGAATTTACCCATTTATTTATTCTAATTTTTTTTATTTTTTTTTAATTTTTATTAGAAATTTTTTTTTGGATAAATTCATTATTATTTTTTATTAAGAGAGTACTATATATATAGAACAATTTTTATTCTTCATCATGTTAGCAGAACGGATCAGTACTGATTTCGAGGTCGCTACACCATCTCATTGCATCCTCTAGAGAGTATGTGGTACGAAATCTATCCACAGTTCGACGAATGGCTTGTTCAGATGGACGATTATGTACGCCAGAAAAATGACAAAGTCGTCTATAAGTTGCGCGAATCGACGACTGATTTTCAAAGTAAATTTGCATAATTTCGTAGCGTTGTTCAAGCGTGAGTCTATTCATGATGATTTGTCAGAGTATACTGAAACAAATTAAAAAAATGTTTCATCAAAATTTAATTTTTTGTGTTACTTTTTACAATTTAAAGTTCTATCTAGCTTAAAAAAACACCCTTTACATAACGGCACAACGTTTTAATGCTTCATGACAAAATTGAAAACCACGTACCTATTGAAAATATTAAAAAAATTCAAAATCGACAAAATCACGCAAAAAATCTACTCATGCACGCTCACTCACGTTAAGTTTTTTATACTCGCACTCATGCACGCTCACGTGATTGAAACAAAAAACCGCTTACGATCATGCATGATCACGTGAGCGATGCCCATCTCTAGTTTGTATGTACATACATATGTACATATACATATATAAATATCAACTGGAAGCTAAAGAATTTGATCATTCCAAAATAAAGATATGTACCTAGCAATAACTACTGCTTCCCCCGATTCAGGTTTTTAAACGAGAGTTGTTATATGTTGTAGTTGTGCCTCCTGCTTCGAAATGCGTTTCCAGAAGGCATGATTTTTATTCGCAATGTCCTACTGGGAATCAAACAAAAACTGCCCTTCGTTCAAAGCATCAAAAAATGCATTAAAATTATGTTCCACGTCTTATTGCGTCATCCAATTGTATCATCGTTAAGCTGAAAGTCCACACCAAACGTTCTATGTGCTTGCGTTTCATGTGTTTTAAGCTTTTGACGCTTTAAAAACTGCAAGTTACACACCATGCTTTATACACTTATCAAATTTCAAGAAATATTTGCGGACTTTTTGTTATCTTTTTTTAAGTATTATGTTCTTTAGATTGTTGTAATTCGTTTTTCATCAACTGCTTACGAAAATAGCTTTTAAATAATTAAATTTTCAATTTAAAAAACTTTTAGACTCGGAACTTGGCAGCACTAGCTCATATGTTGTATACGACGCGTAAAAGTAGAATGTTGTTGAACTTTTTTCGCGTCACAAGTGTTGAAAACTTTTGTTTTGTAACTTGCTTTATGAAAATGCTCTAATTCAACTTTTTTGAGAGACGCGTGGTGTGGCCTTTCAGCTTAAATGTTCAATCTCAAAAAAAATTTACTCTGAACTTGGCAGCACTGGCTGATATGTTGTATACCATATTTTTTTTCCAAAAAACTTTTTCTTTAATTAAGTCAAAATAACAAACGAAAATACAAAATTAGATTTCATTTTATTAATAATATTTAAAAAAATATATATACTAAAAGAAAACATAACATGTATGTAGATTAAACGCTATATAAATAATAAAACATAAAATTAAATTCATTTTTGGAGATCTAATTTATCGTTTAGAAGAAATTTTAAATATTTACTAAAATTTCTTTTTACATTATTCTATAACGTCATTTAATATTGTGTATTAATATCAAAACCATTTCTTTAGATTGCTTAAAGTTTGTACAATCACTGTTATATTTTATCAAAAAGTATTTTGCTCTCAAAATACCGAATAAAGTGGGAATTTCTAATTTGTTTCTAATATTATTTTTGTTTAAATTAATTTTTGAAAAAATTCGTTCTACGTTTGCTGTAGATATAGGCAACGACAAAATTTAATAAACTATTTTTTTTTATATAAGGATTTTGTTGGACATCTTAGGATCTCGTCTGCGCCTGCTACATCGTCTATGGTGGTTCCTTACATCCTGTGCACGAGGTTCCTAAAATCAATAATTTTTTACAAATGATTGTAAATAGTACAATATTCTTACCGTTTTTAAGTATTTATCCATGTTCCTTAAAAAAACTTCAGTTAAATTTTCTACACAACGAATAAGTTGCAAACTTTCAATTTATAATAGCAGCGTCGTTGTTTTTGTGGGAGTAAAAACAAATCAAGATAGTTGTATAAAAAGGGAGTGAAAAATGTAAGGTCATTTCATTGTATAATGTGCATTATATCGTCAATGCATATATTCATAAAATATATTCCAAACTTTAAGAAATTAAAAAAAAAATTTAAAAACCGCATATATTTAAAAAAAATTGTTTTTTCAGCCATTTAATTAAAAACTTTTTTGCATCTCAAAAAACTTGCACAAAAAGGAAAAACTTGGCAAATGGCAACGCTGTATATGACGCGTAAAAGTAGAATGTTGTTCAACTTTTTAAGCGTCACAAGCGTTGCAAATTCTTGTTTTGTAACTTGCTTTATGAAAATACTCGGATTCAACTTTTTTGAGAGACGCGTAGGAGCATGATGCGTAGAACACGTCGTGTGGACTTTCAGTTTTAAATTTCGGTAAAGTAATTTTTATTATGGAAAATATGTATTCATTTTGGGAAAAAGTACGAATAAAAATTCAAAATAATAATTTTGATTCAGCTGCACAATAAACTTTGCACTATTTTCTGTGCAGATAAGTCAAAAATGCTGTTATCTTAAATGTATGTAAGTATGTATGTACCTACAAACAAAATAGGTGAATTTTGATGATGACAACTTGCGATTTGTGTGACTTGTTTGCAATTTTTTAAATTATAAATGGCTTACGTTTTATGTTTACGCGAAAAAGTGACCACCCTATTTGTTTAATGTGTGCGGCTAACTTTGATTTTGTATATGAAAATATTTTAAAACCTCCAAAAAATATGGTAACTGTGCAGATATTCAAAAAGCACTTAAACAAGGCTAAGAAGAATAATAACAGAAAATATATATTTTTGGGCAGTTAAGTCAAAACGCAGCTAACGTTGATTTTTTGTATGAAAACAATTTTGAAATGCCAAAAATGTTGGGTATTTATCTTAAATGTGCATTAAAGGTGTAGGGACTTTTAAAGAACAGTGACAGAAATTATTAATTTATAAAATCGTATGCATTAGTTTGAGTCTCTCTCTTCCAGTCAACAGGTGGGAGATTATATTATTTTGTGTTTAAAAAGAAATTGAACGATCTCTGTTTTCTTTTTGCGTAATTTGGAAGCACTTCAAAACAGCGCATTTGGAAAGCGGGCAAATTTGTTACTGCTCCCAGAAACCTAATCATTTTTTTCTGGGTAAGTATGGATTATCAAAGTACAGTAGAGAGTAGGAATGTAGAACAGAGTTGAAAAAAATGAGATTATGTTTTGGCTTAAATCATATTTTTCTCCCATCAGATTAGAAATGAAGAGAGATAGCAATATCATGTAAGAATAAGGGAAAATAAACAAAACAAAATTTGTTTCCATTATTCGCAAGACTACCACTTAAACGAAGAAAATAATAAAATATGTATGCTGCAATACGCAAAGTTGTATTAACTGCAAAGAAAACAATGAAAAGACGTGGGGGCAAATTACTGCATTCGATATCGCACGAAATTTCCATAGAAATTCAAAAAATTTTGTATGGGATTTCGTTTGATATCGAATGCCGTAATTTTTCTAAAAGAAAGAAAAAAACAATCAAAAAGTTAGTTACAAAGAAATATAATCATCGTCATCCCTCATCATATCATATTCTTCATAAATAACCAAATCAATAATTCTCTTCAATAACAAGCAACAGTAACATCGCACACTGTCATGAGCTTGACCAAAAAATGGTTGAAGTAGATGTACTATGAAATTTTATATATTTTTATTAATTTTTCCTAAGGAAAATACTTCTATTATTAGCTCACATGTGAAATATTATCTATAAGTTTTGCGTAGTTTTTGCATCACTGTGTAGTGTGCACCCTGTAGTTTTGGGTAAATCTTAGTACTCTGTTTGAATTTGCGAAAAATGTTGAGCAACATTGATTATTTCGTTTGAAAATTTTGACAACTGATCAGTGGTGATAATACCACGATTTACAACAAATTTATCGGTTTTATTGCCTTGAAGTAAGCACCATTGTTTTTCTTATGTAAACAAAAATCATATGTTTATATTTAAAGTGATTAATTTAAAAAAATGGAAAATGGACAACAAAATAATATTAGGAGCTTGCGCTGCAACGTGTCAATTAATGCAAATTGCAGCATCTATGGAGGAGCTCTTTGAAGACACACGCTCTGCAAAAAGTCCCTACCTTCAGGATAGAAATGATAAAGGAAGGTTTGCTTCAGATGTAAGTGTAATTTAATATACTTACTACTCATAACCAAATATTGTACTTTATTTCTTCAGTTCGTTGATATGGTTAAAGACAAGAAAGCATTTAAAAAGAACTTTCATATGGATATATCTGCGTTTTTAGATATATTCAGCAAAGTGGAGCACTTACATACTTCGGCCGAAGAGAAACACGCATCCTACTGATAATATTTCACCTAAGCACGAGTTGGCTGTAGTGTTGGAGTAAGTACATACATATGTACATTGATATTACTCTGCTAATTATATAATGTATTTTCTTAGACACTTAGCTTGTGGAACACTGTAGCGCCATATACATAGCTAGTTGCTATCGAATTAGCAAACAAAAATTTGGATTGATAATCGACGAAGTTTGTAATGCTAAGTATATTTACGGTACTAAAAGATCAAATTCCCCCAATGACAAAGGAAGAATTAGAGCGCATTTCTGGAACATATCAAAACTGGAATTTTCCAAATTGTATTGGATCAGTAGACGGAACACATGGTAAAATGTCCGCCAAGATCTGGTAGCCTGTTTTAGAACTATAAGGTACTGTTTGTGTTCGAGCAACCAAATTGTTTAAAATAAATTTTAATTTGCAGGGATTTTTTTAGCATAGTTATAATGGCTGTTGCTGATGGTGATTATCGATTCACTTACATATGTAGATATTGGTGCTTTCGGTAGCGAAGGAGATGCAAACATTTTTGGGAAATGCTCACTTGGGGCTGCCATCCGGCAAAACCGTTTGATTTTTCCAGTAGAAGCAGACAACGAAACCCCATACGTGTTTGTTGCAGATGACGCATTTCCATTGAATCGACGTATCATGAAACCCTTCAAACCAAAATCTGGCAAACGTCTTGACGACAATGAAAATATTTTTAATTACAGATTGAGCAGAGCGAGAAGATGTGTGGAGAATGCATTTCGAATAATGTACTCCGAGTTTTTCTGTCTGTCTCGAAAGATGTTCTGTGGCCCTGATCGTGCAAATAACATTACTAGAGCTTGCATGTATTTACATAATTATTTGATCCAAACACGGCTGGAGCAGCACTCACCATTAAAGTATGCAGATTATGTTAATGAATCTGGAGTTCTGGTTAGCGGCGAGTTTAGAAATCATTTACCAGCTGATTCCCACTTTTCATCTAAAATGGACGTTGCACATCATGGGAGACAAAATGAATCGGGCCGTATTGTTCGTAACAGAATTAAAACTTATTTTAATTCTGAGATTGGCTCTCTCCCTTGGCAAAGAAAATATGCTTTCTTGGACGAATAGGTATATAATTAATATGATTTTTAAAATTAATAAAAAACCACGTTTTTAAAATATAAGTATTTGTATTTAATTTTTAATTAATATATGTACATATAAACATATATATGTATATAACAAAAAACAACATAAATAAAAAAAATAAAGTCATTCACTAATATTTATAACTAAAAACATAAAAAATCTTAGGCTTTAATTAAAAAATTCATGGAACGCTTTCAGCCTTCCCTTCAGAGTTCATGCCTCTTGTGGCCAGTCTTAAAAAAAAATCACAAAAACTATTGCCTATTACTTTTAACAAAATTCATATAAAAGTAATTTTAAATTTTCTAGATATGGTGGTAAATATTCGCCTTTCAGCATTTTAAAGCATATCCTTAAAAATTATAAATAAAAAATTAAACTTAATTATTAATTATGTATAAATATATAAAACGCCAAAAGTACCAATATCATTTTCAGCAATTCTTCAAGCTATTATGGCTTTGCAAGCTATTATGACTTTGCATTTGCATAGTATAGTTTGCATTCGAATTGTTCAAAATGATGTTGGTCCTTTTGGGGTTTTTTTGATTATTAATTAATGGCAATAATGTCCTTGAGCAGAGAGCTCTTTATGTAGCATTGAAATAATTTTTGATTGCACATCTTCTGTTACCTCTTTGGGCAACTTTGATAACAACGAATCAACATAATTCAAAAACGGCGTGTTGTCATTATTTTGATTCTGATTTTTTTCCAAATCCACCAATGTTGTCATCACGTCTGCCACTTTTAAAACACCTTCTCTTATTTCATCATACATATATACATTTTTTGAAGAAACTGTTTTATTTTTCTAAAAAAAAAACAAGGAATAATTTTTTGAAATTAACGGTTCTTAAAATTATTACATTTCACATACATACATATGTATGTAATGAAAAATTCCGAAAAAGTTCGATCATTGTACATAAGCATAATAAACAATCACCCAAACATTTAATTATTAAAAAATACACAAGAACAATGAACAAACGCTCAAGTTTACAAAAACAAATTTTTGGGCGAACATCCATTGGGTGATTGCTAGTGCATATTACTGTTTTATATGTATGCATGTACAGTAAAGTTAGAGTCTACTTATGTACATATGAATAAGTATGTTTTGTTAAGTCCGGTGAAGTAGCAGGTGGCATCTCCAAATCACTAGAAATATCTTGCGATGGCTGTAAATTTGGTGAGCAAAGCACTTCTGAGCAACTGGTTCTGAAAACAACATTTTCATAAAGAATGTAAATGATATAAAAGCAACAAAATTTTATGGCAATAATAGTTACGTTCTTAGCTGCGACGCCTCGGTCATAAATTCAAGGTCCTCAGAAAACTCCCACGGATCTTGAGATTCGTCGGACAAAAATTCTAAGTCGCATCCACTTCCAGATTTTTTTGTCACCTTCCGTTTTTTTTTTTTTTTGTAATAACGTTTGCTGTCCAGAATGCTCCTCCAGTTTTGCTTACATGCTTCATCTTCGTAGTGTATAAATTATATTGGAGAAGTTACATCATATTTACATAAATATCTATCCTACTATTTACCGGGTTTTCCAATTTCCCTCCACGATGCTCGTATAGCGTTGCGATTGGCATGTAGCTTATGTGACTTATCCCAAATACTTTTCCTTTTTTTATAGCTGATATAAGTAGACGCTTCTCTGTGTCACTAAATTTAATTTTATCTTTTTCAATTTGTGTCATATTTTGACCATTTTCCATTATTTTAAAGATTTTTGAGCAACAAACTTAAAATTAAAACCACAACGCAAGTAAAATATGATCAGCTGTTGTTTGAAACTCCGTGCGAAATATGTAAGTGCTGCTTACATTATTTCGCAGTTGGAAATTATGTTGCCAGAAACATTTTGTGGTTGAAAAAATAATGCTGCCAGAAACATTTCGTATGTTTCCACAAGATGAACAGAGTACAACTTCGGCCATCTTAAGCATGGTACTCTGTTCATCATTTCGTGCGAACTGCTGTCAAAAGTTCATATAAAAAAAATTCGTTCGAAATAATTCTAAAATAGTATGGACGAAGTAGTAATGGATCGTCAAGACACTATGTACGAGTAGATATACAAAATCAATGAAATTGAATTTAATTTTGTTTTAAAAATGTATTAATTTTTCATTTTTTATGACTATTTGTGATTTCAGAAGAAAGGCAAAACTGATGCTTATGTATATCCTGTTTTATACTTGTGTAATTTTAATTATTTTCTATATTCAGGTGCAGACCGTACTTGCAATATTTCAGAACCCGGTATTATTATTGTATTTGTACAATGTGATAAAAAATCTTTTGACAATTTAAATGTTGTTTGGATACTTAGTAACACATAACACAGCAGAAAAATCTCTTCCCGGCTAGACTTTGATAAGAATTGTTTCTTTCATTCTGTAACATCAGTGAGTTAATCTTCAAGAGCACTTCAATTAATTGCCTTTTCTATAAAATAAAAACAAAGTTTGATGTAAGAATTTAATTTGATATCAAGCTCCAATATGTAATTAGCAAAAAAATTTAAAACCCCGCGCATATTCTAAAAATTGCAACTGCAATATTGGAAATTATTCCCAAAATTTATTTAAAAAAAATTATAAAATTGGCAATCGGCAGCCAAAAATCTTGAAAAAATCTCTAAAATGCCAAAAATTCTTAAAAATATTAGAACATCAGGAAAATTGTATGATTCAATATCGATTAAAAAACAGCAACATTATAGAGTAAAAAAACTTAAAAAATATCATTTCCATTGTGAAACTTAAACTTTTATTAAAAACTATTTTGTATTTGGAATAAAAATTTAAAATGCATTTGTATTTTGAATAAAGGAATTGCAAAAACCTACTTTCCACAAATTTATAATTAGCTTCTAGATTGCATTATCCAATTGAATAATTTAATGTGGGCTTAATTAAAATGTATTCTAAGAATAGTTCGCAATTCGTCAAATGTTTTTCAAACAATCAGTTCCTATCGTATACATAAATACATATGAACTTTGGATTTTTAGATCGGAATGTTTGGCGAAAATTTCAAAAACATTTGTAAAGCATAGCGATAATAGTTCGTCAGCTGTACTGCGTCTAGAAAAATAGTACATGCATACATTTTTGTATTTTATTTGTTTTTTTTTTTTTGCATATTTTCCTCAATTCAACATATACAAAATGATAAGTCAAGATCTTAGGAGATAAAAAATTGTTTTCGCCATATTCATATAAAATTAACTGGTCTTACATTCACTGAAAACACCTAAAAAATCATCGTTTTGCAGAATATCGCATTGTCGATAATAGCACGCAATACGGAATGGACGCGGATTAATGGTTAAATATTACGAAAATAAGCCGAATTATGGGTTGGATTTGAGAGCAAAATGCTTTCTGTTTGCGATTTTATCGTAATTTTTCTTATTTAGATCTCTGTCTTACTTAGTAAACGCAGAAGAAGATTTAAATAAAATTTGTTTTAATTAAATTCATCTGTTTTCTTAGCAGGCTGAATATGAATTACCGAATTCGTATTTTTTAAATCAATTATGGTTGAAATTCGATTGTGTTTCTATATCAGAAAAATACAGATTATGTATATTGAACCAAAACCTTTATCGTCTATCAGACTACCACTAGTTTACATCAAAGAAAAAATTAAATTAATATAATAAATTAAAATATGTTGTTATATTTTATAATTTGAAATTTTTTCTTACACCGTCAAGTTATTTTTATTTTTGGCATTATTATTATATTATATCAAATAAAAACGTCCACAACTTACTGAATTCATTATATAATTATTTTATCATTGTACAAAATCCTATCTGATAACATATTGGATATTTTTGAAAAATAAACCTATTATCGTTCATAAAATTGGGAAAAAACGCAAAAATTAAAAAAAAAAATTTTATAAATGAGATTGTGCCTGGTTTTTAAAATAAATTGTGGAACAAACTTTTTCAAATAAAAAGTAAAAGTAATAAAATCAACTAAAATGTATCGAAAATTAAAAAAAATAGCATTTTGTTGTGTTCAGGATTTGAAACCGTGCCACCACCGGGTAGGGCACGCTGAGTCAACACAATGGACCGTTGATTTGAAAAGTAAATTTCAACGATTTGGGCACGTTGTTCAGTTGTGTATTGCTCCATTATAAATTGTCCAAGTCTTCTTTACAAAATACTGAAAAGAAAAAAAAATTATAATAAAAAAGTTATAAGGAATTCACACCACTTCGGTCTTTCTGGGCCACCCTGTGTAATTAATTACGTAAAGGACCAGTGAGCTGGTTGAAAATAAAACGCAAAGTACTTATAAATTTAGGTATACAGATCTCAGAATACTTCGGTTTTAATATAAAAGACGATATCGGATAAACTTGACGTTCCTACACTACAATGTTGTCAATATTTGTGCCTTTATAAAATTATAGAAAATTACGTTATGGTTGGTTGCTTTTATTTTAGAGGAAGTGTGTTCAAAAGTAGTTTGAACACTAAATTTCAACCCATCTAAAACAAAGGCGCTTACCTTTGGACCACACAATTACGACTATTCGTCTATTAATATTATATTCAATTGCGTGAATGTACCATTCGTGGGTAATTTGAAGAGTCTTGGACTAACACTTGACATGCTTCTATCGTTTGATAGACATATTTCTAACCTTATATCTAAAGTTTACGGGATATTAAGATCTTTATACAGTTACAACTGCAACTTACCTATGAAAGTTAAATCAAATCCCTACATATGACACACATACATATATTATTGCCTCGATATTTTTAGTGGATGCACATCATCCAATCTACGATGAATAGGACTTATATTTACCCTCCGAACTTAGAAGGTTTAACCGTTCCTTTGGCAGTTTTAAACGTTTGATGTATAATATTTTTGATTGATCTTGTATACTAGTCTACTACTAAATGTTTTATTTCATTTGTTATCTGAAATTTCTGTATTATTACATGTACGTATATTTTATTTATTAATTATTATGCCAATAGATTTTTACACCCTTACTGACTAAATATGACTAACAAATATAGAACTATATATAAAAATAAATGGTTCAACAATTTAGATATAAAGTAATTTTTCTCTTCAGTACATCATTACTCTCAGATAAGTCCATAATATGGTAGCATTTATTGAAGTTAACACATGCGCGACGAAAAGAATCATTATTAGCATATACAGAACGGTAGTATTTTAATGCCAAGAGTTCAAAATTGCGGGTAGGTCTTACAGGAACATTGAAGTTTAGTTGACTAAGTAGGAACTCTGAAACAAAATCACCACGAATCAGACCCAGAACAAATAAAGCACTCAACATCAATCGTCGACTTTTTAGAGTAGGCAATTTTATCAGAGCAAGTCTGCTATGATACGGCGGCAAGACATAAGAATTCCAACCAAGACCACGGAGACAGAAAATTAAAAATTGTTTTTGTACCGATTCAATATTATTAATATGAATAGAATAACAAGGATCCCAAACAATTAATCCATACTCTAGAATTGGTCGTACAAGAGAAGTATATAAAAGTTTTGTAAGATAGGGATCTAGAAATTCCTTTGACTAGCGTTTCATTAATCCAAGGACCCCATAGGCTTTATTTACCATTAGAGAAATATGATAACGAAAGTTGAGCCTATGATCCAACAGTATGCCAAGATCCAATATGGTTAGAACTTTATTTAAAATAGCAGTGCTTGCATTTCAAGATATTTAACTCCAATAAATTAAATCTGCACCATTGATGAAAATTCCGAAAGCCGGCACTTAATAAAGTATGTCCATTAATATCGTTAAAAGAGTTAAAAATTTTAACATCATCGGCGTACATCAGTACTTTAGAATGCAAAACAACAGTAGGAAGATCATTGATGAATAAAGTGAACAAAATTGGATCCAGGTGACTGTCTTGAGGGACACCAGAATAATTTTTGATATAACATTCCCAAATTTGTCCTGTTGAGTTCTTTGTGATAAATAAGAGTTTAACCAATTTAAAGCAGAGTGACTAAAGCCCATAAGTGGTAATTTGTGCAATAAAAGATTGTGGTTAACTTTATCGAACGCCTTACTAAAATCTGTGTATATCACATCAGTTTGCATTTTATTTGAAAAACCTTCATTGACAATAGTGGTAAGTTCCAAAATAGTAGTTGTAGTTGAGCGAGACTTACGAAAACAATTTGATAATTTAGGTAATCAGTAAGAATTTTTTCAAGGAGTTTTGGAATTGCATTAATTTTAGCGATACCTCTGTAATTAGATACATCAGTTTTAATGTCGTTTTTGAATAAAGGATTTTTTCCACACTGATGGCAGATAACACGATTCAATAGATTTGTTATATAATGCAGTAAGATGCGCAGACAGTGAAAACATCTAGGACGTCTATTAGAAAACCCCCACCAATTTTTCGCATACGATCCTTTCTAAATATTTGATATTTAGAACATATAATTTCATTGCTATGAGTACATTTTTTATCACTCAGCCAAGTTTCAGTAAATACAATTATATGATATGAAAAATCAAAACTGTTTGCAAAAAGATTAGTTAATTTAGTGTTAAGACCTGTCGATAGTTGGATTACTTTTTTGATGACAATGAATGCGACAAATGAACAATGTCAGCTGTTGGAGTATTTTTGTACTCATATTCGCGAATAAGCGCATTAGGCGGCCAATAATCTTGATTCACAATTGTATCAAAATAGTCTTGAAGAACGATTATTTTAAAAGATGCTTTATTTCTTGGTTCAGAGTATTTAAATTTGAAAACAGTCATATCAATATTGAAACCAATCTTATCCGTTATATATTGTTTGATGTCATCAGTAGATGTACAGGATGCAAATCGAGCAGCAAAAATCGTTTTCTTTGGCGAAATAATTTTAAGAGTTGAAGTGTTGTTTGACGGTATAAAAACAGGAACGGGGTGAATTAAATTCATTGAAACAGATGAACTTTTTGAGTTGTTAGACGGTTTAAAAACAGGAACGGGTGGATGTAAATTCATTGGGGCAGGTGAACTTTTTGAATTACGATTTGAAGATAATGGTGAGGCTGATGGTGCATTATTGTTCAGTAAATCTGATGAGGGCTCAGAAATAGTCACAGGACTTTTTTCAGCTAATAATGGGTGTACCAGCGATAAGGAAGAACAGGTAGATGAAGATGCCGATAATAAGTTTTCAGATACATTTTCGACAGTATTAGCATTAATTTGAGTTGTTGTAGGTTGTTTCTTTCTTTTCGGTGAGCACAGAGCATTTTCTAAAAGTTCCTTATATTGCGAAAAATTTTTAAAAAGTTTATTCAGTTCATTATGAATTTCATTAAACTGAATACGCGTGTTTTTAAAAAATGAATAAAATTCAATATCAAAGGCAATACACTTTTTGCAGCACCAGCGCAGACCCTTATCTTCACGCAGATTGTCTGCGGTTCGTGCAGCCAAATCAACACATATAGAGTGATAAACAGAATCACAAAGCCAACAGGATACCATCAGGTCCTCGGATTTATTACGGCATTTAGGCTTAGATCAAGACATGTTATAAATTATTAATATATTTAAATAATTGCTTTTATGTTTAAACACACGAAGAGAGAGGATTAGGTGTAGAATGTATAACAGTTTTATATCTGATCAAAAAATAAGAGTTGTTGTTGATTATTATTCTCACAAATTATTTAAGCTGAGCAGCAATTAATGTTGTTGTTATTTATGATTACAGTTTTAAACCGGCATTACAGGCATGCAAAATAAAATTTTCAAATTGTACTAAGTTTTAAGAAAAAGTGTACTGTTTTCAGTCCGATTGTACTTTTTATTTTTTAAATATTTTTTATTAACAATTAATTAAAAAGGTACATAAAAATTCATTTGTACATATGTATATAATTTAAATTGATTTGTACATAGTACTTACATATATATTATGTAGACAAAGTTTACGATTAAATTTAATGCTTAATTCGAAAAGGTACATAAAAGAATATATATACTTCTTGCTAACAAACTCTTAATCATTTCCAAATTGTAGCAGCAAGAATTTGATGACTTCAGCAAACCCTTTGTTTGGATTAGATTAGAGGCTGTAGCGGCTGCTGTTGCAAAAATGATTAAAATTTTAAAAGTTTACCAGATTGCTGGCCGCGCTGGTATGGTGGCTTTTTGCTCCGGCTGAAGCTCGCAGTATTAGGGTTGTCCTTGCCAGCACATCTGATTGTTTCAGCAGCTACAACAAAATCATACCAGCTGTTCAGATGAAAACAACTAAAAGAAAATATTTAAAAATAAATGTGAAGCCCGAAGCAAGTACATCCGCTCCCTATTCATATCACTCACAAAAAAAATGTTTCCTTGGCCAGGTATATTGCCCTCCCCTTTAGAGACTCATAATGGCCTCTCCCTGACATCTTCAATTTTGATGTCCCAAAAACAGCCTTGCTCCTTCTTACTTCCCCCCTTTACTTACCGCTTTTTAAATACTTAAACCAACATATTCAATAAATGTTCCACCTTCATCTAAATTTTAAAAAATATAAACATATTCTTTTGCTTTATTTGTTACTAGCGCAAAATCTACTACAATACAATTTCATTAATTATTTTTGGCAAGTTTGAAATTAAACCAAATTGAAAAAAAATGCAAAAAGTTGAAAATTCAAAAGGTTACTAGTACATTATAGGTTAGGTATTTAGCAAAAATAATAAAAAAAGTATAAAATTCAAACAAAAATGTCTCTAAAAATTTAACTTTTTCTAAACTTTAACATGAACTTTCTTTTCTCTTTCAAAACTTCACGCTTGGAAAATGCCTTCTTTGCTGATGTGTAACTGCTGTATACCGGCACGATGGTGAATGTTGCCCGAGTGGAAAGCCTGTCTGTCCGTATCGTGTCCGAAGTACGATGTTAGACAGTAGGTAAAACTTTCACTTTCTATATATATATTTCACTTTTTAACCTCTTATCTTTTGAAACTTAAGGAAAACACCTATATATTTGTGGCTTAGATCCACACGTTAACGATGCCTATGGTTTTGAGCTCAAGACCTAAAAAGCACACGCGCACTCTGGACGCAATAAACTCAGAGGACTGGCAAAACTACGCGGTAAGAGTTTTCCCTAACCTCAATTGAAAAATAGGCCCTAAAGCTTAATACATATATTTAAAAATCTTTTTTTTTATTTTCAAAGTCCGTGAGTCATCTGTACTAGTGTCCGGAGGTAAAAAAAAAGCTTTTACCCGGACACCCCTAGAGTGGTGGTGCCTGACTTGCTGGTTTGTCCCACGATGGATGTGACAGCGATGGTGGTGGCGTGGATTTGGCTGCAGATAATTATGGCTTTTTATTTTCTTAATTTTCACAGTTTTTCTTTTAATTTATTTTGTTTCAAACTAACGAGTTTCACTAGTTTGTAGTAACTTTTATTAAGAATTTTTTTTATTTAACTCGCCTTTTGTAAAGTTTTTTTTTTCTTTTCAGCTTTCTTTATGTCTTTAAGGTTTTAAAATGTATGTTTTCTTTTCTTATATTTTTTTAAATAAACACTAAAACTTTTTCTACTTTCCAAATGTTCTTCCTTTTTTTCTTATAATGGCACACACAGGTTGGTTACTTCTTTTTTTCTTTTACAGGATTTGTTCTTTTTCTTTAAGTTTCACAGCTCCAGCCACCAGTCACACCGACGTTTTCAAACGCAAAAACAGGAATGAATCTAAATGGCTAATTCTTGGTATACCCAGAAGTTTTGGCGGACAATATGTCTTCCAACTTCATCTTGGTTACCTTTTCAGCAATTTAACCCTGTGTATAAAAAAAACATATTTGGCGATTCAACACACATACACAGCCACACACTCAAAAAGACAGCTGTGGCCGTAACCTTGCCACCCTTCATACAAAACAGCTGATGTTTAACCCCTACCTTACCAACAACACAGGGTGCACATGACAAACCCAACCACTCCTGTAGACCATCTGTGGACACAGGATGGGAGGGCGTGCATCTTACGTTGGTTACCATAATCTAACGTTATACCTATTAGATATCTCGGCAACCTATTACTATCAAAAAAACAGCAACGGCAACACTGCTAAGCAATTCACCACAAAAAAAAAAATTTACAAAATTTTGTTTCCCTGGCAACGCTGGTCGCAACTCTTGAATGGATAACATATGATTGAAATTACGGCGAATTCACAATGATAGTATTTTATACGTTGGTACTACGTGTCTAAATTTTCAACAATGGCGATGGACGTAAATGAAAGAAGAAGGTAAGTAAATCATTTTTGCATTTAATAATCATATAATGAATATTAATTGCAATGCATATTAAAAAAAACAAACGTTTCCTATTTTCCATTTCAGATCGTGTTGATGGATGCATTACAGCACACCGGCAAGAAAGGTAAGTAAAACATACAACAGCCTTAACACAATGGCATTAACAAAAAAATTTCTTTTATCTTTTCAGGTTAAAATTTCTTCCCCGGAAGAAGTGGAACGTTTGGACGATGGCCATGCAGAACTACAGGTAAGTACCAGAATAAAATTAAAAACCTGAGAAAAAAAAATATAAAAGGAATGAATCCTCGTGTTAAATACCGCCGCCGTCATAAAAATTTTCACCGCCGCGCCGCCGCGATAATTAGTAACGCCGCCCAACAAAAATTATTATTTAATTTGGTCTTCTTTTCGGTTTCATGCCGCCGCTTCCAACTATTTAACGTTAAAAAAAAAGTTTTCAAAATAAAACGTATACTTTTTTTTTTATTTCTATTATGGTTTTATTTTACTGCGTGCAGCGTGTTACTACAAAAATAATAACTAAAAAACTCGGATATATGCTTAGCCAAACGTAGCATACCGTAACGTGTAGAAATAAGTAAGCTACATATATGTACGCGCTATTGATTCACTCCCTTAACGCAATGCCCTTTTCATTTACATATGCATAATTTGGTGATTACTCAATTAAGTTTCGCTTCAAGTTTTCTTTCAAATCAGAATTATCTCTAAAAATAATATTAGAATAAAACTCGGTTATAACGAACTGTGTGGTAACAACACAAACAAACAAAACCAGTTCGTTATAACAAACAAAATCCGGAATAAGCGTAGTAAAATGCTAATGATACATATTTTTTTTAAAAGTTCATAAAAAAAACATAACTTGAAAGCAATTTCTTGAACGCGTAACTACAGAGTAATCAAAGTCTTCAACTTGAATACCCAAACAAAAAAAAACAAAGTTATTTCCGTTAAATTTTAAAGCGGATTTTCTTTTAAGTCCTTGCATTGCTGAAATGAGTGAACAATATGCATAGGTAGCCTTCTTGTGCCTAAATACAAATTTATTTATTTCTCATGCTAAAAAAAAACCAAATATAAATCAAAAAGTTAAATTGTTATACAACGTTAAAGCGTTCAGCGTATTTACGTGCTTTTGACGACGTAAAACCAATTGATTTTACGGTGGAAGCATATTTCTAATGACTTTAAAGAGAAAATAGACGCGAATCGAATCTCAGCTTAGTAACTCAACCACAAACCACAAGAAGTATCGCTACATTCAAAATATATTTCTTATATTTAATTTCAAAATTTGCCATTATGTAATATCTGTAAGAACGAACTCTAGAACTAATAAATTGCCTTTTATCTAGGTTAGCCGAAATGTCCTACCACTGGATCGTGAGATCTATCCTGAACTCCAACTCTTATATAAATACACCTCACAACAGGTAAGTGGAACATTTCTAGAAAATTTAAAACTAGTATTATAAAACGAAATGCAGGGACTACAACCACCGAACATTTAAGCAAACGAGTAGTGTGTTTACACCGGTTCGCTATCAAGTTTTTCATATAAAATAATGCTCATGCCTGGCTGGGAAACGTGATCGTTAAAAATATATTTTGTTAGGTAATTAAGTGTATTTATTATGGAAATGCGTTTTCCATCCTTGGATGGTTGTTTGTATTAGGAGGTTTCATAAAATTTGTATTGTGTATTAAGGGGTTTCAAAAAAAAAATTTATATGTAAAATTTTTTTTTGTTTTCACATGCCTGAATTGAGAGTCAGTCAGGGCTTCTCTATTGAATATCACCCCTGAAACCTCTGTACGAACACCCCTACCCGGACACCTATATTGAACAACTCTGTTGAATGTTTGTCAGGAAGCTGGAAATTTTTTTCATAGGTACAAAATATTTCACCGAGTTAAATATGAACTTCCCTACTAATTTTTTTCAGTTTTGATTGCTGAAAGAAAATGAAACTAATAAAAAAAGAGCATTTCGCTCTATCCTTTCTGTCTATTCATTAGCATTTTCTTTTTATTGCATTTGGCTTTTCCGTTTATCTTTTTTATTGAAGTTGATCTTTTTATTTATTGAAAATTCTAGGATTGACATTTCTATGAGTGTCTGTCTACCGTCTGTCTTTTTTATTGAGGTCGATCTTTTTTTTTATTGAAGTATTTTAAGTTAACATTTTTATGAGTGTCTGTCTACCGTCTGGCTATTTTTAATGATAAATAAGGGTGCTTGAAAATTTGTTAAACACCTACGCATCTCATGTATGTGTGTACAGTTACATCGCTATTGGTCAGTTTGAGTGATCTCGTTAGAATATTTTATTATATTGCGCATGTGTGCGTGTGTTTGTATTAGATAATTTTCTATCTATCTCCTCTATCGTCTTCGTTTTTATAATGAAAAATAAGGATGTGGGAAAGTGAAACATGTAGATACTTGCAAATTTTTTATTTTTTTGGTTATATTACAGGTATTCAATTCTTTCAATATATACAGATTTTACCCTTTTTTATTGATTTACGCTAACATAGTTTAGTATAAATGCCAGTGTTTTGCAGATTTTTTTTTTTCAAAGAAAATTGTGAAGGCAATTAGAATATATAGAATAAAGAAGAAAATATTTACATCAAAATTTTTAAAATAAATATGGAAGAGTCAATGCTAAATTTCTTTAGTTTCGATGATGAGGAAACGCAGCTCCTGTTTCCATCATTATCACAAGTATCACCACCACTACAATCATCAGCAGAAATACAACCAGGGCAGCCATTATTTTCGAGAAGACCTTGACCATCATCATCATCATCTTCAACATCTCCACCACCACCACCACCACCACCACCACCACCACCACCATTATTGTTTAGGAACTCAATAGAAACACCTCAACCACCACCACCAATCAGCGAAAACTTGATAATAGAAAACATGTATAACCAGGTTAGAATTAACTTAAAAAAAAAGTATAATTCTTATAAAAAAAAACCCAAAATAAATATAATAATAAAATAAAAAAATATAGTGAAAAACAAACAGCATCAACAATCAAATTTAAAAAATATTTGCAACAAATGATTCATAAGAAGGACGCCGAAGAGAGTCCTCTTAAAACTATATTTGATGAAAACTATAAATGTTTAATATGTGAAACTTACAAGTCGGGTGCAATTATAATGTATCTTAGTTGCACCCATTTAATATGTAAGCCTTGCCTGCAAAAATGGAGCAGATTGGACTGCCCTTTTTGCAGGCAAAATATAATATATATTAACCAAATTAGAAAAATTGGAGAACGTTTTGGTATCGAAAACGTCCCCCTTAATAGTATATATAATAATACAATTGTTTTAGCAAGCGATGAAGAATTATAAATAAAAATATTATGAAAAAAGAAAAATTGTTGTATTATTTCTCTTTATTCAATAACATTCTTTCTATTTTCAGCCTAAGCAAATAAAAATACATACTAAAATAAATATTAAAAAATAAAACTAATTGATATACAGAAATATATATGATGTGTTTTTATTTATTATGGAGATTTTTATTAGGAATTTTTTTTTTCAGATTACATAACAATTAAAAATATTTACATTTATTTTACTTTTCAGATGCAGGTTTATAGTTAAAAAGTCTTTTATAAAGATTAAAAAGCTTTTGCGTTAATATGTATTCGTTATAATATAAATTACATGCACATATATTAACATTTGATATACTGATGTTTTCACAATTATATCTATGAATTCCATTATGAACATGTATGAAAGGATAAGAATCATTAATATACATTCTTAATTCTTCAATCATTCTCAAGAATAATTTCTTGTGTTCCTTATCGATATGGTAACTATATCCATCTAATAGTTCCTTTAATTCAGCTGACGAAACCATTTTTAATAGAGTTGATGTAGCTCGCAACAGTATGAATGAATAACTAATTAAAATTTATCGGTAAGAGATTATTTATTATTAAAATGTTATTCAAATGAGTAAACAAAGTTTTGAGATGTTTTAATTGTTCTCTTTATTGAGTGATATAAATAAAAAAAAATCCTTTTTTTAGTGTTTTACATATTATTGAAATTACAATTTTTACATTTAGTTATATTGTATATTATAGTATGTTTGTATTAGCTTTTTTGCCTCTTCTTCTATTTCCATATTTCTTCTTCGGTAGTATGAGCATGAGCAAGTGTCTGCTCCACATGTTGTATTATCATTCGACCAGGAACAGTCTTCATATTGTTCTCCAAATTTATTTTTCTTTGTTTTCAAGCTATTTGCACTCTCAAGATGTGATTGAATATTGATGAGTTTGTATTTATCTTCATCAGAAACCATATGTTAAGACATGTAGTTATTGTTCATTATATTTGTTATGTTCTTTACTTAATAAATTTGGTTATATTTTTTTTATATTAATATATAGGCCAGCTGGCAATAACCTTTAATTGCAATTTTATTCTTATTTATTCAATTAATAAATTCGCTTACTCAACTAATAAAATTTTATATTAATATATAGGTCAGCTGGCAATAAACTTTAATTACAGTTTTATTTATTTGCTTACTCAACCTATTGACTATTCATATTAATATCAACAAATAATGTATTATTAATTATTAAAAAATCAGTTAAGCATTTTTTATTCCAATATGTAAGTTTTGCGTGATTTGTAATTCAATAATGGACTTCCGTATAACTAAGCATTTTACTTTAATGTCTTAATCATATTTAAACAGAAGTAAAATAAAGTTTTTCTTTAGTGTTTTATAATACGGCAATTCTATTGTTTTATTGTTTAACACCGTCCTTCAAGTTTCCAAGTGCTTGCAAGGAACAAAAACGCAAATTAGTGAAGGCCTAAATTTATGTGTTTAGACCACCAACCACTAATTCATTCACATTAAACATTTTGGTGACCCCGACGTGATCGCGAGGTGCACAAAACCCATCTGTCCAAAACCCATCTGTCCACATTACTACCACTAGGCACGATGCATCCCCCGTTAATACAGTGGCAGTTTCTTCAGCTGCAACAAAAGATCAGAACTACGTCATGTTAGCCACAGCAAAGGTCATAGTCAAGGCTGCAAACGGCATGTCAGAGGAATTCAGGGCCGTACTAGATTCAGGTTCACAAGTCAACATTGTGACTGAACGACTCATCAAGAAGTTATCCCTTTCAACAGCAGAAGCCTATCTGTGCATTGACGGAGTTGGAAGGATCCAAAAAAGAGCATCCCATCGTGTAAATGTGGAAATGATATCCATAAATAGTGACTTCTCAACAAACTTAGAAGCATTTGTTCTACCAACTATTATCCCAGTGCAGCCAAATCGCAATATTGATATTTCTACTTGGAAAATTCCAAACAACATTCGCTTAGCAGATCCCAAATTCAACATGCCTGAGAGGGTAGATATTCTTCTCGGAGCAGAATTTTACTTCAGTCTTATACAACCTGGGACAATAAAACTAACTGAAGATCATCCAATACTTAGAAATACAGTCCCGGATCATCTTGGAACCTTGTTATTGATATCTTGTTGCATAATACAGTAGGAACAAAGAGAAGTGCTAGTAACATAGCAAGCATTAGTGGACCTGTTGAGATCTTGGGTCTTTTTGATGGAATGGGATCATCATTTCTCGACCTCGGTTGTACCAATGACGGTTCTTCTTCCAATGGTATTTGATTTTCATTTTCTTGGAGTAATGGCGCCAGTCTGTGAATGGGTCGTTTAAACACTCCTGTTGCCGTTTTAACTTCAGCTACTCTCACAGCCCCGTCATCACCAGGATACACGTGAACAACTCTCCCTAATGGCCACTTCATTGTAGGTAGATTGTCTTCCTTGAGAATAACCATGTCTCCCCTTTTGAGATTGCCAGATTTTTTTTTCCATTTGAAACGCTGTTGTAGTTCGGTTAAGTATTCTGTTGACCATCTTTTCCAGAATTGGTGCTTTATATGCGAAATCAACTTCCAATGAGACAAACTTGACATATTACGAGTTTCGGCTCTACTGTCTACTTGGGACACAAGCGGCTCACCGATGAGAAAATGACCAGGTGTCAGTGCTTCAAGACTATCTGGATCATTCGAGATTGGTGTTAAGGGGCGCGAATTTAAAATAGCTTCGATTTCCACAATTATTGTTTCCAGTTCTTCGTGCGTTAACGATTCTGTTGATACACTGCGTATCAAAAGATGTTTTGCCAAATTCACCGCAGCCTCCCATAAGCCTCCAAAATGGGGTGCTCTCGGTGGAATGAAATTGAAGTTTATACCCTTAGTACTGGAAGCGGAGATTATTGTTTCTTGAGCCTTAGCGGACTGTATGCTTTTAGATAATTCCGCTAATTGATTTTTTGCTCCGATGAAATTGGTAGCGTTGTCGGAGTAGAGATTTTGGCAGTGTCCTCGGCGAGCAATGAACCTTTTAAGGGCACCAATGAATGCCTCAGTTGTTAAGTCAGACACCAGTTCTAAATGAACTGCCTTTGTTGTGAAACAGCAGAATACGGCTATGTAAGCCTTGGTTGGCCTTTTCCCCCTGACTTTGTGATGTATCCAGAATGGACCACAGTAGTCTACGCCGGAATTTATGAACGGACGAGCAGGAACCACTCTTGTCTTTGGTAAGTTTCCCATGATTTGTTGATGTAATTGTGGTCGTGCTCTAGTGCATCTTACGCATCTTTGAATCACCGATCGAGCTGTTATTTTTCCCTTTATTGGCCAAAAACGCTGTCTCATTATATATAATAGTGATTGTGACCCGCAATGTTTGTTATCTTCATGTGTCATAGTAAATAATAATTTTACAAGCGGATCATTGTATGGTAGAATTATTGGATGTTTTGCATCTGCTTGTAGGTTGGAATGTTCTAGTCGTCCTCCTACTCTAAGAATACCTCTTTCATCCAAGCATGGCGCTAGGCTACTAATTGGGCTATTTTTACTAACCTCCTTGCCATCTTGAAGTTGTTTTATTTCTGTAGACAAATCTGACAATTGTATTATTCGAATGATAACACCGAGAGAGTCGTCCAGTTCCTTTGAATGTAGCGAAATGTGTTTTGCTCGCTCATTCATGGACTTCCTTGAGTTATTTACGAACCGAAGTACGTATGCCAAAATTCGCTGCAGGGTTCTAAATGAATTCTTATGGGGTAGCATGTATATCATGTCGCTGTTAGTCGCTACCACCGTTGCTGTAATTACTCTTTTCCTTTCAATGCTGCTTGTTTCGGACAGCTTGGGTACAAATTTTAACGGCCATAAGTTTTCTTGTCCATGAAGGAAAATTGGTCCATGAAACCATAATCTACTTGTGGGCAGGTTACTTGGTTGAAGTCCTCGCGATAAAATATCAGCAGGATTGTCCGCTGATTTTACATGGCGCCATTGCTCAGCAAGTGTTAATGAGTGGATCGTTGAAACTCTATTAGCCACGAATGTTTTATAAGAGGATGATTGTGAACTTATCCAGGATAATACAATCTCAGAATCGGTCCACAGAAGCATAGGCTGATTCTGCAATTTTAGGTCAACTTTCACTCTTTGAGCAAGTTTAGCTGCTACAACTGCGGCACATAAGTCTAATCGAGGAAGTGGTTGTTGTTTTAACGGAGCCACCTTTGATTTTGCGCATAGCAACCGCACGATTATTCGTCCATCACGGAGAACTGCACGGATGTACGCAGCCGCACCGAAGGCCCTCTCAGATGCGTCAGCAAATACGTGTAATTGTGTTTCTACAGGAATCTCACCATTGAATATATGTCTTGGTATCTTGAAGTTATTCAAAGTCTCCAAATCCTTTCTGAAGATTTCCCAGACCTTACGAAGATTTTCAGGTAATTGTTCATCCCAATCGAATGGGTGTTGCCACAATTGTTGAATAAATATTTTCGCCTTGACAACAACAGGAGCTAGGAGGCCAAGAGGATCAAACAATCTTGCCAACTCAGAAGTTGCTGTACGTTTTGAAATTACTTGCTGCTCGTTAGATTTTACTTTGATGCAAAAATGATCGGTTTTGGGCACCCAAGATAAGCCCAAAGTTTTTATTGTTTTGTTCGTACTATCATCGAGATCTAAGTTGACTTCTCTATCACTATGTGGTATATCCTTTAGTAGCCTTGGGTTGTTTGAACACCATTTTCTTAAATTAAATCCGTGTTTCTTCAGAATAATTCTCAGTTCCTTTTGAGTTTCAACCGCGAGATTCAAGCTATCTGAACCTCCAAGCCCATCATCCACATAAAAATTTTCTTTTAGCAGTTGCGCACCCAGTGGATATCGATCTGTATTTTCTTCTGCAATTCGTTGTAGACATTTGGTGGCTAAGTAAGGAGCTGCTCGCGTGCCGTATGTTACCGTATTAAGCCTATAATAAGTAATTGGTAGTGATGGGTTTTCTCTCCAAATGATTAAATGGTGTTGGTGATTGTCTGGGTTGATTAATATCTGCCTGTACATTTTTTCTATGTCTGTTGTAAAGACAAATTTTGGCAGTCGGAAACGAAGTAGAATTGAAAAAAGTTCACTCTGGACAGTTGGTCCAGTATACATGAGGTCATTGAGAGAATGTCCTGTCGATGTTTTCGCAGATGCGTCGAAGACCACTCTAAGTTTTGTAGTAGTACTGTCAGGTTTTATCACGCAGTGATGCGGGATGAAATATTTTGGACTTGGTAAACTATCAAGCTGTACTCTTTGCATGTGTCCTAATTGTTCATATTCTTTCATGAATTGAATATATTGACTTCGAATGTCTTCATTCTGTTGAAGTCGTTGCTCTAGACTGATAAATCTATTGTATGCCATTTGATGTGAGTTACCCAATGCTGCTGGATTATCTCTGAATGGGAGACTGACAATAAAACGTCCATCTTTGTGATTGTGAACGTGCTGATTAAAGTGCGATTCGCATAATTGTTCTGCTGGAGACATGATGTTTTCGTTTGATTCTACATCATCGAGCTTCCACAGTTGTTCTATTGCTTGTTCCAATGAGTTTTCACCGTCAAATATTGCGCATGTCAGTGTTGAAGATGGACGAGAATCAGAGTACTGTTTTATGGAACCGCCGACAATCCAGCCAAGTGCAGTATTTTGAAGTATTGGATGATCTTCAGTTAGTTTTATTGTCCCAGGTTGCATAAGACTGAAGTAAAATTCTGCTCCGAGAAGAATATCTACCCTCTCAGGCATGTTGAATTTGGGATCTGCTAAGCGAATGTTGTTTGGAATTTTCCAAGTAGAAAATCAATATTGCGATTTGGCTGCACTGGGATAATAGTTGGTAGAACAAATGCTTCTAAGTTTGTTAAGAAGTCACTATTTATGGATATCATTTCCACATTTACACGATGGGATGCTCTTTTTTGGATCCTTCCAACTCCGTCAATGCACAGATAGGCTTCTGCTGTTGAAAGGGATAACTTCTTGATGAGTCGTTCAGTCACAATGTTGACTTGTGAACCTGAATCTAGTACGGCCCTGAATTCCTCTGACATGCCGTTTGCAGCCTTGACTATGACCTTTGCTGTGGCTAACATGACGTAGTTCTGATCTTTTGGATCTTTTGTTGCAGCTGAAGAAACTGCCACTGTATTAACGGGGGATGCATCGTGCCTAGTGGTAGTAATGTGGACAGATGGGTTTTGGACAGATGGGTTTTGTGCACCTCGCGATACCTTTGGCAAATGCAACAAAGTGTGGTGTTTATTGTTACATTTCTTGCAGCAGCCACGAGTACAAGTTTTGGCCATATGATTGGCTTTAAGGCAATTCACACATAACTTCTGTTGTTGTATCCATCTTAGTCTTTCGGATTCTGCCATTGCCAAGAACCGATTACATTGATAAATGAGGTGTTTACCATTATTACATACTTTACAATTGTTATTGCAATTTTCCATTGCTGCTACTGAGGACACAGATCTTTGATGGATAGTCGATTTTTCTTTGTACCCAATTGATTCCATTGATTCAAATTGCGCCTCTAAGAATGACAAGAATTCTTTAATTGTTGGGACTTCTTTGGGTTTCGCTAATGATTGTATAAACTGAACGTAAAGGGATCGGTCCAGTTTTTTAATCATTAGCTGGATCAGCATAGCGTCCCAGGATGTCGTGTCGACGTGTAGGTTGTTTAGCGCCAGTAAACATTCCTTTGTGGTGTCATGAAGTGCCTTTATTGATGCACTCGACAATGTTCCTGTTGGTTGGTTCAAAATTTTGTCTACTAAAGTTGCTACTATGACTCTTTTGTTATTGAATCGCTCCTGCAACAGTGTCCAGGCCGTTTTGTAATTTTCTTCGGTTAATGATAGATGACTTATGAGTCTTGCTGCTTCTCCAGACAGGTTTGATTTAAGGTACCACATTTTTTGTACCTGAGGCAATAGTTGTTTATCTACCATTTCAGTGAATAGTTCGTAGAATTGACACCATTTTAAATAATCCCCATTAAAATTCGGAATTGTCACTTTTGGAAGAGGCAGTGTGCCATATACTGCTGAATTGTTTGGTAAATTCGGTAAATTATCGTTCACGAGTTGATTGGCTTGATCTCCCATTACGGCCAAATCTACTAAGGACTGTTGAACTAAGTCGTCTAGAATATAGTATTCATTTTGATCAAATCCCAATGTTGAGGGAACCTCTACCTTCTGCCATATTTCATCAGATAAATTTTGAATTTGAGACCACAAGTTCTTTATACCTTCACTTTTGATTTTATAAAATTGTGATGGTTGGTCATTATTTATTGATGATAACCCGTTCACCAAGCGTGTCAACGCCGTCATACGGGCCTTTAGCATCCTAACTAAACCCATGTTGCAATTTGATACATGTTGATCACTTGTAGCATGTTCTATTTGCTTCTCTCTTGTTGTTGGTACAGGCTTCGGGTATCCCTTTGTCTCGCGTAGCTTAGATATCTGAGTCTCAATTAGTTCAATTGTTGTGCTATATGTATTTCCAATTGTTTTGTGCAGATTTTTAGTAATATATGGATCATTATCTGCCAATGTTGGATCTCTTCTTATTGTATTTTCCGTTTTATCAAAAGCTATCCATAATTCCCTTTATTCTTCGTGTGTGGTTTCTTAAAATTCTACCGTCCTCCGATCTTGTGGAGCCTTTTTAATATTAGAGACTATTCTTTCAATCTCAATTGCCCTCACCTCCTGTTGAGACACTAGATTTTCCAAGCTTGACATGTTGACTTTTCCTGCGCTGAATAATTTGTTGAGGATGGATGGTAATGTCTTGATAGATCACTGCTTTGCCTTGATGATGAGCAAAATGTCCTTGATGATGAGGAAGATGTCCTTGACGCATTCAAAAATGGTTGCGTATTTTTTAAATTTAGGGGTCACCAAAATGTTTAATGTGAATGAATTAGTGGTTGGTGGTCTAAACACATAAATTTAACGTGCTGATTAAAGTGCATTGGAATTGGAACTGCAAAGCTAAACACTGCAGAATGGAAAATAATGGTTTACTACGATCTTACTCCATTCTCGTCAGAGATACAGGCGCTATCTTCAGGCTTGCAAACTCTACAGGAACTATGCCTTAAAGAACCAATGTGCGATATCCTGGTAAACAACTTAGACCAAATCAGGAATGAATTGCTGCAAGAAACGGAATTGTTTACCAACAAACGAATTAAAAGATCACCGTTTAATATAGTCGGAAACATTGCCAGATCACTGTTTGGAGTTCTTGATGCAAATTACGCAGAAGAAATGTCAAAAACGATCAACGATGCAAAAATAGAAAAAAATAATATCTTGAAGCTTTTAAAAAATCAAACATCAATAATTGATTCAACTATTAATATTATTAAACAAAATGAGATCAACACAGAGCAAAGAGGATCAAACAATCTTGCCAACTCAGAAGTTGCTGTACGTTTTGAAATTACTTGCTGCTCGTTAGATTTTACTTTGATGCAAAAATGATCGGTTTTGGGCACCCAAGATAAGCCCAAAGTTTTTATTGTTTTGTTCGTACTATCATCGAGATCTAAGTTGACTTCTCTATCACTATGTGGTATATCCTTTAGTAGCCTTGGGTTGTTTGAACACCATTTTCTTAAATTAAATCCGTGTTTCTTCAGAATAATTCTCAGTTCCTTTTGAGTTTCAACCGCGAGATTCAAGCTATCTGAACCTCCAAGCCCATCATCCACATAAAAATTTTCTTTTAGCAGTTGCGCACCCAGTGGATATCGATCTGTATTTTCTTCTGCAATTCGTTGTAGACATTTGGTGGCTAAGTAAGGAGCTGCTCGCGTGCCGTATGTTACCGTATTAAGCCTATAATAAGTAATTGGTAGTGATGGGTTTTCTCTCCAAATGATTAAATGGTGTTGGTGATTGTCTGGGTTGATTAATATCTGCCTGTACATTTTTTCTATGTCTGTTGTAAAGACAAATTTTGGCAGTCGGAAACGAAGTAGAATTGAAAAAAGTTCACTCTGGACAGTTGGTCCAGTATACATGAGGTCATTGAGAGAATGTCCTGTCGATGTTTTCGCAGATGCGTCGAAGACCACTCTAAGTTTTGTAGTAGTACTGTCAGGTTTTATCACGCAGTGATGCGGGATGAAATATTTTGGACTTGGTAAACTATCAAGCTGTACTTTTTGCATGTGTCCTAATTGTTCATATTCTTTCATGAATTGAATATATTGACTTCGAATGTCTTCATTCTGTTGAAGTCGTTGCTCTAGACTGATAAATCTATTGTATGCCATTTGATGTGAGTTACCCAATGCTGCTGGATTATCTCTGAATGGGAGACTGACAATAAAACGTCCATCTTTGTGATTGTGAACGTGCTGATTAAAGTGCGATTCGCATAATTGTTCTGCTGGAGACATGATGTTTTCGTTTGATTCTACATCATCGAGCTTCCACAGTTGTTCTATTGCTTGTTCCAATGAGTTTTCACCGTCAAATATTGCGCATGTCAGTGTTGAAGATGGACGAGAATCAGAGTACTGTTTTATGGAACCGCCGACAATCCAGCCAAGTGCAGTATTTTGAAGTATTGGATGATCTTCAGTTAGTTTTATTGTCCCAGGTTGCATAAGACTGAAGTAAAATTCTGCTCCGAGAAGAATATCTACCCTCTCAGGCATGTTGAATTTGGGATCTGCTAAGCGAATGTTGTTTGGAATTTTCCAAGTAGAAAATCAATATTGCGATTTGGCTGCACTGGGATAATAGTTGGTAGAACAAATGCTTCTAAGTTTGTTAAGAAGTCACTATTTATGGATATCATTTCCACATTTACACGATGGGATGCTCTTTTTTGGATCCTTCCAACTCCGTCAATGCACAGATAGGCTTCTGCTGTTGAAAGGGATAACTTCTTGATGAGTCGTTCAGTCACAATGTTGACTTGTGAACCTGAATCTAGTACGGCCCTGAATTCCTCTGACATGCCGTTTGCAGCCTTGACTATGACCTTTGCTGTGGCTAACATGACGTAGTTCTGATCTTTTGGATCTTTTGTTGCAGCTGAAGAAACTGCCACTGTATTAACGGGGGATGCATCGTGCCTAGTGGTAGTAATGTGGACAGATGGGTTTTGGACAGATGGGTTTTGTGCACCTCGCGATACCTTTGGCAAATGCAACAAAGTGTGGTGTTTATTGTTACATTTCTTGCAGCAGCCACGAGTACAAGTTTTGGCCATATGATTGGCTTTAAGGCAATTCACACATAACTTCTGTTGTTGTATCCATCTTAGTCTTTCGGATTCTGCCATTGCCAAGAACCGATTACATTGATAAATGAGGTGTTTACCATTATTACATACTTTACAATTGTTATTGCAATTTTCCATTGCTGCTACTGAGGACACAGATCTTTGATGGATAGTCGATTTTTCTTTGTACCCAATTGATTCCATTGATTCAAATTGCGCCTCTAAGAATGACAAGAATTCTTTAATTGTTGGGACTTCTTTGGGTTTCGCTAATGATTGTATAAACTGAACGTAAAGGGATCGGTCCAGTTTTTTAATCATTAGCTGGATCAGCATAGCGTCCCAGGATGTCGTGTCGACGTGTAGGTTGTTTAGCGCCAGTAAACATTCCTTTGTGGTGTCATGAAGTGCCTTTATTGATGCACTCGACAATGTTCCTGTTGGTTGGTTCAAAATTTTGTCTACTAAAGTTGCTACTATGACTCTTTTGTTATTGAATCGCTCCTGCAACAGTGTCCAGGCCGTTTTGTAATTTTCTTCGGTTAATGATAGATGACTTATGAGTCTTGCTGCTTCTCCAGACAGGTTTGATTTAAGGTACCACATTTTTTGTACCTGA
The DNA here is from genome assembly GCA_956483585.1 of Gymnocheta viridis. Lineage (NCBI taxonomy): Eukaryota > Metazoa > Arthropoda > Insecta > Diptera > Tachinidae > Gymnocheta > Gymnocheta viridis. The sequence goes on from OY101441.1 coordinate 87,170,471, forward strand.
GGCAATAGTTGTTTATCTACCATTTCAGTGAATAGTTCGTAGAATTGACACCATTTTAAATAATCCCCATTAAAATTCGGAATTGTCACTTTTGGAAGAGGCAGTGTGCCATATACTGCTGAATTGTTTGGTAAATTCGGTAAATTATCGTTCACGAGTTGATTGGCTTGATCTCCCATTACGGCCAAATCTACTAAGGACTGTTGAACTAAGTCGTCTAGAATATAGTATTCATTTTGATCAAATCCCAATGTTGAGGGAACCTCTACCTTCTGCCATATTTCATCAGATAAATTTTGAATTTGAGACCACAAGTTCTTTATACCTTCACTTTTGATTTTATAAAATTGTGATGGTTGGTCATTATTTATTGATGATAACCCGTTCACCAAGCGTGTCAACGCCGTCATACGGGCCTTTAGCATCCTAACTAAACCCATGTTGCAATTTGATACATGTTGATCACTTGTAGCATGTTCTATTTGCTTCTCTCTTGTTGTTGGTACAGGCTTCGGGTATCCCTTTGTCTCGCGTAGCTTAGATATCTGAGTCTCAATTAGTTCAATTGTTGTGCTATATGTATTTCCAATTGTTTTGTGCAGATTTTTAGTAATATATGGATCATTATCTGCCAATGTTGGATCTCTTCTTATTGTATTTTCCGTTTTATCAAAAGCTATCCATAATTCCCTTAATTCTTCGTGTTTGGTTTCGTAAAATTCTACCGTCCTCCGATCTTGTGGAGCCTTTTTAATATTAGAGACTATTCTTTCAATCTCAATTGCCCTCACCTCCTGTTGAGACACTAGATTTTCCAAGCTTGACATGTTGACTTTTCCTGCGCTGAATAATTTGTTGAGGATGGATGGTAATGTCTTGATAGATCACTGCTTTGCCTTGATGATGAGCAAAATGTCCTTGATGATGAGGAAGATGTCCTTGACGCATTCAAAAATGGTTGCGTATTTTTTAAATTTAGGGGTCACCAAAATGTTTAATGTGAATGAATTAGTGGTTGGTGGTCTAAACACATAAATTTAACGTGCTGATTAAAGTGCATTGGAATTGGAACTGCAAAGCTAAACACTGCAGAATGGAAAATAATGGTTTACTACGATCTTACTCCATTCTCGTCAGAGATACAGGCGCTATCTTCAGGCTTGCAAACTCTACAGGAACTATGCCTTAAAGAACCAATGTGCGATATCCTGGTAAACAACTTAGACCAAATCAGGAATGAATTGCTGCAAGAAACGGAATTGTTTACCAACAAACGAATTAAAAGATCACCGTTTAATATAGTCGGAAACATTGCCAGATCACTGTTTGGAGTTCTTGATGCAAATTACGCAGAAGAAATGTCAAAAACGATCAACGATGCAAAAATAGAAAAAAATAATATCTTGAAGCTTTTAAAAAATCAAACATCAATAATTGATTCAACTATTAATATTATTAAACAAAATGAGATCAACACAGAGCAAAGGATAAACGACATCTTAAGAATGGTTGATTTGAACAAAAATCAAATAGGAAGGGACTCTTCAACAATTAGAAACTCGCAAGTTGTTGGACTTCTATCAACTCATTTATCATTGACGGCAATAAATCTTTAAAGAATAGAGGCTGAAATCATAAATGTACTTACTGACGCCCATAATGGAAAAATTGGTCCCCTGCTATTATCACCTCACCAACTAAAGGATGAGATTGCTCTAATCAAGGCTCACCTTCCATCATCTCACGTACTTCCAACAGGAGATGACAATATAATCGAACTGTATAAACTTATGACTGCTAAGGGAGCTGTGACAAAAAATGAAGTAATTTTCGAAGTGAAGATACCTCTAGTGGATCAACAATTCTTCGAGATATTTAACATAGTGCCAGTCCCAACAATAAAAATTAATACATTACTCGCCATCAAACTGGACATATCATACCTTGCTACCAATGCACATAGAGATGAGTATATTCCTTTTACAGCAGATGAATTAGCAAATTGTGTCAAAACAAAAGATGACGAATACATTTGCAAAAATAAACAATCGAAATTAAAAAAGAATTCTGATGTCAATCCATGTGAGATCAATATTTTCAACAATCGATCGACAACCAATTGCAACTTGAATAGAATCCTAGAAACAACAGCATGGAACCAATTGTATGATCAAAACAACTGGATTTTTGCTACTACCACAGACGTTGAAACATCGCTGGTGTGTGGCACGGAAACCACATTTATTATACTAAAAAACACTGGGTTGATGAAAATTGCCCCTAATTGTGTAATCAAAAATAACTTCATAACAATACAAGGACACTTTGGTATATCAAATTATGTGCATACGTCATACACAAGACTAAAACACATAGAATCCATTAGTGAACCACAAGAAATAGAAAAGGTATTGGTTAACACTACAAATCATCAGTACAAGACCCAACTAGAGCAGCTAAGCAGGCTACAAAGGCAACTAAATGAATCAACGCTAGTACAACTACCGCAAATCATCAATTCTAACAGCCAACATCATCATGCAGTGAGTTACACCGCACTAATATTTTCCATAATACTTGCAATCGTTCTGCTGTCCTGGAAATTTCATCAAAAATTTTATAATGGCAAACAATCTACACCCAAACCAGCTCCACGAGTCCCGGTTGATGTTGCAGAACCCTGAGGACGTTGCTGTAATGTTTTGAACAAGATTCAACGCGCGGGAGAATGTTAAGACATGTAGTTATTGTTCATTATATTTGTTATGTTCTTTACTTAATAAATTTGGTTATATTTTTTTTATATTAATATATAGGCCAGCTGGCAATAACCTTTAATTGCAATTTTATTCTTATTTATTCAATTAATAAATTCGCTTACTCAACTAATAAAATTTTATATTAATATATAGGTCAGCTGGCAATAAACTTTAATTACAGTTTTATTTATTTGCTTACTCAACCTATTGACTATTCATATTAATATCAACAAATAATGTATTATTAATTATTAAAAAATCAGTTAAGCATTTTTTAGTCCAATATGTAAGTTTTGCGTGATTTGTAATTCAATGTTGGACTTCCGTATAACTAAGCATTTTTCTTTAATGTCTTAATCATATTTAAACAGAAGTAAAATAAAGTTTTTCTTTAGTGTTTTATAATACGGCAATTCTATTGTTTTATTGTTTAACACCGTCCTTCAAGTTTCCAAGTGCTTGCAAGGAACAAAAACGCAAATTAGTGAAGGCCTAAATTTATGTGTTTAGACCACCAACCACTAATTCATTCACATTAAACACCATATCAGAACATTTCTTTAAGAAATCATATATTTCTTTTAATATAATCATTTTTACTAGTGTTTGTGACTATATACTCCAACAAAAAGTTTATGAATAGTTATAATTCATGATGGATTTGTTATTTATAGTTTTTGAAAGCAAATGTGAAATTACTTACTTACATACATACATAAAAAAAAAAATATATAAATAATTTCTTTAGCTTTATTATTAAATTTATTAAAATTATTTTCTTAAACTATCTATAAAATATATATGTATATATAATTAAAATGGTTACAATAGTTTTCTTATTTCGTTTGTAAGAGGAATATATTCAAACATTTTATCATGTATAATTAAACAATATGCAGATGTATTAGGTGGAATGTTTTTTAAGGTTTTTAGTTCAATTCTAATATCGATTGGTCCAGTTTTCACTGTTTCATTTTGATGAGTAACATCCAAGACAATTATTGGCGCCATAGTTTTAAAATTTTCTCTTGTTAATAGTGGTTGAGGATCGCGTGCATAATAACTTTGTTGAAATTTTAAATACATATCATATAGTATAGCAAAACGATTTCTATCGAATTTAAGGTTTAGGTCATCATAAGGATATGTATCAGAGTTAAGATGTACTTTTATATCTGTCAAGTCACAATGCTGAAATTTATTGTCTCTATTTCGAAGTCCTAAGAGCAGGAAACGTGGTCTTTCGTTTTCGGTGGCTAGCTTAACATTCCATAAGACTGTTGTACTTTCTGGAAGTGAAGGATAATAATACATATCCCAACTTCTAAAAGATATATTTAATGGATGACGATTGTTAATTGTTTTAAACATTTGCAATTTATAAGCATCAGCAAGTTGAATGTGTGGTACTTTCCAAGTAACATTTAGAATCGACAACTTAGTTTTTTCAGTTGTTAGTTGAGATTTAAAAACTTGTTTATCATCTTTAGATTGTAAAATAATCAATTCATGTTTAGAATTAACTATTATTTTATTGAAATCTTCAGCAAATCCAAGCAATAGTTTTAGTGGAACACAAAAATTGAAATAGCCGTCTACAAGTGTAAGATCATCATTTTTGAATGGTGACCATCCTGCGTTTAGTAAATTATCACTTTCAGCTTTATTCAATGATACATAGTTCTTTAATTCTGTTGCAATACCCAAGTGACGAGTGCGATCAATTTCTACTCCATTGATTTCATATCGAATCTCATCAAATAGATGTCCTACACAATTGTTTAAAAGTTGTATAGATGTTGAAACTGTTGAGTCTTCCTTTGTTGCAAGTCTCTCGATATAGAGAAGACTTTCGCTTGGTAAAACATACAAATCTTGATTTTGAATTGAGATACGAATTTCATCATTATTTTTAAATGACTGCAAATATGATGTATAGCTATGATATTCTTTTTTAATAACTGAATTATCAAAATGTGGTTTTTGTAAAATATTAATAATATTACTCATTGCTCGTTCAACGTTTCTTATTTTTTTAGATGAAATCCCAAATTTCTTAAAAGCTCCTTATTGTCCTCACGAAGATTATTATATTTTTGCTTCTTTATGGTTCCTTTAATATGTTGTTTTTTCTTTTTTGTCTGATTATTAAAATTTGGTTGCTTTCTGGTTTCGTCTTCCGTTGGCAAAGAAAAAATGAATGGCGAACGCTTCTGCAATTCAGTTTTATTATATATAATCATTCTCTCATAGGCTTCAAATGTAATCGTATTGTAATTTTTTCACCACGAAAATTTGTTAAGTTTCCGTCTTGATCAATAACTTTCAAAACAAGACTATTTATTGTTCTTGCATTTACAGGTAGATATATTACATTAGTCGGAGCCTCAGTTATTTTGTAACCTGGGCTAACGTTAAGTGAAAACTGATGCAAAATATGTGCGGACATGTTATTTATATATGATCCGCTGACAATATTACATTCAACGATTACTGTATTAATTTTAGTTATATCAATTGTTTTATCGGAGTAATGTTCTATACCAGGCTTCAATACTCTGGTACTAAAACCTAATAAGGATCCGATTGATCTCGTTTTATTGAAATAAATTGTGTCTGTAGTGCTTTTTATGCATGTTTGCAAAGTATTATAATTTGCTCGTACATCAAGGGTTCCATTTGCGATTATAGTATGGTATTTATTTTCTAGTACTTCAGCTATATCTGATAATTCGTATGATCCAACTGGAACTTCTATCTCGTGGTTACCAATATGAAATAAATTGTTTTCTACATCAACATTCGGAATTGAGTGATATGTGTCAAAACTTATTAGGCCGCAAACATAATTTTCATTTAGTTCGATTGGTGGAAAATAGTTTGCAACAAGATTTGAAGAGTCTCCGTTTAATGTTAATGTAATTGACATTTTAACGTTTGATGAGTGAATAGTTTATTATTAAAAATAACACTGATTTTTATAATGAAGTATTATCGATATTAATCCAAGAGTTGTGTTCTGACGAAAATCCCAACCATTTAACGTAAACCATATTTCTTCTTCTTTTTAAAATTTTTTCAACTAAATATGTTTCTGGAAATTTAGTTTTCATTAGCTCATGCTCGTAAAAGCCACCTTCAATTTCATGTCCTTGATAGTCTTGCAATATATAGGTATTAGGATTTGTATTTTTTATAGTTTTAATTTTAAATATTTCTGTAGTCCAATTTGGTGTGTAACCTTTTTCAAATGTATGCTTATATTTACTTATTCGAACATTATCATTTACCTTAAACTTTGGTTTTTTAAATACTTTTAAATTGTTGTAGACTGTATTCAATAAAAAAGTTTCATTTGAAGAATTTACTTCATTTGGGGTCATCTGTATTGTTCTATGAAATGTATTATTATATTTATCAACAAGTTCTTGGTATTTGTTTATCCATTTGTATGATCCCTGGTAACTAAACTCTTTCCACATCATTCCTTTTAAAGTTCTGTTAAATCGTTCTACTATGGATGCCTTTAGAACACTATAAGTTGAATAGTGATTAATTTGATTAGATTGCATAAGTTGATGAAATTGATTATTAAAAAATTCTTTGCCATCATCTGTTTGTAAATTCCTTGGTTTTCTGTTGTTATTAGTGAAAATACTTTTCATAGCATTCGTTACGTTGCATGCAGTTTTATTTTTTATGGCTACAGCCCATGCTTTTTTGGAAAAGGTATCTATTACTGTTAGAAGGTATCGATATCCATTATTATGTATTGCATAGTTCCCCATTTCAACCAAGTCCGCCTGCCATAAATCATTAATTCCTTTCATTATAACTCGTCTTCTTTTAAAATTTTTTCGCGCTTGTTTGTGCAGCTCGTTAACTATTTCTCTCTTATCCACGTTCATTTTGTATATGATAGTGTATGTCGACGATCTTCTTATATTATATATGTATGACAATCACTTGGCTGCCTTAATTTTAGGCCATTCAAGCTTTCGTTTTTTTACATCATCTACACCAACATTTTTATTAATTCTTTTGAACATAAAATCTTCAATTTTATTAAATCTTTCTTCAATATTTTTTATAAAGTCTTTATTTGCAAAGTGTATTTGGTTCTCTACTACTTTTTCAATAAGTTGAACATCTTCATCAATTTCTTTTGTAATCGTTTTTTGTAATTTTTTTATTTCACTTCCAATAATATTTAATTTAGCGTCATATCCATTTTTAAGTTCTTCAATTTTATTTGAAAAGTTAATATTTTCATTGTGAAACTGCTCCTTAAAAATCTTTATCGTGGTATATATTTGTTGCATATCTCTTGTTATGTTATTTATTTGTAAATTATACTTGTATGTTTTTATTTTCGAATTATTTAGATTATTCTTAATCGAACTTTCTCCAAATTTATTTATGTAACTCATTTTTAATATATTATATTAGCTTCTCTCAATTCTTCAACAATGGAAATTATTTCGTTTTTGTGATTATTATGACCAGCACTTTCCGATGAAAGAAGTAAACGTAATCTGTCAACTAATTCATTCGGATCATCCCAATATATATAGCTTGGCTTACAGTTGTCTACAGATTTTAACGACAATCCACTGCCTTCCTTTAAAATATTTGGTTTCGCAGTAAATAACTGTTTTATTATATTGACATATTTATATGCTCGAGTACCTTTAATTTGACCTTTTGATTGATATTGACGCTTGTGTGCATTTGTACTCTTTAAAAGTTCTTTATAATTTTTCAAATCATTTTTGGTGTAATGTAGAGGCTTTGAATGAAAGACTAATTCGAATAATCCTGGAGTCATTTTCCATGTTGTATTTCCTATTTGAATAGAATTATCTACATTAAAATTTAGCTCATTATTTCCATATCGCCACTTTCCGCTTTCATCTATATTGAAACCATAAACCATATCTAACTTTTTATTACTCAGGAGCAATTCTATATTTTCAACTAATGAGGACTTATTAATAACGGACACTTGATGTTTGCTCTTATCATAATCATTATCATCACTATCTATCTTTACATCCAACTTTTTTATTTTGTTGATAGGACTGTAAATAGTTATATTATCATCATATCCCTCAGCATCATCAAAATTATCAGAACTGCGATCGGATGGTAGTGATGGAAGTTCTGAATCTGATATGTCATTATTTGATTGATAATCATCTGATTTGTAATCCTGAGCTTTTTAATTATCTTATTTATAGGTTTTGTTTCAGTTGTAAATGTATCTTTCAATAAATCATCGGATTGATAATCATCAATTTTTTTAATTATCTTATTCAGGGGTTTTGTTACAGGTTTAAATGTATCTTCCAATAAATTAAACCTATCTGCTTCATGTAATTTTATATTTTTCAGCTTTTCTTTTAATATCGTTCTTGTCTTAACAATATCTTTTAATAATTTGTTATTATTCATATCGAACCGGTTTGTATCTGTTGTGAACTGCTTTGTATCTGGTTATGAACTGCTTTTTATCTGCTTTTTATCTGGTTTGTATCTGCTCTGTATCTGCTTTGTATCTGCTCTGTATCTGCTTTTATCTGGTTTGTATCTGCTCTGTATCTGCTCTGTATCTGCTTTTATCTGGTTATGAACTGCTTTTTATCTGCTCTGTATCTGCTTTTATCTGGTTTGTATCTGCTCTGTATCTGCTTTTTATCTAATTTGTATCTATTCCTGAACAAATCTCACTTACAGTTGTATGAATTTATCAAAACCTTTTCTGTATCGCCCCTTATTTATCGCATCATCCTTACTGACAACAACGAACCCATATTTGTCTTTCCAGCACTCACTACATATATCTGTAAATTCTTTAAATGTCATATCTCCAATAACATGGTCATTGTATATATGTCGTAAATTCATTTCATCTTGTTTAAAAATTATAATCATATTCGCATTGTCACGTATTAGATGCTTTGGAATTTTTGTATATGTTTGACATAAATAAAAGCAATCAATATGTTTATGTCTTCCCATACAAAAGTAATCTCTAATATTATATTGTTTGCCACAAATGACGTCATCAAATATTATTATAGAATTAGAATTTGCCTCAGCTGGACTTAGAACTTTTTCGTTTTCCGAAAATGTAAAAAGATTAATTCCTTTTATTGGATCGATCAGTTTCTTAAGGTAGCAGTATTTAGGTTGATATAAAGACTTTGAATATATATATAAGTTTCTGAAGCTAAGACCATTAGGACTTTCTATTAGACTAATCATGACGTTAGTTTTTCCACAGTTTGAAGGTCCCACAATTAGTGCTCGTATTGAATTTGGTAATAATGTGCTATGTTTAATTTTAGCTTTCTTTTTTTGTGATATGTCCACATTTCTTACAACAATTTGTTTGGCTTGCTCTATTAATCGCATATTGATAACTGATGTGTCTTATCTATAAATACAATCTTATATAAGGAAATCTCACCATTTCCATTTTTAGTATAGTATAAAACACATCATACACGTATGTTAAAGAAAAAATAAATAAAATGGTTATAAACTACACCAAAGGAAATAAACTAAATCAGTGTAAGGCTGGAAGCGGTTTTGTAAACAACTTAATAGATAAATTGCCGGTTGAACTGCATTTACCTGGTTATCAGTTTTGTGGACCTGGAACAAAACTTGCAAAACGTTTAACAAGAGGAGATAAAGGTATAAATTTATTGGATGCAGCTTGTAGAGAGCACGATATTGAATATTCACGAACAAGCGATATTAATAAAAGACATCAAGCAGATAAAATATTATCTGAAAAAGCTTGGCAACGAGTAATATCTAAAGATAGCGGTTTCAAAGAGCGAGCACACGCTTGGTTCGTAACAAACGCAATGAAAGCAAAAGTTAAATTAGGATTAGGCATGAAGAATACTAAGCCTCGTGTATCAAAGAAAATTAAGAATAATGTGAAAAAGAAAACACGCAAAGTTTGCAATAAAAAATTGTTTTCATCTACTGTCAAACATGCTTTAAAACTTTTGAAAAATGAGAAACCCGATAATATAAGTGATGCTGTTAAGATTACCCAAAAATATGTTCATTCAAATTTTAAAAGGAAGAGGAAAGCTAATATTAGTATACCAAGAGTTATTCCAGTACCAAAAATTGGTGGATTTCTACCATTAATTCCTGTTTTAACAGCTCTATCAGCTTTGGGAGGATTAGCTACCGGAGGATCAGCTATTGTTAAAGCCGTTAATGATATTAAAAATGGAAAACAACAACTAGCAGAGGCTACTAGACATAACAGGCATATGGAATCAATTGCTTTGGGAAAAGGTTTATATCTTAAACCGTACAAATCTGGCTATGGCCTTTATTATAACCCAGCTCCAAAAAACTTTTAGACAGTCTACCCAATCGACCTTTAACGGATCTAGATTTAATGAAATATGCTAAGCAACTCAAACATTTTAGAGGTGTTTGTATGCGTAATTGTTTGCCTAAAAAAGCACTAACTCAGGAATGTGGTATTGTTAATTTAGATAATTCCAGCGGTCCTGGAACACAATGGGTAGCCTATTATAAAAATTATAACTATAAAGAATATTTTGATAGCTTTGGAAACTTACAACCACCAGTTGAAATAGTTAACTATCTTAAAACTCCAATTGAATATAATTATAAACAAAAACAAAAATTCAATACATTTAATTGTGGACATTTATGTTTAAAATTTCTATTCAATAAATATCGTATGAAATAAAACAACAATTTATCTTTTTTCTTTTTTCATAATATTTTTTATATTTTTATTTTACAATTGTTTGTTATTATATAGAAAAGTTAACATGCAATTTCTTTAAAAATATCGTCATCAGAATCATTTAAAAACTGATGTATAAAATTATTTGAGGTTTGATTATTTATATAATCGATTTGTATAAAAATATCATCATCCTCTTCCATAATTTCTTTATAAATATTTAAATTTGATGATGTTGGTACTGTTGAGTGACAATTTATTTTATAATGTCCCCACGCATAAGTATCAACACCATTTTCACGTATAAATCTCTTATCATCTAAATAACTTAATGTTATATATTGTATATATATTTCATGCACCTTTGATCTAAACACATACATTGAATTATAATATAGTTTTTTCTCCAGCAAACATTTTCTAAAATCATTAATTGATAATTTGTTGGTTACACTCTGTTTTACTCCTTTTATTTTTTTTATTTCTGTGTATCCTATCTATTTTTATAGAATACATTTTTGCTCGCAAACCAATGAATTCCTTAATTACTTTACCATTACATTCATCTTTCATCATCCCTAATACTTTTTTATTCATGAGTGGGAAATTGAATACATTTTCTTTCGGATATGCAGATGTATCGAAATGTGATTTGATATCATTTCTAATATCTGCATATAGATCATTTGTTTTAACGTTAAAAGAATCAGTATCCATGTAATTCAAATTAATATTTTCACAATATTTGGGTTTCATGTAATCGTAATGAAAATTATACATTTTCCATTTTGATAGTTCTAAAACAGAAAATCCAATGTAAATGGGTTTATTATATTCAGTTCGCACTCTACTCATTTCAATTGCAACCATTTCGTCATGAATTTTGAGGGAACTATGAAAATTATGTCTAGCAATAAGAGCTCTAGCTCCTAATCGTTTACCTCTACTTTCCCATTCACATACTATTTTAATGTCTTTTCTTTTATCGACATTTTCCATAGTCTTACCATATACAGCGTTGTTTAAGAGTTTAAAAAAGTTTTGCTCAAAAGAATTTTTGGCCAATGTTCTGTGATGATTATTTATATCAATATATATTTTTTAACCAATTCGACTGACTAAATTCAAGAATTCTATGAATTTTCTATAAAATCAGTCCATGTTGAATACATTGTTGAAGATTGCGATAATGTATTATATAATTGGTTTTGTTGTTTAAGTCTGTTATTAATTTTCGCTGTTTCATGCTTTCAATTTTCTTGTTTTCTGCACAAAATGGTAAGTCGCTATGATAGTCGTGCAATGTGGTTGGATATTCTAAATCAACTTCCAATATGTAACCCAATGCTGAATCTTCTTTTACATTATTTACATCAAAATTTTTAAAGTTTTCTACCCACTTGAAATTTTTAAAGGGGAGGTATTGAGACATTGCATAACCATATAAGTTATTTACATCTAAATACATCAGGTAATTTGATTCTTTTGTAGGATCATAATCACTAATGTATTTATTATTGGCTACCGAATGTCGTTTACTGCATTGAACAATACCTCCCCTAATACCCCGTAAAACGAAATTGTACATATTAATATCAGTTAATAATTCCAACTCTATTTCCGTTGTTTTCAACATTGCATCCCAAGATAAGCCCGGGGTAGTATAATATTGACAGGGGTCTAAATTGTAAATGTTTTTACAAACTTTACGGAAATTTTCAAATACATCGCAAAGCAATAAAACATCTACTTTTAAATATAATAGAAGATAGTCCATCAGAGTGTTACATTTGAATGTACTCCAAACCTTTTCAGCATGTTCATAATCCTCTACACTACACGGCTCATTAGAAAGTTTATTAAAGAAGCATGAACGGGGTGGTAGATGACTTTCTTGGAGACGATTCACTGAATCTAGATAGTCATACGGAAAGACACCTTTACGCTTCATTAAATTGAATTCATTGTCAATGCGGTAAGTTGATTTAACAGTTGACAAATCATCATCGGACAAAAACCCTGCTAGTTTTTCTAAACTCGATGGCATAAACCGACAAGAATCTATAAAACGTAATTCAAGAGTATTTTTTTCATTTACAGGGATTCTCTTTGATATGGATACATATAATTCCTTATTTAAAGGAATTATATTTATATCGCCTTCAATAGATGACAGTTCTCTGATAAACAAATGACAATCGTATGCCGAAAGATTATGGAAAAATATAGGGATGAAGTTTGCGATTTGGTACTCTAAATTGCATTTGTTATGTGCGGGTCCCCTATATTCGCCAGTTAAATGGCAATGGTCGGCCACCCGATCTTCAACAGATAAATATTTTTTACAAATGTGACAAATTGTATCCACATTTTGTCTTATCTGTTGAAGCGGTGTTAAGAAGTTCACTGGTTTAACTACACTTAAATAATTATTATATATATCTAGACTATCCTTAACTAAATTATCAAAAAAGTGTTTTGGTGAGTTATCACCGCTATATATTCTAAATATATCTAAGCTAGAATTAAATGAACATTTAATATAATAACTATAAGCAAATGGAATATGCCTTTGTGTAGATTTCACATTAGCTGAATTTTGAACATTCACTGATTCTAAAATGCATTCAAAATCAGCGTACACCACAAAAGGTACATCCATTTGCTTTTTTAAATTATTAAAACTTACTAAACTATTTTCTGGGCTAGGCATCTTGGTTACCTTCTTATTACATTGGTCCTTGTGAGTTTTAAGTGATGAATCGGTGTGAAAATGAATAAGGCAGCAATTACAGATGTATATTTTATGAGTATTTTTTGTTAATTGACTTCTTATTAATCTATAATTAAAAGAAAAAATCATTTTAATATAGTATAGTATATAAATATTATTCACATACCTTGAAATATTTTTAATCCAGACGTAGTGAAATCGCTCGCCATCTTCCAAAAGTAATAAATTGATGTGATTTGCTTTTTCCTCTGTGGTATAGTAGTATGGGCCCACTACATTATCACCTTCTAAGCCAAACACATTTACACTGATATCAGGGTTGTTAACTTCAAAGGCTTTAATTTTGTTGACAGCGAGAGGGAAATTTAAATTTTTAAAATTTAAAACAGTACTATTTTCCAGTACTATAATTTCATCTTGTATATTATTAATATTATAGGAAGTGCATCTATTTGAATTAAGGTCAACTGGATACAATGCCGATATTATAGCCCACTTGAAACAATACTCATCATTATTTTGCACATTAATGCATGCAAACTTTCTCTGGACTGTTGGTGGTAGAGGAATATATTGTGATCCTTTAATGGATTTGTATTCATTAATATTAATTTCAGGGGAATGGGGTTTTTCTCAGAGGTGCCCTTGGGCGGAAAGCTCTCTGTCTGCCTTCCACTTGGGGAAAGCAAGAAGCGATTCCTCTGATGAAATTCCCAAGCAGCTCACTACTTCCGGTCTTAAACCAAGTATTCCCTGGAAATGTCGCACAGACACCCGTTTGTCGGCAGCTAGAGTGAGAAGGCGCATAGCTGAGTAACCTGATTGGCTTGCTAACACTGACGCGTCTCAGGTAAATAGGTGACAAGAGGAATACACATAGTCACTGAAACTCAGCTGTGTATTACAGTCGGGATGGCGACTGAACTGGCAGCCCCAGTACCATCATAGGATACAGTGGACCAATCATCCGCTTATCTGAACTACAAATGATTAACGAAACTAGTACAAGGAAAATAGAAAACTTAACCCCTACATCGATAACAACCTTTGGCACACGAAAACGGATACGAATTGGACAATGGAACGTTAGAACGCTAAGCGAAACATCAAGACTCGCTCAAATAGAGGCTGAAATGATAAAATACAATGTTGCTGTTCTGGGAATTAGTGAAATGCGGTGGCGCGGAAGTGGCCAAATGGTATCTGCAAATGGAAATGTAGTATTGCATAGCGGAAAGGAGAACATATGCGAAAGTGGAGTTGGATTTATAATATCCAAAGATTTAAAATCAACCTTACACTCATGGAATCCTATATCGGATCGAATTATAACATCTCGTTTCTTCAGTAAGGTTGGAAAGTTCATCACCATTATTCAGTGCTATGCACCCACGGAGGATGCCGACGATTTAGTTAAGGACGAATTTTACAACCAACTAACTACAACGGTAAACAATATTCCAATCCGCGACATACTTATTCTTACTGGAGATTTTAATGCAAAAATTGGGAACGACAACCATGGCCTGTCCGAAATCATGGGAACACATGGCATGGGAACGAGAAACAAAAATGGTGAACGGTTCATAGAATTCTGCCAGGCCTTCCAATTGGTTATTGGTGGTTCAATCTTCCCCCACAAAAACATTCATAAATACACGTGGACTTCCCCAAACGGTAATACTCAAAACCAAATTGACCATATTTGCATTCGCCGTAAATGGAGAGGATCATTAATAGACGTGCGCACCAAAAGAGGTGCTGATATAGACAGCGATCACGAGCTAGTGGTGGCGACAATAAAAATTAAACTTAAGAAATTTTACAAAAGAAATGCACAACAAATACGTAAACGTTTTGATGTCGGAAAGCTTCGGGACAAGGAGAAAAGTAACGAAATTGGAGAGGTTTTAAGAGAATGTATACCAGCAATTAACACAACATGGGACGAGACGTGCAACTCACTCAGGGCCATTGCAGAAGAAAAAATAGGATACAAGCAAGAAACAGAAAGAAAAATGGCTATCAGACAACACTTGGAATCTCATCCAGGAAAGAAACAACCTGAAACAACGGAAGATCGATAACCCAAACTTGAAACCACAATACTCGACCGTAGCGAAAGCCGTAAAAAAATCAGCCCGAAATGATAAAAGAAAATACTTTGAAACAACAGCCAGTGAAGCGGAAGCAGCAGCAGGCGCGAACAATATGAGGGAGCTACATCAAATAATAGGTCGTCTTTCAAACCAAAATATAAATCGAAGCTATGCGATAAAAGATATAAACGGTCAGCTGCTAACGAACGTCGAAGAACAAACACAAAGATGGAGACAACATTTTGAAAAAATCAGCAACATTGTCGACGAGAACGTAGAAAGCTCCACCGAATCGTTTACAGCAACCAACAACACAATATCTATAGACCCGCCTAGTATTGAAGAGATTACATGCGCTGTAGAAAAACTTAAAAGAAACAAAGCGCCAGGCGAAGATGGGATACCCTCAGAGCTACTCCAAGCTAACCCAGCATTAGCCGCAGAAATAATTCATCCCTATATACGGGATGCTTGGGTAAACGAACAGTTGCCTAACACGTGGACAAAAGGTCAAATAGTAAAGCTTCCAAAGAAAAATGACTTGACTGAGTGTGATAATTGGCGAGGTATTACTCTGCTCAACACTGTATACAAGGTAATTGCTACTATAATAAATATCCGATTACAAATAATCGAAAAATCACTACGCGATGAACAAGCAGGCTTCCGACCACATCGCAACTGTGTAGATCAAACCAATACCCTCCGTGTAATAATAGAACAATCGGTCGAGTGGCGCACACCGCTTTATTTGGTATTTATAGACTTTAGGAAAGCATTTGACTCGATAAAACGTAGTGCTATATGGGATGCACTTAAAGCAAAAGGTGTACCAACAAAATTAATAAATTTGATTAAAGCTATGTACAACAATACCACACTGCAAGTTCGTCACAATGGTATGATCAGCGAACCCTTTATGACAAACGCTGGAGTTAAACAAGGTTGCCCCCTTTCACCATTACTGTTCGCCGTTGTTTTGGATGAGGTTATGTCACAATTATGCAGGAAAAAAAGAGGCATTGTCTGGGATTTCCAAAACCACCTAGAAGACTTGGACTTTGCCGACGATATTTGTCTTATATCGCATAAGTTTAATGATATGCAGAGCAAAGTAAATGATTTGGTCGCGTTAGCAAATAGAGTTGGGCTGGAAGTTAATATTGCCAAAACACATGCAATGCGTATAAATAACGCAACTGACAACCATATTGTAGTACAAAACCAACGTATAAAATATGTGAAATCCTTTTGTTATCTAGGATGCATGATGTCGGTAGATGGAGGAGTGGAAGAAGACGTTTCACTCAGGTTAAACAAAGCAAGATCAGCTTTTGGTCGGCTAAATAAAACATGGCGATCCCCCCAAATCTCAAAGAATACAAAAATTCGTATATTCAATGCCTGTGTGAAATCCACACTGCTATATGGAAGCGAGACATGGCTCATGACGAGGACTATAGCGAGAAGACTGCAAGTTTTTGTAAACAAATGTTTGCGCATAATATGCCGTATCTTTTGGCCAAACGTAATCACCAATATCGATCTCTGGCGATTGACAAACGAAGTTCCCATTATTCGCCAAATTGCAAGACGAAAGTGGAAGTGGATAGGCCACACATTGCGACGACCAGTTGGCAGTATCACAAGAACGGCATTGGAATGGAATCCTCAAGGTAGCAGACGCTCTGGCCGCCCAAAAAACACCTGGCGTAGAACAGTCATACAAGAACTCAATATGCAGAACAAATCGTTTAATGAAATTAAAGATGTTTGTAATGATAGAATAAGTTGGAATTTACTTGTAGAAGCCCTATGTTCCCAAGTGGAATAAATAAAGGAAAAAAAAAATATTAATTTCAAGGCGTGATATTTCAATTAATGTCCATCCGCTATCACGCTCCTGAAATTCACTCATCTTTTTCACAATAACTTCGCACTGGTCACTGTAGTGTTGGAGAATATCGTCTGTTGTTAATGAAATACTGAGGATAACCATTTTAGTTTGATGTGATTTTATATCTATGGTGCACACATCCTCTTCTTCTTGTATCAGTACGTATTCACAAAATAGTTCGCAATTAAATTTTATGGAGCAATGTTTTTGGATCATATTCTTTAGCAATTCAACCACTTTGGGTTTAATTTCACCCAAAAAGGTTTCAGGTATTAAATTTGTTTTATTGGCATTTTCAATCATATACGTAACGATACGATTTTTAAATACAGACTTGACGCATTTTACGTCACTATCAAATTTTCCTGCACAATTCAATTTATGTTTATTTGTACGTATATGATAACACCAAATTGTTTTTAGAACATATACTCCACAATCTTTGCAATACATATTACTTTCTCCATCTGTTTTTGGATGTTCTATTAAATGTGAATGTTGTTGCCATTCTGCTTGATCTGAAAAACGTATATTACATACGTTGCACATCATTGAAGAACCTTGATGTTGCATCCTCACATGACGTTTTAAGGAACAGTTGTGATAAAATGATTTTCCGCAGATATCACAAGTAAAGATGGCCATTTTTTCGGTTTTAATTTAATTCTTTTTTAACGAAATGGTATAAACTCTTTAAATTTTCAGAACAAGAATGAATTATACTATTTTTCTAAACATCTATTTATACTTAAAACTGTGGGCGTGGTTTTAATGATTAAAAGAGCAAGGTTTTATCAATCAAAGAATTATATATGTATTTGTATATCCTTATACTCATAAATATACGCATTGGTGAGTGAAATAAAAAGAGACAACAACATTACTGGTAGGGGACCGATAGAAAATTAACTAATACAATCACACGCATACTCTTATGTAATGTAAATGTATGTTGTTTTCGTAACCAATTTTATTAATTTCTAATCCAATCTAATTTTTAATGTGTGTAATAAAAATAGAGCTAGATGCGCAGGTGTTTAACAAATTTTCAAGCACCCTTATTTATCATTAAAAATAGCCAGACGGTAGACAGACACTCATAAAAATGTTAACTTAAAATACTTCAATAAAAAAAAAAGATCGACCTCAATAAAAAAGACAGACGGTAGACAGACACTCATAAAAATGTCAATCCTAGAATTTTCAATAAATAAAAAGATCAACCTCAATAAAAAAGATAAACGGAAAAGCCAAATGCAATAAAAAGAAAATGCTAATGAATAGACAGAAAGGATAAGGAATTTCAAAAAGGACAAGGGTAATAAAAATAGAGCGAAATGCCCTTTTTTATTAGTTTCATTTTCTTTCAGAAATCAAAACTGAAAAAAATTAGTAGGGAGGTTCATATTTAACTCGGTGAAATATTTTGTACCTATGAAAAAAATTTCCAGCTTCCTAACAAACATTCAACAGAGTTGTTCAATATAGGTGTCCGGGTAGGGGTGTTCGTACAGAAGTTTCAGGGGTGATATTCAATAGAGAAGCCCTGACTGACTCTCAAATCAGGCATGTGAAAACAAAAAAAATTTTTACATATAAATTTTTTTTTGAAACCCCTTAATACACAATACAAATTTTATGAAACCTCCTAATACAAACAACCATCCAAGGATGGAAAACGCATTTCCATAATAAATACACTTAATTACCTAACAAAATATATTTTTAACGATCACGTTTCCCAGCCAGGCATGAGCATTATTTTATATGAAAAACTTGATAGCGAACCTGTGTAAACACACTACTCAAACGCCTTAGATTTTCGGCGAATAGTAGCCCCTGTAACGAAACCAAACCGAATTGCGAAAGCTGAAACTTAAAGTCTTCAATAAGTAATTAAAGTGCACTACTTGTATATTATTAATTCATTCCTTTTTTTTTGAAAACTTTAAGTGAGCAAAAATAAAAAATAAAAATCTAGTTTCCTTAATACTGATATTTTTTTCTTTTCCCACAGGTTAGATGCTCAAATACAATTAAGCATGTGAAGAAAATTCGAGGTCCACACTGCAATAATTTATCTGAGTGAGTGGGTCTTAAACCAAATTATTTATGTTAACTTATAAACATAAGTATAAAAACTAAAGCCGTATTCATTATTTTACAGCTTCTACAATTTCATCAATAAAATGCTACAGGCAACAGCTATGATACAAGAAGAACCAACTCCTGTAGCCAACAATAAAAACATCTTTAATCTCAACAAACATCCTCATGTAAGTCTTAGCTTCTAAGTTATTTACCTAATCATTATAAATAGTTATCTACTTTACGTATAAAGGCAAATCTTATGTGCATCTCATCAGCAGTCACAAAAAAAATCTATTTTGTATTTGAAAGAATCAGGCTTTCATCAAAAGTTAAATATAAAAAAAAAAGAATTTCACCTCCGTCTTGACTCGCCCTAAGACGGACTAGCTTCGTACTGCCCTAGGTGACTAATGGCCTCTAGCTCTTAATGACATAGTTTCCCAGAGTTCCGATGGGGCCACACCAATAGGAGCATTAAGAATTACAAATGTAGTTATATATTTAGCACCCTCGCGAATGGGTAGTCATCTTGTCGCGATGCGAGGGCTTAAGTACTGTGACATTTAGAGTCATGCTGGCGGTAGTGATGTTAGTCACGACCGGTAGGGCCTCCCATGCCAGAAGGGTCTAAATCGAGTACGAACAAAGAACTATCCCTCCCCACTCTATTAGCGTCTGTTTCTCCTAGGTGGAGCGGCTAATGGAGTATCCTAGTCCGCTGGCCTGAAACGGTCATCTTTTGCTCTCTGAGGCCTGTCGGTCCGAAAAAATCCATCAGCGTCTGTCCTCATTTTGAGCGGCTGATGGTCTGCGTCTGTCTCCAGTGGAGCGGCAGTAATCCTCTCGCCTGGCAGTAGGCATAAAATGCAAACCCCCCTGTCTTCCAAATGTCTGACAACAACTCACGCCCTACGTATCCGGTAAAGGGCTTCATAATCTTCGGAGAACCAACTACTACAACGTCGGTTTCAGGCTGTAGTAAGTTGTTAGCTACTGAGACCTCGTCTAGCAGAGTGGTTGCGCCAGGCTCTGCTAGTCTGTCTGCTACTAGTGCGCAAAAAATCATGACTAAGCCTTCAGGCGGTCGCAAACCAAACCAAGGTACAAGGTTCTTCGAAACCAAGTACCTCTAAGGCTTCTCAGGTCCGGACGGGAGCAAACCCCGTCAAAATTCCTTCCTCGGGCGCAGGTTCAACGGTTAAGACACAGTCTGCCGTTAAACCAGCTTCCCATGTGCCGAATCTTGTGCAAACAGGGCACCCGAAGAACGATTCGATGCCCCCATCAGCACCTCCCTCGGCCTCTACGGCCTCAATTAAAAAACCCCAAAGGCATATAAATCCCTCTAAACGGGCCTACACCACTAGACGCTCCGCCTTTAAAATCGTCAGCCGACTTGGTGGAAAACCGGTCGGTGAGCTCACGGAACAAGAGGTAAGCTCTCTTCAGTGGGCGAAATCCCATATTGAGGATATTGAACGGGTCCAACCCACTGCGACGGAAGGTAATCCTGCACGGAAGCCAACTGAAGCAGCGCCTAAACGGCAAAGATCAGGGGAGGACACCCTTCCTGGGACTAAAAGACCCAAAAATACGCCTCAACGGCCGTTAACAAGATCGTACAAGGAGGTGGCAAAGGATCATCTGATTTGGGCGATCATTGACCGCAACGCCAGTGACGGCACCATCTCTTCCAAAAACTGGAAACTGGTTGTCGTCGCACTCTCCAAGGCGTTCCTCAAGGCTTTCAGGGGTAACCCTGGACCACCACCCGAATGTGATGATGCCGGTTGGTATCAAGGGCACATCAAGTTGATAGCGTGTGCAGATGAGCGGTCATCGCTGCTGTACAAAAAAGCCGTGGAGTCCCTGGGGGAAGTATGGCGAGGCGCAAAGATTGGGGCAATACCTCTGGCCGATGTACCGCAAAGGCGCAGATCTGTTGCCAGGATCCCCGCTGAGCCATCCGACCCCAAGGAGATCCTGGAAATCATACAGGTCAGCAACCCAAAGCTACCCACACAAGACTGGAAAATAGTGCGGGTTACTGACGCTGTTGATGAAACCAGGAAGGCCACTGTTATAATTAACAGTTACTCTTTGGCGTCACTTCGGGAGACACAGGGGAAGATATTTTATGGTTTTGGAACTATCTTCCTCCGTGTCTACAAAGGTGTGACATGGAGAAGCCTCAAGCTCCGGTGACGAAGGCTATGGCAACTATGGAGGACGATTCCGCTGCTTCATCGGCCAGCGAGGACACCCAGTCGATCACAGGATTCGTGGGTGACTTCTTTGGCAGGATGGAGGTTGCGGACGATGAGGACATCCTTCTGGAATCGGACGACGACCCAGAGGATGCCAACGTCACAGTCGTCCATAGTGATGAACTGTGATGAAGGTCACACAAATTAACCTTCATCACTCTAAAGCGGCGACAGCTGCCCTTCTCCTCCGATTAGCTT
Organism: Gymnocheta viridis; assembly: GCA_956483585.1. Classification (NCBI taxonomy): domain Eukaryota; kingdom Metazoa; phylum Arthropoda; class Insecta; order Diptera; family Tachinidae; genus Gymnocheta; species Gymnocheta viridis. The sequence continues at coordinate 87,192,269 of OY101441.1, forward strand.
CAGGCGCGGAGGAGCTTATTTGCATCCAAGAACCATTGTTGTATAAAGACAGGGTTTGCGGACTCAGTTTAGACGGCTATAGTACTTTGTACGCAGCTGAACAAGGTAAGACCAGAGCTTGTGTTATGGTCAAAAACGTCCTCAAAGCTTTTATTCTCTCTGATTTTAGCGACAAGGACACTTGCACTGTCGCGGTGGAAAACAAAACACGGACAGTATGGTTTATGAGCTGCTACATGGCTCACGATCAGGACGATCCTCCAAACGGTTTAACCAGGAAGGCGATGGTGTATGCCAATAGGCGCAACATTCCCCTCATAATATGTGCAGACGCTAATGCTCACCATACCATCTGGGGCAGCTCGGATGTCAATCAACGAGGTGAGTTACTTCTAAACTTTATAGTAGAAAATGAACTAACAGTAGTTAATAGGGGTAATGAGCCCACCTTTATTGTGACTAACAGAAGGGAAGTTCTTGATATTACGCTTATTAGCGATAGGTTCTCGGATATGATTAGCGATTGGAATGTGTCAAAGGACTGTTCCTTCTCTGACCACATGTACATTGATTTCAATTTTTCTCTTAGAGTTGATTCAGTGAAACCCTACACGAACAGAAGAAAGACCAACTGGTCTGTCTATGCTAGTGCACTCGAAGACAAGCTGCCGCCATGCCAAGATAGCATAGGCAATGTGTCCATGCTTGACTCCGCAGTGGAATCACTAACGAGTGTCTTAACCGAGGCAACAGAAAAATCCTGTAAAAGAATCGACAGGAAAGGCAAGGCTAAGCCCATTTGGTGGAATGCGGAAATTGCTGAAAAACGCAAAGAAAGCAGGAAGCTCTTTAACGAGGCGAAACGTAATGGTGTATAGAACAGTTACAAATCCTCAGTGAATGGATTCAAGAATCTTATAAGGAAGGCTAAAAGACGGTCATGGAGGGAATTCTGCAGTGATGTAGAAAACTCCTCGGAGACAAGTCGGCTACGTAAGATCTTATCCTCAAGACCAGTTATTCCATCGTGTATACAGAAGTCAGATGGATCCTGGACAACAAATAGTCAGGAGACCCTTGAGGTTCTGATGAATACGCACTTCCCAGGCTGCACTGATGATGTGCCGAGGGAGGTAATTCTTAATGGCGCTCGGAATAACTCTATTATCCCGATAACTCGTCATCGTGTGGAATGGGCTGTTAAAAGCTTTCATCCCTTTAAATCCCCAGGTCCGGATGGGAATATCCCAGCGGATCTGCAAAATAACCTAGAGACACTGATGCCATGGCTCTTGGTGATTTTCAGAGCCTGTCTAAGTCTCTCACATGTCCCATCTATATGGACAACATATAAGATTGTCTTCATCCCCAAGGGGGGGGGAAAACATCGCACACTAAGGCTAAAGACTTCAGGCCAATTAGTCTATCCTCCTTTCTGCTGAAAACACTGGAGAGGATTATAGACATTCATATCAGATCAAAGCTAGGACATAATTCCTTGTCAATGGCTCAACATGCCTATACGAAAGGGAAGTCCACCGAAACCGCGCTTCACTTATTGGTGGGTCACATAGAGAGATCCCTGCAATACAAGGAATTCGCATTAGTTGCTTTCCTGGATATTGAGGGAGCTTTCAACAATGTTAAACCAGAGTCGGTTATTAATGCGATGAGGCTACTGGAGATCGACCCAGAGATCATCCAATTTGTTAGTAGCATCTTGCACTTTCGGCGTATTGAATCTAACTGGGGCGCCGCAAACATTTCCAAGGTGGTTACCAGGGGCACACCGCAAGGAGGTGTACTCTCGCCATTACTTTGTAACCTAAATATAAATTTCCTCCTCAGGGCCATGGAAAAGACGTGCTGCAGAACGATTGCGTATGCGGATGACGTCGCAGTCATGGCTATGGGTAAGGATCTCAGACTACTGTCTGAACTCATGGAATCCGCACTGGATGTCCTCGTAAAATGGTGCCGGGGATGTGGTCTGGATGTGAATCCGGCCAAAACGGAACTGGTACTTTTCACTAGGAGATACAAAATTCCCAAATTTGTTACCCCAAAGCTGAATGGGGTTCCACTGAAACTATACGATAGTGCCAAATATCTTGGAATAATACTAGATAGTAAATTGAACTGGAATATGAATATCACTTCCAGAACCATTAAGGCAGCAACTGTATTATATTGCTGCAAAAAAGCCATTGGCCTAAATTGGGGTATCAACCCGAAAAATGTATACTGGCTATACGAATGTGTCATTAAACCCATTCTATTCTACGGTGCAGTCGTTTGGTGGCTGGAGCTTAGGCGGAAGAGTCATCAAACTAAGTTTGAACGTATAATGAGAATGATGGCAATAACAGTAACAGGTGCCTTTAGAACAACTTCTTCTAAGGCACTGTTCACGATATTGAATTGGCTACCACCAGACACTTTGGCTAAAAAGTTGGCTGCGAACACGGCAGTAAGACTAAAAGCCACCAAAGCATGGAGAGATTACAATATCGGTCATGCCAACATCCTATATAATATAAATTGGAACATGAGCGTTGACTATGTCACACCTGAGCCAATCTTTGATCCTGGCTTCTCTGTAAGCTTTTCGGATAACGCGGTCCACCCTGATGACCTACATACACCCGCGAATGTGATTCAAATTTTCACGGACGGGTCGAAATCACTGAATGGTGTCGGTTCTGGCATTTACTCCGAGCAGCTAAACTGGTGCATTCCTCTAAAGCTGCCGGACCACTGCAGTGTCATTCAGGCTGAAATAACGGCCATCTACACAGCCGCAAAATTCATTCGGTATGGCGAAATATCTGGTAGGGATATTCAGATCATTACCGATAGTAAGGCGGCCATTAGATCCCTGGAGAATGTGTTCATCACATCAAAAATTGTCAAGGAACGCCGGATATCTCTGGACGAGATAGCGAGACATTCAACGGTTACCCTTAAGTGGGTACCAGGACACAGGGACATACACGGAAACTGTAACGCGGATGCGTTGGCGCGTGCAGGCTCCACTTCAAATCGTAACGATTCAATACACGACATAGGCGTCTCTCTCCCAATGAGCAAACAACTTATTGCACATAAGTTTCACCTTACTGTAATTCAGAAATGGTTAGATGAAACTACCTGTAGGGAAACTAGAAAAATCTGGCCCATAATAGATGAAAAAAGGACTAGGCGGGCACTACAGCTATCCAGACCTCATCTCAGAAACCTAATCGCGGTAATAACTGGACACTGGCCTATTGGGAGGCACGCCCAAAGGTTGCGGCTCAATTACAATGACATATGTAGAAGTTGCGGCGATGAAGAAGAGGAAGAATCGACGGAACATCTTCTCTGTCATTGTCCGGCATTCGATGATCTAAGACTTAAACTTTTCGGTCAAAGAACCCTTGGGGACAAAACTTGTCTCTCTAATATTGATTCAAAAAAGATCCACTCCTATATTGAATCAACCGGGTGGCTGCGTGAGAATATCAGCAGCCAGATAATATAGGACCATTGGAAGACGGGACAACATGGTAGCACAACGGGAACTAATTGATGGACCCACGTGAGCTGTGCTTGATCACGGCTGCCAATGGAACCTAACCTAACCTATATATTTAGCAACGCTGGCTTGAGTCAGTGAGGTATAAACACAAAAAAAATAATAATTCATACTTTCAGTATGCAAAGCCTCGGTTTCCTTTGAAAAACATTACAAAATTACAACAATGACTGCAAATGATTATGACACATAGATTTGGCAATATACACCTAATCAGATATTTAATGAAATAACACAGTATTTATAAATAGTCCTACTAACGTGTTAATTTAACCGAACATAATAGAAATACCCTTGCGAAGTTATTGTTTTAAATCTTTACCGTGAAAGATTCCTAACGACTTTTCTTTTAAATCTTCTACCTCATACAGACTGTTTCCGACAGGTTTTACTATTCGACACTTTATAAATTTGCGTGCGAGTTTTGCGTTAAAACCGCCCTTAAAATCACTTTGCTGGTAGTTCCTGCGGTACACCTCCTGCCCAGGGACAAACCTAATCACCCTGCAACGCGTGTTATACGATTTTTCGTTACGTAGTTAGGCCTTATGTAAATTCTCACGAATTTTATGACGTATTAGCGATAATTTATCTGCTGATGATATATCCAGCTCGTGATCACCCAAACTCTTCAGCTTTCGAGCTAACTTATATACGCTATCGTGTCCGATCATGTTCATACCGAATAGAGCAAAATATGGGGTGACACCAATTGAATTTTGAACCGATGATCTTAACGAAAACTCTATTTTGGACAGATGCTTGTCCCAATCGGAATGATCACTCTGCAGGTATGACCGTACTGCAGCTAAAATGGATTGATTAACCCGTTCCGACGCGTTCGCTTGCGGTGAATGAGTTGCAATTCGCATATGTTTGACACCAAAATTCGATACCAAGTCTGCGAATTCCTTACTTACAAACTGTTTCCCATTATCTGATACGATGGTCTCAGGGGTTCCAAATTTATGAAAGACCTCACTAATTAAAAATTTAACTACATTTTTAGTACTAGCCTTTGGCATCGCCTTGAGAAGCACAAATTTTGTCAAATGATCTAGCACTATTAGTATAAAACAGTTTCCATTTTTCGAACGTGGATACGGCCCGAGAAAATCAATAAAATTTCGTTGAAACGGCCGTTCACTGATAGTTTCTGCCCCCATAGGCGGACGTAAAGTTCTGTTCGTAGGTTTCGATTCTTTACATACTTGGCAGTTGTTCACGAAATCGCGGATCTGAACGTTCTGATTTGGCCAGTAAAAATACTCCTTTATTCTTCGGAGAGTTTTACCAACGCCTCCGTGCGATGCTAGCGGTGAGTTATGTGATTTGTCTATAATGGTTTTAGTCAATTCCTGAGGCACCCATAATTTCCATGAGAAGTCCTCATTCAAGACTACACCATCATAAGGTCGTACTCGCTTATAAGCAATGCCATCAATTACTTTCAAGTCAGGCAACCATTCAGAATTTGTTTCTATAGTAGAGATAAGTTCCAAATAGTCGCTCGACTTAAACGCATTTGATTCGAGGTCGATCAATCCTACATCTGCTGAGACTTCATCCAATAAGTAGCGTGATAGGGTATCAGGTACTACATTTTGTTTCCCCTGCCTATGTTCAATGGTGAAATCATAAGCTTGCAGATGTAGACTCCATCGAGCTAACCGTCCAGTAAGGTCCTTATGTGACATAAGCCACTTAAGGCTACTGTGGTCAGTTATCACGGAGAAGGGCATAAGTTCTATATAGGGCCTAAACTTCTTAATCGCCATGACGACTGCTAGACACTCACGTTCAGTAACGGAATAATTCCTTTGTGCCGATGTCAATTTTGCAGAAAAATATGCTATTGGGTGCTCGTCGCCAGAATCATCTCTCTGGAAAAGGACAGCTCCAACGCCTACATCTGACGCATCGCACTGAACGTAAAAGTGCCTAGAGAAATCAGGGTGAATTAGAAGTGGGCTTGTAATCAAAGCATTCTTGAGCCGATCAAACGCAACCTTAGCTTCATCCGAAAACTTGAATTGTTTCCAGTTCTTTAGCGTGTCATTGATTGGAGCCGCAATGGTAGCATAGTCTGATATAAATTTTCTATACCAGCCTGCTGCTCCCATGAAACTCCGCACCTGCTTAGCTGTTTTCGGGTAAGCAAATCGAGTAATCGTATCCACCTTAGTCAGATCAGGTTTTAGTTTGCCACCTCCTACTATATAACCCAGATATCGTAACTCCTTAAAACAAAATTTTGATTTTGCCACATTGATGGTCAACCCTGCTCTTGACAGGCAACTAGCCACTCGTGACAACAACTCTAAGTGTGTCGCAAAATCTGGAGACACTATCAATAGATCATCTAAGTAGACGAAAACTCGATCACGAAGTGCTGCAGGGATCACTTTATCCATTAGACGACACATCCTCTGGGCTGCATTACACAACCCAAAGGGCATGACCGTGTACTGATAAAGCGGTCTCCCCGGCACCGTAAAAGCAGTTTTCTCCCTACTAGATGGATCTAGTGGTATCTGCCAAAATGCGTCTTTAAGATCAACACTCAATGCAAAGCAAACCCTCAATGTGTGGCAGAGGATAGGCATCCTTGACCGTCAGCGCATTGAGCTTTCGAGCGTCCAAGCACAGCCGATTCTTTTCGCCCTTGCGGACCAAAGTAACCGGATGGCTCCACGGACTCTCGCTAAGCTCAATGACACCCAGGTCAATCATCCTATCAAGCTCTGCGTACGTTAGTTTTTGCACCGCCGGAGAGACAGGATAGTGCCGATCTTTCACTGGAGTTGCATCACGAGTGTCTATGTGATGCGTTTCTAAATATGTCTTGCCGAGGCCCTTTTTGCTATAGCAGGAGAACAAAGATGTGACATTATCTAACTTCTGTTGTTGTTCTTTTGACAACTCATGAGAGACGACATCTGGATTATTTTCAATCTCTTGAACGAGACTAACTCCATTTGTTGTCATACTATCAAGGTATGCAAACATTTTATAAACCTTCATAAAATCGATACCCAAGAATAACTCACGACTCAAAGTAGGCACTAAATAAAACGTTATGACCTGCGTTGTCTGGCCAAATGTTACTGGTGTCCGTACACGACCGACAATGTTATGCGCGGTTCCATCCGCCGTTTTAATTTTCATACAAAAATCGTGAACCTGTAGTTCAGCCCTCTTCACAAAATCTATACAATTGCGGCCTAAGCATGTTACAGTCGCTCCACTGTCCAAGAGACCTTCAATTTCTAAACCACCGACATTAATCTTTGTATACAGTCGGGAATCTTTTCTCTCATATACACAGGCGGCAGAGATATCATGCCTCAAACGCTTGCGTAATTTGTATCTTTCACGTGCCTTTTTGATACGCGTTGATACAGTGCCAAAAATTTTCCGCTTAGCCTCATTGTACTCTTTTATTCGAATATGAAGGGGTTTAATATCTGCTAGATTAGGTTTTAACTCAGTACTACTAGATAACCTGTTATAATTTTTTAAAATTCTAATGTGACTTACAGAAGATGCTGTTTGTTGAGGATTTGCTGGGCTTACACAGCGGTCGACCACGCCCCCCCAGTTTGAGACGGGTACCGTTGCTTGTTTCCCTGACATTTAGGGCATTTGGGTGTAATGACATTTTCCTTGCCACACCTGAAACAAAATTGTCTAGTGATGGGCTCAGGACAATCAAAAAAACTATGTCCAACAACCTTACAGTTCCAGCAGGTGTAACCACTTGTAGAACGAATACCATCCACCTCAAGGTCCATTACAGGCAAAACATTCTCCTCCTCGTAAGTGAGCTCATTCAGTCGCTGCGGCAGATTCGGGCGCTGCTGATACAGCTGACGCTGATTAGCTAATAAATTTTCTGCACGTCGCACTTCACGACAAAACTCAGACAAGGTTTTTATTTTTACAGAGAAAACCATCTGGGCTAGAGAAGGTTTTAGATTCCCCCTCATTATATCCACCAACTGCTCCTCCGCATATGGATTTGATTGCTGATTCCGCAGTCTTATCACCGCATTATAAAATTCCTTAAATGGTTCATTTAGTCGCTGCCTACGGTTTAATATTTGCATTTGCACCTGATGTTCCTCCTCAAATTGGCGATATTGAGTCAGAAGGGCTTTCTCTAACTCCTCCCAAACACTAACGTGTACTATCTTGCGATAATCCCAGTATCAATCTAGTGCTGGGCCCTCTAACAAAAGATGAAAACTACGAAGGATTTCATCATCAGAGCAATTGTAGTCTCTACGCAAGGTTCCTACCCGAAAAATGAATTCTTGCACGTTCATTGTTTTACTAGTACCATCGAATTTCACGCCCCATTTTGCAAGTTTGAAGCTATCTAGCGACTCTTGCTGACTAACCCTCGACGTTGCTAAATTATAGGGTTGATTTTGTGGTGGCTGAAAAACTGGTACTGACCATGCGTCCTGCGGATAGCCTACTGCTGTTTGATAAGCCTCTACACCGTTTTGCCGATGCATCTGAACCCGCGTTTTAGCTCCATTCGCATGCGGATACTGGCCTTGCGCCATATGTTGCATCTGCGGCTGCTCTAACGTGCTCGGCTGCCTCTGCCAACCATTATGTGATTGCTGACTATCATTTGGGAGCAAATTGGACGGTTGATGATGTTGTAAAATTGGTGGTTGATGCTGTAAAGACGGTTGCTGTTGTTGTTGTTGTTGCAACATTGGTTGTTGTAACGTTGGTTGTTGACGTTGTACATTAATGTGAACACCATGCTGATTGACTCCCGTTCCTACATAATGCGGTGCTGGAACCAATGGAGGTAGTAATTGTGGTGCTCGCCCATAATTATTCGTTTGTTGCTGTTGTTGATGTTGTTGCTGCCCAGTCACTACAGAAGGCCGAAAACCAACTGGTGGCTGGGAATATGTTGGCTGAACTCGTGAAGATCCCGGTGTTATGCCCTCTACTATAGGCGCTGTGCCAGTTGCTGTTGTTGTTGGTACCTGATCATCGGCTGCCGCCTCGACCATAGCCTGCTTTACCTCGAGCAGGGCTCTCTGGATTTTATTGTCGATCTCTTGCAGCCATCTAGCTTGACACAAGCCCATTGACGCTTCGAGGACTTGTATCATATCAAGCATATTTTGAGGTGCTTCCGCAAGTGTGTTAGCTTCAGCTCTCCTAAGTGATTCGCTGGCAACATGATTATCGGTACTATTAAATGTAGGAGATCCTACAACCTGTTCAGCACTACCAGAGCTAATTGACAATTCAGGCACGGTTGCCTGAACTGGATTCATTGTGGTAAACGTGGTTGTTGTCGATGTAGCGGATGATGTATTTGCTAAAGCTACAGTGGTAGAAGTATTCGTGCCACAAGTGGTGACAGCACTAGATGTAGGAGTATTATTGATGCCAGGCAACATCTTACTTGCACTTCGTGTTACTATTACCATTGAAAATAACGACTATACAAAAGGAACTCAATTATTTTCCTATCGCCCTTGATGACGAGAAATTCACACAGCCCAAAAATTTATTAAGCCAGAAAAAAATCTATATATATATATCTAAACGTCTTATACTATAAAGAAACAATCTGCTCCTAACTTTGCACTGAAGAACGTAAGCCAAATACAGAAAATTCGTAGATTTCCTCTGTTAAAAAAAAGGAGAAAGAAAAAAAAATTTCTTTGTATATTTTAAATAAATGAAAAACAGTAATATAACACTGTACGCGGCAGTAATCAGGGGAAAGTAATGGCAAGGTGAGTATTAAAATAAAAAAATTTTGATTCATTTTTATGAGTGCATAATTTTTCTAAAAACTGATTTTTCCTTTTATAATAAATAAACGTATGTGAAGTTATGTAATAGCTAGCGTGGCATTTAGAAATAGAAATTGTGCTGCAACATAAACTTGCAATCTATTCTAATAAATTTCAAAACAATTTAAGGACTAGCACCAAAACTATTGACGCTGCTGATATCTTTGCAGCCAAATACAGCCGAAATCAACGAAATATATCGGTGAGTTTATATTCTGTAAAAAAAACTAGCTATTACTGATCTATTGATTTATTACTAACGCTAACTCTGTAGTTTCTATCCTTTCGTTCCAAATCGAGGTATTAAACTTATATTAAATATTATATTTACTACATTTAAGCTTCGCTTGGTACGGAAAAGGACTGAAACACGCAAATCTATAAATCCTCATGAACATATCAATATCCTTATACGTCGCAACGCGATCCAAGGTCCTCTGCCTTGAGTATCGGGACATACGTATGGGAGAGTGATATGCTTCATGAAGCTTTAGAAGATTCTCTTATATTCATAAAAAGTAAAGAAAAACAAATATATATATACTATTGCAACTATAGTAATTCTTCGTTGGCTAGCGTCGCTACTGGTTAGGGACTCTTAGTATAACCTAACAGGACCTACGCTGTAACGAGAATCAAAAACAATTTTTAAATTTGTATGTATTTACCTATCTATACTTGCTTCGGGCCCCACGTTGGACGCCATTTTATGTAGCGGCTGCTGTTGCAAAAATGATTAAAATTTTAAAAGTTTACCAGATTGCTGGCCGCGCTGGTATGGTGGCTTTTTGCTCCGGCTGAAGCTCGCAGTATTAGGGTTGTCCTTGCCAGCACATCTGATTGTTTCAGCAGCTACAACAAAATCATACCAGCTGTTCAGATGAAAACAACTAAAAGAAAATATTTAAAAATAAATGTGAAGCCCGAAGCAAGTACATCCGCTCCCTATTCATATCACTCACAAAAAAAATGTTTCCTTGGCAGATGTTTGGCCAGGTATATTGCCCTCCCCTTTAGAGACTCATAATGGCCTCTCCGTGACATCTTCAATTTTGATGTCCCAAAAACAGCCTTGATCCTTCTTACTTCCCCCCTTTACTTACCGCTTTTTAAATACTTAAACCAACATATTCAATAAATGTTCCACCTTCATCTAAATTTTAAAAAATATAAACATATTCTTTTGCTTTATTTGTTACTAGCGCAAAATCTACTACAATACAATTTCATTAATTATTTTTGGCAAGTTTGAAATTAAACCAAATTGAAAAAAAATGCAAAAAGTTGAAAATTCAAAAGGTTCCTAGTACATTATAGGTTAGGTATTTAGCAAAAATAATAAAAAAAAGTTTAAAATTCAAACAAAACTGTCCCTAAAAATGTAACTTTTTCTAAACTTTAACATGAACTTTCTTTTCTCTTTCAAAACTTCACGCTTGGAAAATGCCTTCTTTGCTGATGTGTGACTGCTGTATACCGGCACGATGGTGAATGTTGCCCGAGTGGAAAGCCTGTCTGTCCGTATCGTGTCCGAAGTACGATGTTAGACAGTAGGTAAAACTTTCACTTTCTATTTATATATTTCACTTTTTAACCTCTTATCTTTTGAAACTTAAGGAAAACACCTATATATTTGTGGCTTAGATCCACACGTTAACGATGCCTATGGTTTTGAGCTCAAGACCTAAAAAGCACACGCGCACTCTGGACGCAATAAACTCAGAGGACTGGCAAAACTACGCGGTAAGAGTTTTCCCTAACCTCAATTCAAAAATAGGCCCTAAAGCTTAATACATATATTTAAAAATCTTTTTTTTTATTTTCAAAGTCCGTGAGTCATCTGTACTAGTGTCCGGAGGTAAAAAAAAAGCTTTTACCCGGACACCCCTAGAGTGGTGGTGCCTGACTTGCTGGTTTGTCCCACGATGGATGTGACAGCGATGGTGGTGGCGTGGATTTGGCTGCAGATAATTATGGCTTTTTATTTTCTTAATTTTCACAGTTTTTCTTTTAATTTATTTTGTTTCAAACTAACGAGTTTCACTAGTTTGTAGTAACTTTTATTAAGAATTTTTTTTATTTAACTCGCCTTTTGTAAAGTTTTTTTTTTCTTTTCAGCTTTCTTTATGTCTTTAAGGTTTTTATTTAAGGTTTTAAAATGTATGTTTTCTTTTCTTATATTTTTTTAAATAAACACTAAAACTTTTTCTACTTTCCAAATGTTCTTCCTTTTTTTCTTATAATGGCACACACAGGTTGGTTACTTCTTTTTTTCTTTTACAGGATTTGTTCTTTTTCTTTAAGTTTCACAGCTCCAGCCACCAGTCACACCGACGTTTTCAAACGCAAAAACAGGAATGAATCTAAATGGCTAATTCTTGGTATACCCAGAAGTTTTGGCGGACAATATGTCTTCCAACTTCATCTTGGTTACCTTTTCAGCAATTTAACCCTGTGTATAAAAAAAACATATTTGGCGATTCAACACACATACACACCCACACACTCAAAAAGACAGCTGTGGCCGTAACCTTGCCACCCATCATACAAAACAGCTGATGTTTAACCCCTACCTTACCAACAACACAGGGTGCACATGACAAGGCAGTCGAAGCAAACAACCTGTTCTGTTCTTTTTTTTTTATTAAATTTCGAAACGAAAATAAATCTTTCCACATTTGCAGAAGAATGTAGGATGAATAATATTCCTTAAGCAATTCTTGAAATATCAGTAAACATCGGTTCATTTTTAATATCTGATTCCTTCATCCAAAACAAGGCCTATTTAAATAGGTGTTTTACTTTTTTGCACAAATTAGAGGCTCGTATGTCAAAATTTTTATATGTTAAACTAGGAGTTGAGATGGCGGTTGTTATTGTAATGTTGTACCTGTTATAGAATCACCATCATCTGTCTAATTCCGCTTTTGGTATAAAACAATTCACAGCGAATGGTCAACATGAAGTAGCCATATAAAAAATGGGATAATAATTTAAAATACTTTCGTGTAATGAAATAAAACTAGGAAAATTATGAAATAGTGCTAAATTAGGCATGGAGGTGTTATTGTACTTTGTACTTTCAAATAGTGCTAATAAAAGTACAATTGTACCAACTTTTGCATCCCTGATGCATTAATAGTTATTATTGTGTTTTTGTATTTACGAAATCAAACACTACAAAGTTTCAATAATGTTGTTGTTATTATTTGTTTATTAATAATAATAATGTGTGCACGTAGATTTAGAGAATTTCAATTTGTAGCACAGAATTGGTGAATGTTTTGTAAAAAGTGCAAGAAAACGAAAGTATGATCAAGTAAATTTTTTTATTTTGTTATTTAACACAGTTATGCAAATATTTAAAAGTTTTAACAGCGCTCAAATAAAAGTACGTCTTACTCACACGACAGATCGACACTGTATATATGTATGTATATACATACATATATGGATGTATGTACATATGTTATCTTATTTTTCATATCCCTTGTTAACCCATCTATATTATTCGTATATTGCACTATGAGGCTCGCTTAAATGAATAAATTAAATGAAATAAAATGTTTTTTTAATCCTCATAAGACAACCATTTGATAATTTTGAGGTATCGAAATGGTTCTAGTGTAGTCTAATTTGACGTGTTCATTCTTGAGTTGGCGACATGTCCATACATAAAATATTTTTTTTTAATTCTTCCGTAGCTTCTTTGACGAAATGCCATTGACTTTCAAAATAAAGCGCTGATAAGAGACTCTTAGGTATATTACGTAACGCACTCTGGGGAAGATCCGGTGCAGTCCAATGTAGGTAGAACTTTTACTTATTTTCGCTCTAATGTGTGCATGTTTTTTTGAGAAATGTTCCATAAGCAAATTGTAATTGAATTGTTGAATAAACTTATCTATCATAAGAGATTTCCTACAACCATAAGTCTTTAATAAACTTAAACAAAAATGAAACTGTATTTAAACAGTGTTTTAAAAATGGACAACAGTTTTTACAATAAAACTTGCTTTATACTTATTTTAAATAACAATTAACAAATATAAATTCAATAGACTTATACTCGCTATAGTTTTGTAAGTGTTCTTGAGAATGGTGTCCCCTTATTTGACGCGTGCCAGAATTTCGTATTATTTTTTTTAAGTTTTGAGAGTCTTAGTATTTTGTTAGAAGAGTGAGTTATTTGAAATTTGATATTTAAAATTAAAAAAATATACTATATTATTGTATTATAAATTTGAGCAGAGTGCTTAGGGCGCTTTATAATACTCATTACGTTAACAATAACCCCAAATTTTAACAAAAAAATGCTGTCGCAAATTATTGACATTGTAAGCATTTATACTGGAAGGGAACGACAGTGAAGAAGAGTGCGTGGATGCTGCAATTTCTATTGAAGTAAAAATGGGCGAGTTTCCTGTTCACAAAATATAGGCAAGAGTCCAGAGAGAAATCTGTGGTTAAAATAAAAACAAACTAACTTATAAATAAATTATTTAATGAAATAAACAAATAATAAGATTCTGATGGAAAAAAATTCTACCGAATTTCAGTGTAAATATATCTTGCAATGCTTACAAAAATACTACGAACGTAATTAAAAAACTGATGTTCTATTAGCTTATTCTATAATTAGACGTATAATTAACTTATTGCATACTACAGGCAAGCAATATTATCGCAATAGTTTCGTTTCCATTGTTAAGTAATTTTTAATAAGGCTTTTACAATGATACTCACAATACTTTTCTAAGTTGAAGGCTTATGTTCGTAAGCTTGTTGCAAGTGATTTCTTAATCATAATGGAATGTGAAAAGAAACCAACATACTTACGTACATAAATATGTATATAACTGAAAACCAAATTTTCTTTTGAAAACAATTGTGTGGCCCTCTGTACATATTATTTTAATAATCATACACACTTAAGCTAAAAGTAAAATCTTCTTAATAGAAATTATAAGGAATAAATAATGTTGAGCAAATATTGCTAATTTCCAATGTGGTATAATAAATAAACATGAAAGACACTGAATTACAAATTAGCTGCAAACAAAAGACGTAAACAAATGAAACAAAAGGCACGTAAAATATTGATTTTATGTAAAATCCGACAGGGACGACCATGAAATGTGTAGTATTAAGTAAGAATTTTCAAATGCAAAACCTACTTACGAAATAAATATATTTGTACATTAGGGATATAACAAATTTTGACGAAACACTGCTTTGTGGCCAATGTTGTGCAGATAGATGCCAAATTACATATTAGTTCCCGCACCAAAAGCTAGTTTCAAAAAAGTATGCTATTATTTTATTTTAAATATGCAAGTTTTAAATCTTAAGCATGTGTTCAATTCAATAGTAAAATGTTTTCCACAATCTGTATTGTATGAGTACGTTCTTTATTATAATTTTTAATATTAAAGAACAACTTTCTAAGATGTAATGCATTTGGTATTTAAACAAATAACTTGTTATATGTAGAAGAACAATTTCGGCATATTTGAACAAAGTACTTGCGTTTAGTGCGGAAACTTTTCAGCTACCGTGAAAAAAATACCATTGTCTTCTTACTTTTTCTGGTCTGTTTAACTATGATATGACGTTTTGCATATTGTGGAAATTGTAAAAAGTTATATGCCTAACGCGATACTATTATTTTAGTTTATTCGTACATGCGACACGCATTCATTTTTATACACATCTTAAAAATAATTAAACATAATTTGTTTTTATTTGTGTCAGATGCAATGCCATTACTATAACTAAAACTTAAATTAGTTAAAAAAAATTTTTAAACAAATCGTATTCAGAAATGTTGAATTAGGCGCTATTTACATATTACGTAAGGAAAAGCATTCAAAATTCATTGCGAATTAATAAAACTGTAACAAAAAATAGGGGACAAATAAAATTACACACGTTTTGTATGTTAAGATCTAAACTGTATATTAGAGGAATTTCAAGTCCCCTACCCTACGTTTGCTCATTGTGAGAGTTATTCGTCATAAGAAATCTTTTACCCATTCAAATTAACCCCCCTTCAAAAATATTTTTTATTCATCAAAGCTCAAAATTCATCTTGGATGCCAGAACTAAGTCAAAACTTAAAATATGTTTAAAGATTAGTTTCGTACAGTAGATACCGGATATAAGCAAATCGCATATAGGAAAAAACGCTTATAAGAAAGTGGACCAAAAAAAGAAAATCGTATATGACAAAAAAAACCTGATATAAGAAACTTTTTTCAAACACCAAAGATGATGAATGATATGAAAAAAGATTTTATATTAGAAATTTTTATTCGGCAATACTGAATATATCAAAATTTCTCCGAAACACCAAAGAAGATAAATGATAAGAAAAATGATTTCATATAAGAATTTTTTTCTTTCGGGCAATAGTGAATATACACAAAATAAACAACTATGCGCTTGTTGAACCATAGCTTGTACTTTGCGCGTAAAAGATGGACACAAATAAGAAAATGTAGATTCAAATTTAACGGACATAAAAATACAGCAGTGCTTAAGCACAATATAATCAACCGTATGTATGCAAATCTGAGCCCTCAAATTTAAACTAACGGAA
The DNA here is from genome assembly GCA_956483585.1 of Gymnocheta viridis. Taxonomy (NCBI): domain Eukaryota; kingdom Metazoa; phylum Arthropoda; class Insecta; order Diptera; family Tachinidae; genus Gymnocheta; species Gymnocheta viridis. The sequence continues at coordinate 87,208,287 of OY101441.1, forward strand.
ACAGAACATTCAAGAAAGTTCTAGAAACAGCAACGAATGTACTAGATTGTTTAATAAATCTGTATGAAAAATCTTCATAGCAATTATAAAAAAGACTAACGCCCTCGATTGAATTACGGATAAACTTTACATAAAATTCGTTACTTGATTCGCCATCCACATTTTTTCTACGTTTGCTACTGCCATCTCCACGCCGCTTTCATAACATAGTTGATTAACAAACAAACTTATTGTCATGGTGACAATTGTCAACGACATCCGTGATTCTTAGGTAAAACTTGCAGTGTGCAACGCAAAACTCTACATTTGCAGAAACAGTATCGTTTGCACTGGTCCAATAGACTGCTAGAGTGATTTCTAAGCCGCAGGTGTACAAAGTGCGTAATGTGGATGTCATTGCTGGAATCGCGGGCAACCGTTTTCGCCAAATGAAGTAGGTACTAATCCAGGCACTAGCAGAGAGTCAGCATAAGCCGACGTCGAAGTGCTATAATAGCGGTAAGGTCGGCCATTTTCAGCGAAACTGCAAGGCAGCCAGAAAAATATCCCACAGAAAAACAATAAACGGGCGAACTATCAACCATCACACGAGCCCCCGTTAAACTAAAACGAGGTAGCACTATGGGCCAAGAGCTAATTCCAACAATCTCCATATCAGTGATGCAGCAGAAAAACAGCAACCTTACAGCAAGTGGATACGTCAATGGTGAAAAATACATTTTTCCCATAGACACAGGAGCGCCGCAGTCAATTATGAGCCCCGATATAGTGAAGGGCAATTGTGAGTCATTGAGTAATGTACGACTGTGCACAGCTACCGAGGAGCCTGCCAATGTCTATGGTAAAATTGAAGTGAAGGTGACTATTACCAATATTACAGTCAAACATGTATTTATTGTTGACGAGGTTATTATTGGTGCCGATTTTATAATAAGCCATAGCTTCAATCTGCATATGGTGCAACAAGTTATGGTTTGGCGTAACATTGAAATACCCCTGGATGTTGGCTATGAAAACCAGGCTCATGTAAGGAAACTTGTTGCTGTTGAATATCAGAAGTTACCACCGCATTCTGAATCTTTGATATGGGCACGGATGGAGGGATATTGTGTGGACAATCGGTTGTGGGTAGTAGAATCATCAGTAACTTAAGGACAACATGATAACAGCAAAAGCCATCGTTAAAATTTGCAAAGGCGGAAGAGTCCCTATAAGAGTGCTTAATTTATGTGGCCAGGAGCGAGTCATTAAGAAAAATAACGAAATAGGTCAGTGTGGTCCAGCGGAGGCGATAATATATTGCTAGAAAAGTCTTAATCCTGCCAATATGTCTGCCAACGAGCGTGAATTACTTGACGAACATATGGGGAAATGGGTAGCAGAGTAGCAGCTCCTGATAGAAATAAAGCTAAACAGCTGCTAAGAAGGCATGCTTACGTGTTCGCCCTACAAAGTCAAAGCCAAGAGAAAACGGCAAAAACGAAATAAATACTGGCGAAGCGAGGCCAATAAAACAGGCGCCCAGTGTACCCCTGGCGAAACAAAATGAGGTTAAGGATAAGTCAATAAAATGGAGCGGAGTGGTATAATCGAACCATCTTCAAGTCCTTGGAGCTAGCCTGTAGTCTTAGTAAAGAAGATAGACGGCGGTACCAGATTCTTCGTCAACTACAGGAAGCTAAACAACATCAATAAGAAGGAAAGCTACCCACTACCGAGAATTGATGACAACCTGGCTGGAACAAAATGGTTTTCTACCTTAGACTTGCAGAGTGGCAATTGGCAGGTAGAAATTGCAGAGCAGGACAAAGAAAAAACTGCTTTCAGTGCAAGCGATGGCAGTTTAAAGTTATGCCATTTGGGCTCTGAAACGCTCCGGCCACATTTAAACGCCTGATGGAACATGTCTTAAAAGGACTTCACTGGAAGATATGCTTGTTGTACCTTAATGACATAATTGTGATGGGGAAGACTTTTGACGAACACCTCAAAAACCTGGCTGAGGTGTTTCAGCGAATATCATTGCCTGGACTAAGGCTTAGCACAAAGAAGTGCTCATTATTCCAGAAAAAGGTGAAATATTTTGGTCATCGCGTTACTTCAGATGGTATTTCAACGGATGAAAATAAAATACGGGCAGTAAAGGACTGGCCTCGTCCGAAACATCTTCATGAGCTCCGCAGCTTTCTGGGACTTTGCACATACTACAGACGCTTTGTACCGGATTTCGCCAGCGCAGCAGCAAGCTTGCACGAGGTAACTAAAAAGTCGCGACCGTACCAATGGGATGAACCGCAAGAGGAGGCTTTCCAGGCACTGAGAGGTTTGTTGTGTGCAGCTCAGGTTTTGGCCTATCCAATCGCAGGAGAGAAATATTGTGTGACGCGGCGAGAGCTTCTAGCAGTCTTAGAGTGAATAAAACATTACCACAAATATTTGTATGGGTAACACTTTATGCTAAGGACCCACCATTCTGCACTCAGGTGGCTACTGCAATTTAAAAACCCTGAAGGGCATCTAGCGCGCTGGATTGAGCGTTTTCAAAGCTACGACTTTAGCATCAAATACAGAAAGGGTGTAAAACATAACAATGCGAATGCCCTGTCATGTAGGCCCTGCGACATAGAGTGCCGACATTGTGCCAAAGCCGAAGCAAAGGAATGCGTTTTGGACGTTCGGCTACTGCACATCGATACTGAGGAGGACTGGTCAGAGGCTCAGAGGAATGATTCCACACTAGCAAAAATTATAGCTGCTAAACAGGAAGACAAAAGACCTACCCGCAACGAAATATCAGCTGAGAGCCCACTCGTAAAATGTTATTGTGCCCAGTGGAATAGCCTAAAGCTGAAAAATGGATGCTTATATCGTACATGGGAAAGTGCGGATGGAAAAGCGGTTTCTAATTTGCTAGTGGTTCCAGCATCCAAGATGAAAGATGTAATGAGGGAGTTCCATAATGGCCCCAGTGGCGGTACCTTTGTGTAACGAAAACCTTCGAAAAGTTAAAACAGCGTTTTTATTGTGTTGGATGTCAGCAAACTGTAGCCGAATGCATAGCAAATTGTGCACAATGCATTTCAGCCAAAGGTCCTGTAAAAAGAAGTCGCGGACAGCTGTAGCAATATATTTCGGGAGCCCCATTTGAGCGGATAGCAATGGATGTTGCAGGTCCTTTCCCTATCAGCAACGCCGGAAATCGTTATGTTCTTGTGGTTATGGACTACTTCAGTAAATGGCCAGAAGTATATGCCATACCAAACCAAGAAGCAAGAACAATAGTGAATTACATTCTGATCCGGGTAGAAATTTTGAGTCTTCAATATTCCAGGAAATGTGCGATATATGTATATGGAATAGAAAACCAGAACAACGGCGCTCCATCCACAGTTAGATGGCATGGTAAAAAGATTTAATCGTACTTTGGAAGAATACCTGTGAAATGTTGTAAGCCCGCATCAAAAGCACTGGGACGAGCACATCCCGAAATTTCTACTGGCATACAGGTCAGCTGTGCATAACTCAACATCACGAACACCTGCTAAGATTGTATTCAGAGCCGAGCTGAAACTGCCTGTTAACTTGGAATTTGGTATTACGCCTACGCCAGCAACTGAAAAAGATGCAAACTTTTTACAGCATCAAGAAAACCTTAATGAGCAGTCGAATTAAAATGGTCAACAAGTAGATGAAAGCCAGGTACGACCGAGCTGCAAACTCTCAGGGTTTTAACGACAGACAAATGGTTCTACTTTTCAACCCACAACGAAAAAAAGGATTGTCCCCAAAACTACAAACTCACTGGGATGGACCCTACACAGTGGTAAAAAGAGTAAATGATGTCGTTTACAGATCGAAAATGAAAGTGGTTCATCTGGACTGTCGGCTTATATAGCATTTGACTTGCTACGGTTCTCAAACGTAGTAGAAAAATCCTCACCATGACAATAAGTTTGCTTGTGTAAGACTTTGTTTGTTAATCAACTATGTCATGAAAGCGGCGCACACTGGGGATTTTTGTATGAAGGTGAGGAAAAAAATATATTTGTCAAAAAGTGTAGTGATTTCATCACAAATTTTGTTTTATTTATATACTTAGTAATACACAAAAGTAATAAAAATAAAGAAAGTTAGAGAAATGTATATCGTTACCTACAATGTAAAAAGCCATAACTAACAAAAAAATTTAAATGATTTTTTTAATTTTTAATTTAGTATTTATTTTAAATCTATTTTTAATATATTATTCTAAAAGAGCCTTAACTCCGTCGCTTATAACACTATACTTTTTCTGGCTAAATGAAGGAGTCAAATGTGAAATCATGGGATCTGATGTTACCATCATTCGGTGCATAATATCTTCGTTCGTGGCAATTCGACTGCATTTTCTGGAGTGTCTAAGGAGATATTTTTTATAATCTTTTTTACGAATTTCCTGAGCCTCTTCGGATAGTAAGCCTACAGGAAAAATACAATTTTCAATTATATCTTTTCCATGAATCAGAATTTTGTGAAGTGTAAGTGGCATATTGTACCACTCGTAGAGTGCAACAAACTTTTTTGCCGTCTCCAGACAAAAATCACCAAATTTCTTCGGATCTACTACCTCGGTGATTGTTATAGCTTCGAGAATTATTGAAAACCTCTTGATTATGTTTTCATCTAGACCCGTGATTTCGGCAATCAAAGCAGGATTAGCAAAGAATCTTCGTGACGTATTTCCAGAATTTGTCGTACCAGAGCCTTGCTTAAAAGTATCAACCTATATTCCAATTTTCTCTTTAAGTTCACGCTTTACCAAACATTTTCGGGCTTCTTTTATCGGACGAGTATTTGAGTCGACTCTCCCACGTTTAAATTCAATATTATAAGCTACATGCAAAAGACACTCCATCAGCTTAATACGTGCCGGTAACTAACTGAAAAACCTAAATAATTAAAAAAGTGCACTTTCCTTTTTTTCCTTTTAATTGTGCACGCAAATTTATTAGCGCTTAATACTTTGCTAATGCAATCATAAAAATCAAATAACCTTTTGTTTATTACTTTTTCTTTAGTTTAGAATTTTGTACATATCTCGAGCAAATTTTTTAAATTCATGCCTTTACTTAATTGTGAATAAAAGCGAAACGCGTTCATCGATTTTCATGATTTATGTCTCATTTTGTTCATAGGTTATGCGACTTTACGTGAAAGTAATAGGACTTGACACTTTTTTAGCGTTTTGGATTTTTTATCAATTAATAAAAAATTTATTTTTTAGGCAAAAAATATATTTTTTCTTCATGCATTTATTTATAACTACGAAACTGTTGCTTATGTAGCAAAAAGTTATATAAACAGATGAAAGTAATTGTAATTCTTGATTTTTCTATATTTGTTTAAGCAAAATCCGACTAATTCTTCTTGAGTTATGTTAAACAAGATCCTTATCAGAATTGAGTCGCGAATCAGTCAGCTGTGTAATGCAACATATTGAGAGGTGGCACTTGAAATTGATTAAAAATGTAAAAACAGATATGAGACAATGTATTAGTAGTGATTTCTAACTGTAGGAAAGTAAAGCTAAAATTGAATGTCCAAATGTTTAGAGAAAAAAAGGGATTTTTGTTATATATATGTTCATAAAAATAAACAAAAAAAAACTTAAGTCTCTGCAGAGTTTTTTTTTTAATTTTAGTATACTCAAATATCCTACTTTAAATAAAAAATAAAAAGAAAAACATTAGCTCACATAATAAAATAATATTCGTTTTGAAATTCTTAGGTTTAAATTAAGTTGGTTCGGTAAAACATACAAGTACTGAGTTTGAGACGGCTATAAAAAAACTAGCAGTCAGATCGGAGTAATTCTTTTTGATTTGATTGTACCATTTAGTTTAAAATTTCAAAATATCACTGCATATTGCATGAAGAGTATGTTGACAATTTGACTTTTTTCCGCAAAATCCCCAGTGTGCGGCGTGGAGATGGCAATGGCAAACGTAAAAAATGTGGGTGGCGAATCAAGTAACCAATTTTATGTAAAGTTTATCCGTAATCCAATCGAGGGCGTTAGTCTTTTTTTATAATTGCTATGAAGATTTTTCATACAGATTTCTTTAACAATCTAGTAGATTCACGTTGCTGTTCCTAGAACTTTCTTGAATGTTCTTTTTCCGTTAGTTTGAATTTGAGTGCTCAAATTTGCATACACACATTCAATTTAAAAAGAAATAAAATTATTACTACAACTAAAGTTATTTGTTGCAGGTGATCAGATGTAAACGTCAAAACTCCAGACTCATTATTATTAGTAGTGATAATGGCTCCTTTAGGTAACCATCCGCCCATTATATTGCTGTGCGCTTCCTGATATCCTTTATCTGGGTTTTCAATTTTAACAAATATACTTTGTTCACAGCTAGGTTTAGATTGCGATATACAATTGCCAATTCTTTCCTCTGTTTCCCTTTCTCGGAACGTCTAGTTTTCTTATTCTTCTGCTTTGGTATTTCAACTGCAGTTCTGTTTCGTGGCTTCTGTTGGCCCTGACGATACTCTTCGATCGTAATTCTCTAGGTTGTGGGCTTGTACACAGGAGGATTTTGGTTGCTTTGCGCTACCGATTCTGGGATGTACGGATTCAAATATTCTTGCCACTTTCTAAAGATCTGGTCGATTTTTAGTCTGTCTGCTTCAAAACTATCTTCAACGTCCTTTCCCATTAGAAAGAAGACCAGGATGAAAAAGATGAAAATTTTCTTAGAATCAGAATTTTCTTTAAAAAAGAACTCATAACTTCTTTAAAGTGGCAGTATCGTCATGTAGGAGTTGGAGTAAGGTGTTTATGTGTAGAGATTGTCTTTCCTATAGCACTTTAGTTTATTTATAGTTCAAGTGTGTTCTGAGCTGCTTGGTAGGCTGCTACTAGTGATTCACTGGGAGCCTCAATATGAGAATCAAAAGAAGTCTTTAATGGCCAGTATGAATCTGATTTTATTTGCCATCACCTTTCCTGCTTATACAATTTTTGTTAACATACTTTTAACTAAACTGTTACATAATTTTTATTAAAATGCTTAGAGCCGCTTTTTGACTGTGAGATTAAACCTAATTTTATTCTCTAATTAGCTAATCTGACAGTTAAATTAATCTAGTATCAAATGAATATAATGTTTTGGTGGGTGGCTTAAACCCTGTAGTTTTACCATATTGAATTGCAACTTTCAAATTTGTTATCAAAGCAACAGAACAAGAACGGTTTTTTTTACAGAAGAAGAAGAAAATGCGCGAATTTTATATGTATTAACAACTTTAGAGTGTTGATTTTTACAAGTGATATGAATAAGGATTCAAGAATATCGGCGAATTGCACAACCAGTGAGGTGGAATAAGGTTTTTATATATTTCGGAATCACTATAATCTTCCTCTCCACTAGAATAATCCATTTTAATTTGGATTTCTGAAAATTCTGCATTTTTTTTTGGTTTTCTTGGTTCAACAACTGTTTATGTTAAGCATGTGTATGTTGACAGTTCTAGTTTAAGATTAAACCACCACGATTGGCCGCTTAAACTAGCAAGCAAAAACATACATATAATCAATCGACTACCCAAAAACCACAAATAAAGGTTAGGGTTAATTTAATCTCTAATCTCAAAGTCAAAAAGTGTCCCTAAGAAACTATTTTATTACAAAAAGTTCGGTTTTCATTTGCTTGCTAAATTTTAAACTAGTTCCGTACTTACATATAAGTATTTATTTATTTCTTTAAATTAGTTCCATGTTCAATGCTCGTTTTTCATTTCATATAATTTAATTATTTTGCGCTCATTTCATTTAATTCTTTTTTTGATGACTAAGCGAATGTGCTTTACAACACAATGGCCTCGTTCATAAGACGTAATTGTTACGCAACCGTTGAGTGTTTGTTTTAGAAACGCAGAGTTGATTATAATCACATTTCATTTCACATTTGGCTTCAACATAGTTTGGTACCTGAAAAACTTTTGGTTACTCGAACGCACTTAATATTATACACTTTAAATGGTCGCGTTCATAAGACGTAACTGTTGCACAACCGTTGACTGTTTGTCTTAGAAACGCAGAGTTGAGTAGTTCCGCTCCACACAACAGTTAAGTATTTGTTGCATTTTTTCTATCACAAATTTTTTACGCTACATTTAGTCAACATGTTTTGTTTAGCTCCGCAGCTGTTCAAGAGAGTTATGCGCTTTTATATTCTAATGCAACGCCGCACTGTGGCTGAAAATCGTTTTTCATTGGCCAAAACTCAAATTTTTTTTTGTCACCGATTTTTAAAATTTTTACGCCCTTTTGCAGCTAATATATCCAGATTAAGGTAGCCAAAAAATTAGGTTAAACTATTGATAATTGTGAGCGTGGCATGCTGTCAAACTCAACGGTTTTTTTAATTTCAGAAAAAGGTGTTTTTCTTTTGTTTTTTATAAAAAATAAATGGTTACTACTCGCAAGTTATCATCGATAATGGCCTGCGGTCTTTTTTATAATGTTGGTAGGATTATAGTCTTTAGTTTTTGTAAGTGGTCAGAGCTCTAGCGTTTAATATTAAGGGCGTTACGGAATATTTATGAAACTACTATATTTTTCTCAAATTTAAACTTTAGTGGAATAGAACTTCTAGGGAACAAAAGGGAACAAGAAATGTATACCACCCGGAGAAAGGTGAAAGTGTCCTCTTTAACGCTATATATACTTTTGCACCCGCCACGAGCCGCCTGTAGAACACTTTTTTCATTTTAATGAAATTACTCCAAAGTACTCGTATACAATGGTGTATATAATTTTCACTTTTTTGCCTAAAAGTTTATGTTTTTTACTTTAGACTACGTAAAACTAAAAAAATTAAATATAATACCTGCGAAAGGGTTTAATGGCTTTGTTTTGATCAGCCAAAAATTGGTAATAAAATTATCACAAATTATCACAAAATTCTACAGTAAACATATGATCTGTTACTAAATTTACCTGTTATCAAATGTTAGGGTCAACCAAAGTCATAAGCAATTTTATAACAATAATCGCGACATTAAAGCACTAAAGAAAAAAAAATAACCCAACAACAACAACAAATATTGGCGAGATACTAATTAGTTTTACCTGATATTAAGGTCTGGACAACATGTGCAGTTTTGTGCAATTTAAGCACTACCTGCTATTAAATTAAAGATCAATGTGTGAATAACATGTATCTAAAAATGTATAAAACTACGGATTCGATAAGGGATTACTCAGTTAATCCTCTAAGTGTACGGATAAAACATAACAGACGCAAATAAAAATATTCAGAAAAATATGGAGAGCTTCAGTTATAAAGAACTGGCCGAAGAGTATTTTAGAAACAAAAACCAGGAAGATGTTCTTAGCTACGTTAAAATAAAATTAAACTTAAATTCGTGGAACACATACTAAAAATCAATTATGATTTGGATTTCGGGTCTTCAGGATAAATAAGAAACAACGAAACCAACAAAGAGTTAAGAAGTTCAAAAAAGAAACATGTTCAAGATGAATATCGCAAATTAGGATTGATTATAGATCAGCCAAAACAAGGGCCAGGCAATACAAATGATGGCAATACCGCAAGAAGATTCTTTTCAGATCCAGAAACAGCATCTGAAATAACAGGAGTGGATTTAAACCTCATTTTCAGATTTAAAATAATCCTAGAAGTACTTGCGTGCAATGAAGAAATTGACTCTAGAAAATTTGGAGATTATGCTAAGGAAACTGCAAAAATATATACAACCAACTACCCATGGAGAAATATGTCTGCAACAGTTCACAAAATCCTTTATCATGGAGAAGATGTCATTAAATATCATTTGGTGCCACTTGGAGATCTATCAGAGGAGGCTCAGGAAAAAAGGAACAAGGATTACAGATTTTATAGAGAGCACAATACTAGAAAAATTTCAAGAAATTCAACAAATGAAGATCTATTTAATATATTATTGGCAACGTCAGATCCGTTTATCTCCAGTATTCGAAATCAATGGAAAGTGGAACATCGGGATTTAGATGAAGAAGCCAAAAAACTACTAAAGAACAGAGATAGCACAGAACAAAATATGGAATATTTGCAATCAATATTTGAGTCAAATGAATAATAATTATAATTGCCTTTCATTGTTATTTAAGTACGAAAAACATAGTATTAGTAAAAAATAATAATAAACGAACCTACCATTGTTACAAATGCTATTAAAATTTATTGCAGTTTTTATTTTAAAATGTTTTTAAAATTATCAAATTTGACAGAAAAAAATAATAAATTTTTCTGTAGTAATAGCAATATTTTTAGATAATATTATTAACGTTTTTTTTAAGTGTAACTATTCTTTGAGTGTAAACAAATTTGCAAATTTGTCAGCAAAAAATTTTAAATTTTTCAGTAATAGCAAAATCTCCAGTTGATTTTACTATTTTTTTCAGTGTACAATTTTTTTAAGTGTAACATAAAAAAAATTCCATTATTACAAAAATTATTTATAATTATTATTAATTTCCAAATATTCAAATTTTTTAATAAATAAAAGAATAATAATTCCATATTTCACTCTAAAAGTTAAAAAAAATTCAAAAGTTCAACTTTGACCTAGAATTCCTTAAAAAGTCCTCAATCAATTTTAATAAAATTTAAACTGAGTCAAGCTGAACTAAATATCTATCCAATAAAAAAAAATTACTTCAATATTTTGATCGGTTCAAAAGTTACAGAGTTTTGGCCAATGAAAAACGATTTTCAGCCACTGTGCGCCGTTTTGTTAGGTGGCAACTGCAAATTAATTTGTTAAATTTTGCATTACTAATATCATTAAATATACGTCGGCTTATTATGGTGTTTATATATTTGAAATATATATTTATTTCAATATAAGGTTTAATGATTTTTTGAACACAGTGGCGGCCAAGTGTTGAAATGTAAATACTATCGGCGCAGGTTTATTTTATTGAAGTGGTTTGCTGTACATTTTTATATTGTAAATATTAAATTTGTGGTGCAGATTTTTAAATAAAATGGAAAATTCCTGCCCAAGAAAAACTCCATTGCAAATTCTGTGTTGTCTATATTTTATATTATAAGCCAATCTAATTAATTTAGAAAATTTAAATTATTTCTTTTGCAGCATTTTTATTTCTATTTACATTAATAAGCTGTTCCTTATCCAATTATTCATCAAGCCGTTTCTAAGACGTAACTGTTTTAATCAACAGTTGACATTAGTTTCAAAACAGTTGAGCTCAACAGCTACGTCTTATGAACGCGACCAATATTGTGACGAAATTAAAATGTTTAACACAAAAATTTTAAAGGCAGAATTAGCGGAGCGCACCCGTACCGTACTGTATCAGCTGTTCGTCTATGTTATGGGAAAAGCAATACAAAAGCTTACCGAATTTAAATGTACCGTAGTTGCAACGTACCAACCTGTATAAAATAGAAATTGATAACTTTGTTACGTGACATTTGTAAGCCAGTGATGGGCTGTTTCTTTGGTACAAGTTAAGGGGGTATTTCCGCTCTTATTTTTTGGTACTTTTTGATAATAACATTTGTGTACTTTTGACAAAACAACTTAAAATAATGCATATTTGCATATATATGTACATACATATCGTCATATAAAATGCAAAACGGCCTACCTATTTTTTTTTTAATTTTCCAGGAGAGACAAAAAGCTTAAAAGCAAACTATTGTGATCAAAAAAACTATTTTTTGTAGGTAGTATCATTAAGAAAATGGGAATTAATGATACTATGCTGTAAAAGATAATATTTGGTATCAGAATAGTTTGCTTTTCATTAAGTTTTTTATCTCTAGTGAAAATTATGTTATAATGTAGAGAGGGCCTTTTGCATTTGATAAGACGATATACATGCTTAGATGTATATAATAAACAAATACATATATTATATAAATGTGATATGTACGTATATACATATAAAATCATGTAAATGGTATCAATTTATTTGTATGCACATATAAACACTAATTTGTTGTTTACATTTTATATTATAATTTTATAATATAAATGTGGAATAATAAATAATTTTTATATACATACATACAAAAAATAAAGTTCTGATATCATTTAAATATCTTAAGTACTTTTTCTGCACAAGTCACCAATTGAAAATTTTTAATACCCATCACTGTGATGTAAACAGCTGTTCCTTTTTCCTGGCAATAAAACAAACCATATAAAACAAACGTACGTTTTTAAATGTCCTATAAGTGGACCAACGTGCTAACAGTACGGTAAGCTACGGTACGGCTACAGCAACGCTCGGCTAACGGGGCCTTAACACTGCTTTAAGTCACGGGGAGAGAAGATTGGTAAGGGGTACACTCTTTCATATATGTACTTTGAAATTCTCTTGTCTTTTGTTATTCGTAACTGTCAAACTAAAAATGGCTGCAGCTTTATTTTGGATTTTCTTTTACCTTTCTTTCATGGTGGTGAGAGCAAAAATTTGTGTACAAAAAAAATAATGTGAAGATAAACCTCCAAAAATCTTGAATTTCATTACAAAAAATTTCAATGTGTAGACATTAATGAAAGTTCAAAAGAGAATTAGAGAAAATTTCAGAAAGAAAACTTTCATAGTCGGAACCGGGACTTAAGTTCGAAGCTGTCAAAAAGCACAAAAGAAAATGGCAAAATGGTTGCATTTTTCTGTTCTACAAAGAATTTTGTTTCTTTTGCTTTTCTTATTTGCATTTGAAACAAATGTTAAAGTGTGATTTTTAGTAGTGTGGGTGTGTGTTAGTAATACATAATAAAATTTTTACAGGCCCGAACCCAAAACAAATTGTCCGTTAACGCTTCGAAACAACCTGTATTATTCTACCATGGAGAAAACTGTATGACAACAGAAACAGCTTGTTTCATTTGATTCATCATGTGCTTTGGAGAGCCATCCATTAGAATTTAGGGGGCAATTCCACTGTTATAAACTACATGCTTATTATATAAATACATTTGGGTACTCAAATGGTAGTCATGAAATCATACGTGCTAAAATAATAACGCGAAAAAATATGACGAGGAAGAATAATCAACTACATGTGTAATTTTTCTCACATTCCTATCAAATTTATACTGCTTGGATGTGACAAAACAATAAACATAGCTTCAACAGTCTTATTATTTTATGACTTTTTTGTTTGATGCACAACAAAAATTTTTTTAAACTATTGTAAAATAATAAGACATTATGGCAATATGACTTAATAGGACACCGTTGGAATCTCCCAATTCTATAACTTATAATTCGCAGCACAAGTCATTACTTAAGATGAAGATCTAGACTTTTCCACTGAACGAAGACTTCACACCAATCAGTCTTGTGTGAAAATTAGATACTTATGTATGTATGTACATATGTGAATTTCGATAATTACTTAATTGTGTATTTATTCTTATTAGTGAATAAATAATGCTATAAAGTATTGTACATGGAAATAAAAACACACATATGTATGTTTGTGTTCTTATATTATTTTTGACCAATTAAAAGAACCCGAATAAGCAAACGCTTAAGAAAAGGTCTAAGCCTAATAATGTAGTAATACATATACTTATTTCGATAATATCAAAAGACTAGTCTAAGTATATGTAACTAACAACTAAGTGAGCTCAATCAAAAGTAACATACAAAAATCCTAAAGTCTTCCTTGCTAATAAAGTATGTATGTGTAAATACAAGTTTGGCATTTTTGAGGCTAGATTTAGCCTCCATGGCGAATGTTGCACGTTGCATTGTATGGTTTTGTATATAATCTGAGAAATGGAGCGTACCAGAAATAGTTGGAATATTTATGTGATTTGAAATTTATAATAATATATTACCAACCTATGAAGATGTGATGAAATTATATGAGTGGACCCGAAATAGTTTCAAATATGAGAGGGAAACTAAAAAAGAGAGAAAGAAATAGAGGCCGTTGTGGTTGCAAAATTGGTGGAAATATGAGTGGAATCATTTACACCTACAGTAGAGGTTGACCGAGTAAATGTATTGCTAAAAACATATAATTTAAAATGTAAAACACTTTGGAAAAGTTTTCCGCATTTTCTTACATGTACTTGCATTTAAAATAACAAATACCTGCAAAACAACGAAGCTTCATAACAGATCAAAGAACGGCTAGGCAAATGGTTAAACTAGCGTGGAATTACTACAACAAAACGTACTTGAAAAACAATAAAAAAACGAGAAAAATCTAGTCAAAAGCAACAATTTGGAGTATCCGATAGGGGAGGAGCTGCTATCGCTTCAGAAAAATAAGCTTTACCGAGAAAGAAAAAAAAACACCAAAAAATTTAGCTACAACAAAGTATATCTGCTTTATATTTCGATGGAAGAAAAGGCCGAACTTCAATAACATCTGAAAAAAATGGGAAAAAGTACAGGCGATGCATACCCGAGGAGCATATTTATTTGATTAAAGAACATTACTCATCTTCAGGCAATGCTGAATGTGATGGTTAAAATCCAAATGTTGGCAAGTGTGGCGGTATTATATGATCCTTAGAAAAAAGATTGGGTAGACAACTACAGTGGATCCTTTGTATATTTACATATGAATGAGCAGCCATTCATACAAACTAGCCTGGGCTTTCTGTTGAAGATATAAGTGCAGACCAAAAGTATTTCCGCAAAATAGTTGAAGCCGTTTCAACGGGTATACTAACATGCAATTTGGAAAACAAATCACCATTCTCATGCCCGATGGCTAACACCAGCTAACAGAGTTATTCGTGTATATGTCCCCGTTGAATATTCCTCTGCAAATCTTACCACTTTTGCAATTTATATTGTCAAGGATTACGCTCGAGGAAGGAAGAATAGTACATGAGATAAAACCAACGTGTAACAATGGGTTAATTTAACGTTAATTAGTGATGGTAAAATTTTAATATTATTAGTGGTGAAGTTGTGTTTGCTGTAAAAACAACTAATAATACCTTCCACAATACAATTAACTCTCGTATGGTTTTTTTGTCATTATTTTTATAAATACAAATTTGAAATCACATTCAACCGAGCAACCTAAACAGTGGTGGCGGATAGATGGAAACACACGTGAACACTGATGATGGGAGTGTAGCAGCTCCCGAAAAACAATGTTGTTTCTGTTCTACCGTGCAAGTTGAAATTAATTGATGTTAAAACTTTCCCTGTTTCCTTTGGAATATTGTCTCATGTCCAATTCTTGCTGACTAAAAATGTTACGAACATTAGCCAAAATAATAATCACTTTGGATTAAAAACTACTAACAACCAATTTGTTCGAAAAATAATCACTTTAAATAAAAATAAATTAGAAATGCTTCAACCGTTTCGGGTCTACAACACAGATTCTAGAGTTTCCATTCGATTGAGATTCATTTTCTTTATTTATGTTCGAACGAACAAATTTTTTAAATTATAGTTAAGTATTAGTCGAACAAATTTTTTCGAATATTCGAAAAATAATGTACACTAATTATGAATAAAAGATTTTAAATCCTTACAGATATAATATGTTTAAGGTAGTGAATAAAATTTCGTCAAATATATACGCCTGCACTTATGTATGTTAAATTCGTTCCACATAAAGTTAAAGTTACTAGCCCTAGGCAACGCTTACTCTGCAAGTCGCCAGATTCATTTATTTTAAAAATATCCAGAGACTCCTCTTGAAAATACATTGTTTTTCCTTGTACCAATGTTACAAATACAGTAAATACCTCAAAATATTGACCTCACCAATCCGAATTATTCATCAATCTGGACATCATTTTTCATTTAATTGTTGATTGTAACTTTATAATCCAGATTACATATCAATTAGTGCTGGCAAAGTATTGAGTAGTGGGAACCGAGTATCGAGTGTTTCCTCTTTTTGGTTACTCAATACGCAAAAGTAGTTACTCGATACTTTTAGAGTTGTATTTTTAGCAAGTTGAGTGGCTAAAATAATGCATAATAATACATCACTGTATAAAAAGACAAAAGGTGTAAGATTCTTTAATCAAATCAAAACTAAATAATTTTTGTATATATTTATATTGAAACGATTTATTTTGGCTCAAGTTCAAACCCGAGTATACCCAATCTTTATTATTTATTCTAATTTTTTAGTAGAATATTTTTTTGGATAAATTCATTATTTTTTATTAAGAGAGTACTATATATAGATTAATTTTATTATTCATCAGACTAGCAGAACGGATCAGTACTGATTTCGAGGTCGCTACACCATCTCATCAGGTGTCTGATGAATAATAAAATTGTTCTATATATAGTACTCTCTTAATCCAAAAAAATATTCTAATAAAAATGAAATAAAAAAAATTAGAATAAATAATAAAAATTGGGTAAACTCAGGTTTGAACTTGAGCCAAAATAAATCGTTTCAATATAATTACTTACAAACATTAATTCTAAATAATTTTTTTAGAACAATTATATTATTTCTTAAGTTGTTATTAACGTTAAATTAAAATAATAGTTGAAGATCAACTTTTAATTTTTGAAGAAACTTCTTCAATTTGCAGATAAAAACTATGTGTTACAAATTCAAAAAATCCGTTAAATGTATCGAGTAGTATTGAGTACCCAAATGAAAAGTATTGAATATTATTGAGCAAATAAAAGTAGTAGAATTTGCCAGCACTAATGTAAATTGTTGTGCAATGTTAATCTCTGTTAATCGTTACTCTGAGGGCCACTTTTTGACTTTGAGATTAGCGATTAAATTAACCTTAATATTTATTTGTGGTTTTTGGGTAGTCGATTATATGATTTTGCTTGCTAGTTTAAGGGGCCAATCATGGTGGTTTAATCTTAAACTAGAACTGTCAACATACACATGCTTAACATAAACAGTTGTTGAACCAATAAAAAGAACAAAAAATACAGAATTATAAGAAATACAAATTAAAATGGATTATTCTAGTGGAGAGGAAGATTATAGTGATTCCGAAATATATAAAAACCTTATTCCATCCCAGTAGTTGTGAAATTCGCCGATATTCTTGGATCCACATTCATATCACTTGTAAAAATAGTTAATTCATTCAACACTCTAAGATTGTAAATATGATAAAACTCTCGCATTTTCTTCTTCTGTAAAAAAACCGTGGTGCTTTGATGACAAATTTGAAAGCTGCAAGAATATGCTGCCATTTTATGTTATTCAATATGGTAATACTATAGGGCTTAAACCACCACCAAAAAACATTATATTTATTTGATACTAGATCAATTTAATTGTCAGATTAGCTAATTATAGAATAAAATTATATAATTTAAATCTCAAAGTCAAAAAGTGGCTCTAAGAAACATGATGTTTTCCCTCCTTTTTGTTTTTCCTGCATAAACAAACTATTATTCAATTCATGTTTTTGGGATTTTTATATTTTTATTACACTAAAGCAAAATAATTAGCTTTAAGATTTTTATTGTTATTTTCATGACTTTTAAAAATGAAATACTTTATCACTTTTTTTATAAAAATTACATACTATAAATGAAATATATACTACGTTTTTGTTTTTTATTTTTTTTAAATGTAATTATATATTTATTTAAATGATTAATAAGTATAATATATCATTCTATATGTGTTTCAAAACCAAGAATAATGTTTTCGCATTTTTATTGAGTAATCCAGATAATTTGATAGACCAGATTAAGGTCTACAGCATCTAGCCCATCAAATTTGTATTGTACCAATTTAAAAAACCTCTAAGTTACTGAATCTGGTCATAAACTGCTAGAATTCTGCGTGTCACATGCTTCATGTCTTCTTAAACAATCTATTAGTTTCTCAAAAATATCTCGTAAAATGTTATCTTCAAAAAATATCAAATCAAAAAGAACCTTCTCAAAAAAAGTAGCTTCGCTAAATAATTACCAATAATGCATGAAATTTTCAACAAAAAAATTACTTATTAAAAAATACCTTTAAAAATGCCATTTGGGAATGTATCATTTAACATTTCATTTATAGTTTATCTTCCAACAAAGGTACATTTTGAAAAAAAGTAATTCAAGAAAGAACCTTCCAAAAAATACTTTAAGAAGTAACCTTTTAAAAAAATCTTCAGTAAAGTATGTATCATTGAAAAAAGCTACTCAATGGGAAAGTATTTTTTCAAAAATGTATATACATATTAAAAAATTTCACCAGTATATTTCGAAAAAAACTATATTTTATTAAAAAAATACCTTTTTAAAAAATTACCATCTCAAAGAAGTGTTTAAAAAGTACACCTTTTTAAAAGTATTCCCTATCAAAAAAGTATCTTTTCAAATTTACCCATTTCACAAAGTACCATTTCTAACAAAATATGTTCTTAAATTACATTTTAGAAACGTTTTTTTACAAAAAAATATACATGTATATATAAAAATATGTGCATTTTCCAAAATAACAATTTCTAAAAAAACACATTTTCAAAATGAACTTTTTCCAAAAAGTACCTTTTCAAATTTACCCATTTCATAAGGTACCATTTCAAACAAAACATATTCTTATATTAAATTTAAGAAAACTGCCTCTAAAAAAATACTCTTTCCTTTTCCAAACAGTACATTTTCATATGTATATCACCCCTTTCCAAAAAGTACCTATCTCAAAAGGTTGGTTTTGGTATCTCTAGAAAGAGCAAACGCATCGTAAGCTGTTCTAAAAAGGGTAAAAAGCACAAAAAAATACAAAAAAGGGTAAACAAACACCGTAAAAAATATTAAAACAGTTTTAGTTATGCCAAAAAAAAATATTAAGCAATTTATAAAAAAGTTTAAGTGAATACCCAAAATACAATTTAAATGTTTTGCTAAAATAAAGAACTTGAGATCAAATAGCAGAGTTTATTAACATATTAATTAAAATAAAACGTCAATTAATTTAATAAAATTAAAAAAACGTAGCAAATCTATAACAGGAGTAAGAGAATATACATGCTACATATGTACATAAATAAAATAGTTTGTTTCAGCGAAACTTAAAAGTATATGTATGTATGTATGTACATATCGCTCCTTTACTGCACCGTACTCATTTATTTTAATAAAATAATGAAATTATCGAAACAATTTTTTAAAAATTAATGGGTAAACTCAGATTTGAACTCATGCTAAAAAGTCATTTCAATACAAAAGTGAAATATTAAAAATGTTAACAAGTACATACATATGTATGTACGTATGAATATGGCCTGTATTGAGTTTTTAGTGGGTTTGGTTTGGATTAAGCATACACATCCTACAGAAAAACTTTTTACATGTAAAGAAATATCTTCAAAATTATTTTTTTTCTAAATAACTCAAAAGTTTTGGTTTTTTAACATATTGCATCATGTTGCATTAAATGAGCGATGTGTAGTATACAAAGTTCTGTAAACTCTAAATAATAAGGAATCGATTAAAAAGGGAATTCAAAGTCGAATGAAATTCATGATAGCATTTCAATCAATTGTTATTTCAATTTCATTTATTTTGCTATCAAAAATATCCATTTCGTCTTCGCAATCAGTTTAATAAAATATTGAGATTTTTGGTATGATTCGTTTGAATTTATTTTCCTACAAACATTTAAAGGCACTTGTGAATTGCTACAACATGCATTTTCATATTTTAAACCGCATTTAATACGCAGAAACGCATTTACTGAATTTAGAGATAAGAGGTTTCTAATTTTTGTTTTAAGCAAATTTGTCAAACTGAATGTTCTTTCAACTTCAGCTGACAAAAATTCATGTTTGCTTAAAAAGTACTATTTGCGCTTAAAAGAAGTAGCCAATTTTCATAAATAAAAATTTTTCTCATTGTACAAGAAGCGCAAAAGGCAATGGGTATTTACGAAATTTCTCGCGTATGAAGAGGCAAAAAGCACCAAAAAATACCCG
The DNA here is from genome assembly GCA_956483585.1 of Gymnocheta viridis. Taxonomy (NCBI): domain Eukaryota; kingdom Metazoa; phylum Arthropoda; class Insecta; order Diptera; family Tachinidae; genus Gymnocheta; species Gymnocheta viridis. The sequence goes on from OY101441.1 coordinate 87,228,219, forward strand.
AAAAGCACCAAAATGCCTGCTTTAAAAGATACTATTTAAAAAAAGTACACTTAAAAGATGTACATTTTCTAACATAGTAGAATAATACAGGTAGTGTCGAAGCTACAATAACACTGCTTTTAGGTTCGAAGCTGTCAAAAAGCACAAAAGAAACATGGCAAAATGGTTGCATTTTCTGTTCTACAAAGAATTCTGTGTCTTGCCTTTCAAATTTGCATTTGAAATAAATGTTAAAGTGTGCTTTTTTAGCAGTGTGGGTGTGGGTTAGTAATACATAATCAAATTTTGACAGACTCGATCCCAAAAAAAAGTTTGTTAACGCTCCGACAATACCTGTATTATTCTACCATATTTTCTAATAAGAAATTTTTTTTAAATATACATATTAAAAAGTAGTTCGTCCAAAAAGTATAATTTCTTAAATGAACAATATCCAAAAGGAAGCTTTTTCAAAAAGTACATTTTCAAATAAGCGACTTTTCCAAAAAGTTGCATTTCCCAAAAGTCCTATAAATGTACCTTTTGTAAACGTTTATTAATACTAAATTAACTATTAATCGCTTTTATTAGTTTTATAGTTGCATTTGTGGGTGATACTTTTAGGAGTTCCACTTAACAATGAATTAGTGAACTCAAAGCAAAACTCGCAACTCTGCAACAAAAACGTAAAATCATATAGATCCTTTATTGCAACGTAGTCATATCTCAAAAAGCGGATTTTTGAGTTATACATGCAGAAATATTCGTCGCAACGCTCTTCATTTTGTGTAAAAAATGTATACAAATATCTTGTTTACTCACCTCTTGAGGGGAGAAACTTTTTTTCAATTGATGTGTGTGTAAATTAAAAACTTTAAACTCGTTTTCTAACGATCGAGTTTTTTTACGATATGACTACGTTGCAATGACGGAGCGATATGGATTTTGAGAAACAGACGCTGTAACAAATGTGATGTTGTAGAGTTGCAGATACTTTAATAAATTTACTATTATCAATTGTCTTTAATTTTCATATAAAGCTAGGAAAGAAAAATCAAATTGAAACTTTTTGGGCCGTATGCAAAAAAACTTAATACAAACTGTCTTAAGAACCATTATTAAGTAAAATTACATGCAAAAACGTTTATTACACGAAAGTTTCAAAGTAAACCCGAACATAAGTTAAATTTACTTGAAGATAATATTTCCGAAGTATGTAGGTATAATTAATTTTTCATCTCAAATTACTTTTTAATATGTATTTCACAAGAATTTATTCTGCACCTGGAATCTTAGTGTGATGAAAACAATCACTAAATTTAATGCAAATAAATCCGTTAGTGTTTAACATACGGTCAAGTCAATAGAAAAGGCTCGCTGCTCGAATAAAGAGAATTGTTACTTTATAGAGAAATTGTATATGGGTTAATAACGTATTTTAAAAAAATACTTAACTATTCGAATAAAATGTAAATCATAAACTGTAAAGTGGCTGGTGTACATGATGGTGCTACCAATACTGATGTTTCTCTAAAGTCCTGTATCTGCATTTACATGACATCTGCTGGAATTTTTGGTGACAACGAATGCTTATCACATCTGCTAACTGCACTGGAGAGTAACATTCTTCTGTCATAATTTTTATGACTGCCTCTTCGGGCATCTGTTGTCAAAAATTTGCAATGCTTTATATTAGTCAATACTCAAACCATAATGTGCGCTTACGTAATATATTACAACTTGTCGAAATCGAACGTTTTTTCGTCCACGACCGCTCGAGTCATCAATCCGTGAAAACTTTTCAATGCATACTTTAGGGGCGTTCAATTTATATGTTCGACTTAAAATAAAAAAATATTATGGATAAATTTTCTACATGAGAAAAGCCTATTGGTAAATTAAATTGCATTCTTATTTCGTACATACCATAAAGCTCAGCAAGATCGTTCTAACCGGGTGTCATACACACACTACTATTTTTTAACTTCAAGTGATAGCGAGGAATATTTGTTCAGATTTGTAAAAACGATTACGTTGACCAAAAAATATCGATTGTAAGAAGAGTATCAGTAGTGCTGAGTACCCTTCGTAAAATATAATGTGAGGCAAATGAGTAGTAGGAAGGAACTGACCCTAAAGCATTGTGACCGGTTGATTAATTTTGCTTTGTAGTTCTTGGATCATAACAGTGTTAAGAAAATTTCATTTACTCGCAATATCAATCAATTAACATTTTGTACATAATATAAAAAGCTTTTATTTCAAATCGAACGCATTTTTGCTAACAGATGATAGTTCGTAAAACTCTTACGATCGTTCATACAATCACGAATGTTGTAATCTCGAACTTTATTAAATACAGTACGTTCACGTATCTCGTAATCCGTAAAGTGTATTTTTACGTGACGTGTTTTACGTTCATGTATGTTCGCCGTACATCATCGCCAAGGCAGTTTCGAAAAATTATTTTCCTTTTTTAACAAACGTAGGGATCGCAAAAATACATTTTTCGTTATATCTTCGGCTTTTACGATTGCGAAGGGATCGTAATTTTTGTGAAAAATTTCAAAGCATACTTTAGGTGTGTTATTTTATATTATCCATTAGTGTTTGCAGAAAATATTATGGTAAAATGTTTTACACGAGAAAAGCCAATTGGTAAATTAAAGTGCTAAGCACCAGGGCAACCAAAAATATACTCTATGCGTATAGAAAATGCTGTAAAATACAGAAAAAATGCTCTTAATATGTAAAAATATGCTCTAAAAAAGTATTATTTTTGTTAAAAATTATAAAATTTTATTTAAAAAATAATGAAAAAATAAATTAAAAAATAAACACGTTATCAAATTCATTAACATATGTTACTTGTTAATTTAGGAATATTACGTGTGTAATACAACATATAGTACATACATACTAATTTATGTAAGATAAAATAGTGTTATAAAATTTAAATGTAGATTCAAATTTGGCGGACATAAAAATACAGCGGTGATTAAGCACAGTATAATCAACCGTGTGTATGCAAATTTGAGCACTCAAATTCAAACTAACGAAAGAAAGAAAGTTCTAGAAACAGCAACGAAAATCTACTAAATTGTTAAAGAAATCTGTATGAAAAATCTTCATAGCAAGTTTAAACAAAGACTAACGCCCTCGATTGGATTACGGAAAAACTTTATATAAAATTGGTTAGTTGATTCGCCACCCACATTTTTTTATGTTTGCTACTGTCATCTCCACGCCGCTTTTATAACATAGATGATTAACAACAAAGTCTTATACAAGCAAACTTATTGTCATGGTGAGGATTGTTCTACTACGTTCGAGAACCGTAGCAAGTAAAATACATATATAAGTCACTCTTGTCTACAGCTACAGCATTGTGAACATCGTGCATAGATCAGTTGTCAAAAACAAAAGCTTTTGCAATGTTAACTAAACAATTTACTTTGAGCATTTTATAAAACAGTGGTATTAAAGGAAATAAAACATCATTAGGTTCAAAATCAATTTCCGTTGTGTTTTTATTTAATTTTTGATTAATTAAAAGAACTCAAACAAGTAAACGTTATCGAAAAGGTCGAAACGTAACAATATGAACTAAATTTTACTATGTGAGCAAATTTTTACAAGTATAAGTCTGTGAAATATATTGACTTAATTCATGTTGGATTTGCATTAAATTACGGCGTGTTGACTTAAATTCTCAAAATGAAAGCACTGGATGTTGCTTTATAAAAAAAATACTACTTTCTACATAAGCTGAATTCATTGGAGCATATTTAAGACAAAATTTTGCCCTTTACGTTTTGGTTATATCATTGACAATTCAGTTCGCTGAAGTAAATTCGCTTGGAACGTCACCTAGATGTCAATTCGACTTGGAGAATTCAGTTTACCGTAGTCGATTCGCTGAGCGCCATCTGGTTGTAAAATTTTCAATCACACACAAAATAGCTAGTTATAAAAAAAATTTACGCAAACATTCTCTTAAAAGTGAAATATGCTCTTAAAAAAGTAAAATATGCCTTTATGGGCGAAAAAATGCTCTTAAAAACATACAGCAAAATATATGATATATCATATTTTTGGTTACCCTGCTGAGTACATTTTGTAAAATATGTATAATGTGAATCAAATGAGTCGTATGAGTGTAAGAAGGAATTGACCCTAAAGCATTGTGACCGGTTGATTAATTTTGCTTTGTACAGTAATGCCTCGATTTACGTCGTCTCGATTTACGTTGTTTCGATTTGCGTCGTCAAATATTTTGTTCCTTTCAACTTCGATTTGCGTCGCCATTCGATTTACGTCGTCTCAGTTTGTATGACTTATGTATGTATGAACTACCACGGAATTCCATGTATGTAGGGGAATCCCAGTTTTTAATTTAAATGTTTAAAAATTTTGTGTGTGCAACAAAACAACTAAAGTATTGCCTCTCATGGACAGGTCGTGTGTGTTACTTTTTCAATCTGTTTTTGATCGTCGGGCGCAACGTAGTAAATATGAGCTCAAAAAATAAAACTAATAAAGTAACATCTCAAATAAAAAAGAAAAGAAATGTAATTTCGTTAAAAACTAAAATAGATATTATTCGCCGTTATAACAATGGGGAAAAGGCTTTTATTATTGCCAGTACGATGGATCTTCCACCAACCACAGTTCGAACAATAATAAAAAATTCAGCTGAAATCCGTGAAAGTGCAACATCGGCTGGAGCTGGTTCAGTTGAAACCACCACAAAAAAAGGCCAGTACTGATGGAAAAAATGGAAAATGCACTAATACTGTGGATAAAAGACTTAAGTGAAAAAAATATTCCAGTAACTACGTTAATTACGTTAATTACGTGAATTACTTGTAATTTTTAAGTTTTTTTTTATGAAATTAAGTGAACGTTAACGTATGACCAATATCAAATTCGATTTACGTCGTTTCGATTAACGTCGTCAATTTCCGGAACCAATCACGACGTAAATCGAGGCATTACTGTAGTTCTTGGATCATAATTATGTCAAGAAAATTTCATTTACTCGCAATATTTTGTATAAAATTTAAAAAGTTTTTATTTCCAATCTAATGCGTTTTTGCTAACGGATGATAGTTCTTAAAACTCTTACGATCGTTCATATGTTCACGGATGCTGTAATCTCGATTTTTACTAAATACAGTACGTTCACGTATGTCATAATCCGAAAAGTATATTTTTACGTGACGTGTTTTAAGTGCACGGATGTGACGATTCGAGCACCGGAATTATTAATAATGAATATGTTACCAAAAATAATTTGTATTTATTGTTAATAACAATAAAAATTCTATCAAAATCATGAATTATAAAAATAAAAGAAATAAAAAAAACTGGCGAGAATAGTAACCCCAATTGCATTTTATACCTTTTACTGACAACAAAAAGGTTTGTCAATGAAAATAATAGGTTTGTATTAAAGATGGCATCGTGAGTCTCTTTTCACTCACGCTTATGCACGCTTACGATAAAAAATTTCAATCATGCACGACCTAACGTGAGTGGAAAAAAAGTTAGTCACGTTTATTTTTTTAAAGAATTTTGTATATATTAGTTATTTTTATTTCTATCGCTTCTTATTTTAAAAACTTTATTCCACAATATATTTAATTTTTGGGGTTTTTTTACAAATTTGTGAACGATAAAAGGTTTATTTTTCAAAAATAACCAATTTATCATCAGATATGATTTTGTACAGTGATAATATAATTATATAATGAATTCAGTAAGTTATTGACGTTTTTATGTGATATAATATAAAAATATCACCAAAAATTAAAAAACAAAACTATTGACGAGAAAAAATTTTAAATTATAATATATAATTATAAAATATAACCTGCATATGATTTCTGATATAGAATCACAATCGAATTTCAACCACAGAGAAATAAATATGAAAAATTTCGATCAAATCGCTCTCAAATCCATACCAAAATATGCAAATAAAATATAAATACCAATGCATATACCATTTTTAGACACGCTACAACTCGCGAACTATTATCGCTACGCCCCACAAATGTTTTGGGAATTTTCCTCTAACATTCCGATCTAAAATTCAGACAAATTCAAATTTTTTTTTTGGTCTGTCGTTTCAAAGTTCATATGTACTATGTATATGATAGGAACTGATTGTTTGAAAAATATTTGATGAATTGCAAGCGATTCTTAGAAAACATTTTAAACCCACATTAAATAGTTTTCGATAAAAGTTAAATTTTCACGATGGAAATGTTATTTTATAATTTTTTGAATCTTGCAATTTTTCTGATGTTCGCATATTTTAAAGAATTTTCGCCATTTTAGAGATTTTTTCAAGATACAATTATATGATTTTTTTCCAAAAAAAATTGGGACTTACTTCCAATTTTGCAATTGCAGTTTTTCGTTTCTTTTCTAATTACATTTTGGAGCTTGATATTAAATTAAATTTTTACATCAAACTTTGTTGACATTTTATAGAAAAGGCACTGTTGTTATAGAATGAAAGAAAGATTTCCTATGGGAATTTATATTGAACACAACAGTGAAATACCAAGTTGTGAATATAAAATAAAAGAATTAGAAAAAAACTTTGGTAAATATACTGAAAATTTCAATTAGAAAATATAAGCGATAAATACTGTAATATGCATCCATATACTAATAAGTATACAAAACCCTGTCGGAAAATGTGCCAACTTTAATATAACTTTTGTGGACTAATTTTAAGCTATCTAGTAAGCATTTTTTTGTGTTTTGTTTGTTGTGTTTTTTGAATAATTTTCAATTTTTTTAATTTTAGAAATTCTCATTTGTTTTTTAAAAGTTTGAAACTTTTCACGCAAATGGTTTAAGGTCTAATGAGGATTTGACATAAGCACCAATGAAATAGGCTAGCTAAAACCCTAAACAAACAAAACTTTTTTATATTATTAATTAATATATTAATATTTTTCAAAAATTAAAAAAGTTTTAATTAATTAAGACAGCTAGGTACGAAAATTTAGTTGTTTGCTAAAGTTTAAACAATTAACTTTTCGTTGACTTAAATATAACTAACTTTTAGTTAATTAAAACAAAACCTACTTATAGCCAACGGAAAAGCAGTTAGGTTACAGCAAACTATAAAAAGTTAACTGAAAGCTAACGTTTAGGAAGTTAACTTTAAGTAAGTTGGAAAGTAATGCAGACTCGGACAATTGACTACCTCCTAGGACATCGCAATGTTAAAATAGTTAGTTTATTCCATTGAAAAGTACTAGTTGCGAAATAGCTAAAAGTTAATTTAAAGTTAACTGAGTTTCCGACAAGGAAGCAAGTTTCAACAAACAAGTAAAAACAACAATTTTTTCCTTTCGATTGTTTAGTTATTACGCTTATTCACACACAAAGTGTACGTACATGTGCACATAAACGGATTGCAGTATTAATAAGAAGAATAAGAAATATTACGTACTTAAGCGAGCAAAATGCTATCAATAAGCGCTCAGTGGTGTATAAGAAACGCTTGTGACTAACAATCGGTACTTTGTGAGTATGAAACCCAACGCAAATTATTCAAAAAATTTAAAAAATTTTTGAAAGTAAAAATTATTTCGAATACCATTTTTTTGGCCATATTTTAGTCGTTAATGAACCGATTTCAATTATTTTCAGTAGAAACCTTCCAAGAACTCTACACAAGAGATCTGCTTCATAAAATCGACCGTAGGACAGCTGGAGCCGCAAAAAACAGCAAATACATAACGAAAAAAATATTTTAGCTATATCTTATTAATTGTTGAACCGAGCATTGTTATTTTCAAACCGAAAAATTTTAGGAAAAATTCCAAGAGAATGATCCAAAATTTAGGTCTCTATGTTGTGTAAGGGACTTACACCAAAATATAGCAAACGGACTTCGCTCATTATTCTTCTCTATCTATAAGGATCCACACTATATACACTTTATGGGATCTTAAATGAATAATGAGGAAACTACATATGGAATGACAAACCTACATAAATATCCCTTTTCCCAATTTTTTCTTGAAGGATATAAAAATGGCTACGCGGTTTAAACAAATATAATGCGCCTACTTGACAGCAGAGGTGCTGCAACAATGCTTTAAAAACAAAGATATCGCGTAATATTGGAGTTGTAAAAAACCAGGGTTCAAAAAGCCGTCTGCCAAACAGCCACAGCACCTAAAAATAGCTGTTGGATGAGCTGTCAAACAGGCTTTTTGCTACAAAGTAGCTGTAGCTGAGCTGTTAAAATTTGTACAGCCGCAACCACAAGCCCAAGTTTAATATATAAAAGCCTTTAAAAAAAATTTAGACGAGCTACATTGTTGTTTTTCATGTACCGTTATTATTTTGTTTGCTGACAATCAAATCGTTGGCTTAGCAACTCAGCAGTGTTGGTATCTCTCGGAAGAACAAAAGTACCGTAATCTGTTCCAAAAAGGATAAAAAGCGCAAAAAAAATCAAAAAAAGGGTAAAAAAGCACTATGAAAATATTTGAAAAATTTTAGTTATGCCAAGAAATACTAAGCAATTTATAAAGAAGTTAAAGTAAATACCCAAAATACAATTTAAAGTTTTTGCTTCAAAATACATAAAGGACTTGACAAATAGCTGAATTTATTAACATATTGATTAAAATAAAATCACAATCTATTTAATAAAAGTAAAAAAACGTAACAAATCAAAAACAGGAGTAAAAGAATATACATGGTAAATATACGAGTACGTTAGCTACGTAGTATATAAAAATAAAATAAATAAAATAGTTTGTTTAGACAAAACTTAAAAGTATATGTATGTATGTATTTATGTACATATCGCTCCTTTATTGCACCGTAGTCATTTATTAAAAGTGAAATACTAAAAATGTTAGCAGGTATGTACGTACATATATGGTCTGTATTGGCGTTTTAGTGGGTTTATATTTGATTTGGAATAAGCATACATATGCTACTGAAAAAATTATTACATGCATATAAAGAAATACCTTCAACATAATTTTTTTCTAAGTAACTTAAAAGATTTGGGGTTTTAAGATGTGATCGTGTTGCATTAAAGGAGCGATGTGTAGTATACAAATTTCTGTAAATTCTAAATAACATGGAATCGATTAAAAAAAGGAAATCAAAACTATCCATTTCGTCTTCGCAATCAGGCCACAAAACAAACACTTCTAAAAAAATATTGAGATTTTTGGTATAATTCGATCGAATTTATTTTGCGACAAACATTTAAAGGCAATTACAAATTGCTAAAAAAATTCATCAAGGTGAATGTTCTTTCAACCTCAGCGGGAAAGTCATGGTAGCTCAAAAATTATATATTTGCGGTTAAAAAAGTAGCTAATTTTTGTAACTAATGGCTGCAGCCATTTTCAGGATGACAGTTACGAATAACAAAACACAAGAGAATTTCAAAGTACATGAAAGAGTGTACCCCTTCCCAATCTTTTCTCCCCGTACACTCACAAACTAACACTTTCAGAAAGAAAAATTTCATTGTGTGAACCGTGACTTAACAAAATTTCGCGCGTATGAAGAGGCAAAAAGCACCTAAAAATACCCGAAAAGCACCAAAATGCCATCACTGCAACTCAATCTTTTAGAAGCTGTTGAAAGAATCGCACATTTTATTGAAGGCTCTCTTTTTTTCTCCATAAAAGTAAACATCATGAGCGGTCATAGGTTAGAACTAAATATTTATTTTGTGTGTAGGAAATACAACAAACACGTTAAATCTCATACAAGTTAACAGTATAACGTCTTAAAATAATTTTTATATATTGAAAATTTTATATATTAAAATAATTTAATTTGGTGCAATATCTTTTTGTGCGTTTCTTAAAAATTGAGTTTTAAAATTCGAAGTGCGATATGGCACTCTTGGCCAGTACTCTGAACAAATGAATGCTTGTATTTTTATACTGACTCCACAAGAAATTCTAGAATATTTGAGAGAAATGGAAACTAAAGAAAATAATGCTGACGAAATTATTATCCAGCCACCATCTCCAAACTATGTATCAGGAGAAGATGATGCCAGTGAAGACTCTCCTGGTCGATATTGTCGATATTCATCACAATCAAATTGAAGAGTGTGTGTTTGTTGTTCGCCAAAATGGCGAAAGTTTGGGAGGTGAAGTTATTTATGACAGTCTAAGCAATATAAATAATTTAGATCAGCTAGAAAGAACACTGCCAGCGGATGAAACTAGTACTGCTCAATCAGCAAACACGCCATTTCTTGGCAAAAAAAGAAAGCATACTGATATCTCTAAGGATGATTCAGACGATCTAATTATACCACCTAATTTGCTAAGTGCTTAAACTTTATTCAAATGGAAATACGTTACTGATATCCCAACAGTTCCAGAAACAAACTACGATGACTGTAAAAAACACCAGTTGCGTTGTTTTGCCAATTCTTCAATGGCGATATAATACATATGTGTGATTGTCTCAGAATCTAATAGTTGCGCCCAATTGAAAAATCACATACAAATAAATGATAGCGATATTCGAGCGTACATTGGTGTACTAATAAGCAGTGGTTATACGCAACCATCAGAGAGCCGTCTAATGTGAAAAGCTGATGACGACGTACATAATACAGCAGTTTCCAATTCGATGTCATTGAACCGATTTAAAACTATTGGCCGATACATATATTTTGCTTCAAACGATCTGTATAATGCAAATGACAAAATGCGGAAACTTCGCTTTGGATATAAGGCCTGGTGTCTAAATACTCATTTGGGATACTGTATTTCGTTTGATGTCTATCAAGGTAAAAACCAAAGACACAATAAACAAATGGAAGATAAATTCGGGAAATGTGTAACACCCATGCTGTACATGATACGTTCCTTAACACAAGACGTAAAAACATTGCCACTTTGTTTTTATTTTGACAACTTATTTACTGGAATTCCAGTTCTACATTATTTAAAGTATCATGGTTATAATGGATGAAACTATACGCGAAAACAGAATTCCAAAATCGTGCCCTTTACAAGAAAAAAAAATTAGAAAAAACAACGGGGATTTTCGGTGTCTCGAAAAATTGGGTAGACAACAGTGTCGTATCATTGGCATCAACTTTATATGGCGAATAACCAAAAGACCTTGCTCAACGATATTCACGGGAGGAACACCAAAGAGTAAACATTTCACGTCCTGCAGTTGTGTCAACATATAATCGAAATATGGGTGGAGTTGATCGTATGAATCGAAACGTGGCGAACTACCGCATATCCATTCGAAAGAACAAGTGGTGGTGGTCAATTTTCACTTGGATTATTGATGTGGCTATTCAAAATGCGTGGCTGTTGCATCGAAAGTCCAAAAATAATATGTCATTTTGCTAATGCAAATGTTCGCTATGATGGCGTAGGCCATTATGTTCAGCCATGCAATCGACGATACTGTGCATTAGACGGCTGCAACAGCCAAAGCAGAGCAGAATGTAAAAAATGCAACGTTGGCTTATGCATAAAGTGTTTCATCCCATATCACACTGAAAGAGTTCGACTGTGGATATTTCGACTTCTTATTATATAAAAACCAATATACATTTTTATAGATATCCCTTTTTATTTATGATTTATTTACACTAAGTTTAATAAAATTGAACAAACTTAGCCTTTTTTAAATTAAACACTTAAATAATAACCTGTTTTTATATTTAATATATTAAGTCATAGTTGTCATGGAACTGGCTGCTGGAAGGCCCAAGGGGGTCGTACAATTAAGATGGTGAAAAATTTTAGTTTAGAGCACACATAATACTATATCTATCAAGATTCAACAAAATTGATTCACAGGGGGCCCGTGTCCACTAATGGTTTAACTTCGGTTTTTCACTTCGGCTTCACATGTATAAGACACTAACACATAGGCGCTGCCCGCGGGCGTTCTACTGTCAAAATTTTATTGTATACTAAAAAAACATTAAAGTGTGCTTTTTTTAAAATGCAAATAAGAAAAGGAAAAGAAACAAAATTCTTTATAGAACAGAAAATGCAACACACTTGTGAATATAAAATTTTTGTAATTTTTCTTTTGTGCTTTTTGACAGCTTCAAACCTAAAAGCAGTGTTGTTGTAGCTTCGACACTACCTGTATTATTCTAACTTGCTCTATTACTTAAAACTTTTTAAAAATACCGTACAAACAGCGTTGTCAACTCGGAGTGTTCCTCACCATTTTGGGTGCTTTTTTAATTTTTATCGGCACCAAGCAAATTCAACAATAATTTTTGTTTCAGTGTGAGAAAAAAATTTTGTACAATAAAATACACCTGTTTCAATACTATTTCATCAACAGTTCAACATTTTTACAATTAATTTTACAGACTACAATAAGAACAACAAGTAATGATGCTTAAGACGTACCAAATCATATGCACAAGTAAAACAATCTTGTTATTGTTAAATTTATAATATGTTTTATCCCATTGCAAAAAAGATATCATGCCATTAGCAGTACAATTTGAATCCGATGTCGAAATGTTATCTAGTATTGAAAAAGGATGGCGAATGATTCACCTCATCCAATAGAACAATATTGATTCCACATTAAAATTTTGAGCGCGTTTTCAGTTCAATGAATTTATTTATTTAAATCGAAGATACGTAAACGAATACCTTTAAGTATTGTTAATGCATTACTTCAACTTAAAAATGGGTTAAAAAGGGGAAATTCTTGTTGTGAAACTTACTAACTTCCTGATAGTGTTAATTGCCACATTATTAGTAATGATGTTTATAAAACAACAGAATTTGAAATGAAATCTGTTTAATGGCCAGCTGATAATAATAATGATGAAAATATTAGATTTATTAATTAGGAATAATTATTATAAATTATTAAACTCTTTTAAACAGAATTTATAAAATTGATGTACACAAATGTATCATCTTGTATGTATGTATGTACAAATTTGTATAGTTTTTTTGTTAATTACATTGTAAATAGTTGTTTTATTGTTATATTTTCAATATGAAAATATTAAAATTCTGATAATAAATAAAATTTTTAAAATATTTCAATAAAAATATAAATACTGAACAATTATTAATTTTTGAATCCTTGCTATTAATCGTTGATCTCTTTTCAAAGATTTAAAAAAAAATTATTTGGTACATATGAATACAAATTTGTTTAGTTTTTTTATTTTTGTTAGGTTTTATTTTTATTAAGTACTGTAAAAGACTGTTTTATTGTTATATTTTAATGCAAAAATATTATACTTTTTATGCCAAAATACTTCAATACATTTTAAATAAAAAAGAAATTTGGTCCGATTTTTTAAATGGCGCGATTTGAAATTTTAAAGTTGACGACGCACTGTGGCTGAAAATCGTTTTTCATTGGCCAAAAGTCAAATTTTTTTTTGTCACCGATTTTTAAAATTTTTACGCCCTTTTGCAGCTAATATATCCAGATTAAGGTAGCCAAAAAATTAGGTTAAACTATTGATAATTGTGAGCGTGGCATGCTGTCAAACTCAACGGTTTTTTGTAATTTCAGAAAAAGGTGTTTTTCTGTTGTTTTTTATCAAAAATAAATGATTACTACTCGCAAGCTATCATCGATAATGGCCTGCGGTCTTTTTTATAATGTTGGTAGGATTATAGTCTTTAGTTTTTGTAAGTGGTCAGAGCTCTAGCGTTTAATATTAAGGGCGTTACGGAATATTTATGAAACTACTATATTTTTCTCAAATTTAAACTTTAGTAGAATAGAACTTCTAGGGAACAAAAGGGAACAAGAAATGTATACCACCCGGAGAAAGTGTCCTCTTTACCGCTATATATACTTTTGCACCCGTGACGAGCCGTGTGTAGAACACTTTTTTCATTTTAATGAAATTACTCCAAAGTACTCGTATACAATGGTGTATATAATTTTCACTTTTTTGCCTAAAAGTTTATGTTTTTTTACTTTAGACTACGTAAAACTAAAAAAATTAAATATAATACCTGCGAAAGGGTTGATCAGCAAAAAATAAGTCATAAAATTATCACAAATTATCACAAAATTCTACAGTAAACATATGATCTGTTACTAAATTTACCTGTTATCAAATGTTAGGGTCAACCAAAGTCATAAGCAATTTTATAACAATAATCGGGACATTAAACCACTAAAAATAAAAAAACAACCCAACAACAACAACAAATATTGGCGAGATACTAATTAGTTTTACCTGATATTAAGGTCTGGACAACATGTGCAGTTTTGTGCAATTTAAGCACTACCTGCTATGAAATTAAAGATCAATGTGTGAATAACATGTATCTAAAAATGTATAAAACTACGGATTCGATAAGGGATTACTCAGTTAATCCTCTAAGTGTACGGATAAAACATAACAGACGCAAATAAAAATATTCAGAAAAATATGAAGAGCTTCAGTTATAAAGAACTGGCGGAAGAGTATTTTAGAAACAAAAACCAGGAAGATGTTCTTAGTTACGTTAAAATAAAATTAAACTTAAATTCGTGTAGCACCGAAATGGAAGAGGAATTATCTAATTTCGTCAAAGCACTAAGAAAACGCTACAAAGAAGTTCGCTACAGTAAACAAAACTTTTATATAAAAAGTGCAAACTGGTTAGAGGGCCAACTTACTGTCGCTGCAGAAACAGCAAAGCAAGATAAGGCTGGAAGACAACGCAAATCATTGGACAACTGCAGCGATAGATCTAAGAGGCGGAAACTTAAAGATATTAACAATGCAATTGGTTGTACAAATATAAAAGAATTTTTCCTACATCACTTACGATCACAGAACCAATTAACAAATGAGGATATAATTGAAAAAGTTATTAAAGCTAATCCAGTGAGAACAAAACGGATTCTTAACAGTATACCAACTCCGAGTGATGCAATACAGTACAACCAACCCCAATTAAACCAAGTCCCGACAAAATCATTAGATAATACCGATGCATATGAATTTGGATTATCACCACTACATGCAAGAATACGACTTATGGAACACATACTAAAAATCAGTTATGATTTGAATTTCGGATCTTCAGGATCAATAAGAAACAACGAAACCAATAAAGAGTTAATAAGTTCAAAAAAGAAACATGTTCAAGATGAATATCGCAAATTTGGATTGATTATAGATCAGCCAAAACAAGGTTTAGGCAATACAAATGATGGCAATACCGCAAGAAGATTCTTTTCAGATCCAGAAACAGCATCTGAAATAACAGGAGTGGATTTTAACCTTATTTTCAGATTTAAAATAATCCTAGAAGTACTTGCGTGCAATGAAGAAATTGACTCTAGAAAATTTGGAGATTATGCTAAGGAAACTGCAAAAATATATACAACCAACTACCCATGGAGAAATATGTCTGCAACAGTTCACAAAATCCTTTATCATGGAGAAGATGTCATTAAATATCATTTGGTGCCACTTGGAGATCTATCAGAGGAGGCTCAGGAAAAAAGGAACAAGGATTACAGATTTTATAGAGACCACAATACTAGAAAAATTTCAAGAAATTCAACAAATGAAGATCTATTTAATATATTATTGGCAACGTCAGATCCGTTCATCTCCAGTATTCGAAATCAATGGAAAGTGGAACATCGGGATTTAGATGAAGAAGCCAAAAAACTACTAAAGAACAGAAATAGCACAGAACAAAATATGGAATATTTGCAATCAATATTTGAGTCAAATGAATAATAATTATAATTGCCTTTCATTGTTATTTAAGTACGAAAAACATAATATTAGTAAAAAATAATAATAAACAGAACCTACCATTGTTGCAAATGCTATTAAAATTTATTGCAGTTTTTATTTTTAAAATGTTTTTAAAATTATCAAATTTGACAGCAAAAAATAATAAATATTTCTGTAGTAATAGTAATATTTTTAGATAATATTATTAACGTGTTTTTTTAAGTGTAACTATTCTTTGAGTGTAAACAAATTTGCAAATTTGTCAGCAAAAAATTTTCAATTTTTCTGTAATAGCAAAATCTCCAGTTGATTTTACTATTTTTTTCAGTGTAAAATTTTTTTTAAGTGTAACATTAAAAAAATTCCATTATTACAAAAAATATTTATAATTATTATTAATTTCCAAATATTCAATTTTTTAATAAATAAAAAAATAATAAACCCATATTTCACTCTAAAAGTAAAAAAAATTCAAAAGTTCAACTTTGACCTAGAATTCCTTAAAAAGTCCTCAATCAATTTTAATGCAATTTAAACTGAGTCAAGCTGAACTAAATATCTATCCAATAAAATAAACATTACTTCAATATTTTGATCGGTTCAAAAGTTACAGAATTTTGGCCAATGAAAAACGATTTTCAGCCACTGTGCGACGCTGCATACAGATATAAAAATCATGAGCGTGAGTTTCCGTGATTATGACTAACTTTTATTTCCACTCACGTGAACGTGAGCCAAAACTATGAGGTCGTGCGTGAGCATGAGTGAAAATTCACTCACGATGGCATCTCTAACTTGAAGTGCATTTTTGATTAATAACTTTTAACATGTTTTATGCATATATTTATTAATCAAAATATATTAAACTGACTTTTCCATCAATTGATGCAGACGTTCTAAACTAATTATAAAATGATAGATCCCACGAATAAAAATATACGCAGCAAAAACGCCCAAATATCAACAGAGAGCCCTAACACGTTTAAGATTAGGACACAGTGAAAAAAAACACCAATATCATCTGAAGAAAAAAATCCACCGTCATGCCCAAAATATAACAACACACTTACAATGTTACACCTACTAACCTGTTACAATAATCAAAATCTCCCAAAAAACTTGCTGGAATCCATAAAAACATTATATTATACCTCCATCAAATAACACCTACATACACCATGTTACGAAAGTCTACATACGATCATATTCAGTTGAAAATTGCGAAAAAAAATAAAAGAAAACAAATAGTATACTACACAAAATATTTATTTACGATAAAAGAGATCAAAGGCAAACAAAATTTAAAGCAATTCATTAACAAGAAATTAACTTATAAATGTTTATAAGTAATTAGTCGAACTTTTTTATTAATATTTATATATTGAAACGATTAATTTTGGCTCAAGTTCAAACCCGAATTTACCCATTTATTTATTCTAATTTATTTTTAATTTTTTATTTAGAAATTTTTTTTGGATAAATTCATTATATTTTTTATTAAGAGAGTACTATATATAGAACAATTTTTATTATTCATCATATTAGCAGAACGGATCAGTACTGATTTCGAGGTCGCTACACCATCTCATCAGCGTTCTTTGTTCAATTTTACCACTTTTGACGGTGGATACTAGTGATCAGGAATATCAACTATTTAACCGTATTATTTAACAAATTAGGATACGAAAAGTACAAACTTATTCATTTTCACATGTCAAATCAATTTCGGTTAGTACGAAATCCCATCTATGATGAATAACTACTCTATATATTTCAGTCTCTCTTGCTTATTCAGCGCCATTGGCTACTGAGAATAAACGGTACTTAATCATGTTGTTAGGTTTCTGTCATTTGTAGTTGAATTTCTTTTTTAGTATTCAACCAACTATGACCACGTAAACATGCAGATTTTTTGACGCGTGCCATCGTTATTTATAAATGTTTATAAGTAGGGCTAGGAATCTCATGCAAATACATGTTTTCACCGGGCATCATAAAACGGAAACGGTTAAGTTATCTTTGCGAATCGTGAAATTTCCTTTGAAATGGCATTCAATCGTTTTTGCATATTTTGCTAAATACTCGTTTTTGCATATTTTTGCGCATATTTTTCAATAAATGCATGTTTTTTGTGCATATTTTTGCTATTTTGGTTAGCATCCATTTGAAAAAGAAAAAGTAAAACGCTCCTGATACTTAGTGCGACATCTTCTGGTAAAAGTTGACACATAATTTGTTACAATATATTTGCCTGAATTACCCTGTTGAACTCTAAATGTTTATATTTACACAACATTTTTATTGTTTTGTTCGGGAATACGCTGAAAATTTGTAACTTTACACAACATAACACGTTTTAAATGGAAAGTGAGTTGGTTTTGAGATTTTTTCTGCAAAATTATGGAAATTAACATTTGATAATAGTTTCAGAGTACAATGCCGAAAATCAAAGCAACTTTATCTTCAAACATAAATAAATACGTGTCTGAACATCCGGGTGTATTTCAAACCGATGGAGTCGTTCTTTTCTGCAAAATTTGCAATAAGGCAGTGGGCTGTGAAAGGAAATTTCAAGTTGACCAGCATCTGAAAAGCACGAAACATAAGGAATTGCATGATCGACGCTCTGAAAAAACACAGCCTTTGATTTCTCCATGGATTTATGCGAAGCTTTCATATCAGCAGATATTCCATTGTATAAGCTCAGCAACCCAAAACTAAGAGATTTTTTGAAAACATATACTAACGAGCACATTCCACATGAATCGTCAGTGCGCAAAACTTATATCGAGGAAATGTATGTTCGCTCATTAAACAAAATCAAAAAAGCTTTAACAGACCATTTCCTATGGATTTCCATAGACGAAACCACCGATATCCAGGGGAGGTATATTGCAAATGTTATTGTGGGAATTTTACATGAAAGTAAAGATATGTGCGACAAAAAATTTTTGCTCAATGTCGTAGAAATAAACAAAACTAATCACGCGACAATAGCTCGTGCCTTTGACGACTCCATTGCCTTGCTCGGTGAGGATTTTGACAAAACTAAAGTTCTTTTTTTAAACGACGCAGCGCCCTACATGGTAAAAGCGGCAAAAGGGTTACAAATTTTTTATCCGAAGCTATTGCATGTTACTTGTATCGCTCATGCTATCCACCGAGTAGCAGAAGAAATTCGAAGTAATTTTATTAAACTGAATTCTCTTATATGAAATGGAAAAAAAATCTTTTTAAAAGCGCCTTCGCGAGTACAGATTTTTAATGAAAAATTTCCTGGTATTTCGCTTCCTCCAGAGCCAATTATAACAAGATGGGGAACGTGGCTAAATGCTGTCAAATATTATGCCGAGAACATCGAAAAATTTGGCGAAGTAGTAAAGGAGCTTGACGATTCCGATTCGATAAAAAGCGTAAAAGAACTTTTAGACTTGCCGTCTCTCAAATCTCAACTGATTTTTGTACATAGCAATTATGGGTTTTTATGCGAAGTAATAAAAAAATTAGAAGGACGAAATTCTTTGAAAGATGCAGTCGATTTAATAAATAATACTGTGAAGAAAATAAATGATGTGAAAGGGTCAATTGGCCAAAAAATTATTGAAAAATTAAACAATGTTCTCTTGAAGAATAAAGGTTTCCTTGAAATAAGGAAACTTGCAGGAGTTTTGGAATTTAATGAAAATTCTTCAGAAACCAATTATACAATAAAAGAAGTGTGTGCTTTTAAATATGCTCCTGTAACATCAGTTGATGTTGAGCGCTCATTTTCTTTGTATAAGAACTTTTTAAGAACTAATCGGGAAAGCTTCGTGTTTGAAAACCTTAAAAAGAACTTTTTTGTCTACGCCAATAACGCAATAAATTAAAATTGAACTCTTATACTTAGTTCCTATAATTTTATTTAAATTTAATTTAACTTAATTTTTTGTTGCTGAATTTATTGTTTTGTTTTTCTTTATACTAATTTTATATGTAGATATGTATATTAAATGGATTGTTTTCTGCCTTTTTGTTTTTGTTAAATTACTTGAAATTTTTTTTTAAATAAAATATTGAAAAAATATTTTTAATTGCATATTTTCTGTGTTTTTAGTGCATATTTTCAAATTTTAAGTGCATGTTTTATGCGCATATTTTCGATTTTTTAGTGCATGAGATTCCTTGCCCTATTTATAAGTAATTAGTCGAACTTTTTTATTAATATTTATATATTGAAACGATTAATTTTGGCTCAAGTTCAAACCCGAATTTACCCATTTATTTATTCTAATTTATTTTTAATTTTTTATTTAGAAAAATTTTTTGGATAAATTCATTATATTTTTTATTAAGAGAGTACTATATATAGAACAATTTTTATTATTCATCATATTAGCAGAACGGATCAGTACTGATTTCGAGGTCGCTACACCATCTCATCAGCGTTCTTTGTTCAATTTTACCACTTTTGACGGTGGATACTAGTGATCAGGAATATCAACTATTTAACCGTATTATTTAACAAATTAGGATACGAAAAGTACAAACTTATTCATTTTCACATGTCAAATCAATTTCGGTTAGTACGAAATCCCATCTATGATGAATAACTACTCTATATTAACTCTAAATTAACTTATATAAAAAAAGACATATATTCATTTTTATGCTGTTACAAAAGTCTACATACGATTAATTTATACCGAAAAGTCATACGCAATTAGTAACGTGTTGGTCCACCATTTGCTTTTATAACTTCCTTAAGTCGGGAGGGCATGGATAGAGCTAACTTTTTTGTGACTTCCGGTGAAATTTTGTCCCACTCTTCAAGTAATACCGTTTTTAGCGAATTGACCGATGTTATATTTCTTTCTTTTACCTTAATTTTAAGATGTGCCCACAAATGCTCGATAACGTTCAGATCTGGAGATTGCGGAGGGTGGTCAAGCTTTGATCTTACGTTATACAGCAGCCATTCTTTAACCAAGCCAGAACTATGCTTCGGATCGTTGTCGTGCATGAAGACGTAATTTTCTCTTAAATGAAGTTTTTCAACACTTCCAATGAAATTTGTTTTTAAAATATTTAAATACATGTGCCGATCCATTATTTCGTCAATAAAGCGCAATTCTCCAACTCCATTTGCTGCCATGCATGCCCATACCATGCTTGACAGTGGGATTGATATTTTTGAGCTGAAGTGCCGTGTTTCGCTTTCGCCACACTCTTGCAGGTCCATCTCTTCCGAACACGTTAAATTTACACTCGTCTGTAAAAATAACGCGCGACCAAAAATTTGGGTCGTCAATATGTTTGTTTTCAAGCTTCTTGGCGTAACTAAATCGTTTTTTTTCTGTTCACTTCACTTATTAGAGGTTTCTTTCTCGCAATTCGTGAAGCTAAGCCCGCTTTTTTCTAACATCGCCGAACACATTGAGCATTAACTTCTATTCCGTCAAACTCTCCTAACGATTTGGCCAGTTTTACAGCACTTGTTTTTGGATTTTCTGCGATAGATCGCACAATTTTCCTCTGCATGCGTTCATCAAGTTTACATGGGCGACCACTTCTTGGCTTACTCTCATAAGTTCCAGCGGTATTATAATTTTTTACTATTGTTTGCACCGTAGACTTACAGAAACCTAATATTTCGGCCACTTTAGCAAATGATCTTCCTTAATTTTTAAGCTTTACCACGGCCTCGCGTAATTGAGGAGCAATTTCTTTTCTTTTTGACATTTTTTGATAATATTTTAAAAATATTGCACTTTTCCTATTATCACATTGACTGTCGGAATGTAATTAAGATTTAAAAGAAAAAACAAGAATTTAAAGTCGCATGATGTAACGGCACTTTTACAAAAAACTGATCGTATGTAGACTTTCGTTAAGTTGCTTATGTAGTAGTATGTGGCTTTTTTGCGTTTTAAAGGCAAACGCTTGATGAAAATGTATTCATTTTTGCTGTATAATCTACTACAATTATATTTACAACATATTGTAACAGAATATATGAAATAACTTCATAAATTATTAGTAAATGCCTAAAATTGTTATCGTATGTAGATTTTTGTAACATGGTGTATGTATGTATCTATCGAAATATTAAAAAATACATACATATATACATATATAATCATGTTTCATTTTTGAATTATTATAAAATGTAAATATTTTTTCTCAAAGTGCAAATATTATTAGTAATGACGAAGGCCCCTGTAGCCAGTTCCTCATTACTGTATTATTAATTTGTCAATTTAATTTACCATTAATAAATAAAAATAAATAAATAAATAAATATAAACTAAAAAACTTTGCAAAATGGTTATGCATTACAAAGAGAGACTCTAAGATAGTATAAAAAATGTTAATACAAAATATTGCTTTGTTTGGGTACGTGTGTATGTATATGCATGTGTAACATGTTATTTAACTGTATGCAAATTAGAGTTGCGTCGTTCCGGAACGACCTAGCTCCATTGAACGACTCCCTAGTTGGAACGATGCGGACCGATCCAAACGTTCCTTTTTTATCGTTCCTCGTTCCGAAATCGCAAACCGCCTTGAGGAATCATTATTAACTTCTTCTGATGAATCTCATAATCAGTATGAAAAGTCAACAGCAGTTTTATATTATTATCTTCATATGTATGATGCTTGACGGATATGCGAGCAAATCGTTGACTCATCAAGACTGTTTGTTACATACAGTTATTTCTTTCACATATTCTGTACACTTAGAACAGGGGCGGCTTTTTGTATAGAGATCAGTGTTGCCAACTTAATGGACAATATTATAGGTATTGGCCCAATTTACACGACAATAATTGTGCTGGTCTAACATGGCAGCTTGTTGGCATTTACGGTGAAGAGAGTCGTTTTTGTTTGGCATAATTTTTCAACCAGCTTCAACCCCGCATCAGCAGAACAAAACTAATCCATATGCACTTATGAAAACACAGGTTCTGTGTTTTCTTTTTTGCAGAGCGATTTTTAGTATTTATTTGTCCATCGTCGTGTAAACATGAATTTGAAAGCAGAAGGTGGGGTTGGTCGCGCCAACAAACATTAAAACTAATAAATGAGTTGAAACAACGCGTGTTTTTATATAAAGTGACACATCCAGATTATTTAAAAACTTATAAAAAACAAGAAGCATTAGAGAAATTGCTGTTGCTTTAAAAGATATAAAACCAAATGTTACTGCTGCAGATGTAAAGAAAAAAATTAAGATTTTGCAGCAGCAAATTTCCCTGGAAAAAAAGATGAGAGCAGCAACTAGGAGTGGAATGTCGGCTGATGACGTTTATGTTTCCAAGCTATGGTGCTTTAATGAGCTAAATTTTTTATTGAATTCAAAGGATGAAATTCGTGGCCAATCCAATTTAGAATTTAATACGGTGAGTAAAATTTGCGTTTGTTTGTTTTATTTTATTATTCGTAGCAAAACAAAATGCTTGTACATAAGGGTGATCATTTTTGGGATTCATCAAATCTTTACATTAGGGCAGATTTTCGTCAGCAACATGAAACATGGCCCGAACCAACCCTTGGGAGAATGGTGTCCAAAAAAAGATGCTACCCTGATGTAAATATTTAAAAAGTCATAACTAAAAAACTTTTTTTTATGTTTTTAGTTAGACGATAAATTTAGTGAAAGTGAATGCAGTCTCAGCTCAAAAAAGGTTAGTTGTTATTTACATATTTAAAATAATTTATTTATTGTTAACAAAACACTTTCAGGCTAAGCGATCGAGATTGGACGAGGCAGCTGCATTGCGGCAATCCGCCAACAAATCAATGGAGCTTGTAACCAGTTTGATTCAAAAACGATCTGCACAAGAAGAATCAAAAGAAGATACTTTTTGCAAAATGTTGTGCAGTGAACTGAAAGAGCTGAAGTTGACAGAGACCTACGAAAACGTTACTACAGAAATGCTACTGATGGTTCGTAGAGCAAAACCTGCCGAGCGGGAAAGATTATCTTGGCAGGTTCCACGTGAAGCAACATTATATTCTGACCCTTGCACTTCTGACCAATCTTCGCTGCAATCATCGAGTCTGCATTCATCAGTGTCATCTCTAGATGAATACCACGATGACTCCCTACATAATTCAACGTTGGTGTTGGAAACATCGGGCATTGAGTCATTGGACAATGTGACATTTGAGGAAGAGGGAGAAGACTGTATTCAAAACCTTGAAGACAAGAACAATAATATTGGTAAAAGGGTTGAAATCCAATCTGTGCAAATATTGAAAAAAAATGACATCTTACAGCAGGCACTTCAATCCATTTTCGATGAATCTGACTGAGATTTTATTAAGTTTTATGGTTTTTATATTTGATGTTATTTATTTTTATAATCTTTTTTACCTTTCTAAATAAAACACATGAAAATTACATGATTGAAATTTTATTATTATTAAATTTAAGTTTTTTTAATAATATTTTTATATTTTACAGAAAAAAAAATTAAAAAACGAAACGTTTTGAAGTATGAATATATTGCAAAATAAGTTAAATTTTCATCGCCAATAACAGATTTGTTTGTTATGGATTAAGCATGTCGTTAAGCATTTCGTTGTGCTTATGCCACCTCTTCAGAAGATTTCAACCAATATTTTCTTGAAAAAATTTGAAACATCTCATGCTTCTATAAAAACTCTCAAATTAATGAGAATTACTAAATATAAAAGCATAACTAAGTTAAAAACTTAATCAGGAAACAAAACAAACAATTTTTTTTATTTGAATTTAAATCCACTTTGTTTCTCTTACATCCTTTATACAATAAGTCAACAGATTGTTAAACATTAAAAGTAATAAGGCAAAAAACAAAAATTTTCGTTTAAAGGATGTACGAAAAACAAAATGTATTTAAAATCAAATAAAAAAATGTGTTTTCTTTGTTTCCTGATAAAGATTTTAACTAATTTATGGTTGTATATCTAGTAATTTTCACTAATTTGATAGTTTTTATAGAAGCATGAGATATTTATAATTTTTTCAAGAAAATATTAACTGAAATCTTTTGTAGATATGGCATAAGCACCAACGAATGAAAGCTTAAAATCTTCCTTCATTGTTGAAATATTTTGTGAATTCGCCTCTTATATTTTAATTACTAACCACAAATCATTCACATTGTTATTTTAACAAGTTCACATTGACAATTCAATTTCAAGCTGACAATTCACAATGTTGCTAGATTATAGGAAATTTGCCATATCCCAGTAAACAAATTTTTCACTTTTGGAAATGTAGGGAAAGTATACAGTTGGATTTTTATGATAATTTTATATTAATGTTCGTGCAATGTATATGCTAAAAAGAGGACATTTGCATATCAAATTAGGAAATAAGGGACATTGTACTGTCCTGTATTTACAAAAAAATCTCAAGGGACAGCATGTTAAAAAACAGGACTGTCCTGTAAAATA
The DNA here is from genome assembly GCA_956483585.1 of Gymnocheta viridis. Classification (NCBI taxonomy): domain Eukaryota; kingdom Metazoa; phylum Arthropoda; class Insecta; order Diptera; family Tachinidae; genus Gymnocheta; species Gymnocheta viridis. The sequence goes on from OY101441.1 coordinate 87,253,366, forward strand.
CAGGACGGATGGTCACCGTATGTATGATGCTTGACGGATATGCGAGCAAATCGTTGACTCATCAAGACTGTTTGTTACATACAGTTATTTCTTTCACATATTCTGTACATTTAGAACAAGGGCAGCTTTTTGTATAGAGATCAGTGTTGCCAACTTAATGGACAATATTATAGGTATTTAAAATTAATTTTATAACAGTTATTATTTTACGAAGGCACTTACAGAACTTTTATAGTATAGCCAGAAAATGAAAACAAACAATAGCAAATGTTTGCTGACGTTTTCAGGAGCGACAGATAATTTCACTCGTTCCTACACAAAAAGAAAAATTTTGCCCAACTCTACTTTTTTATTTAAATTGCAAAAGAACGAAAGTAATTTTTGTGTTGTAAATAAATGGTCTATAATAACTACTGGTAATCGAAACTTATAATAATACACAAAAAATAATAAATGTACAAAAAACTTGTTATTGTTTTATGAAACATCTCAAAAATAAACTGTTATAATGAACTTGATAAGTGTTGAAAAAAATCACTCGCGTTTTATAACAAAAATTTATAATTTAAATGCTAGATATTCAGATATACAACAAACAATGATTTCCGCTAATAAATAAAACGTTTAATTATGAATAAAAGATTTTTAGCCTTTTTAGCTTTTATTTTTGTGCGATCTAGCTTTTTCTGGCCATTAAAATTAGCTATTTGATTACGCGATAAGAACTCGTTTTAACGAACTCGCACTAAATTTAAGATAAATTGATTTTGCCTTGCTTGGGGTTAAACTGTTTACCTCAGTGAATAAATTATTAAAATAGTTTAAATGGAAGTAATTACCAAGCTTTCACAACGTAGTTTTTATAAATAAAATAATATTCGAAACCGGATTCTTAAAAAAAGCTATTTTTGGAATAATCTGAAACCCGGTTTCGTAAAAAGTTGGTTTTTTGATACTCAAGTATTCAGCAATAACTTTTTTTTGGTAAATTTTTATTATACATGTATACGCTTGTAACGCAAACGTTATTCGACTGTAAAATAGTTTATTTCAATATCCTACACTGAAAAAAATAAAATTAAAATTTCGATAGAAATTAGATATGTTTCATATACATATACTGTAGGATCTGAAGAATGCTAAGCATCTCTTCCCTCGAAACCATAAGTTTAAAAACGATTTTTAGCTTAAGGAAATTCCAAAATATGTTATAAGTAATGCCTGGTGAGTTTAAATAATTATTTTTGTTAAATTTGTATCCAATTGTACAACGTTTTCAATTACAAATCCTTATATATATAGCATATCTTTGGTCATACGTTGACATTACGTTACTAAATTTTTATTATTTTTCAGGAAACGCTAAACACGTTATACAAATCTCTAAAGAAACATTCAAACCCGCAAAATAAAACCGAAATTAGTTATAGTGTCTACTAATAGATTTTAAGTAATTTTTTTTCGTGGTTCCTTTGTGAAAATCAGTTACGTGTTGTCAGCGTATGACCAGCGATATATAAACTGATAAAATGCTGTTTCAGTAATCACAAGATTGTGTTAGAACAGCAAAAACATAAAAATATTAAAATAACTTAATAAAATATAGCAATAACTGGACGATAAAAATTTTCTTAATTTTATGTGTTTTAATACATTGTTATTATTATTATTCCGGTTCACAAAGCCCACCAGCTAATTCAAACTTTACGTAAACAGTACAGTCATATTTTGAAATTTTCGCAAGCTCGAAATCCATTTTGGACCTATTATTTCTAGAACAAAGTTATTTAGAATTATTCATTTAATCATATAATTTTCTTCGATTTTAACTTTTTTTATTCATACAAATTTACCAACAAATGTACGCTATACAGACTGCATACATAGTATGTATGTACATATACCCAGCAAAAATCAACATATTGCCTGGATGAAAACTATTATTTCGGGAGGAAATGTATCTCGTTGGCAATATTCCTTAACAATCTTAAGGCAATTATTCTTTATGATAAACTAGCAAAATCGCAAAATAACCCTTTAAACGAAAATTTGAAAAAATATTACTGGAAAGAAAAAATAGGATATCTGCAAACAAATTTAAGTACATAATTATATAATAATTTATTTGATATTACATACTAATTTTAAAAATTTTATATTATAATATTTGTACCTAATTGTTGAACTGTTTAAGTATTACATTGAAATAAAGTTTTGGCTTGTTTTTGGATGAACTCATTATACTTACTTTTTTTAAATTAATTTATTCATCATACCAGCAGAACGGATCAGTACTAATTTCGAGGTCGCTACACCATCTCATCTTTGTTCGATTTGACCATTTTTGACGTTGTATACTAGTGACGGTTAAATTGTTGATATTCCTAGTCAAGGGTCCGCTCAGTAAGCGCTTATTATATATGGCAATATTGTAGTACTTCGATAATTCTTAATTACCAACTACTGGTTACAAAAACCAGTTACCGTACCAGTACTAAGTACTCTGTGGTTTTCCACATATCTAGCGAAAACAACCACCATTTTTGACTTTTTGTTCTTTGGCTGTCGAAACAAACGCGTCTCTCTAAAATCGTTTTGCATTGTAAGTAAAGTAAAGTAAATAAGTTGTGAAAATAAAAAATTAAAATCAATCAGTAGCATTAAACTGAACGCCATCATTTAGTAATAAATAAATTGATTAAAAAATAATAAAACAAAGATTACTAAATTGGTGACCCCGAGCTACGTGGTGGTGTACAGCATATAAAGAACAGGCTGCAATAAATTCTGCAAATTCATCGGTGCTGGTTTGCCATTTTGTTTTTTTTTTTACAAAAAAGCCGGCGTCACCTGGTCCGCCATATCTTTTTTCTTCGCAAAATTGCACAACAATTTGGTTACGATTGTGGTTTTCATGACAAACCCCAACGACAGTGGAACATCATCCAGCGCGGGGAGAACCGATGGTAGTGGCTCTCTCCAACATCAAGCCGCATCCATTCAAAATCTTTCGGTGATTTGGTCAAACACCAACATAGAAGCGTGGTTTACTACGATGGGGTCTTCGTTCACAGCGTCCGGGATAGTTGCTGATATGCAAAAAACCGCAACGATACTTGCAGCACTCGATACAAATGGCAGATGTTATCGCAGCCATGCCACCTACTGATAGGTACGATTACATAAAATGGAAAATCGTCGAACATTTCGCCGACAGTGAGCAGCGTCGTCTAAACCGACTACTATCCGAGCTACCTCTCGGCGACAAAAAAAACCTCACAATTATATTTTGAGATGAAACGGATAGCCGGAAATACCTTGGGAGATGCGACGTTGAAATGCCTTTGGACCAAACGCTTACCGGAGTTTGCCCAACCAGTTGTGGCAGCTTCGTCAGGTAGCCCAGCTGAGTTTACAAAAGTGGCCGACAGTATTGTGGATGCAATGGCCTCCAGCCACATTAATCGTGTGCTGACACACCCACCGAGCGAAGTCAATGAGCTTCGTACAGCCGTCGTCGAATTCGGTAGGAAATTTGAAAAATGTTCAAACCATTCACGATCACAGTCACGCTCACGTGGACCAGCGACAACACGCAATCGGTCGCAAAATCGTCCTGCTTAATCCAGCGACACGGCCGGCGATGAGTGCTGGTATCACAAGAAGTATGGCCAAAACGCTCAATAGTGTCGCAGCCCCTGTAGGCATAAGCGACGTCAGGCGAAAGCTTTATCTACAGGTACAGCAGATTGCAATTGACTCAATACGCCAGCCGGGGGTTCCGGCGAAACCTCTTCCGCGAGTCGCCAAACTTCCCGCGTAGAAGCTAAAGACAAAAACACAAATAAAAATTCTCGTAGATAGCGGCGCCGATGTTTCAGCCTTGCCTCTGACTTCGAAGTCTTTCAATATCCGCCGACCCTCCACAATGTTATACGCCGCCAATGGCACTCCAATCAAGGTTATTGGTGAAAGACACCAAAAATTAGATCTTGGCCTTCGACGTGAGTCGTTTGTGGTTGCAGATGTCACCGCTCCTCTGCTTGGAGCGGACTTCATCAAATTCTACGATCTGCTCATTGATCTACGACGAAATCGACTCATCGAGAACATTACTGGTCTGTTAGCACAACTTACTTCTTCAACGTTTTCTGAAATAGAGGTCATTACGACTTTTAATAAAAACGATGCTTTTGCCGATATTTTAAAAAACTTTTCAGATGTTACCAGACTAGCGCCATATGGTTTTACAACAAAATCAACAGTTTCGTACAAAATTGAAACGACCGGACCAGTATTCTGCTACAGCTAAAAAAGAGTTCGAGTTTTTGATGAAAATAGGTATTTGCCAACCTTCAAATAGTAATTGGTCTAGCCCGTTGCACTTAGTTAAAAAAAGAGACGGGATCACCTGGCCATTAATCTACAAAAATGCGAATTCGGAAAAAGCGATCAAATTTCTGGGTCACCTGGTCAACGCTGACGGTATTCGCCCTTTGCCTGAAAACGTTTTTTGCTATATCTGATTTTCTGAAGCCTAAATGATAAACTTTTATAGGAAATTCTTGCCACATGCAGCTTCAACAACTGATTATCGGCAACAAGAAGAGCGACCGCCAAATCTTGAAGTGGACTCCGACAGCAGACGCTGCCTTCGACCGCTGTAAACACGACCTAGCTAACGCAACGCTTTTACCTCACCCCGCCGCCGAAGCCGAGTTAGCAATATATGTAGACGCATCTGATACAGCTGTGGGGGCAGCACTGCACCAGGAAATCAATGGCATTTTACAACCTTTGATAGAATGACGCAAATGTTACATTGTCACTGACCATCGACCGCTAATTTTCGCATATCAACACTTAAGAAAACCTCACCTCGAAGAATACGCCAACTCTACTTCATCAGCCAATTCGCCACCGATATTCGCCATACGCCGGGCTTAGATAACGCCACAGCAGACGCACTCTCTCGTATCGACTCAATCAACCAAAGTGTGGACTATACCAGCATTGTAGTGGCTCAACAAAATGATGAACAGCTTCAACAAATGCTTAAAAATTCAGGTACGCAAATGAACTCACTAAAACTATTATTTTCAATCCCAGGGTGCACCGACCAGCTTATATGTGACATAACGACATCCCGTATTTGCCCGTACATTCCGAAGGAATGCCGACAACAAATTTTGAAAACAATTCATGATTTATCTCATCCAGGCGTCCGGGCTACCACCAAATTGGCCGAGCCGCCAAAAGAACGACTTGCTCATATTAACATTGACGTCGTTGATCAGTTTCCATTGTGTGAGGGACAACGATATTGTCTAACGATAATCGACTGTATCACACGATGGCTGGAGGCGGTTCCGATCCCTGATATGTCAGCCGACACAATTGTGAAAGCTCTTTTGTCCCAGTGGATTTCGAGATTTGGTGTCCCAGCCCGAATTACTTCAGATCGCGGCCGCCAATTCGAATCTTCAGTTTTTGTTGAATTAGTAAACACAATTGGTGAGACACATCTTCGTACTACACCTTACCACCCTCAATCCAATGGGATTATCGAGAGGTGGCATCGAACGTTTAAAGCAGCCATCCTATGCCATAATCCAGCGAGATGAATACACCACTTACCAACAATTATGCTGGGACTTCGAGTTGCTTTCAAAGCGGACATAAATGCTTCACCAGCGGAATTGGTTTACGGCTCAACTTTAGCTGTACCTGGAAATTTTTTCATCAGACAAAAATTTCGAATTCTTCCAACGAATTTGTTTCTGATTTTCGTACATCAATCCAAAAACTTATCCCAACCGACACCGTTCACCACTCAAACGCCGCGAACCTTCGTCTCGAAAAGTCTGCTACAGTCAAAACACGTTTTCATCCGCAACGACTTTATACGACCTTCACTTTCTCATCCGTATGGTGGTCCATTCTTGGTAATAAAACGTCATGAAAATTTTTTACAATTTTGGTTTGAGGCCGTAAAAGTAACGTCATTGTCGATCGTCTAAAACATGCCTTTATTTCCAACAATACTTGCAACGATAGTTCAGCAGTTCCAGAAGTACCAGCCACGGCTTCAGAAAACAACACGCCCAATATTTTTACAAATTTACCCTACACTATTATTGATCAACAGGTACCTAAGGACACTGACCGCAACTCTAACGTCACATCATCAGATTCTAGCCAAGCTATAAATTTTGAACCTGAAGTCCGACGACCCAAAGCTACTGCAAGTGGTAGACGGGTTACGATTCCTCTTAAGTTCAGATGAACCTCCTCCATCGCGAGGAATGATGTGGCACCCTAACTCTTAAGTACCAACTACTGTTTACAAAAACCAGTTACCGTTTCAGTACTCAATGGTTTTCCACATATCTAGCGAAAACAAATACCATTTTTGACTTCTTGTTCTTTTGGCTGTCGAAATAAACGCAACTTTGTAGTAAAGTAAATAAGTTGTAAAGATAAAAAATTAAAATCAATCAGTAGCATTAAACTGAACGCCACTATTTTTTGTATAGTAATAAATAAATTTATTAAAAAATAATAAAACAAAAATTACTAAATGTATATCGGTAAGCAAAATGAATGCATATATTAATAATTACTTATCTTTTCTAGGTCTTAAATTATATTTATTTTTAGAAGAATTTCTTGGTAAAATATTATTCTGCTTGCCTTCGGTATTATCAATATCACAGTTACTGCGAAATTTTTACAGTGTATCACTATGTATACTTGGAATAGTTTTTATATTAGGATTTTTACGTAAAATAATTTGGTTTGCGTGTCCTTTCCAAACCTTGTTATTTCTATTTCGAAAAACATAACTTTGCTGGCCGATTTTTGATTTTATCCAAGATACTTTCCCGGAAACAGAATAATCTTTTACCATTACAATGTCGTTTTCTTGAAACATATTTAGTTTATTACCTTTGTAATTTGATTTTTTGGGCATTTTGTTTTTCCGTTACCATATCATCTATTTCTTTTAATAGTACATTTACACAAGCACAAAATCTAGTAAATTTCAATTGAAATCATTATCAAAAAATCTATACCGTTTACATCGGGTTATTCGTGACATTTCTCAAGATTTCGTATACATACCAAAAACATATGATTGGCATTTTATTTTCAAGCGTCAAACTCCATACAAAAAATTATCAATCAAGAGCAAAACAGCTGCTGGGCACACCTTTCAAAAATTCATTATGTAGCAGCGTAGTATTTTTCAGTATAATTTGGAAAAAAAACACAGTTGCATCATGGAGTACTACCAGATTTTGGGTAGATTTCGTCAAAATCTAGTCGCGAATTTATTTTATATGGAAAATCTTGTCAAAATCAACAATATTTGCTCAAAATCTCGTAAGTATTAGATTTTGGTCTGGTGTAAATGCCATATAAGCTTTTTTCTTTACCATTTCTTTTGTATGTAATCTAATCGATTACATTAAATATGTTGGAATGCTAGATGGTATTTCTATGCTATGGTATTTCTATAATCTAGTAAAAATCTACACAACATGTCATTGAAAGCCGACAATGGTGCATTGCATAAATTACGTTTTAAAGCAGTTTTCATTGTTTTGACTGCATTTTCTGCATGTCCGTTAATAGCGGGATGGCCTACAGATGTAGTGACAAGCTCGATTCCATTGTTATTAGCAAATTTCTAAAAATCTATATACAATGACTAGTTGTGTTTCTCGCGATATCAATACATTCAAACATTTGCTTAACCTGTCCACCATTGCCAGACACCAACGATTTAGAAAATGGCCAAAAAAGTCAATATGAACTCTAGACCAAACTTCCTCATGTATTTCCCAAGGAATTAATATCTGACGTGATGCAATAACTCGCATTTCTAAACAGGTCGTACATTCTTTCACCACATTTTCTAAGTCTTTGGTTTGATTTGGCCACCAAGAGCATTCTCTAGCAAAAAAATTTTTACTTGAATTTGAAGTTTCTGGAAAATAGCTACTCTACAGCCCCCAAAAAACTCTTCTTCTAAAACTCTGTCTACTTTTGTTTCTAGCTGAATTGTCTTAAAATTAAATATTTTACTTTCATTTGCTGCCTGATGCACATAGTTTATATAAACATCGCTCGGAAAATTACTAAAGTTCTCGCTAGTTTCCTGTGGAACTCTCGAGAAATAATCCGCTATATTACAATTAGATTTCATATGTTCAACTTCAAACTGGTATCCTGAAAAGGTTATTACATTGCCATCACTGGAATACCTTTTTTTGGTCAAAAAATATGTGAAGCGGCTTATTGTCTGTCACCAAAATAATATGCTGACCGAACAGATATTTGTGACATTTTTCAACTGCGAAAAGAAGCGCAATAGCTTCGCGATCCAGTTGAGAGTATCGTTTTTCCGTTTCCGTAAGTGCTCTGGAAGCAAACTCAATTGGTTTTTCAACGCCTTTTTCGTTAAGATGTGAACACACCGCCTCGACACCCACTGGGCTTGCATCTACGATTAGCTTTGTCTTGAAACCAGAATTAAAGTGTGCTGACGAAACAGTTTTTTCAGCTCATCTACTATTTACTGCAGTCAGATGACCAATTATATGCTGTATTAGCTTTTAATAAACAGTGCAACGGTTATAGTAAGGTAGATACGTCTGGTACAAAACGCCTGTAAAAGTTAATCGGTCCTAAAAATGCCTGAAGTTCCTTAATTGATCTTGGATAAGGAGTTCTATTTATTTCCCGTACCTTTTCTAGATCAACGAGCAACCCCTCTTTACATTATGTACCCTAGATACTTAATTTCCTTACAAAAAAATTCACATTTTTCAATACCTAATTTAAAACCAACCTTTGACAACACACGAAAAAAATTTTCTATACGTTCCACATGCAATTTCTATTTGGGGCCGTAAATTAACCGTGTATATTGGTAAAGGCCTCTTGACGTAGAAATGGTTGCATATTTTTGAGAATTTTTATTAAGTCTTATTTGCTGATAAGCCTTACTAAGGTCAAGTTTAGTAAACTCCTCCCAACCAAAAAGTTTTGAAAATATTTCCTCTATCCGAGGTAATGGGTACTTTTCAATATGCATCACTTTATTTAGAGTTACTTTAAAATACCAGCAAATTCGAATGCTCCCATCTTTTTTTTTTAATTGAGACAATTGGTGTGCCCCAATGAACGGATTCTAGTACTCCCATAGATGCTAGTCTATTAATTTATGTTTTCACCTTCTCTTTAATAGCTAACACCTTCTTTTACTCTCCTGTGGCCTGACTTTTTTTAAAAAGTCCCAGACTACTATCAAAAAGTACACCAAATTTCTTAAATTTTTTTTTTCATTAACACTTGGTATGAATCATAATTTAATCTTGCAAATTCAATCAGAAAAACTTTTAAAAAATGTCTGCCAAGTAATGGCTTTAGTTTTTTACCATACCTGACATTTATCTCACACTCGTCTACCGGACATATGCTTGCACCATTATAAACCCTCAATAACATATTACACTCATACTTCTTTATACGGCCCCTCTTTTTACGGCATTTTGCTATAACGGCCTATTTTAATTGTGGCACTCCCTCTCTTTACGGCGCGCATTGCCTCATTATACGGCAAAAAAAGTGATTCACCGTTTTTCAACGATGAGTGAGAGGCAAAAAATCGTTGACATACATATGCACAGCATTCTTTGTTTTCTAAGCAAGTGCGTGTGTTGCTGCATCAGTCTCTTATTTGTGATGATTGTGAGTAGACGTATTTTTCTAGCTCTTATAAAAATAATTTTTATTTCTTGAATAATAATAGAAAGGTATGTATTAAATCGTAGTTGATATGTTTTATACGCATATGAATAAGTGTATGTTTATTGAAACAAAATTAGGTGAAAATGGCTACTTCAAATTTGAAACTGGAAAAATCTAAAAAAAGGCACGAAAAGCAGTCACTTTAGAAACTAACCTCGATGTTTTGCGTCGTTTAGAAAATGGTGAAAAGATGACGAACATGTCAAAGGCTTTGGGATTACCGAAGTCGACAGTTCAGACAATACGGGACAACAAAACGGACCCGTGAAAGAAATAGCATTATGGAGCAGATGGAAATATAATTAGATTTGTGGATAGAGGATAACAACGAAAGAAATGTTCCTATGAGTCAGATCATCATTCAGCAAAAGGCTAAAAGTATCTTTGAATCTGTAATGAACAAGAATTCCGATGAATCGTCACAAAATGTAACTTTTGTTGCAAGCAATGGTTTGTTTGACAAGTTTAAGATATGTCATAATTTGCATAACGTTAAACTAAGGGGAGACTCAGCAAGCCCCGACTGGAGGATATTGTCCCGAACAGGTTTTTAATGTTGACGAGACAGGGCTGTACTAGAAGCGCATGTCAGAACGAAGATTTATTTCAAGAGACGAAAAATGTGCACCTGGTTACAAAGTGTCCAAGGAAAGGCTAACATTGTTGCTTGGTAGTAATGCCGCTGGAGACTTTAAATTAAAACCATTGCGGGCTTAAATTTCCGAAAATCCGAGGGCTTTTAAAGGATTGGACAAAAAACAGTTACCTGTTATATGGAAGTCCAATAAAAAATATTGGATGACTAAATATCTTTTCGAGGATTGGTTCAAAAATCATTTTTGTACAGAAGTAAAAGCCTATTTACAAAGGAACAACTTAAGCCACAAAGCCTTACTTCTAATGGATAATGCTCCAGGACACCCTGAACCTATCTGAAATATGCGACAAAATACAAGTGGAGTATCTTCCGAAAAATACTAAAGCTCTGTTCCAGCCCATGGATCAAGGAGTCATTGTGAATTTCAAAGCCTATTATTTACGCAAAACTTTACAGCAAGTGATAAAAAAAAGTAATGATAAATCTGAGGTGTGGAAAAGTTATAATGTTAAGGATGCCATAAAAAACATAAGCTAGTCTTGGAATGAGATACAATCAACAAAACTAAACAAGGCTTGGAAATCAGTATGGCCTGAATGTGTTGTAACATCTGAGGTAGATGTTGATTCCGTTGTTGCGATTTGTCATAATATATTAGATCTAGCGGTGAATAATGGATTTGAAGATTTCGATGAAAGCGATATTTTTAATTTGCTTACTTCTGAGAGCGAACCCCTGACAGACGAAGAACTACTCCAGTTGGAGTCAGCCCATGAAATTAAGGACAGAGACGAGTTGACACCTACTCAAAAGAAGTTAACATCAAAAGAATCAACTGAAGCGCTTAATCATTTCGAGCAGAGGACACGAATTCTTTGTAGTCTGATCCCGACGAAGATCGAAGTGCTAATCTTATACGAAATATAGAGAAGTCTATATTTTGCTACACCCAACTACAAGAAGAAATGAAAAGAAACGCCAAACAATAGACTTTGGACAATTTTTTTATAGCTGACCGTGAAAACTTTTTCAGATATGTATACATATTTCGTATATAAGATATGTTCACATATAAAGTAGTTATACATACACGAATTGATGAATTTTTGTTTTTATTACTTTATTTAAATCTGCTATTTGCTTTTATTGCTTATTTTTTAAAAAATACGTGCCTTATATTTATTCACTGAATTTGAATTAAACTTATTTTTCAAAAAATTGGAACCGATCTTTTACTGTTACTATGGGTTTGTATGAAATGAATTACCACCTTTTAAGGCGTTTCGATTTACGTATTTTCGGAACGTATCTAGGCCATATAACGAGGTATGAATGTAGTACTTTTTAAATTATAGGTGTTAAGATTTTATTAAATGTACAAGGTGAAATAACATTGTGTTCTGACCCTTTGTCTATATTCGTATTGAACATTTTATTATCAATACTTATTTTTACCTTAATAGGACCACCTTTTTCACTTAGCATTTAAAAAAGGTTTAGGCTGTCATCTGCCCAAAAATTCTTATCGTAGGCTTTGACATTTTCTTTAAGTGATCGTGCTGTCTGTAGTGATTTATTTGATAATTGCTGCTGCGATTGATTTTATTGTTGGTGTCGCCATGCTGCTCTACCGTTCTTTCTGCGAATATAGATTATATCATATTCGGTGCTAACCTCAACCTTCTATTGATTTTTTTATATATTCTGCGTTATTCGCAATTTCAACTGCTCTTTGGAATGTGAGCGATAATGATTATAAAAAAAATTTATCACTAGCTGGACGTCTTTCCAGTCACATTACAAATATATCTCGGACGACGGTGCTTAATATCTCACCGAACTCACACTGAGCGGTTAGCGTGCGCACCCGAACTGCCAATTAATTTGTAGTTTCTTCGGGCGACTTACTAGCTTTATAAAACTTTAAACGTTCCGCAACTCCAAATGCGTTTTCATTGCCGTCATGCAGTCCAAGTATGTAGTCGTTGCTGCATCTAGTTTGGTTGGTCTCAACAAATTTTCCAACAATAACATTTGGTTTTTTTGCTCCAACTCGTTTTTTCTTGTCGCCACAGTGATATCTTCAGTTTGACCTTTATTTCAAGAGTGGTCATACAGCTTTTACAATTATTGAGTTATACAAGTCATTATATAAATATTGTTACGTTTCGACCTTTTCGATAACGTTTACTTGTTTGAGTTCTTTTAATTAGTCAAAAATGAAATAAAAATACAACGGAAATTGATTTTGAACTTAATGATGTTTTATTTCCTTTAATATCACTGATCCTTGCAGCATCGGCTTATATACCAGTTGACTGTTAAGGTTCTCGAACGTAGTAGAAAAATCCTCACCATAACAATAAGCTCTCTTGTGTAAGCCAGTGTTGCTATTCAGCTATGTTATGGTTGCGGCATGTAGATGGCAGTAGCAAATTTAGAATGTGGATGGTGAATCAGCTAATCAATTTTATTTAAATTTTGACCGTAATCCAATCGAAGGCGTTAGTCTTTGTTTACAATTGCTATGGAGATTTTTCATACAGAATTCTTTAACAATCTTGCAGAATCTTGTTGCTGTTTCTAGAACTTTCTTGATGTTCTGTTTCCGTTATTTTAAATTTGAGTGTTCAAATTTGCATGCACACGTTTGATTTAACTGTGCTTAATCGCTGTATTTTTATGTTCGTTAAATTTAAATTTTGTAAGAAAATGTACTTAAAGTAATGGGTGCGTTCATATGCCAATATTTTAATACTTCGATAATATACAGGGCTGGGGCTTTGCTATTTCTACTAAATATTCCACAAAGAAAAAATGGGTAAACTCAGATTTGAACTTAAGCCAAAAATTTATTTCAATATTTTATATTATATATTTTATAACTTGTGATAAATAAATTTTGCGATGATGACTGCACTTTTTAGTATGTATTGTAATTTCCTGCGAGAACCATCTTGATTTAATAAAATACAAGGGACAAATGGGCCAATATATGATATATTCGTATCTAAATCCTAAATCTTACCTTTGTGTGCAAGATTTTTGGTGTTCAATTCAATGTGCATTTGAAATTTCTATTATTTATGATGTTTTAGGAAAATTAAAAAAATGTATATTAAATTTTATTTAAATAACAAAATTATTCTTTCTTATAAAAGGAAGAAATAAAAATAGTTTTCTAGTGATGGTAGAGATCTTAAAGGGTATTTTGTAAAACAAACTATTTCCATAAAAACAGTTAAGGAACAAAAATTTGCACATATTACATTTACATTTCGTAAGAAAACATGACCGTCTATGCAAGTTAGAGATGGGATCGTGAGTGAGTTTTCACGTTAAAAATTGTTACTCATGCACGCCCTTTAATTTTTGGCTCACGTTCATATACGCTCACGTGATTGGAAAAAAGTTACTCACAATTACAAAAACTCGCGTTTATAAAATAATGACGAAAAAAGTTTTAAAATAATTAAAAAAATATTATTACTACAGTCATTTTGATTTAGCTGCACAAGCACTCGGCAAAAAAATATGGTATATATGAAGGTATACAAAATGCACTTAAACAAGGTTTCGGAAGAATAATTACAGAAAATTTGTATTTTTGGGCAGTTAAGTAAAAATGCAGTTAACGTTGATTTTTTGTATGGTAATAATTTTAAAATGCCAAAAATTTTAGGCACTTATCGTAAATGTGCATGAACAAAAAGGCAAGTAAAAAAGGAATTTGTATGGGATCTTGAAGAATATTGACTGAGATGTACTGAGTACTGTAATCCGTTCTGCTAGTCTGATAAATAAATTGGTCCAATAATAGTTTATTAATAAAAATAGTTTTAATTTATCAAAAATTCGTCTTAATTAAAAAATTCAGCTCAACTAATTACACCTAATTCTGTTTTTACACGGTAGATTTGCTCCAGAAAAAACCGTGTAAAAACTGTAACTTGTAGAAATGAATAGAAGCAATTTTTGTATTATAATTTGTTAATAAATAATACGATTAAATAGTGGTAAAATCAAACAAATAACGCTGCTAAAGTTGTGTAGCGACCTCGAAACCAGTACTCATACGTTCTGATAAATATTTCAACATTACTTTCTTAATAAATTGAATTTTAATTTGTCTAAAAATTTCTTAAATTAACAAAGAAACGGGTGAAGACAGATTAGAACGTGAGTCAAATAATTCCTTTTAACATGAACCTAAAGCAATTCAAGTAATTAATTAAAAAATTATATAAATAACTTACAATAAAGCTGAAAAATCACGGAACAATCACGGCAAAAATTTATTCATACACGCTCAGTTTTTGTTTTAAATACTTTGTATTGTTACAGCGACTCCCTGGCATGCCAAATATTAGCACGCAGACAAAAACTTAAATATGTCGATAATAAACACTTTGTAAAGGCGCTATTCGACATACCAGAGATGAAACAAATTTTGCCATGCGGAAAGCCTTCTAGTAATAAATAAAAACATCTTAGGAACGTTTTATATTTTTGTGGTACTCCAACATATCGAAAGATGTAAAGTATGTACAGCAAAAAGTACAATAGTATCTACCATCACTGGTGCATGCAAAATCTTTGAGATATGTAAATTCTCTCCTACTTCTATTGCTCACGTAGAGTAGATATGACGTCACTGTGAGGGTGTCCCTCACACACTCTCAATACAAATGAATGCTGTCACTTTCATGCTTAAGCATTGCTTGTTTCTTGATACACACAGAAAGAGAAAGCATAAGTTGTGCATCGTAGACGAATAGCATTATTTGTTTGCTTTCGACTTTGAGTGGCATGTTAAGGATTTCAACATCAGTTGAGTTTCAATCTTTCATACGATCGGATATAATTGATAATTTGGTGCAAATACTGACTTAATACAATCGTATCCATCACATACATACAAACAAATACAATACGTCGGTGTATATTTTTACTAAAATATCGTATATGCTAAGACATTTATTTTCTAAAATAAATAATACGTTCTTGAAATGTCGGTTCGACCCGCGTCCCCAAAAGTTCTACTCGATATTAGCTATAAGCCTTTGCCAAATATAATGGATTTACAACATAACGTTATCAAATTAATTCAGGTGGACCAGCATTCGTATATGCATTCAATCCATTGCATGGATCCCCAGAATACGTATGGACAAACAAATTCACATCAATACCATAACCAAAACCAACAAACAACACACACGAACTTAAGTGGACGTCAGCATATGCCAGTTACAGAAGATTACCTTTGCTACGGAGTGAATGAACAAGACGATACGGAATACAACATTCCAAGCAGCGAAATTTTAAGCGCAAGTAGTAATAGTGCCAGTTCTACACCAAATAGCCACAATATTGGCTCCCCTTCTTCAATGCCTGTCAATGGTGTTGCAAAAAAGTTGAATAGCAATACCTATAATGAGACCCAACAGTATCAGATTAATGAGAATGGCAAACGAAGCCGTGAATTCGATTGTGGACCCAATGACATAATTCAGGATAATAAGAAGATAAATACAACGTCGCTAAACGCAAGTCACATCAACACGCCACATTTTGTCCAGCATCAAGATCAAAAATTTTTTGTGGAATATTTACCTACAACGGTAAACGAGGTCAACTCCTCTAACAACACCGCCTCAAATACTCATCAACAAAGTTGCATATCTTCTTCACAATTTGAATTTGCAGACGAAGATATGTGCGATAATAGTGAAGAGGAGAACTTCAAATATAATTTTCACCAGCAGCAGCATCAACAAAATACGACTACACCTTCATTAGTTCTACATCAGAATAATGTATCCATACATTCCAACAATTTACCAAGCGGCTTTGATCAATTGGAAAACCCGGCTTCGTTGAACGGTAGCACATATTCGAGTTCCGATCGTGATGAAATGGAATATACTCGTCAATCGGCTGCTTCCACCAGCAGCTATTTATTTCCCCAGGACGATGAACTGAGTGCCGGTGCTGCTGAAAGTAATGAACATTCCAAAGACTTCCGTAAGCCCCGCCGTAGAATAAAGCGCAAAGCCAGTAAGTCAGAAGAAGTCGAAGATTTCCACAGCCAGCGAATAATGGCTAATGTGCGCGAGCGCCAAAGAACCCAAAGCTTAAACGACGCGTTCAAAGCATTGCAACAAATAATACCCACCCTTCCAAGTGATAAGCTGAGCAAAATCCAAACGCTAAAATTAGCTACCAGGTAAGCTTTAAAACTTTTACACAAATTTTTCTATTACAAATCAAACAGGGAATTCCCCAGACTGAAAAATTTAATTTTTAAGTGTGCGTCTGCTTTTTGTTTTAAAGTTTTTTTGTGTAACTCACGTTAATAAAACCCCCAGAAAATTATGTTTATGACTTCGGATGCGTACCTGCGCTGTTTTTTTAGCATCAAATTCCGAATATTAAGTTTGACTTTATTTTACATTTTTGTAAATTCAATAACTGTGTTGTAATAAAAGTGTTAAAAAACAAATTTATTAATCACAAGTTTCTTCATACAAGCAATTGACAGTGCTTCTACACATTTTCAAAACTGCGGCATCATTTTATTTACTGTTACAATAGTTTGCAGACAGGTTGCAGGAATTTACTGCATTTACGAGATCACATTTTATCTCACATCAGTGTTGCCACGACCAAATCAAAAGTAAACAAGCGAGGAAAAAATAAATAAAAGGTTTTTTATTATGATTTGCTTATAACGAGTTTATATTTTAATTTGTATTACTTATATTAGTTAAAATATCTGAATTGATAAATTAATAATATTAATGAGTTTTCTTCGAAATAAAGTTTTAGCAAGAAATTGGAGTTTTTTTTCGACGTTAATGACATTTGCTTCATTTTATAATTATTTTTTAATTTAGTGAATTTTTAAAATTTCTGCTCTTAAACATTCTGGCATACTATTGAAATTTTAGAGATTTCTCTCTCCCTGATTCAACTTTTTTTCAAATTAGGGAAGAATAAGTGAGTTGTGATCAAAGAGGTTACAACTTTCATGTGTTAAAATTTATCCGAATTTCTTTCATTTTTATGATATATTTTTTGTGAAGTTTTAATCTCTGTTTATACGTTTGATTCGGTATTTTTTCTCCGAATTTTTTTATTTTTGTGATACCTATCCATAAGTAAAATGTTTTATGTTTGGTTATTTTTACATTTTATTATCCCGATTTAATTTTTTTTAATTTGCTTTTATAAAAATGTCCATTTTATACCTACATGTAAACGACGATTTTTATATTTTTTCGTTTCAGTACCTTTTTTTATTTTTAAGTATATACATATATACTTCAATTGTTAACTACTTAGTTTAAAGGTACACGTAAATTAGGTACACCCATTATCACAGATGATCATTATTCTACGTATTTTAAGCACTTTATCAGACTTTATTTCCTATTAATATATAATTTTTTTGTTTAAGTATAAACAAAAACAAAAATGATATATCAAGACATTGAAGAAGAAAAAAGACAACAGCGTTTTTGTGTCTTTTAGCAATATTTTTAATCATTTTTTAAATTTTCGATGCGGAAATTTTTTGTTTGTTTTTTATATGAAAGAAATGGAAGAAACACAAAATTTTTTCAAATATATACTCAAATGAACATATTTCTATAACCTATTTTTATATTATATTAAACACGGTTGAAACGGGTATGCTACTAAATTTAAAAGGGAATATAAAACCCCTTCAAAAAAAGTTTGATAAATTCGTGCTAGTTAGAATGGTAATGTTCTTTCTAAGTCAATAATCTAAAAAAATTAAACATACTCCTACAATAAAAAAAGCAATTCCAAACTAAGTAAAAAAAATTATAATTTTTTAACAGATATAATGATTTTCAAATCGGGCTGTCATTGCAAGAATATCTCTTATTTGATATACCGCTATTTCATAATAGAGGAAAATAACTCTAGGAATATAAGTAATATATAACAAGTTCGCAATTTGTGCCTTCTGATATGAATGTAATTGAAAAACAGTCTTTTCAGATAAATTTTATTATAAATATATTTTTAAATTTGATATTTCTTTGGAGCTGTATTTGGTTTTTAGTCCAAAGTAATTTATCAGGCTAAGCTTCGTAACGTTTTTATTCAAAAACAATTGATAATGCAATAATATTCGAAGGAAACAAAAGAAAAATTAACGATAATCAATTACAACCTAAACAGGCAGAACAAAACAAAATTTTTTTTCGGAGGATGCCAAGTCACCATCATCAATGTTTCATGTATTTCACCGCTTGTCAGGCTATATGCTGGTTGTAAGTTAATTTAAGTCTATTTACACAAATCCTTTGAGAAAGAGTAAATTCGTGTTTTTTCTTAAAAATCAATCCATAATTTCTCCTAAAAATACATATTTTTAGTAGAATCGTGAGCAATTTACAGTTTTTTTTTTTTTTTTTTTCAAGTCACTGTTCTATTAATAAAAGCTTCTTTCATATCCTAAGCTTTCAAATATGTAGGTATGCTTTCAATCTAGAATCCTATAACTTCCTTAAGGTTCCGTGAATATTTAAAAGTAATTGCTATCAGGTATATATTTTTTTACATATCCCATTAAACCAAAAGAAAGAAATTAAATGAAACTTAATATACTTAATGCTCTATTTTGTAAAATACGCTTTTTTCCTTAAGTTCAGTGCTTTTTGAAATTCAAGTTGACAACGCGTATTTACAAATGTGTAGTGTCCGACTGAATGTTCGGTGTCGAAGTTGGATAAAAATTATATTCAGTTGATCTTCGTGTGCTGTAAAACACCGAATTTTTTATACATTTTTTGTACATGTTTGTGTTTTATCAAAGATTTAACCATGTAAAATATTAAGGTACAAAAATTATAACATCAAAATATAATGTTTTTATTCATGCTAATTTTACCGGCCACTACGGCCACTTTCTTATAAATAACAAAACACAAAACGCTGCTCAAAAGCATATAATTCGGCAAAATTTACCTAAAAATTTTGAATTTTTCGAAGCGGCGAACTCATACAAATTTGTTTCCCCAATTCCTATATATTTTGCAAATGTGCATATAATTCTTTTAATGTTTATTTGCCGAATTATAGTGTGCTAAGCTGTTGAAGTTTTTAATAGATAATATTTTCGAAGTAGAAAAAATAATAAATTGAGTGATTCTTATGGAAAATTTTATTTTTTTAATTTATTTGAGCAATTTGTTTTTATGGTTAAAACCGGAAATAAAATTTCATATTGAAATTTTTTAAGTTCGAGACTTTTAATCTGTTTTTTTTTTTAACAGAACAATTCCAATTTTACTAATTTTGCATATTTTTTGCCGTCTTTCAAAATTAGTTTAGGCTATATTCCCAATAATTTGATCTTTTCAAATTATTGTCTTTGCTTGTTGCACTGCAAAAGCGGAAAATAAATGATTGTTTAAATATATTTAAAAATTACTGTGTTAATATAAAAACACAAAAATCAACGATTTATTTTGTTTTCTTGTCAGTTTTCATTATGCTTTCAATTTTTGTATTTAATTTTCTCAACGGTATTGCCATAAATATTTATATCGAATGAGCAAAAACTCTACTTGTTAATTCACAATAAAATGGAAATGGCGAAAAATTCTTTAAAAAAAATTATATTTGTGAAAACTATTGAAATTTTAAATAAAAATTAATACATGGAATAATAGAACAAAATACAAACAAATAAATATTAGTGAAAACTTAATTGACAAAAGTAACAATTTAAGTTGTCTAAAACTGACTTTACCACTTTCTTTTTAATTTAAGAAAATTTGGATAATTTCAAATTATTTTTATTAAGAAAGTAATATTGGATCGATTGTTCATCAGATTAGCAGAATGGATCGATCAGTAATGATTTCGAGGTTAGCGTTCTTTGTTCTATATATTTTACCTCTTAATACCTTTACTCTCTTGCTTTTTCATCGCCATTGGCTGCTGAGATCAAGGTTCTTAAATTCTTTTTTAAATTTCGTGATGCAAAATAACGAAATATTGCATACAATTTATGTTTATGGCTTTTCCAATGTAAATATTTTTTTTAAGTGTAGGAAGAGAAGCATTTGATTTGCAAAATATGTATTTACAATCACTAGGGTACATAGCATCGGGTCGTACTTAAAATTTTGGGTTATACGGATAAATTTTCATAATTTTTACCACATAAAGCATTATGCATGACTTACGAGTATACAATGAGCTGTCAGCGAAAATGTCGATTTGCCTTAGCAGCTTAATAACACAGAGTTTATAAATAAGAGGTATTTTACGCCATTACACTAGTACAAAAAATTGGCCATAACATGAATAGTGGCTATTATTTTTTGAAATTTCCTAGGTGTAGGTGTCTAATTATAACTGATACATACATACACATTTGTATGTCCGCATTACATTACATTAGTTATATATTATTGTGTTTTCAATGATTTCTAATCTTTGACATTTTGAAGTCTTTATTTTTATTCCGAGGTGGCAAGTATTTGCCTTCCAATGACATCGAGATGTTAAAGTAATGAGTTAAAACTCCAAAGTAGAAATATACCTCGTTTTAAATAAAACAAGACCCCGATGCAAAAGGGACGGTTGAGTGCGATGATGTCAAAAAAAGAATCACAAACTATTTTTTTTAAATTTTATTAGAATTTTTTGTCTGATTGCTCGGTAAATTCGTTTTTTACAATTTTTTTTTTAATAGAAAACTTTTTCTTATTGGCGATTCATTTTTCTTTGCTATCCTTAGTGAAACTTCTTGCAATGGTAGAAACCTGTTTGGTTTTTGATAAACGATCCAAATTTATATCAACCCCATTAGGCACAAACTGTTATTTTTTCCAGACATTCAAAAACTTCAATATAAAACCAAAAACAGCAGAAAATTTAAATTCATATGAAGATTTATAATTTAATAAGTTTTTTAAACACGATTGTAATTCACCAATTACTACATCTATGGCGTGCAAAATCCAAGCTAGAAAAATAATTTTTCCGTGATATATGAGAATGCGTGAAGCACATGTTAAACAATGTCATATGTTTGTTAGCATTTTAACTCGTTACTTTGCTATTAACGTTTTTACCGGGTATGTTTGCTGTCAGTATTTTGATTTGCATACAAAATGTATGTAAAGTAATTGCTGGCAGTGGTGCTATATCAGTTGTTGTATCACAATTTAAGCAGTCTGCAAAACTTTTAATAAATCAAGTCTGAATCTTAATGTTAAAACAGTATATAAAAAAATAATTATTTTTTTATAAACCATTCTTGATTTTGACCCCTTCCTAAAGTTAAAAAACAGAAACGAATGAAAAAATAAGGAGCAGTTACCTAAAGCTTGGAACTTGCTTCAGAAGAGCTTACGAATAAGTTTTGCAATAACTTCATGCCAGCATTTTGTCATGCACGGAGCAACTTCAGGCATTATGGAACCCCTATTTTTATTTCGGCTCTTTGCAAAAATATATTAGCAAAATTATCATCGGATTGCTTGCAATCGATTGCAACCTGGGTGCAATCAATTGTTTTAATATTTAAATAAGTTTTTGTTTGTTGTTGTCAACAAACAAAAGCTTTTTAAATCTTTGAAAAAAGATATCGAGGCAATCTCGATTAATATAAATTTAATAATTATTTAAAAAAGTTATACATAAAAAATCTGAGGCACCAAAAAAGTAGCCATTTTCAAAATTGTGGACAATGTGCAACCTACAATCTGAATATTCCATACTACTATAAACAATTTATAAATATAAAAACAAGTTAAATTTTTTAGAAAATATATTTTTTTTTCAATTAATTGGTATCAAGTGCTATTTTAGTATATGAGACGATTACCTTCACTTCTTGCAATCTATAAAGTGTGGTGCGAAAAACATTGAAGGTTTTTCGGCTAATGTAGTTCCAATAGATTGAAAATATTAGGAATACACAAAGATGGACTATTTAACACATCTCGCAATTCACTCATTCAGGAAAATATTTTTTGATAATTTTAACAAATATTGGAACTAACAAAAATTCTAACTTTTGCGTGTTTTGTAACTACTATTAACTTACTTTTTCCTCCTGGTCCAAATTATTTTTTTTATCCATTTGTCTATAAGTTTGTAATTATTTGCACAGAAGAAGAGTTAAAATATATATAAATTTATTTTATTTTTAATTGCTATGATTATGAAATATTACCAAGAAAGTTTTGATTTTTTTGTGGCCGAATGTGTTTTAAGATTAAGTTGATTTATTATAATAAAACTACGCTATTGAGCGTAATTAGCAACTCATTGTACGTAGCGTATAACCTATAGATTTTGTTATACATATGGCTGAAAATTAACATACATAAAACCTTTTATTTTAACGACATTGTCCTTTTGTACTGAAATTCGACCCTGGCAGCACTTCAAGTAACTCATCCAAAGTAACTTCAGCTGTATTTATGTATAGAATTATATTATTTCTCGAGTGTTGCCATTTGGCTATGTTTTGATGATATACAAAATTTAAAAAAAAGTGCAGTCCTTGAGGCACATTTTACCGGTTGCCGAACATCAACCGAATATATGTAGCTTTTTGTCGAACTTCTACACCGAGCGTTCTACGACCGAACTATGAAAAATGGAAGGTCTTGCTAATTGACACGGTACAGGAAATTTTAAATCACCTTTTCCTGTTGACAGTATGTAAAGGACTTTACACAAAATAATCAAATTATAGGAGATTTTTACTGCACTTTAATTGATATTTCATTAGCTGCGAATTGAGGGTATTTTTTGTTAGATTTAGTTTCATGTTTCACCATTATATATGGAAACGAGATTAGTGTGCTTCTTATTACAAAAATTTACGTACATATACATTTATAATTTTCTGGAATTTCAAAGATGTTTAACGACTATTTTGCATAATTTTATTTTTATATCTGAACCTTTTTCATGGATATTCGGTTTTCATAACAAATTTGTTTACTGTTGTGTTCAGTTTCTGAATAGTGCAAAAATTTCTTTGTTTGTAGCAGGGTTAGGCAAATAGAGAAAACTGATTGAATGCTAACAAAGGGTTGTAAAAGTATTAATTATTTGGCTATTGAGTGCTCAATACTTAAAGCTTCTTTGAGTACTCGATACTAAAACTTAATTACTATACTTTCAGATTTGTATTTTTAAGCTAAATATATTATAAAGATTGTATAAAGTACATTACAAGAACATACAACTTTAAGGTGTAACAAATTAGTTAATGCTTGAGTTCAAATCTGAGTTTACCGATTTCAAATTAATGAAATTTTGAAATTAAAATATCAAAATTAAAATGTATATTAATTCAAATGTACATATATAATTATGTAATATAAAAAGTTAATGAATTATAATTTTTTAGAATAAAACAGAATTTTTTTAATTTGATTTTCAATTTTAAGAAAACTTTTAAAGTGTTGAGTAGTATTGAAATTATATTTAATAATTATCAAGTAAAATTGAGTATTCAAAAGTATCGATATTTTACAACTCTTCAACAAACTAGTAAACGTAATTTATGTTTCTCACCGTTAGTTGTTATTCATGCAACAAAAATTGGCAGTTTATTTTTTTTTTGCTTTTCTCAGCATTTTGCAACAATGAAATAAAAATGGGGTTTCAGGATGTTTGAAATGGCATTATAAAAGCAATGCAAGTAAATAAACTGTGAATGCCGTAGTAAAAATATCACATAGTAAATGGTTCATTGTTACACATTAAAATGTAACTTAATAAAAACAATTCGGTATTGGTAGATTTTAAGGAACATTTTTGAAGGATTTGTTTTTCTGACAGCCCGACTTGTAATACTCACGGTGAGTAAATGTACCGAATGCCCAACGTTGTGTTATAGGTATAAAATATAAAAAGCCTTGTCGTTTCAGCGATATGTCCTGGCATCCATAATAAAAAAATTGTAACCAAAAGAAAGATTTTGTATAGACTAATAAGACAGCTGCAAAACCCGCTTTTAAGAATTGTTTTAGTTTTACTAAAATTCAAGTTTAAAATATATTTTATTCAAAAATCCAAAAAATAACTATATCCAGTGAAGTGAAAGTGTGAATCTAACATAATTTTCCATGTAAATATTTTTCATTCAAATCTAGCGATTTTCAAATTCATTTTGCGGTAAAAAATTTGATATAGCTATAAGTTCAAAATTTAGCATTATTAACACCATACTTCTCATTTTTTACATTTAAATTGCTACAAAATAAGCCTCCAATAACGTGATTTATAAATATTTTGTAAGTGTTGTAAGCGTAATAGCGAAGCGCACCCCTTCGCGATCCCATTCATGCATCAATGATTGTTGGCATCAGTACTGCCAGGTGTTGGAAAAAAAAATTAAGCTAAATCGGCTTTTTAAAAACCAAAAAAAAAAATTAAAAAATGGTAAAAAATTGTATTCGTAATTTAACGTTTTATTTATTATTAACAAGCAAACAAACAAACAATTATATTGATCGTTTGCTCTATGATGATAATTTAAAACAAATCTATCTCACGGGAATCATACATTTTACTGGGACAAAAAGTAAACTATGTCCTATTCGAGACTATAATCAATCTCTGTGCAGAATTTCATCTACATCCGTTCAGTCGTTGTGGCGTGATTGACTAACAAACATCCACCCATCCTTCCAAACTTTCACATTTATAATATTAGTTAGATAAAAAATGCGCAAAATATGTTAAAAGTTATTAATTAAAATTTTCACTTTAAGTACATAAACAAAAAAAAAACAATGAAAATCTACATATTTTTGCATACATATAAATCAATATTAACATAAAAATCTAATATTTCTTTTGAGTTTAATTCTGTATTGGATCAAAAATAAAACATAATATTTATGATTGTTGGTTATTTTATCATTATTTAAATATCTTCAAGTAGTATATATAAGTATATAGTCCTCAAAAAAGAATAGATGTATATATATTGAGTAAACAGAAAGTTTTGTTTCAAAACCTAATATGCTTAGGCTAAGATCCCACTATCGGCGCGATGTACCGATTATTGTCGCAATTTATGTACCGATAATGTAAACGCAAACAATTTTTTAAAATGCGACAATCTGCGCCGAAATCGTGCTGACTATGGAAAATCAAAATCAACCTTGTTGCGCCGATGATGTGAACACTCTATAGCACAATGTAGACCATTAATTTTGTAAAATATGCACTAATTTTTATCGGCCACTCGTGCGCCGATCACAATCGGCAATCCGTGCCGATACAATTAAAATAACATTTTTTGAAACTTAATTGTACCAAAAATATTTATTTTTTCATATATTGTTCTTGTTCCTCTAAAGGGAGTCAACTCAAAATTAAATTAGCAGAGGCGTAAAACTTGGTTTTTATACTACTTTTATATCACGAAGAGGGATACAACTATATTTTTTGGCGAAAGAGTGAATATTGAAAAATTATGAGTTGACTCTCTTTAGAGGAGGAACCAGTGCGATATATTTTTACCATTAAATAGAACATTTGTACTGTTGAACAAAAAAAAACAAAGACGATCTTACCAAAACATTGCAGTTGTACCGCTTTTACAATCCCTGCTTTGAAAAGACCTGTTTTTTTTATCTTGGACCAGCACTCAGGGGATGATGACCCCTACACATGCAATGCATTGTGCTGGAACTAGTGGAAAGGGATAGTGATAGATATGAAAGGAGGTGAAGCTTCATTCGTTCTTTTCAACTCTGCATTTTTCTCTGCACGTTTATTCGTAGAGCAGTGTTGCAGCGCCTCTGGTGGCGAGGAGGACATTACGAGTTTTGAAGCTGTGTTTAGTTTAGTAGCCACTTCTTTTATTAATTTTATTTTACTTCGCCGTTGATTGTGCTAATCAGTACCAACGAAGGAGGGCGCTCTGATGTTACATTGGAATTTAGTAACAGCTGAATTTGGTACTGTTCAGTGACCAGTGAGTGACCATGCTGCCTTCGCCACTGAAACCTTCCGCCAACAACTGACACACCAATGCACATCAGAGAAATGCGTGGTGTTTTTATTTCATGACTCTGTCTGACACTGGGTTTAAACCCAGGTCCTTCGGTTTGTAGTCAACGTGCTTACTACCTGAGCAAACGCCACACCCCTGTTTATAAAACAACAGGAATAAAAAGTACGTGGTGTGTAATAAGTTTAAAAAAATCATTAATACCGAAGGGTACATTTGGGTTCCCAACATTTTAGTGATTAAATATAGTATTTTATAGAAATTTCTTTTAAAAAATATAGTACACCTCTAATAAATATACGGCAGTTTTCATAAAAAATAATTTAGGTTTGAAATGTATTTTAAATAAAATTTGTATGAAAAATAGGAGTATTTCGTAAAATATAAACATTTCAAATACAATTATTTTTTATGAATAAAAAGCTTTAAGCAAAAGAAATTTATGTATTTTTTTATTTATTTCTTATATATTTGCACTTTTTGCATCTTTTAACAACTTTTGGTCAACAATGAAATTTTCATATCGTCACCTAAAATTCAAAGTACACAACTATTTAAAATAAAGTTTCTGAATGATTATAGTTCGTCTTTTCAAAGTTCACGGAAAATTTTAGGCTCCTACGAGCGAAAACGGACTTTTTATTAAAGAAATGCAAGCGGGATTAAATACAAGTGCATGGCTTTTTCAATACAAAAAGGTGTATTGTATCTATTGTAAAAAAATAAATAAGTATTATGTTGTCTTGTTCGAAAATAAATGTCTTTATTAAAAAAAAGTATAAGGGTTGCAAAGAATACTTTATTATTGTTGATTTTATAACGCGTTTAGCTTCATCTTTAAAATAAATAAAAGTAAAGTTAGATCCGTTTGCATTTACGATGACGGTATGCTTTATTACATGAAATTTTTAAATTAATGTACATATGCACATACGTATATATATATATCAAAAGCTCAATTTTATACTCGCGCTGTTTCTTTCCTGTCGCCATTTCGAATTCATAACTGAATATATTTTTTCTGTGAACAAACTATTAAATTCTGGAAAACTTCAAGAACCTGTAATAAGTATGTATGTGTTGAGAAAAAATTACCAACAGCAATTAAATTGTATACATTGAATGAAAATTTATTTGTGTTACGTTTCAGTGTTGCAAAGAAAAGTGTAAATACACAATTTTTTATACTACGTATTTTTTTAATTGTATATTGTATACAAACGTAAACTTTAATACGCGTTGACAAAACTTATTAATGGCGATTACAATGCAAACTTTGAACTTAAATTTGTCTGCTTCGAAATTCATTTTGCAAAAAAAGAGTGAAATATAGTATTATTTCGTCTATATATATGTATGTATGTATATTTTATCAACAGTAAGCAAACCGAAAATATAGCACAATACCATATATTATAGTACGGTTGGCAACCCTAGATACATGCCAAACGTTGATATACTGGAATAGCTTTTCGAAAGGTGTTGCTTTTGGATGTATGGAACTGTTAATTCAATCAATTCGAAGAAATTTCTTTCATTCATTCGTACATTTTTTTTAAAAAAGAAAATTGTGGCTGTCGGCTTCACGAAATTCGCGTAATGTATTATTATAGGCACTATATTCACTCCTCTTTTCTAACTACTCTCTTATCCAAATGCTACGTTTTTTACGTTTTTAAACATTGACGCCACAATATATACGGCCAAAGCAGTTTTCTATTATTCATAGTAATACATTCCGAAAATTAAACTGCGTCTGTCAACAATATTATTTAACTTGCCCAATGAAGCTCGATAGTGTGATCGCATTGTACCAATTATTAGCACAATTGATATTTGGCCGATATGTACCGAAAAAATTGTTCCAAATATGCGACGATTATGGGACCACTCAAAAATGAATTCTACCATGTTTTTTTCTTGTGCGCCGATATAGAACGATAAAAATTGCCGCATATTGTGCTGTTTACGCCGATAGCGGGATCTTAGCTCAATACTTTTGAAATACATGTAGAAAGACTAGCTAAAAACACCTAACAAAGAAAACTTTTTGAATTATAATTATATTTACTCAATTTAGTTTTATGGTATTTAGACAACTGAGACAAATTTCGCACATCGAGGAGACCTAGTCAGCAAGAATTCGATGCGTAATTCGTCTAATGAAACATAATTAAACTTGGCCTGCCTTTCAATTTTAAGGATTTTGAATCAATTTTATGTCTCGTTTTACATATTGCAATTCTTACCGAAATATCACGATTTTCGCAATAGTCGTGTTTTTACAAGGTTTTGTCCCTTTTACAGATTTAGCTACTTTCAATAATTACACTGTGTGTAATTTTTGAAGTCATGGAAAAAGAACCGTATACGGACACCACTACGTGATAAAATACCAAAAAAAAAGAAGACCCGTGTCTCCCAGTTTTACCCAAAGTCATGCATTTTTTTATGGGAACCCAAAAAATTTGGGACCTTGTTGTCATCTTTGCAAAATACTGATTATTTGCTCAGGCTCATATCTTGCAAATCATTTGGAATTTTTATTTACTCTCTTAGGCAAAAATGTAGAAATTTTTTAAAATCAAAAAATGTTCATCTTCAAAATGAAAATAGCAAAAAATTTAGAAAAAAATCCTTTTTTACCTTTTTCCACTGTTCAGGTCCATAGGTGGCAAACCGTTAGACCTTAGTAAACAACTTTCTAAAACATATTAACTTCCTCGGAATTATTCTTAATACCGTTTAGGTAGCGCTCAGGTAGCCGCAAAATTGAAAAATTTCCCGAACATTTTTTAACAATTCCCAATTTTATGTGGAGTTCTGACCATTGTCAATTAAAGGTGCATTCTTCAGTCTATGTTATTTCATTTGTTCCTCCACACTTCCTCTTGGTCTCCACGAATTACTTTGGAATTGATTCAGAGGTGAGCGCGAATCCCAATTACAAAGAAAACAAAAGTATTTTGGAAAGCTCTTGCAAAATGTTGA
The DNA here is from genome assembly GCA_956483585.1 of Gymnocheta viridis. NCBI lineage: Eukaryota > Metazoa > Arthropoda > Insecta > Diptera > Tachinidae > Gymnocheta > Gymnocheta viridis. Next base: position 87,282,816 of record OY101441.1, read on the forward strand.
TGACCTTCAAATCACAGCAAATCTTCCATTTATTTTCGTAGTATTTGATTTTTTTCATTATACCTCCCAATGTTTCATAGCTTTCTTTCATGTTAATACAAATTGCTAGCGGAATGGAAGGTTTTCGGTTCGACGCATGCAACAACACTGCTTTAAAGCTTAAGCTTGAAACAGAACCATCAATAAATAATCTCCAATCACTAGTGATGTAGTTCATTCCCATTTTTACCACCAAAGCTTTCATATCGTTGCAGTAAGGGAACGGATTGTCATCATTTAGAGTGTAGATTCTTTGAAATTCAGCTTGCCATTTGTTGTGGGTTGAGCTACTCCTTATACGTTCATTTCATTGGTGTTTATGCCATATCATTAGTAGACATTAAAGCACATTCTTGAAAAGATTTAAGACAACAACTTTCAAAAAACAAATGAGAATGTAAAAAAATACAAAAGTATAAATAAGCATCGTAGGCTTATAAATCATTGGCAGTTTCGAAATCATAACATTTCTGTAACCTTTTCATAGATCATCGAATGTATTATAATGAATTAAGTATTTTAAGTATACTGAAAGGTAATACTACATAGCTAAATAATAGATTAAGCAAATCAACTACTGACTGACTCATCATTTCTCCAGTTATAACTCAAAAGCTTTCGCCATTTTGTCTTCAGTCTAGTTACGTTTGTACATTGCCTTCCTTTTTTATTTTATAGTGAAAAATTCTGCATATTATTTTAATAACTGCTTTTGCTCTACATGAACAATACTTAATCCAATTCTGTGGTCACAAAAATAAGCCGCGAAACGAGTTTTATTTCTTCCTCAAACTCTCATTTCTCTAACCTAATTTTTGTTCTAGGTATTAAAAAAAATATCAATAAGCACCAAAATATACTTAATTATTTATTTTCACAATATTTTATTTTATTTAAAAATACTATATAGAATTACGTTGCTCACGCAAAATAAATTATTACAAATAAGAGAGAACACAAACATATTACCCATTCCTCAGCCACTTTTAATTTTCAATAATCCTTTAAGGCCAATAAACTCAACAACAATAAATTAGTCAATATAAAATAAAAACATATGTAAGTTTTTTTTAAGCTTTAAGAATTGAGATTTTTATTCTAACATAAAGAATTCAATTTTATTTGATTAAATATCTCATTAAGTACTTCAAGTTCAATTACCAATTTTGGTCAATATATTGCACTGTAATGTGTGCTTATTTATACACATACATATATATTTTTTTCAAAAACCTTTATCTCAAAAGAATGTTTTTCGACTTACATAGGCTTTTATTGCTTGTTACCACAGATTTAATGCTGCATTTTCAAATTCTATTTGTTTATGCACGTGCAAATGAAAACAAGTTATTCGCATTATTAACATCTTCCATGCATTACCCTAATGGCGTTTTCTTTTCTAGAAAAAAGTGCATCACTTTTTACCCTTTTTATTGAAAATTTGCAAATTAATGATTTTTTTAAATAGTAAATTTATAAGAAAATATTGTATCATTACTTACAAGGCAAATTTTTGTCTTAAGAAAACTTTGATTTGGAATTTTTTGATAAAAAGTAAAATAAATGTTACATTTTATTAGAAAGGAAAACGGCATAAGATGTGCTCAAGTGTAAAAAGGCTATACAATAGAAAGTTTTTCAACTCTAATATTAAGTATCCCCTTGACACTTAAAGGTAACTACGGCAATATCTTACATATGTATGTATATTCATATGTATGCATGTGGAAAATTCATTTATTTAGATGTGAGATTGATTCAAATGAAATTGAGATCAGTTCAGGTAGCAAATTGGTAGTCAGTTTGTCCTGTGCATGGATCGTGAACTTTTACTTTATTGGGCTCAGATACATTGAGTCGGCCTCAAATTTAAAAAATAATCCGGAGAGCCAAAAGATATTTGACGAGGTGTAAAGGCTGAGGCACATAGAATCCGTCGTACGTTATACTTTGCTTTTTTCAACTGACAAATAAGTTGAAATAAAGGTTTTCTTATGAGCTTTGTCACATTCGGTACGTCTCCGTCAACGCAAAGTACTCGACCTTAACAACCGCATCCTGGTATGAGAATGGAGATGATCTGCTTCGATCTTTTAGTTTAGTATTATAAAGAAAATTGTGAGTCCACGTGTAACGAATTTCGTAAGCTTGGAGCAATTTGTGACCTTAAAAACATTTGGCTTAATAACTATGTACGTCAACACGCAAAAATTTCCGTAGTGAAGATCAATCAGAAGAATTTCTCTTGGAGCGCGTTATCATGTGAAATGAAACGAGCAGATCTAACAAAATTTCATTTATCACGATAAAATGAGATAGATAACTTTTTGGAAACTTTAAGGTTTGCTTTCTCTTTTATGAGAAAGTGGTAATGTATGATCATTATATCCATAGAAAACCACGGGAATTTTCCATGTATCAAGAATATTATTATTGTATGATAATTACTGGAAATTTGTCTTTATTGAAAAAAAATATACTCTTGATGTGAAAAAAACCTTTTATATTGAATTTCAGTACCATTTTAAAATATTTATTTACTATCCCTGTTATGCACACTCTCCGACATACGCGAGTGCAGGCACTGTTATTGCAGTGGTGTTTATGGTTATTGTTCTTTATATGTATGTATGGATGTATGTAAAAAGAAGTATTGTTGTGTTTATGAAACGGACGAGACATTTGCGGGTTTCCCATTGGACATTTAAAGTATGTTAGTGAGATTGAATTACATATTACCTGCGTACTTTTACCATATACACACATATATACACATGTATGTATAATATACATACATGTTATACATACATGTATATGTATGTACATACGAGTATCATTGTTTTGAGAGGGTTTGACAAACACATTTTCCCGCTTGAATGGAAATACACACGGAAACTTTGTGGATATATTTTGTAGTTTCCCATAGATTTTTTATTTGAAAGGGAAATGCCCTGATTTGGATTATTATTAACTTTGTATATATGTATGTATGTGCGTATGAACTTAACCATGACTTTCGCTTATGATAAGGCCTTCAAAAATTCATACGTATGTACATATCTTGAAAATATAATGTCAATCGAAAGAAAACCTCATATCATCAGCTCATTATTGTCCCTGACCATTTTAAAAAATTGAGTTAGGAATGGAGTCTATTATATATACTTATTTTGAATACCCCATTTTTCAATCCAACCCCTATTTCATAATGATCCATATAAACAATTTCAAGGTAAACCTTGACTTATTAAAATAAATCTATATTTCGCAATGTCTTAAAAATAGAATTCATCGTAATTTTAGAGTTTGATGTCATCGCTGAAATTTTTATGTTTTGTATTCATTCAGCATTTTAGCGATCGAGACTTATCTTTAGCTACGCGAATTACAAAATATGGTTTCTGGTCTTTAATATTGACCCTAAAGTACCTACTAGACCCTAAGAAATGTGTGTAGAAAACTTACGGAAATGATGGTTGATAAATTTTTTTAAAGAAATTTCCGTTTGCAAACTGTAACAACAACAAAGTACACTGGGTTATTTACATTTATTGACTATTACCGCTATAACGCGGTACTTTTCAGTATTCTGAAGCTAAAATTAATGTGCAGGGAATTGTTAGTCACGAAATTTTTGACATTTAGTTTTCTTGTGCTTTATAATTAATTTGCAATTGTTTTGCCTTTAGTATTTGACTAGAATAAAAAAACCTTTAATGCAACAAGAAGAATATAAGGCAAATGCATACAGGTAGTCGCAAGAGAACTCGCCATGGCAAATATCGTGTTTGAATGCCAAAATAAACCATTCAAGACGAATTTAAAACCAGAAAAATGTACCAAAAACCACATTTTTACATGGAAAAGTTATAATTTACAAAGAGTCAACTGAGCAGGCGAATTCCGCAAGAACTCCGTACCGCCGTTTAAAAATTAATTATAGACCAGCTTTCTAATAACGTGAATGTTTACAGGTAAATATGGCTTATGTTGATATACATATATATATAGTATGTATAAGAATTCGTGTTAAGTTCAAAAGCTTGGCAGACATCGAAGAAGACCTCAAAGCAGTTTTTTTTTCTACGCAATTAGATTTTTTTAAACATATTTCTGAACATAGTGGTTTAACAAATTATAAACAAAAGTTTTTGCAATTGTATTTGATTTTCTTTTAATGTTTCAGATTGAAAAAAAGTGGTTTTTGTATTTTTTTTAGGAATTAACTATTCTTATCTTTAGTTACAAAATCCTCTGTGAGAGAAAATACACGCTCGCCATCAACGAATGTAGGTCTTTCTGTCTCTTACATGTTCCTTCGAATATTCGCAATCTTTTTTAATGTGGAATTTCACTATCATCAAACATTTCCAGTTCTAGTTCACCACTATTTTCATAAAAATAAGGTTTTAAATTTGTTCTGCATTTATTCTAAATGCAATCTAAAAGTAAATATATACATGCTCATATGCTTGAAAAATCTTTAAGTAACATGGGGCTCATAAAAACAGATATTTATTTTTAAATAGAAGATCGTTTTAATTTTCAATGAATGAATGCCCTTACAATTTCAATGAAAATTTGTTTTTCAAAATGCTTGCCTCGAGAAAGTTTTTGCGAAAACGCGATTAATTTAGAATTTCGTAACAAAAATCTCCCTATTCGTCCAATACTGGATATAGCGTGCATGCTTTAATCGACATAAAATTTCTGCTGCAGTCTTTTTTGGAGTCTAATCTTTTCATATATTGAAAAAAAAAATTTTGGTTTTGAAAAAATGTTGAAAAAACGTCGAACAATCAAGCTCTATTTTTGTGAAAATTTTTCACTCTCATTTAAAAAAAAATTGACTTTGATTTATTTCACGACTACATGAATTAAGATCAATTAAAATTTTTTTATGCATATTATTAAAAATCGTGTTAACAATCATATACTATTTTCTTTTTAATTTTATCTTTGCTGTTACCGGAAATATTGAAAATAGTAAAGAAATTAATTAATCGAGATTGCCTCGACATCTTTTTTCAAAGATTAAAAAAAAAGTTTTGTTTGTTGAGGGTGCTAATGCCAAATCATCAGTAGACCTTAAACCATATTTTTGAAAAGTTTCAAACCTCTTATCTTATACAAAAACTTTTAAAAAACCAATGATATTTTTTTCATTACAAAAGTATAAATAAGCATACTTTACTAGTCATACTATTTTGCTTAGTCACAAGTAGCTATGAAAAGAACTTAACCCAAAAAAACTACCACATTCGCCACCCCTTGCTCGCTGATGAATTATGCCACTCCCATTATATATATCCTTTTTCTACCCATATTAAAACAGTTGATTTTTGCAAAACAAAAAAATTCTATTTATATTTCTGTATTTAGAATTTTTTAAAGAAAGCAAGCAATTCATTCATATGTACTTACTCTTAAATTAATTAAATATTATATTTCAAATATATTTTTTGTTTTTTTGTACGCCTATTTGTTTGAAATAACGCTTTCTTGTTATATTATTCTTCTTGAATTTTATTAAAAGCCTGCAAAAATCATTATAGTGTACTCCTTTTCGTTACATGTTTTTATTTTCACTTTTTCTAAATCCTCTTAAGCTATTGTGATTAGAAATTTATATATAAATTTCCCAAAAACTTTTCAGTTTCTAACTTTACTAATCTTTTAAAATTTTTTTTGCCTCATTTTTTAAATTAATTATGTATTTTATTTAAATATTTTCTTTTAAAAATTACTTTTTCTAGATTTCACTTTTAATGTTAGTTCCTTTTTTAAAATAAACAAAATCAGCAAAGATAACGTTATGATCATAAAGTTTTTGTTGTTTGAATAACGGGAATTTTGTAAAAATATAATTGCCCTCAGTGACAAATATTAAATGGGTCGTAGAAAAATATGTGTGGTATGCATTAACTAGTGATAGTTTTGGAATAGTGGGTAGCGATTGTGTGCAAACTACTAGTGAATATGCACCGTTGTGGTTTACCCTTTCGTTACCGCTTTTAGTGCATAGAGAGAAAGCAGCCCCCCACTTCGCTAACCACTTGTGACAATGGTTTCTGCTTATATACCAATGGGTATTGCCAGAATTTTAGTCTGTAGTTGTATTATGAATTTTGTTTTGCAGTTATTATTTTGGAGCAAATTGCACGTTAACTTTAAAAGTGTAAAATTTTACTTTGAAGCAATTCTTTGTAAATTTTTCACATTCCTTATATTTTTAGAAGATTTTACGACTTTTTCAAAACTTTGCAACTTTTTGCGGATTTGTGGGTGACTTTTACGGCTTTTTCTGAATTTTGGACAATTTGGCCCATTTTCGCGATTATCGCGATGTGATTGACTCAGTGGCCTTTTTATTGCTTCATTGAATATTGATATAATTTTATTTATTTAGAATTTTTATTCGCACTAATTTTCCCAATGATTAACATTTTTACTTATTCAGTAAAACGTTAACAATTTTGTTAAAAAACTAATTGCCAATTGATTATTGAGGGGTATAGCTTGTTCCTATGCGCATTTCACTGTTGCTAATGCAGATCATCAGGGAACTTTACCCAAATATTTCTTAGAACAACTGGAGATATTATATTAAAATTTTCATTAAAACAAATGAAAAGTTTAAACAATATCAAAGTTTTGTAACAAGAACTCAATATAATCAACCAATTGTTTTTGTTTTCTTACTTTACCATTACTACAACTAGGTTGACTTTTTTTCAACTCTAATTGTAGTTGTAAGAGGTTTGTGGAAAATGTACAAACAACAACTGCTATACATTTGTATAGAGTGATGCCAAACAAAATTTTTTGTGACCGGGTGCTGTCAAGTTAATAATTGGTGCTGTTTTATGGGAATCGCAAAAAATTTTAGTATTTAGAATTTTTATTCGCACTAATTTTTCCCAATATTAACATTTTACTTATTCAGTAAAACGTTAACAATTTTGTTAAAAAACTAATTGCAATTGATTATTGAGGGGTATAGCTTGTTCCTATGCGCATTTCACTG